>CM042477.1:36752500-36772500 GCA_023621385.1 Quercus gilva
AAATGTTGGGGTAATTATACTCTCCTCCTTTGAGGTTTGGGGGAATGATACTCCACCCCAATCCTAAAGAAAAGAAAAAAAAAAATCTCTCTCCACCTTTGAGATTTGAGGAAATTAACACTCCCCCTATTTTTGTTTGTATTAGTAATAAAATATTCTAAATATTTATAAGAATTTCTTTATAAAAGTTTAACTATGGTTAGTAAAAAAAAAAAAAAAAAAATTGTTAAATTTAGAATAAAAATGGAAAATTTATCAAGTACCAAAACACTTGCAATGACAAATCTCTCCATAACCTGTTAAAACTAGGAAAAAATTAATAAAGAAAATTCACAAATAATATTTTAACACTTTAATTAAAAAATAAAATTAAGTACTGAATTTTAATTATGAAATAAGATAATTTTGAAAACCTTCCCCTAAGCAAAGTGCAAGTTAATATTTTTATTAGTTGAACAAAATTTGGTTAATCGAACGTTAAGGGCGGAAGGTGTTTCTTCCTTCAAGTTTTGGTGGGGTGTCATTTCTTCATACCTCAAGAGAGGGGAGTGTAATTACTCCTTAAATGATTTTAGTGTTTTAATTAAAAGACAATATGGGAAAAAAAATATTAATTGATATATATATATATATATAATGAAGCAAATAAACAATTGCATTTATCATGTAAAATCTAATATAAAAGCAAACTGTAATTTGTTTTTTCATACTTAGTTTAATTTATTAAACAACCTTCGGCGTTTTTTTATATTTTGAACTCATTATTACGCTTATTTTTACTAACAATTAGGGAGAAATTACACTTTACCCTCCTAAATTATATCTCATGTTACACTTAACCCCCTGAACTATGCGGATGCACACTTACCCCCAAAACTATTACCAGTTGCATGCTTTGCACCCCACTATTAAGTTGACTGCTAATTTGGATGGAATTTAAACTCATGTGCAAGTCATGTGGCATCTGCAAAGGTGGCATGTAAAAGAATGCCTATTGTATTCGTATATCAAAGGAGAGCATGTTATCAATCAGTTTATGTATTAAACCAATATAAATTAGTCTTTCACCATCATAGAAAATCAATATATGTATTAACCCAATATAAATGGAGAGCTTGTGCTTGTTTAAAAAAAATTAAAATGAAATAAGAAAAAGAAACAGAGGAGAAAGATAGGACTGGAACTGAACGAGAGAGGGAAAGCTGAGACCTGAGACTACGAGGGAGAGCTGTGTTGTTTTAAGAGATTGAAAGGGGTAATTTGGTCTTTTAATTATATGCCATCTTTGCAGCTGTTAGCTTATCACATGACTTGCACATAAGTTTAAATTCCATCCAAATTAGCAACTAACTTAATAGCAGAGTGCAAAGTGTGTAAGGAGTAATAGTTTAGGGGGGTAAGTGTGCATCTGCATAGTTTAGGGCATTAAGTGTAACATGGGGTATAATTTAGAAGGGTAAAATGTAATTTCTCCAACAATAAAGTACGTGGGTTCTTTTTTTTTTTAGAAAAAAAAAGGTACATGGGTTCTAATTAGTTTAATTGGCACTTGTTGAATAAAAGATTTATGGTTCAAACCATGCCTACACAAAAAACCAATTGTGTTAGCGTGATGATGGACACCATATGAAAAGGGCAATATCATGAAGTAAACGCTATAGATTTAAATTTTATCCTATCTATCAAAAAAGAAAAAAGCAAAAAGAAAAAAAAATCAAAGTATGAAAACTTTTATCTTTGGAGGGTGGAAAGCTTCATGGTGCTTATTACAAGAGTAATTGTGCTTACCCTACTTGTATGCCAAAATACTGTTATTACTTTACGTTGACGTAAATCTGTTATTGATAAAATTCCCACTAAAAAAAAAAAAAGCCAAGGGCAATATAAGGAATAAGAGCTATTGAAATAATTACTACCGTTTAAGTCTTATAGTGTAGGGGTTTTACAAATTAAAAGGTAAGATTTCAAAGGTAACAAAGTAGAGCATAAGACTTTCTCAAAAAAAAAAAGAAAAAAAAAGTAGAGCATAAGATTTTTAAAAGTAAAATATTAAATTAAATAATTTTTAAAATACTAACAAATAATTAGACCCTAGAATTTTAAAAAGTAATAAATTAAACTTTAAAATTTCAAAACTAACATATCAAATTTATAAAATATATTTGACACAATTTAATTGGCAGTATGTCCATATGGTGCATCGGTTAATAATGAATATATTTATTTATTTATTTGAGAATATGCTTACCAAGATCACTAAAATTCTTTCTCAAAAAAAAAAAAAAAATCACTAAAATTAAATTTTAAAAATTCTTTCTCAAAAAAAAAAATCACTAAAATTAAATTTTAATTTTAATTAAGCATGTCATATATGATTTTGTTTTTATCAACGACATAAGTTTAAAATCATTTAATATAAATAGTGATAATTTTTTAAATATCTTGAATTTTACTAACAGATTCTTAATAAGAGTACTATTTTAAAATTTTAAGGACTTTCATATGAAAGTTAATGATTAAAATTCTCTCTCTCTCTCTCTCTCTCTAAAATTATTTACTAGAGCAAAGTACTCAGGGACAGCGTTACACTTTATTCAAGGGGTTCAAATGAACCACCTAACTTCAATTTTTTCTATATTTATATAATATATTTTTTGTTAGTTTAATTCTTTAATTTATTCTTAAAAATATTATTTTTGCACACCATGACTTAAATTTTATACACTTTTATTATAAATATTTCTAATTCTAAGAGTAAGAATAAGTGTTTGTGAATTGTAAGTGTCACTCTTTATCATAAATTTATATTAGAATAATGCTATATTTACAAACTATTTTACAACCATTTTACAAAATGTTGATATGACCAACCTTTTATTGGTTTTCATCTAGGCCCACAATTAATATCACTTTTTTATTTACCAATAATTACTCATCACATCAGCAGTTTGTAAAAATTTTTTGTAAAATAATTTGTATATCTAGTATTATTCTTTATATTATATGTGTGTGAGTGTATCTATTGTCGAAAAATGTTAGAAAAAGTATAACAATAAGTAGGATTAATAATATAAAAAAAGAGTTAAAACTTAAAAATAAGAGAGATATAATATTTTCATTGTTAAATAATGGAGTTTTTAATTCACCCTATCTCTCCTAAAAAAATGTGATTATTCTATTTTAATAGACTCAATTTTGAAATTATTAATAATGGATCTCATAATCCTATTTTAATTATCAATTAGTGGATCACTTTATGAATTAGAAAATGCTAACCAATAACAAAAGTGGCAACCACGCCAAAATTGAGTCTTAAAAATAGATTCAAAATATTTTACTCTATTATATTGACCAAATTTTCTTCATTCATCAAACTCATACGCCATTGCACATATAAAATGGCAGTCACACCATTGTCTCTATATTTATCTATTACTTATAGATTAAATACCATAGAACTACTGCCATTACAATCTTGCACTGAAGTCAGAGGTCGAAACCTCATTGAACATTTCATATATCACACCTGATATTGGCATGATTGCCGGGTCCCACGTGATGAAAACAAGCAATGTAAAAACCTCGCAAGATTAAATACCATTATATCAAGATGATCAAAATTATCAAAATCTCTAACCTTATTCGGCAATTGATAGTATTGGTTCACAAAAGAATACTACAAAAACTATTCAATTAGATTGCATCGCAAAGAAACCGTTAACACCAGTAACCAGAGAACCAATTACATGCCAACAAAAAACCGTAGACCCATTATTAAAAAAACTAAGAATTAACAATGGAACACAACGGTTGATAAAAACCGATAAAAACCCACAGGCACGTTTCACAAAACAATAAAACACAACAGTTGCGTCGGACTCAAGATTAATCAGTGTTGCTCAAGAATTACACCGATACACGCAAAGATAAAAGAAACAAGATAACTACACACGAAATTCCTTTCACAATCATCACAAAAATAAATTGAGAAAAACGAAATCTGCTTTAAAATTGTTAGATATATTTCAAAATTTTACTTTTGTGATAAAGCAAAAAGAACAACATAAAGATCTAATTATAAGAAAAAAAAAAAAAAAAAAAAAAAAAAAAAAAACACACAAATAGATGTGATAGGCAAAACCAATAAATTGATATTGCGCATATAAGAAGAAATCTACAAAAATGATTAATAACTCACGGACTAAATGCATGAAGAATGAATGATACAGATTAAGTCTTGTATTTGACACAATCTCCTTAAAGCAGATTTCGTCTTTTACATAATTTGTGATGTTTTGAGACTCAAAGATGTCTGTGTCACTTTTGAGAAACTCTCCCAAAGAGAAAATATTTTGTGCATTAGCATTTGAGTCAAAGAGAGAAAGAGAGATAGATTAGTTCGAAGAGCACGGATCTTGTGTGCTTCTTCTCTGTGCTATAGATCAATTCATTCTTAGAGGCAGATGTCCGTGAGTCTTAAAGTATCACATATTGTGTGAAGGGCAAAATCTGCTTTAAGGAGATTGTGTCAAACACAAGACTTAATCTATGTCATTCATCTTTCATGCATTTAGTCTATGAGTTTTTAATTATTTTGTTGACTTCTTTTTATATATACAGTATCTATTTATTGGTTTTGCTATCACATCTATTTCTGTTTTTTTTTTTTTTTTTTGGCTTATAATTAGATTTGTATGTTGTTCCTTTTTGCTTTATCACAAAAGTAAATTGTTGAACATTCTTTCAACTGAAGATGCTACTTGGGTGGGTTTCACAATTAATTCATTGGAGAGCTTGGTTTACTTGATGAGAGTAAGTATTTGTGTCATCTGAATACCAAGATTAGTCTGTTGAAGTTTCTTTTTAGGCGGGTATTTTCGTGAAGTTCATATTGAACTATTTGTGGAATCAAATATGCAATTTGAGAATCAAAACAAGCTCTTATTATATTCGCCCTTTTTTTTCCCTCTTATTGTTGGCCACATGAATATTAGAGAAATTAATTTATTAAGCAGAAAAAAAATCATAATGAAGATTGTGGCTTTCATGTCCCAACTGATATTTGTTTTGTGTCAATAAAATTGTGCACATCCTCAAAGATGGAAATGTCATGTTGTTGTATACATGCTTAGCCAACGTAATATTATCACATTTGATTGCCCTTGTGAGTTGTGACAACATGAACAATTTGATGAGGTTAGTCTCTTTGCCTTCAGCCCCCACCCAGAAAAAGGGGCTGAATTTCTGCAATCTGTCCAGGGTGCATAAATATTTCACTATATCAAATAGAAGGCTTTTGATTCTTTACACACATATTTAATTGATTTTATGCTTTCTTTTTGTGTGTAATTTTTAACTACTTTAAAATGTCAGAGTTTTGAGGAAAATCATGTAATTATTGAATTATATGATTTTTTTATGGCATAAGACTGCTGGGCTAGTGGGTGAGATCATTGATAAGTGGGCTGGTGAAATAGACAACTCGGTATGCTTGATTACTCTTTACTTTTTTTTTTTGATAGGTTACTCTTTACTTTTTGTATACAGCAAAGTCCAATTCAATTTTTTGACTCAGTCCTATGATTTTTCAATGCCAATGTTCTTTTATTTCTTTTTAAGAGTATTAAGTCTATTACTCTAATATAATTACATACCTTGTTTAGTTGTATTGTATAGTGAATAGCCAAAAGCAGTGTAAATTTTCAGTATCAAACCTTTACAGGCAAAGAGTGGTTTACTTAGAAGATAAGGGCTGAGAGTGGTTTACTCAGAAGTAAAAGTATTCTTTTAGTGAATATTTGTTTTGTGAGAAAGTGTTAATTAAGAGTCCGACATTATTGGAAAGTGAAAGAAGATGCTATACTTCTTCCTTCATAAATGCCATAATCTAGGTTTGTTTGAATACTGCTTATTGTTAAAAACTGAAAACACTGCAGTAAAATAATTTTTAAATGTGCGAATAGTGACGTGAGATCCAATTTTCAAGAAAAAGTTGCTAAATATAGTACTTGTGAGTCTCGTAAACAGTGCAAAGAACTCACAAGAAAAAACGCATCCGCTGGGATACACGCTTCCCAAACGGAGGCTCTATCTATATAGTTTTAAACATTGAATATTTAGGCTAGTTTTATTTTTGTAGCTTACCTTTGTTAGTTCAATGTTGGATTTTTTCCTCGACCTAGATGTTCAGCGCTCTTTGTTAAATGTTGGGTTTGTTAATTTGATTAATTACTCCCTTAAATAAAAAGAAGTAATGCATGTATGGTTTATATATATATATATATATATATTTTTTCTTTTTTCTTTTTTCTTTTTTTTTGGGGGGGGGGGGGGGGGATAAAGCCTTTTCATTAAAAAACCATCATAACTTCTCCTTCCTTTCTCTTATTTTTATTTTTCCCACATTATGGGACCATATACTTGGCAAAAGTTGACCATTAATTCTTGTTTTGGAGTTATTTTCATTTGACCAACCACATAAAGTGATAATTTATGTATAGTTTTAGTTGCATGACTTTTTAAATGAACTAGTCGCGAACCCGCGCATTGCGCATGATAATTATTTTTATGGCGGTTTTATTAAATTTTTTTTTAACAATTTAAACTAATCTAATAATGAGTAATGTATTTCGTAATTATATTTTTATTTATTATAGGAAGAATCATAAATGTAATATAGAAACAATCCAAAACACCAAAAAAAACTTAAACTTAAAAAAATTAATAAAACTTAAGAATGATTAATTGAACCAATATTAGGATAAAATTTTGTTTTTGATAATCTATTAAGGTTATTTTCTTTGTAGAAATTATAATTTTGGCCACCCAAAACATATTAACAAATAAAAAATTATTAGCAAAATCTAAGAATTAAATTTCTATACATGCATTGTTATAAAATAATAATAATTAAAATAAAATTGCAAAAGTTAATATTTGTCACCTATCTGATTATTTTCGTTTGGCTAACCTTTGCATTTCTTTAAATAAATGGCATTATAGAGTACTTTGCCCACCACAAAGGATTAGAAAATAAACAAAAATTAGTAAAATCTCATAATTTAACATCTAAATTGAGCACTATAAAAAATCATGCTATGTAACAGAATAAATAGCAAATTATCCAAATCATGCTATGTAATAGAATAATATTATACTTTTATATGCTATATTTAATTCTTTAGAATGCAATAGGATAACATTTAACAATAAAAGAGAATAAAAAAAAAAAAATAAAAAAAAAAAACAACAACAACAACAACAACAACAACAACAACAAAAACAATTTAAAAAAAAAAAAAAAAAAAAACTAAATTGCACTAACCCAAAATAGAGTTTTAAAGAATATAAAAAATTATCAACCTAAAGTATAGATGCAAGAAAAATAAAAAAATCCACCCAAAAATTTAGAGAGAGGGAACTTTTTTTTTTTTTTTTTTTTTTTTGGTGAGGGAAAACTATGCATAGAATAGAAGAGACAGTAACAAATTTATAGTAAGTGGGTGTGAATAAGAAAAGACAAAAATAAAGGAAGATGAAGGGAAAGAGGAAGAATGATATTAATGTAGAGGGTACTGAAGAGATGAAAATGTAAGAGATGGAGAAAGATTGAAAAAATAGTGGGGAGATGAAATGGTAAGAGAGAAAGAAAGGTTGGAGAAGTGTAATATTAAAAAAATAAATGTTAAAAACAATTATAGAAAAATTGAAAAAAAAAAAAATCCTAAAGCTTGAAAGGCTTCAACATTTGTTTGTTTGTTTGTTTCTTTTTTCATTTTTCTTTTATCCTTCCTTTAAGCTGAAAAGACTCACACAAAACTTAAAAACTAAACTAAAAATGTTTTAGGTTGGGCTTGACAAAACTTTAAAACTAAACTAAAAATGTTTTAGGTTGGGCTTGATAGTGGAACTAAATAAATAAGAAGCAGGCTGGATTAATTATACAGATTTATTATAGGGTGATAGTGGAAGTAAATAAGTAAGTAGTGGGCTAGATTTATTATAGGGTGATAGTGGAAGATTTATTATAGGATGATAGTGGAAGTAAATAAATAAGTAGTGAGCTGCATTTATAAGGCTGAAAATTATAAAAGCCATTTTAAAATTGTAGGAAAAATTATATTATATAAATAAAATAAAAAAATGGCGTGGCAGCTGATGTGGCGCAACGTGAGAGTAGCAGCATTAAACGCTACGTTTCAGCTTTTAGTAATATATAGATATAGATTATGTGACTCATTTAAATAATATGCATGGATAGTTTTATAAACCACAATGTAGTAGGATGGAAGAGATAACTCCAACCTAGCTTGGATCTAAATTTTGTCCTTTTCAGGTTTAAAGAATTTCAGTGTCCAAAATTCGGCTCTTCATAGTCATCTAAACTCAGATAAGTTTTTATGAAAGAACAATGTAATATGTTTCATTTAACATATCTGGACGGCACAATATTGTCCCCCAGAGCAGTGCTCTATTCTCTTAAAGTTCATACAAACAAGGTTACAACTAGTTTTAACTTCTCTTCTTTCTCTAGTTGTATTACTGATACAATTTATCTTCCTCGGCGAATAATGTTTCTTCGGGTGAGCTACTAGAATTTGTTTGATCTCAAGTACAACCAAAGACCATAGCAGACATAGTGATTACCCTTTCTAAGCCTTTGGTTGGCTGCAAATTGATGGACGAGCTACTAGCATTTATTTTATCTCAAGTACATTTAGACCCCTTGGCAGACACAGTGACTGGACCCTTTTGAAACCTTTGGTTGGCTGCAATTTGATGAATTACATCTTGAATTCCCTCAAATGCGACTAGGAACTCTGCTGCATCAGTTTGGCTCAACACCTTCTTCACCACCAACTCAAGTGCCTTGAACCTATCATGCAATATACATATTAAACTGTCAAGATACTGCCACATTTAAGGTAGTCATATAAATTAACCATGAGCGGATACAAAATGTGGAAAACAACAGAAAAACAAAGAAATAAGCCTAATATAGCAGAGATGTAAAATGGTGTCTTTCACATACATTTTACTTGACCAGATACTCTAGTGGCATAACTTGCACATATCAAGTAGTTGTTATAGCTACATTATCAGTAATACTAATATATACAT
Source organism: Quercus gilva (assembly GCA_023621385.1). Lineage (NCBI taxonomy): Eukaryota > Viridiplantae > Streptophyta > Magnoliopsida > Fagales > Fagaceae > Quercus > Quercus gilva. The sequence continues at coordinate 36,761,621 of CM042477.1, forward strand.
TAGCAAAGGGTTGGGGACATGGACCTGAGGTTTTGGGCCTTAGTGATGACATGTTCAATCTTCTTGAACTCAGAGTGAATACATCCCAAGGCAGAACCACTTGATGAGTTGTTAATTGGGTTGAAGGGAATGTGTAGGATACACGTAGCTTGAATCTCAGCCATTTCCTCATTGAGTATTGCCTCCTCAATGCGCATCTCATGTATAAGCTGGGATAGGAGTTGTTTATTTCCCATTGAGTCTGATTCTGATAAGTAGGAGGTCAATGATAATGATGAATTGGCCAGGCCATGGACAAGGTTCAGCATGGCTGAGGGCCGCCAATCGCCAAGCCAAGTTAGGGAGGCCAACTCCTGGGGTGGCCATTTCGGCATAAGGAGTCGAGCAACATCTTTAAGCTGGGTAGGTACCATGGCTCGGCAGTAATGGGCATGGAACCTATTAAGTTGTTCTTCAATTAGCTCCTCAAGTTCCCACCTCACCTTGAGCTGCTTCTCTAGCTTTGCTGCTCTGTTCTTCTGCTCTTGCCTCCACAGACTTTGGTTCTCCAAGAGGAACTCCTCACCTGATAATCACATAAATGGTCAGCATCAAAGGAAATCGGTTGGGCCCAGCCTAAGTGCCTAACATAAAAGAATCCCTTTCCATACAAGAGAAGGTAATTTTAACCATCTAAGTTACTAAATTACTTTAAGGACATACAACTTTTCATTGATGATAGGCCTGTGACCTTAAATCTAATGGATCCTTACTGATCCTTCAAAGAGACTCTCTCTCAATTAATATTAAGAAATAAATCACATTTCATAAATAATTTAAAAGCATTGGGGCTCAAAGGCATGATTAGTCTCAATCTTTGAAACTAAGGTACCCAAATATTGATTTAACCTGATGTTCCACAGTATTTTGATTGTACTCTGAGCTCCATTTCTGATCACAATTCTAAAAGTGCATGCTATTTCACAAGGTTAAACACATTTATTCAAGGCTTCAATAGAGTTAGTCTGACCCTTTTTTGTGTTATCAGAAAAGAGATGCTGCTGCACAGCAACTAGACACAACTGAACAAATTGACATACGTCAATCCTGTCCAACTAAATTTGCAATTAAACCTAATGAAAGAAATCTCAGACCACAGTTTGTCTTATTAGATACATGCTTGAAGCAAGTATAAGAATAAATGATCTGTTTGCATTGGGTATAATACTCATTTCATGAAATCCTTTAGACCTGAACTTACTGGTTCTATTTGAAGGCCAACATGAATGATCCAGGCAGATAAAAATCTTAAGGCTTCATTCAATCTTAAGTTTTAAAAAGGCTTCATTACGTATTGCCAATGGCCACACAACCTAGAGGCAGTCTGCAGTCTGCCCCCATTTGTGGTTTAGACCGGGGTTAAACTCCCTCAACTTACACTTATCCAAAAAAAAAGGGCTTCCTTACATGTCTTTTTCACCATTCATCCCTTAGGTTTCCTTCATCTTTTCCAAGACCCAGATAAGCTGTCAAATTCCCAAGTCAAAAGTTCCAAATACCAAACTGCTTAACTAAAATGAACAAGTTACCACTATATGGCTTGTAGAGATCCACAAAGATCTGAACAGCTTTCTGGGCTGTCTAGAAGAATTACCATATATGGCCAAGAAATTATACTGGTCTATATTTTCCAGCAAAAGAATGAATCTTACTAATTTTCCCATACTGAAATTATAGAAAAGCATATGGGGCTTTTACCTCCAAAGAGTAATCTTCAAATATTCAAACTAGAGAATGACAAATTTGGGACTTACCTCGTTTGGCTGTTTGATTCTTATGGAGGGCTAAGCACTGGAATTTCTCTGATATGCCATCAATTTCATCACCACATTCTTCTATAACGAATTTCCTTGCCATTCCTTCCTCTTCTTCTCTTTCTTCAGGTAATTCTAACAATTCATATTCACTCTCATCACCAATATCACTGGAAAATATTTCCCCTTGATTAGGAACATAAATGAAATATGTGATTCAAAAATCAAAGGGTTTGTTTTTCTCCTTTAGTTTTCCTGGAAAACTATGGACCAAAGTTTAATAGAGTTAGAGCCCATTTGTCTACTTCTCATCAAGAAAAGGATAAAGAAAACATGGGACTTAAAAATCACTTGGAATGGTTGAAATTTTGATATAAAAATCCCACATTTTCTTTGGTTTACACTAACAACTTTCTCAGAAACCAACCAGAGTAAAGCTGAGAACTAGCATAATTTAGTCTTCCTACAAGAAAAGAAAAGACAATTTGCATATCTCATATTTTCTTTTCTGTTCTTTCTCGAGAACCATGCAGGAAAAGTTGATTGCATGCATTGAAAGTTCATTCTAGCAAAAGGAATATTGAAGACACAACAGTAAAAGAAACACAACAAAAAAGAATAAAAAAAAGTTGCAGTCTTTGAAGGAGTTGAAGCTTACAAGAGGGGTTGAGATGGCGCTCTTTTCATTGTTTTCTTTCTTTTCTCTCAACTCTGGCAGTTTTTCTTAAAGTTTCTCTCTGTTCTTCTCGTCTGGGAAAGTGAACCATGAAAACAAGAAATGAAGAAAAAATTTCTCAAAGAGCGAGGTATTTATAGTTCATTATTTGAGGAGAGCCGGGTATTTTTTTTTTTTATTAGAAAAAAAAAAAAAATACTTGTTTCAGTTAATTGTTTACAATTTTTAAAAGCTTCAGTGTGTGTATATATATTTAATTTGAGAGATGTCCGATTTATTTTTTAAACTAAATAATCCAATTAAAATAAGTTGTTTGATTTAATGAATTTAGACTATAATGAACGAGAAAGCCTAGAGATAAAAAATTTGACATTTTCTATTGTGGCAGACCGTTCGAGGAAAGTAAAAAAAAAATAATGTTAGTGAGAAGTTCGGATGAAAATCAGTAAAAACTTACCAACTTAACTAGTGTAAAAAATGTTGTAAGATGTTTTGTATATACATTACTTATAATGAATTTTATCCAATTGTAGAGGCCGAGTTTATCAATAATTGAGAAAACTGAATACTACTCAATGCCCCCAAACCAAATTGAATGACACTCTAATTGCAACATTCATATAATAGAATTTGAAGTTTTATAATAGAAGCCAAAATTTTTCATTGTCATATGCCTCTGTACTTCCCCACGCAAACAATCTTTTTAACTGCACAGAATTCAATTCAACATACTGTTTCATTTTTGCAATGTAAAGCAACAGAAATTTGAAGGGTTTGAATTCATGTTTCCTTTCCATATGATTATATTGTCATCTGATTAGCAGACTTCAAGTAACACCGAAAGTAAAATGGTCCCTTTGATATTCCAAATCTGAGGTTGAGGTGCTTGTGTACAAGCTGAACCAATGCATCAAGTTTGCATGAATGCTAAATACAACATATTCAGAAACTATAATTCGGTTCTAAGTTCCAAGTCAAATCATTTCCCTCTCTTACATTTTATTATTCTCATATCAGCATTCTCAATTCTCATTTTATCTCTCATCAGTCTCTTCTTATTTATTTCTTTATTTTTCATTTTGTTATTAAAAGAAAATGGTAAAACTTTATTTAATTTCATATATATTTTTTTTTCTATTTATTTCTTTATTTTTCATTTTGTTATTAAAAGAAAATGGTAAAACTTTATTTAATTTCATATATATTTTTTTTTCTATAATGTCGATATATTCAACTCCTCTTCATTAAATTTCATTAGATTTCGTATAATTTAAGTTTCTTTAGAAGAAATACGTATAATTTAAGTTTCTTTGGAAAAAATTCTTAAAGCCACCGCTAATAATCTTGTCTCAATAAGAACTTAAAAAAAGAGCCTGCCAAACTTAATGAATCTATACATTTCTACAACAATTTAAAGCAAGGCATTTCTTATCATCATTGAATAGATTATCTACAGAAAAGGCATACAACGACAAATAAATATCTTTTCCTGCATATACATACATAAAGCAATCTTCTTCTAACTATAAACAGACTATTTTTACTTCACTGGCAACACTAAATTAAGAAGATGTAGTCCCAGTTCGTGCACTGAACCCATCACTCTAAAAGCATTTCATTTTGTTCACTTCTCTGCTTGCAGACATCCATAACAAATTACCGAGCAGCAGTAGAGGGAACACCTTCTTTAAAGAGAATATTTGCAACTGGTGGTGGAAGCCAACCAGCATTTCCGCCAGTCTGGCCATCCTGACTATTCCCATCACGCCGCTTCAAATTTCTTGGACATTTCTTCAGCCTTGCACCTATGTTTTGCCCAACAAATATGCCAAGCTTCATTGCTGTAAATAAACTAAATGCCATTGCAAGTGGCCTCACAGCCCAATGAAAATCCTCAACATGCTGATACTTCCGCACCACCCCTGGACAAGTATCAAACGAAACTTTTTCCACTTCAGTTGGGTCTGCCAAGAAGATATTAGATTCTTCTCCAAACACCAACCTCCCAGGGAAACTGACAACAAGACAGCCATTTGGAAGGACTTGTGAGATCTTCCCAGTAGCCCAAGCATCTCCATTCTTACGAGGCCACTCAAACCGGGGACTTAACACATTTGCCTTCAGCCGCACAAACTGCCCAACATAATAAGCTTCAGTCTTTTGAAGTTCAGATGAGTTACCTCTCCAGAGACTCTCTAGACCTATGAATCCAACTGCTGTGCTCCCATCACGCTGTACTGAGTGAAGAATTCCCACAGAGGAGTGCTTGTCATTTTCCTCTTTCAAACGCACCCAATCCCCTATTGCCAAGCCAGATGTCACCCTCTCAATTGTTGAAACCTGTACTCTTAGAGGGTTGTGCACGCCAGATACCTTCACTAGAACAAAACGTTCTCTGTCATTGTCATCCTCCAAACCTACCACCTTTCCTGTAGGAAAATCCATGGTTTGTGATTTACATGCATTAAATGGCTTTCTTGAACGGACTATGTCACCCACTTCAAGACGATCCTTTGACAGATACCATGCACTAAAACCACCATCACTTAATCTATCAGTAAGTTTCCTGCTTCTTAAACCAAGAGACTCGCCATCGCTGTTAAGAGCATTCAGTGAGCTGCAAATTAGGTTGCAAATAGTCAGTACACAACCAAAAAGGGTAAAAGATGCAGGTTGACTAAAGACAGAGCTCTGGCATTCTAATGCTAGCTTCCTATTAATGAAACAAATATTATGTATCATGAGGGAGGTCAGAAGTCATTCTGAAAATTCATGACCCTAAATGGGGGGACATATATTTGGTGTCAGATACAATGCAGGTGAGAGGTCAATAATTCTATGGAAAAGAAAATGAACCCTACAACAAGGATTCCTTTTGCAAAATAACTTGTAATTAAATGTGATTCCAATATAACATAATCAAAAGTCTCTCTCAAATAACCTGTCTCAACACTCAAGTGAAAAGACTCTTAGCTAGACTCTTAGTGAGAAGTGTGGGTACAAAGTCATGAATATCGTACACTACACCTAAAGAAATTAGCTGCTAATTTCAAAAGGAATGCACCAATCTTGATGAAATGGATCCAGTAATATATATACACACACACACACACACACCCCCAACAAATACCTTTTAAATGCATGTATGATATCTGTCATTAAAGGGCGGTTCCGGAAATCATATTCAAAGCAACCATTGATAACATTCTCAACAGCAAAAGGCAACCCACTTGGAATATTTGGTTTTTCTTGCTTGACCACAACGGAGTGATATATTTCTACAGTTGACTTCCCAAACCAGGGCTGAACACCAGTTAACATTTCTAGTATGCTACATCCAAAACCCCATGAGTCTGTCTCAAAGGATATAGGACCTCTGATTTCTGGTTCCCACTGTTCTGGAGCCATGTAATTTGGAGTTCCAAGTCTTAGAGCCATATCTGAATTGGATAATGGAATCCCAAAAAGTAGATATGGGATCCCAAAATCTCCAAGAATCAATTGGTCTTGTTTGTTAAGCAGAAAGTTAGAAGGCTTAAGGTTTAGCACCAGGGTCCCAATCGAATGCAACTCCAGAATTCCTTTTGCCAACTCGATCCCATACCTGAAAATATCAGCATTCTCAAAGTCCATATCTAAACATCAAAATCTATTGGATGCTTCAGTTCATTATTTTCTGATTTAATCCATTCATAAATTCGAATAAAGTTTGGTTAAATATATGCTAGATCATCATTTCAAATTGTTTTGCACATATCACCTTCCAAATGAAACCTGTTTAAAAAGCAAAGCCCAGTTTCAGAACTAGTTCTTGACGAGAAAAAAAACCCAATAAACCTAATTTTTAGGAACTTTTATCTAAGTCTCACCTTATTTTTAGGGCAGACAACATTATTTAAGAAAATAAATAAATGATTTTGAACCCAAAAAAAAAAAAAACACCTTAAAACATCTTGCAATTGAAGCTTCCCGCCCTTGAGCCAAGCCATTCGGTCACCGACTGATCCTTCATGAAGTATCATTGTAATGCAGATCTGCCACGATTGCAGAAAGTGAACTATTGAGACATATAAAAGAACTTCCAAGAGTTGAAAAATATTAAATTCATTCTCAAGAAAATTACCTGTCCATTAATTATTGATATACCATGCAACCAGCAAACGCATTGGAGTCCTCGGAACTTAAGAAATAACTCTTCAAACTTATCCAAAAAATTCTGAGTATGGCCCTCCTTCAATGGATGTAACATTTTGACAGCCACTTCATGATGCTCCTCAAAATCATGACCCAATTGGTGATGCGTTGCTAACCAAACATCACCAAAGGGGCCCCGCCCAATCCTGTGCTTAAGTTTCAATGAGGAAGGATCAATCCATGGATCAGTCTGAGTTGGTGTAGCTTTGACAGTTCTGAGGTGGTCAGGGTCTCCTTCAAAGAGTTCATACTCAAAAAAGACTGCTGGCTTTGCAGTTCCAATCTGTTCTGTCATTTTTTTTCCTGCAGAAGTGAAATGGGTATTAAAGGAGCATGTAACCAATAATATTGGAATCCTTATTAAGCTGTCAGCAGTAGAACCTTAACCCCAATATTCGAATCCTAAGGCATTATAAAAATAATAATAATAAAATAAATAAAAAATCAGAATCAGTAAGGCATAGAGAGGTCAGGATCAATATATGTCACCACAGGGAAATCAGAATTATAATTCACAATATAATCACAGTTACAACTACCATATCCAATGGAAAAATACATACGGTGGAAATTAATAGTGGTCTAGATTTTAATGCCATCATCAAACAAACATTCCTAAGACCAATTCAATTATAGAAACCAACTTTCAACAGGCTTCAGTCTTATAATTACAAATTTAATCACCATGAATTTTTTGTTGAACACAGACCATTTGGAGAAAACCCCAAATGGGGTAAAGCTAAACCATTTCAGTAAGCTTCCCTCTTTTCTTTTAAAATTGTTTAAATTACATCCCACCCCCATTCAAGGCATGTGCTAATGAAACCTTACCCATGCCTGGGTAGGTATTTTCACTGACAGTCAAAGTCATATTAATAGCCCTTAACCGAGTAATCAAACAATTGATATATAACAGAAGTTCCCTTGTTAAAGGCTAAAAACCTAGAACTAACTAAAACCACATCCTAGAATCATATGTTCGTAACATGAAGACAGACCATGAACAATTCAAGTTTGTTTCAAACTGATAGATTACCAATTGTCCCTATGCGTTAGGATATGGTGAATATTAATCATTCAATTAATATTATAACACATGCTAAACACTGATTCGTCGAGAAAATCAGTAAATATCTATTTGAATCCAAATATACCCAAGTGGGTCTAGAATATTTCAGGCAATATAACCCCATAAATATCCCAAATCCGAATTTATCCCCAAAAAAAAAAAAAAAAAAAAAAAAAAAAAAATCTCAAATCCCGTTTCTCTTCCATTTGATTCATATCTCTATAGCTATTCAAATTCCAAACTACAACATCCTAAATATTCACAACCCCATTATAGATACCTAAACCAATCAGGAAAGCAACAAAACAACAAACATAGAAACCCTTCATGCCTGCCCTAAACATATGCATCCCCACACACACAGACACATACGTTAGTTGCTAAGAAATTAAGAAACTAATCTATGAAATTACGTTCCTACAATTTCTAAGGAACCAAACAAGATACAAATATACCCATTTGAACTTACCAGTCGAGTAGAGAGAGAGAAAGAGGAAAGTCCAAGTAGAGCCCTTGAGATTTGCTGTTTATAGTAATTGAAGAAGATTAGGAAGAATGCGAAGAAGGAAGTGGCAAAAGAAACCAAAAAATATGGGGTCGACACGAAGAGGGACACGGGGACTCCGGTGCTACCCGTCTCATCCGGATGCCACGTCAACTTAAATTACACGTGGATGGCTTCTGGTGATGACACGTCACTTGTACATGTAGAGTTGGACGACACGTGGCTGTCTTATTTTACCGAAATTCTTGGAGGCTTTGGACCGGAAGGTCCGGAACCGCTTTAGAGGTAGATACTAGATACTAGATAGACACTACCGGTTACAGGAGGTGGTAGGGCCCAAGAATTTTTTTACATGATTTGATACTTTTGAGTTTTAGAGGCCCATCTCAGGTTTTCTTTGCAATGCCAATTTTGCAAATTTTTTTTTTTTAGAGAGTTTTAATGTGTGACGCTTACTTTTGATGATAGTTTGTTATTATCAGATTAAGACATTAATTAATTTTTAGTGTAGATAATGATTTAACCCCAGATCTCTTATTCAACCATCAGAGATTTTATAGTTAAATTAACTAGAATCCACAATTTTGCAAATATATTAATTATGTGATTAAACCTAAAATATATTAGCTATGTGGCTATATTTAGAATTTGAGTATCAAAGGCTTGAGTTCCAATGTGAAAAACTCGAATTTCATTGGAAAATTTAAGAGAAAACACCCATCTTAAGTCCATTCCTTAAACTTTTCAAAATGTAGTTAGGGATTTTTTTTTTTTTTTTTTTTGTGTAAATTAAAGGCAATATAAACTTGGGGGTTCATATGGAGCTATAAATAAATTGATTTATCAATTATTTATGAATAAATCATGAGATATATATATATATATATAGATATATATATAATCCAAGATTCAGGTACCAAGAACCCTGAAATGGTCTGAGGTCACATTCCCCACCAATTGGACCTTAGAGAATGAGAATTTTCCACTACAGATCCAGCATCCAGCCCAGAATCCAGACTTAGACTTTGTCCAACAACTAGCCGATGGTACGGTTAGATTAAGTTTTGACCAATCTAGGTTTAGAACACCCTTAGAAATTCTACTCTAATATAATTTTAGTGTAGATATGTGTGAAGTTCGGCGACTTGAACCCTGGCCCTTACCCTCCCACATCCCACAAATTTGGTAAATCTATCATTTATAGGTTCAAAAACAAAAATCATTCTATATATGTAAGTCAAATAATATAATTTTCACTATACTTTATTTCTACTTGTTACTTTGTTAGTATCGATTAATGAAGAGACAAAACATTTTAGTCTTAGTGCTTATTATATATGAAAAAAATAATAAATAAATTGAGTAGTTCATGATCAAGTTCAAACATGTTCAACAATAAGATGAACTAAGCATGAACATGTACTCCATTTTCTTGATAAGTAGGAACTCCAAAAATAACAAACTTCCTAATATTAAAAAAAGTGACATATAAAATTTTATAAATTTTTTTATATGAGATAGAATTCTACTCTAGCCTTATTCAGGTTTATATGTGTGAACTTATGAAGCTTTCTCCAGGAGATTTGAATTTCAACCCTTAGCCCCCCTCCACACACTCCACAAGTACTTATACTTGTAGAGTAACCATCACACTAAAGGTCTATGGTTAAAATTTTATAATTTCAAAAAGTAACAAATTAGAAAATGAAATTTAAGAGAATAACAAACTAAATTTACAAAATATATTTTACACAGTTATATGACAATTAATTGGCAGCGTGGCCATATGGTGCTTTTTTTTCTTGGTTGAGAAACCAATCAAGAATTTTATTCAAACTACTGCAAAACTACTGTCAATCAATACAAGAGGATCGACCTCAATAGGAATATCCTCTAACCAAACTTGTGGTACATCAAAATTCGTAGGTAACTTGGCTAACTTATCAACCACAACATTACCCTTTTAAAGTGCATAGGAGAAAGAAAAAGAATCAAGTTGCGAAGCCAAGGAGAGTGAGTCCTCGATAACAATCCCAAAAGAAGCTTCGCAAGATGAGCCAGCTTGAAGGTAGTTTAGGAAAGTAGTTGAGTCCCCTTCGAACATATCTCGATGCAGCTGGATTTCGATCGCAAAAGCAATCACTCTCTTGCAGGCCAGATTCAACATCCTCCACTGTTTGAGGTAATTTGATCCTTTCCGATAGAGCACCAACAACCTTTCCTGTAGACTCTCTAATGATCACACCTACACCAGCAAAGGAAATATCTTGGAAAAGGGTGTTGGGGTTGTTTGAAGTAGTCAAAAGTTCATTCAATTAATAAATCCTATTATTTAGGACATGTAGGTAGAGTTTGACCATTTCCTTAGCCATTTACCACGTTGTTAGCTATTTACCAAGTGGGTTGTTTAACGTGGGTTGTTTGTTTCTGGATTTATCTCTTTGTAAAGCTTATATAAGCCAACAGTATATTTAGAATAAAATAACATTTTATTTTCAGATATTTTCTTGAATTGCTTTATGCTTTAGAGTTTACAACAAAGTGGTATTAGAGCACCATCATGGGGCCTGATTGTGAGAGAAAAGAAAACAGCAATTTCTTAAGAAGAGAGAGTGAGAAGTGAGAGCATCGAAGTATGGTAGC
>CM042477.1:40377500-40965000 GCA_023621385.1 Quercus gilva
ACATTCTTATGTTTATGTTGATCAATTTATTTTTTTCTTAATTTTTTTGGCTTAGTTTTATATTTTTTCAATCAGTATGTTTAGTCATAGTCTTCTTATGTAAAAACAGGAGAGCCTGAGATTAGAGTAGTGCACCACCATGATTTGAATGAGAAAATTCTTATAGCGCTCATTGTTGCCTCCTCTCTCCTTGGTGGAATTTTGCTTTTTTTATTATTTTTTTGGATCTATAGACAGAAAAAATTGAAGAACTCCAATAAGAAAAGCCGAAAGAGCTTAGGTATCCTCTATTCCTTGAAAATTGCTGTCAACATTTTTCCGCCCGCTTGTATCTTTGTTGAGCTATTAACCTTTTTTTCCTTCTTTTTTGTGTGTACTTTATCTATTTTTAAAATGATCTGAAGAGGCTGCAAAAGGGATCTCAATGAACCCAATTATGGTTAAGTTTAACTCCTTGAGGATGGCCAATAGTAAAGGTTCTCTTGCTATATTCAATTATCCATCATTAGAAGCAGCAACAAACAATTTCCAAGAAAGTAATCATTTGGGTGAGGGTGGTTGTGGACATATCTATAAAGCTCATTTTGATGAAAAATTGCTTGCAGCAGTTAAGAGAATTGATGGTGTCACTCAAGACATGGAAAGAGAATTTGAAGTAATGATATCTCTTAAATTTAGTTGGGATTCAATTTTCTGCGACTTGAATTCCTTGTTTAATACTTTCTTCTTAATTGATTTGTGTGGAATTGCAGAATGAGGTGAATTGGTTGAGTAAAATCCAGCATCAGAATATTATTAAACTTTTTGGTTACTGCATTTATGGAGATTCAAGGTTCCTTGTTTATGAAATGATGGAGAAGGCTTCATTGGAAACTCAACTGCATGGTATAAGTTCTCTGTCAATGTTCAACTAAAGCAAAAAAAGTTTGAAAAGATGATACCAAAAGAACAACTTTATGTGTTCATTTATATTGTATTAATTTTTTCTCAATGGTTTAGGACCTACTCAAGGATCAGCTTTAACATGGCATCTGAGAATGAAAATAGCTGTTGATGTTGCTAGGTAAGTCCATTTGCTAATTATGTTTCTACTTTTATCTACTTATTTTTTTCCCATTTTTTATTTTAATCAAGTTGGCATTGTTATCAATATTGTTAGAGGATTAGAATATCTTCATGAGCACTCTCATCCTCCTGTGGTTCATAGAGACATAAAATCTTCTAATATTCTTCTGGATTCCAATTTCAATGCTAAGGTAAGATCTATATGTGACTCATTGAAATTGGAATTCACACATATTTTTGTTCTTTGGCACGTTTTTGAGGATGTTTATCCCTTTAATGAGATTTTCTCAATTCAGCTATCAGATTTTGGCCTTGCGGTTACTTCTGGCACTGAAAACAATAACTTAAAGCTTTCAGGAACCATGGATTATGTGGCACCAGAATACCTTTTGGATGGTATGCTAGACTTTACACGACTCTCAACCCGTATACTAATAATCATTGGTTTGTATTATCTGTATGTTTGTTTTATATTCCCTTGAGTCTTTCTGTGAAATCTTTAAAACCTTTGTTAATGTGCTGACATGCTCCTTGTTCTGATAGGAACAATGTTATTTTCCTTTTTCTTTTTTTGTCATTCTTTATAATTCTTATTTCAAGTCTCCCCCCCCCCCCCCCTCCCCCGGGCTGGCCCTCTGAAATTATTCTCAGATATTAGTGGGATGTTTCAAATATATGCATTGAGTTGCTGCTGATGAAAATAGAACCTTTTGTCATTCTTAATCACAAATATTGCAAATAATCTGTGAAATACATACATACAAGGGCTCCCAGCAATTTCTGAACTCAGGTAGATGATCCTTTTGAATTACATTAATTGTGTACTCTTCATGTCACTCTGACCTTGAAGAGCTTTAGTACCAAACCATCTGTCCAAACATCCAAACCTTAATTTGCCTTTTTCATAGTTGTATTAGTATAGAAGTTGTTTAAATTGTATGATTTTTCCTGTTGGAATATGCTAAGAATGTATGTTATTCTAAGCCTATTCCATGATTTTAGTTTTTATTGAGATATAAGGAACCTATTTTTTTTTTTTTTTTTTGATAAGTAGATATAAGGAACCTATTATGTCTGCCAAGTTGCAAAAGACAGAGAAGGAATTCTATTTGTTCATTTTTCATAGAGTGGTAATTTACACAATATTTGGATGCTACAGGTGTAATAATAGTTAGTTGTTTTAATGTGTCCCCTTATTTCTAGTTTTCTAAATCCAAATAGAACCTAATTATAAGGAGGCATTTTCTTGTATATAAAATTGTAAGATTATTTGTTGCAGGGAAACTAACAGATAAAAGTGATGTCTATGCTTTTGGAGTTGTCCTTCTAGAACTCCTAACAGGAAGAAAGCCGTTGGAGAATCGTGCCCCAGCTCAATGCCTATCTATTGTCACATGGGTAAGTCTTCTTTTAAATCCCACCAAGCTGCCTTTTATGAACTAAATTTCAAGAAGGTTTCTGATGGTGCTTGGTGTTTGAATCATCTTTGACTTGCAGGCTATGCCTCAGCTTACTGACAGATCAAAGCTTCCAAAGATTGTGGATCCTGTAATCAGGAACATGATGGACCTAAAGCATTTGTATCAGGTTTGTTGAATAAAAGCATTAATATTCAATTACTTATGTGTAATTATGTGCTTGTATTAGTTGCTAATTATTGTAATTAATACAGGTTGCTGCTGTGGTTGTACTATGTGTTCAAACAGAACCAAGTTACAGGCCATTGATAACTGATATCCTGCACTCGCTTATCCCTCTTGTCCCTAATGAGCTTGGAGGATCACTCAGAGTTACAGAACCTACTAAGCCAGTCTGTCCTGGACCTTCCAACTGATTGCAGATATGTTGCTTGTGACTCTTACACATTGTCACATTTTATAATTACATCAAGGCAATCATCTGAATCACTGGATACCTTTCCTCTTGTTCCTGATCATTTTTTTTTTCCAGATACTTTTTCTCCTGAGATTCTTATGCAATATAGTCATTCTACAATTTTGTTTTGGGTAAATAATAGTAAAATTTGATGTAATTTTTCCATGACAATCTGAGAACATTTTTACTTTTAGGTTAGACACAGATTTCCCTCTCTAGCTGTTTTTATCAAGAAACCAACAGGGGATAAAAAAGAGTATTATTAGAATGGAAAATTTCTGAAATCTGTATTTTTCTTATCCTATAATATGTAAACTGGTATTTGGAGGGTCACTCTTAACTCTTTGCAGCACAGATAATATGACATTTGTCATTGTTCTTTGGTTGTTGATGTTGATGTTGGACTGTAGCTAAAACTGCAGATAATGAGCATCAATCACTTCCGTTATTAGTTATTCTGGACAGCTTGTTATAGTAGTAAAAATGACAGGATTTATGAAGGGCTAGTTGTGGGTTTGGGTTATAGTGAAGAGGAAAGGGTTGATAACATAGAGTAGCTTTAAAACAGAATAAAGGTAAGGAGACAAAGATGAGGTGTACAGGTCTCACTTCTTGTGGAATCTCACTCACCACAAGAAGTATGGCACCTTGACACAAATAGATCCAGTAATTTCTCAACATTTCATTTCCAAAATGACAAGTTACGACAGTAGATAGGTTGATAGATAAAGGTTACTTAAAAGCACTTCATGTATAAGCGAGGTACACCAGATTGCTTCATGGTCTTTTTTTTCTTTTCTTTTTTCCTATAAGTCAGCTGATTGTCTCATGTCGAAGTACTTAAGGTTAAATATCCTACTATGTAACAAGCTCTATTTAATTTTTAAAAATGCATTGATTAGAAGCTAGTCTTCCCAGAAGTTCATATTACCACATGGGACCTTTATTTCACAAAATTGCAGAATATTAGTAAATTTCATTATATGGCTATTCAAGATCCTATGTCAATCATTCCTCTGTCTTCTATCTTTTATCTAAAAAACAAATGAATAAATAAATAAAATCATTCGTGTTATACCACATAAAAAAATGAGGTCTTGTCGCTGCCCTATTATCATTATGAATTGAACTTGAAGAAATCTAGATTAGTTCTCCTCAAAAAAAAAAAAAATCAAATATGCTTGACTTCTTGCCCTAATACTATTTTAAATTATTGATTCTCCAAAATGCAACTGTTGAAATATGATAAATTTAATTATTTAGGCTCTGCTTGGGAGTTCAAAAGAGAATAGAATGGAATGGAATCAGATGATCATAAGAGAATAGAAAGGAATGGAATGAAATTGAATATATTTAAGTAAGAGAAATTAATGGAAAAGAATGGAATAGAATGGAATTAAGTAACCTTGCTTGGATGTTTTAAAATAAAATAATGGAAAAGAATGAAAATGAATGGAATGTAAGTAATCTTGTTTGGGAGCAACATGGAAGGAATGAAATGGAATCATTTTATGACAATATTACTATTAGACCCCTATTTTAAAATAAAAAGTTGAATATATAGGGGTATTTTGGGAGTTTTAGTAAAAAAATCATTAAATCTAATTTCATTCTCTCCCATTCCTTCCAATTTCGAAGGGAATGAAAATTTGAGGTTTTAAGGGAATAGAGAAAAATAAGTGTTCCCTCCTCTCCATTCTATTCTCTCCCACTTAAACTCTCAAACAAGGGAATGGACTTTCTATTCATTCCATTAAAACTTTCAAATAAGAGAAGGGAAGAATATTTTAAAATTATTCTTTTTATTCCTTTCCATTCCATTCTATTCCATTCTCTCCTCCCATGGTTGTTACTTGTTCGCATACTTTTAACACCCTATTTAAGGAACTCATTGGTTTCAACACATGGTTGTTACTTGTCCGCATTAATTGAACATGCATGGTCCTAATTATTGGCGGGTTTATGGCTAGTTAAATTAATATTTTAACATTACCGTTTATATGTGGGCCCAAATTCCTCTCTAATTTGTGAGGTCCAACATGTGAAATTTCAAAATAAAAATTAAAACGAGAAATAAAGTAAAGATAATATTTAAACTCAAGAACACATGCTCTAAGACCGTGATAAATTTTTTTTTTTTTTTTTTTTTTTTTTTTTTGAGAATCAAGACCATGATAATTTGATAAATAACCAATTGTTCCAAAAACTTATTTTATATGTTAAACCATTTGGTGAATTTAATCTCTTAGATAAAAATAAATAAATAAATAAATAAATAAATAAAATTGGTGAATTTAATCCTTTAAAAAAAATATTCTAACAAATCTTCTTCAACTAAAGGATTCTATGTTGAACCATTGCTTCTGCTCAACCATGAATTTTCCACTTCTCATGCTAGATTTTGCTTGTGATTTTAAGTGCCTTGAAGTTGGCTAATACCAGTTTTTACTGCAATAGCTACTAAAAATTGTTCACATGATCACATTTTGTTGTATCTGTTTTTTATTAAGGTTTTCAGAACCAGACTGGACCAGGAGGTCAGATTGTGAAAACCGATTTTTTAAGCCTAAAGAATAGAATTTTTAGTTAATTCTGTGAACTCCTAAAACCGGGGTTGGACCGCATGAACCGGTAGCAAGAACCGTGCGGTCCAACCCCTTAGCAATTTTTTTTTTTTTTTTTTTTTTTATAAAAACAACTTAATACAATTTTGTTCAACTTAATTAAATTATCCATCTCTTACAAGGAATAAAAAAAAATTATAATTAAAATCCTTTAAAGATATTCAACTTTACTTCAAAAATTAATCATAAATTTTAATGTTTTCATGGTTATTATTTTATTTTATTAACTTTATTATTTAATTATTAAATATATATTTGAAAATCATTAAATTTTCCTCACATATATAGATATATTAGTCAATTTTGCTAGTTTTATAAATTTAATATCTATATTTAGGCTTTAATTAATTATTAAATTAATTATGACGTCGTTACCGTTCCACCCCGGTTCGACTTTGGTACGACCTCAAAAATCGTAAACCTCTCTCTTTTACAATTCAATGAATGACCCGAGTTTGAAAACCTGGTTTTTTATCTTATCATTATGCACATTAACTAATCCATAACCGAATAAAAAAAACACAGGCTTGGGAACTATCTTACATCTCACATTTTGAATCACTATTGTTAGCGCCACTGTCCAAGTTTTACATGCTAGTAATCATTAAAAACTTTCACCTACATCTCTTTCACTTGAGGTCCACAGCTCAAAGCTCATACGACAATACAAACTCACACTCTTTCATCTACCATTATGTTTAAAAAGGAAATTAAACACTTTGTTGTCATAAAAATGTAAAAATTATTTGAGTTCATGTTATAACTTATCTAGGAAGCACCTATAGTACGGGTACGGTACGACAACAAGGTCATTTTCAAAAAATTAAGACAGGGGTACTGTAGAGATATATATATATATATATATTGTCTAACATAATAATGAAAAAAGAATAACAAAAATTTAACTCTAAAAAAACAAATTTAAAAATAAGTTACTCATGTGGCCGTGGGTGGGAAGGCGAGATAAATGTTTCACGTGTGTGGCATTGTGAAATAGATCCAAGACGCTAGCCTAAGCATACGCGGACAAAATAAAAGGGCAAAAGAGGGATATCACAAAATAGAAATAGATTTAGCCTAATTCCATCCTGAACGGGGAAGAAGAAGAAGGAGGTTGGTGTGACTCGGAGGTACAGTGTGTTTCAAGCTTTCAACTTTTTTTATTTTTATTTTATTTTATTTGCACAAGCCGTGTTCTAATCATGTCCCTGACCGTGCCTATCATTCCCCCCCCCCCCCCCCCCCCCACCCCCCAAAAAAAAAAAAAGGCTGGGACACGCTTGTAATTATGTCCAACACATGTCCTTAATGTAGAATAGACATCACACACCTTTGTGAAATAACAAAGGTGCCAAAAATTCACAATGCATGAATTTTGGCAACGATGTCGGAATTGCATGAAATTTTGTAAGTTGATGGGAAATAGCATTTTGATCAAGACATAAGTCGATCATCTTGAGGGTCGCCCAAATTTAGATGAATTTCTTCGTTAAGGCCCCAAAAACAGTGTTTTTGCTATTTTTAGTAATATTTGTTTTTCTTTAATAACTTTTAGTTTAAATATCAAAATAAAGTCGTGCATGTTTTGGGATGTCTCTTAGTGACAAGATTTTCAATTTCCACAGCTATCTCAATTTCATTATTTTCGGTAAAAATTACAATTTTGCCACATAATTATGTGATTAGCATGAATTAGGGTTTTTGGGCGTCTTCCTAGCGATCCAAGGTTTTCTTTTTACTATTTAAACATATTGTAGCCTCTAGGATAGTGAGTTTTCAGATTTATAAAATAATATAGATTTTGTCTGTTTCTCTATAGTGGATTCTAAAACCCTATCACCTTGTAGATTTAAGGGTCTCTTCGTGGATTCAAGGTTTTCATTTAGAAGTTAACGTGTTTAGTTTCTTTTTTTTATTTAAAGCAATGTATTTGTTTTTTTGTAACTTCTGCAATACCGGTCTTGTCATGTCGAAATGCATTGTCCATGCTTTCTAGTAACAGAGAACAAATCTGTGCTCAAGCCAATCACGGTCTATATATTAATGCTGACAGTAACTTTGTTTTCATCTAATATCTAAAATAGGTATCCTGTAATAGTCATTTATGAGGACAGTTGCAAGTTTTATCCCTTTGTATTATCATCCCTTTCCACGTTTGTCTCAGAATCTGTATTTCTTTTTTCTAGTCCATCAGGCATTGTAACTCAATGATTTTATAATGTTCTGAATTACATTATTGCATGAATGTAACATGATATGGCTGCCTTATTGTTCCAAGAACTTTAGTGTGCAAGCCTTGGTAGATCTGAGGAAAGAAACACTCCACTTTCTCTTGTCTCTCTCACATTTGTATTCACATGGAAGCGAGCAAACAGATTCAAGGAATATAGATGGAATGGTTCTATTCTAACCGACATCAATTCAATTTTGCTCTAAAAGTGATGGTAACACAACCTAGTGCTACTATGATTATATAGGGTTAGGTTTTGCTCTCTATAAGCATGCTTTATTATATAGTTTTGCATTGATGAAGTCAATTCACTTTTGCTCTTTTTACACAAAATCTATAAGGTTGAGATTTCTGATGATAATTGCTTCACGTGCTTGCTTATGGGAATCAAAACTAAAGAGAACGGCAATGACTCCGTTCGTGAAACAAGTTCATCAAAAAGCATTGGCTCTACTGAGGCCACAAGACTAACCAGAAAGAGGAGTAGGGATTTTACAAGAAACGGGATAAGAGGTTCTCCCAAGAGACTTACATCTCTTGATCATTGGCAACCAAGTCTAGTAAGCATCAAGGAAGAATAATGATAGGGAAAAATATCCAAGTTCTACCTGATATTGGCCCAAAATCTAAGTGACATTTTTGTATTTAGCCATAATTATAATTGGCAATGTTATTAAACTAACATGAATATTTCGTGAGTTCTAACTAGTTCAATTAGTAAAGTATTTTATTGTCAAATAAGTTATTTAAATTTAAATCTCACCTACACAAAATAAAAATTAATGTTTTAACCTGATTGAAGAGGTAAAATCTAGGGCGACGGGTCTCCATGAGATGGGCCTGACGGATCCACGTCCATGGGCCGATGGAAGACGGGCCCAACGCCCACAGTCTGTTATGAATGGATCCTACATGGACGGACGAAACGGAGACGGATCAAACACCCATATGATGGCCAAAAAACCTAGATGAATTTACATGCGGCACACGCTTAGCCTCCATGGAATTCTAAAGCAATTAGAACCCTAGCGCAAGGAGGATTCTGGAAGATCCTCTCTATAAGGAAATACCTTGTCCATCATGTTTGGGATTACTCAAAAGGATTCCTATAAGGAAAAGACTTCCGCACCAAGGTGAAGATATCGATCCTCTACTACTATAAAAGCCCTAATACCCTCATAGATCAAGGTACGCATAATTTATCCCCTCTCTAGCACTCTAGAGTTGTGAGAATCGTTCTAACTTAACCTTCGGAGCGTAGTTGGTCAGCACCACACCAGTGCTCTCTGTTAGATTTTCTCCTTGTGTTGTGCTGGTGTTATTTTCGAGCACGCGAGTATCGTGTGGCTCACTGATGAATTTCTTGACCTCATCAGTTGGCGTTGTCTGTGGAAAGCGCAGTTGAGATTCGTAAGCCATATTATCGTTTCCCGGACAGAAGGGTTGCATGGTACTCACTTGCTCAATGGCAACCACTAACGACGTTCAAGGAGAGGAACCACCCACAACTGCCCTCGAGAGACAAGTTCAAACTCTCGCCGCTGTCGTGGAATGCCTCACCAAACAAAACCACGACTTAGAAGAATAGCTGCGCTAGAAGAATGCAGCACCGAATGACCAACGAGGAGATCAAGAAAGGACAAGCGCTGAAAGAAGGAACCAAGAGAGACCTGAGGGCAACAACGCCCCAAGCAAACCTGAGAGGCAAAATATGAGCCTCCCAGCACTTACAGACATAACTCCACCACCTATTATTGCAGAGACGTAGGCGATGAAAGAACAGATGGAAGTCATGATGAACGCCCTCAAGGGACAAGTGTCCAGCGATCTTGACGACCTGGTCAACCGCACCGACTAGCCGTTCACTGCAGCTGTCAACTCTTTCCCTCTACCACATAAGTTTCGCATGTCGCAGATTAACAGCTATGACGGAGTGAAAGACCCTCTAGACCACCTGGAAACTTTCAAAACCTTGATGCATCTTCAAGGGGTAGCGGATGAAATCATGTGTAAGGCCTTCCCTATGACACTGAAGGGAGTAGCTAGGATTTGGTTCAGCTGACTGATGCCTAACTCCATCAGCACTTTCAAGGAGCTAAGCGCTCAATTCACTGCACACTTTATTGGGGGACATAGGTATAAGAAGTCCATGGCGTGCTTAATGAGCATCAGGCAACGAGATGCTGAGATCCCACATAATGCGCTTCAATAAGGAAGCGCTCTCGATCGATGAAGTCGACGATAAGATACTGGTAGCAGCTTTCACGAATGGGTTGTGAAATGGTAAGTTTTTGTTCTCTTTATACAAAAACGACCCAAAGACCATGTCAGAAGTACTCTACAAAGCCACCAAATACATGAATGCTGAATACGCATTGCTGGCTCATGAGGAAAAACCTAGGAAAATGGAGTGGCAGGATGATACACAGCGGGACCAAGGATCGAAGAAGCCAAGAACGGGAGACCGAAGAGACAAGAGGCGATCTAAGCCACCAGGAGGGAGGTTTACAAGCTTCACCCCATTAACTGCCCTAATCGACCAAGTCCTAATGCAAATAAAGGACGAGGAAACACTAACCTTCCCTGGGAAGTTGAAAGGAGATCCCAACAAGCGGTCTAGAGACAAATATTGCCGCTTCCACCAGGATCACGGTCACAACATAGCCGATTGCTATGACTTAAAGCAACAGATTGAGGCCCTTATCAGACAAGGGAAATTACAGAAGCTCGTTAGCAAGGAAAGAGCGAATCCACCCCCTCAAGAGTAGCACCCCCGACGGGATAACGAGTGCCCCAAGGCACCTATAGGGGATATAAGAATGATCGTAGGGGGTATAATTGCTGGGTCGACCAAAAAGGCTCGAAAGACTTATCTCAGGATGGTTCACAATGTACAGCTGACAAGCTCTGTACCAAAGATAGCACAGATAGAGAGCCCCGTCATTGGATTCTCAGAAGAGGATGCTCGACGCCTTCACCACCCTCATGATAACATGCTTGTCGTCACCCTACAAGTAGGAGATTTCAACATTCACCAAGTGCTAATCAACAATGGTAGCTCAGCAGACATCCTGCACTACCCGGCGTTCCAGCAGATGAGGATTGATAGAGAACGGTTAATACCCACAAATGCTCCATTAGTTGGTTTAGAAGGTACAAGGGTATTCCCGTTGGGCGCAGTCACACTTTTGGTATCAATAGGTGATTATCCCCAACAGATCACTAAGGATGTAACTTTCCTTATGGTCGACTGCTCATCCGCTTATAATGCTATCATCGGACGACCAACCCTTAATTCATGGAAGGCGGTAACGTCAACATACCACCTAATGATCAAGTTTCTTACGGAGTATGGAGTTGGAGAGCTGTAAGGAAACCAGGTGGCCATACGTGAATGCTATATTGCCATGATGGAAATGGAAGATCACTATCAGACCATGTGCATAGAAGAGCACAAGACCATGGCAGAACTAGTTGAAAAGCTAGAAGAAATAACTCTTGACAAATCAAGACCTGAACAAACGACTAGAGTAAGGACGTTGGCCAGCCAGCCAATACGTCAAGCCCTCATAACATTCCTCAGGATGAACCAAGACATGTTCATGTGGAGCCATGAGGACATGCCTGGTATCGATCCATCAATCATAGTTCACAGGTTGAATGTGAATATCACGTCCTCGCCCGTCCGACAGAAAAAGAGAATATTCGCCCAAGAGCGAGACAAAGTAATAGCAGAAGAAGTTAAGAAGCTATTGGAGGTAGACTTCATTAGGGAAGTATACTACCCTGACTGGCTGGCTAACATAGTTATGGTCAAGAAGGCTAGTGGGAAGTGGCAAATGTGTGTCGATTTCACGGACCTAACAGGCATGCCTAAAGGATAGCTACCCACTTCCTCGGATAGATACATTGGTAGACTCGACGGTTAGACACCAGCTTCTGAGCTTCATGGATGCCTTTTCGAGATATAATCAAATCAAGATGAAAGAGGCTGATAAGGAGAAAACATCCTTTGTCACCAGTCAATGGCTCTTTTGTTACAAAGTGATGCCATTCGGGCTTGAGAATGCGGGGACAACGTACCAAAGACTGATGAATAAGATGTTCGCGCACCAAATCGGGAGGAACGTACAAGTTTATGTTGATGACATGTTAGTAAAGAGTCTGCACGAAGATAATCACTTAGACGACCTCCGGGAAACATTCAACACACTCCGTTCATATAACATGAAGCTAAATCCGAACAAGTGCGTGTTCGGAGTAACGGCGGGGAAATTCTTGGGTTTCATGATGTCCCAAAGAGGTATTGAGGTTAATCCGGAAAAAATACGGGCCATAATAGAGCTAGAACCACCAAAGATGATCAAGGAAGTGCAAAGCTTGAATGGCAAAGTTGCGGCCCTAAATAGGTTCGCCGCGAAAGACACGGACAAATGTCTACCCTTCTTCCGCACTCTGAGAAAATCATTCGAGTGGACAGAGGAATGTCAGAAGGCCTTTGTCGATTTAAAGAAATACCTTTCATCTCCACCATTACTCATTCCATCTAGACCTGGGGAAGAACTTTACCTTTACTTAGCTATTTCGCATGCAACAGTCAGTGCAGCCTTAGTGAGAGAGGAAGACGGATCTCAAAAGTCTATCTACTTCATAAGTCGGGCTTTCCGAGGAGCAGAAGAAAGATACCCCTAAATAGAGAAATTGGCTTTCGCGCTAGTAACCGCGGCACGAAAGCTCAAACCGTACTTTCAAGCACATACAATCGTAGTATTGTCGGATCAATCCCTGAGGAGGGCCATGAGTAACCCTGAGTCTGCCGGACGGATGGCCCTTTGGGCAGTAGAGCTTAGTGAATTTGATATCCAATACTGTCCACGAACTGCGATAAAAGGGCACGCTGTGGCTGACTTCATCACCGAATTCACTCATTTAGAAGGTATGAGGGCAGAAATAACTGTACAGTGGAGCATCTACACAAACGAATCCTCCAACAGACAAGTAGGAGGGGCTGAAGTGGTAATCCAAACCCAGAGGGAGACAACATCGAGTGCATGATCCAAATGGACTTCCCTACAACCAACAATAAGGCCGAGTATGAAGCATTGGTAGCGAGACTAGACCTCACAAAGGCAGCAGGTGCTAAGACTGTGGTTATACACTGCGACTCCCAAGTGGTGATAAGTCAGATTAATAGGGGCTACGAATGCAAGAATGAAACGATGAAGAGGTACTTGAAGGAGGTGAAGAATCGAATCAGCAGCCTTGAAGTCAGCTTTGTTCAAATTCCAAGGGAAGAGAACGGACACGCTGACCATTTAGCAAAAGCTGCCTTAGCCGAATTTATGCTTGTCCTCGAACAGGTACTATCATTTGTTCAAAGTTTCCCCTTTATCGGTAACGGATCGAACGTGCAGGAAGTAGATTCTATAAGCAATTGGACTACGCCAATAATATCCTACCTAAAGGACGACGTGTTGCTAGACGAGAAGGATGCTGCTAGGAAGATGAAGATCCAAGCATCATGGTTTGTGCTTATAAAGGATATCCTATACAAAAGAGGATTCTTTTGACCATACCTAAGGTACTTGACCCACGAAGAAGCGGATTACGTAATAAGAGAAGTCCACGAGGGTATCTGCGGGAACCACTCGGGAGCACGGTCAAGTGCATAAGTTGATCCAAGCAGGGTATTATTGGCCTACAATGCTAAAAGACGCATAAGCTTATGTCAAGGCCTGCGACCAGTGTCAAAGGTTCAGTAACCTCATCCGGCAACCGTTTGAAGAGCTGACCCCCATGACGGCCCCTTGGCCATTCACTCAATGGGGACTAGATATCACAGGCCCCTTCCCGACAAGAGTCAGGTAACTAAAGTTTCTAGTAGTGGACATCGACTACTTCACCAAGTGGGTAGTAGCAGAAGCCTTAGTCACTATCAAGGAAAGAAAATTTTAAAGTTTTGTTTGAAGAAATATCATCTGCAGGTACGGGATACCCAAAATCCTTGTCTCCGACAACAGAAATCAATTTGATAACAGCACGTTTAGGGACTTCTGTTCGGAGCTAGGTATCAAGAATCATTACTCGTCGCCTGCACACCTACAGGCCAATAGGCAAGTCGAGGTCACGAACCGATCCTTGCTCAAGATAATCAAGACCCGGCTCTAGGGGGCAAAGGGCATCTGGCCGGATGAGCTATCAAGCGTTCTGTGGGCATACTGAACTACATCAAGAACTCCCACTAGAGAAACGCCGTCATAATAGATTGACTGAGCAAAAATAGAAAGAAAGTTAAACAGGAAAATAATAAAAGCCCTCGTAAGGAAATATCTACATAAATAAAAAAAAATGACATAAATTGATCTCCAAATATTCTTACATAAAAATAAAAAGTAATAATGATAATAATAGCAATAAATTTAATCTGCAACAGGGGTTTCTTTTTCCTCAGTATGACGGGCCTGAGTATCTTTTGGTTCGTTTTGGCTTTCAACTACAGTCCGATCACCAAGGGCATTATTGAGTGGGGCATCATCACCAAAAAGGTCATTCGTATTCTCTGATTGAGCGTAATGGACGGACGTTTGCTCTGGGACATTAATGTTGACGGTTGACACATCAAGTTCTGGATACAAGGTCTTTACTTGGCAGAGGGCATCGTCAAAACCATCATTGTAGGAAACTCTGAGCTCTGACAAAAGGGCTTCGGAATCATGGTACTTTCCTACCGCAACCTCTTTAGCCTGACGAGATCTCTTTCTCCTTGTCCTCCAGAACCTTTCTCAGGTCCTCCGTCAGTTTGTAATATTCGTCCCTGGCTTCTTCTGCCATTTTGCGCTTCTTTTCCTGGATGACCTTCCAGGCTTTTAGTTCGATCAGCTCATCCTTCATCAACCTTGCCTTATCATGTACACAGCCTAAAGTCGTCTCATAATTGAGACACCATCCCATCCACCCCTTCATCATGACCATGGCCTGAAAAAAGGGAATGGATTAATTTCAAACAAAGAAACATGGACGGACAATAAGGTGATGGATAAGTTACTTATGCGATGCTAAAAAGCCTTATTTCTGCTATAGCCTCCGTCGAGTGATTACTTAAGTCCTCATAATCTTCGATAGTTATGATGGACGAGAGCCTCTCCAAGGCATGTTTGGAGTCTTCACGGAGTAGGACGGGTGGTTTCTTCTGATTACCAGACAGAACCTTCATAAGACCTTTGCCAGCCCCATGCTTCGCTAGAGTGACTGTCTTGGCACCCTCAGCCATTAACCCAACAACGGGCTTTAAAGGGACCTTGGGTTTTTTGGAAATATGATCCCCTTTGGACAGCTACTTCCTTTTGATAGATGGGTTGCTTGAGCCTATCCCCTTAGGATTCACGCCAGTCTCCTTATTTTTGGCAACATGTAGTCTAATCGCTGCTCTCCTTTTAGCGTCGTCCATTTCTGAAAGGATAGACGGATGAAGTTAATTCCTTTGACAAAAATCGAAACCGTTCAAGTAAAAGAAAAACGACGGGCTTACATTGACGGATTCTAGCTTCGTATTTAACGGCTGCTGGTGTTGGTGTAGGTCCGTCACAATACCAGTGGATGGTGTCAAGAGAGACTAGTTTGGCCCAAGTCCTCTCCTCTGACTGGGTCTTGTTAAAAATTTGTTCAAGAAAATTGTATTCCTCAAGATCAATTTCTAGACGCCGTTGTACTGCAAGGAAGAAGATGGTTAAAAAATGTCGAAGTAATTACAAGTAAGTTGAACGAATATGTAAAGTTTTCACTCGCTAGGACGGGTGAATACCAGACTGAGACAGTATGCCCCAAGTAGTGTCGATGGGCATGTGTTTCGTATCCCCTGGACGACACATCCACTCGTCGCCCTCTAAGAAAAAATAACGACTCTTCTAGTCCCTGTTGGAGTCTGGAGTTTCATATATGACCTTCAACAACGAACTCCTAGGGACAAAACTATATATCCCCCTTGATTTGTCAATCTCATCTGGACAATAGCAGTGAAGGAATTCCCACACCGTCAACCTCCTAGCACTGTTTGACCAAGCACCATACAGGATCTCCATTGCTATAAAGACCCTCCACGCATTGGGGGATACTTGGTTGACGGATAGACCCAAATATTTGAGAAGCTTGTGATGAAGGGAGCTTAAGGGAAATCTAAGTCCTGCCTTCAACATTTTCTCATACACCCCAACACCTTCTACCCCTTCATAGTAGCATTTCTCTGATTTATAGGATAGACGGATGGGGATGTTATCTGGGATTTGGTAGTGGGCCCTAAGAGTTTTGAAGTGTGTCTCCTTGATAGTGGATGTAAAATTGTTCATCGTCTACTCTGGAAGCATGATGAACTCCCTTGGTCCATTAGCTCCTACGACGGGTCCTATTGGTTGTTCCTCATTAGAACCTTCCCTTGGTTCAGCGACCTCCATATCCTTATTTGTTAAGGACAGGGAAGAGGCGAACGGACTCCTCTCTTCACTGGGACTCTGGTCTTTGTGACTTGACGAGAATACTTATTTGTAATCCGCCCCGTCACGGACAATTGACTGATTACTTGACACACTAGACATTTCCTACAAGTGACGACAAAACCTAAGACTCTGACAGGTCTAAGAATGGATAACAGGAGTAGAAAGTTTTGGAAAATAAAAAGTTTTATCTTGAGGAAAGACAAGGAAAGGAGTACTTACCAGTTTGTGAAGTGAATGGATGAGGTGCGTTGATGATAGATGCAAACAAATCAAGTAGTCTCTTCTGACAAGGATGACAGAATGTGCTCTGACAAGTGTGTTTTCTGCGAAAAGTAGAAAAATAAGAGACAAATATGGTGATATTTAT
Organism: Quercus gilva; assembly: GCA_023621385.1. Taxonomy (NCBI): domain Eukaryota; kingdom Viridiplantae; phylum Streptophyta; class Magnoliopsida; order Fagales; family Fagaceae; genus Quercus; species Quercus gilva. Next base: position 40,394,151 of record CM042477.1, read on the forward strand.
AGAGGAATTGCACGGAAGATGAAGCGATGTCTCGATCCAAGATATCATTCAATAGAAGAACAACACGTGTCATGTGTCATAAATATCATCCGAACGGCCTGTTAGATTTTGATTTTGATTTTGGACTCTGTTTCTTCATTTGAAGCTCCAAAATTGGTTAATTGGCACATTCTTCATCGTGGTTTCTTCAAAGGCATTCTTCAAGGCATCTTCTCGTGCTTATCCAACCTTAAGCGTCCATCAAGCTTCCGCCTTGAGTTTGAGGGAGGGTGTTAGAGATATATTAGACATATTAGCCCACTCCTACTTGTACTAGTAGTCTAGGGTTTAGTCGCCTATATATACTCATGTTATAGTTCATTATAACATAGGCTATTGTACTACACTTTTACATAATAAAGATGTAGCCCTTAAAGGTTTCCTCTATGAACATAGGCCGACAAAGCTGAACCACATAATCTATGTTCTCAATGTTCCTATTCTATGTTTCCCTTTCTGCATTCACTCTAGCATATACAATATGGTATAACATATCGCGTTGCTAATATATTTAACAATATATATAATGTACCTCGTGTGAGAGAAATGTTGATTTTGTAAGATTTGTAGTAACAAGACTAGTAAATAAAAATTGATTAGAGATTAACAAAATGAGCGAATATTGATAAGAAGATGGGTTAGCCATTCATCCATGTAAGATAGTTGAATTTATATGGATGAATAGTTTTTTTTTTTTTTTTTGGTATTTTGAAGAAAAACTGCAAGGATCTAATTAGAAAAAGTAAGCATTTAAAAACCAACTTTCATTTCTAAAACATTTTGAAAACAGTAAGCAATTATAAACTAGTTAGTGTCTTAACATGGTGATAAAAAGTCAATCATCAAGGAGTCGATATCATAAGCTCAAATCCTATTATAACCAACCTTAAAATTTTAAATTTTAAAATTAAAAATGAAAATAAATGAGAGGATCATCTACCATGATTTAATTAATCTTTTCAATTTTATAACATTTCAAACCTGTAGTGACTTAAAAAATATTCAACTGTAGTACTTATTTGTAAGTCATTTTTCAATAGAATATAAAATTTTATAAATATTAAGAGTAGTGTCATATTACAATTAAATGCTGGCTTCTCCACTATGAATATAAATAAGTCAAGCTAAACCAAACCAAGTATTAAACTTTTAGGATTATTCATTCTATTCTATTCTATTATATTGATGAAATTTTTATTAACTAGTTTAGCGGTGTCTAGACCCAATCGGAGCCCAACAAACCAGTGAAACCGCCCAACGCCAACCCGTAGCCCACCCAATATGAAAAGCTAGTCAGTTAGCCTCAGGTCAAGTGGTGGGTTTCCTTCTCCAAAACCTGAGCCATCTGACCCAGCCAATGATATACTAGAACTTCGGTAGTTTCGGCGAGATCAAGGTCCATTATGGGGAGACCTACCCAGTTATGGCAAAATCTCGACCAAATCTAGTAAGATCTAGCAAGATTTGGCAAAATCGCAACCAATTTCAACGACTTTTTTCCATAATCCAATGAGTTTTAACAAAATCCAATGACCTCTACCACTAATTGAATTGACTGACACCTGAGCCGGAAACCAACTCGACTTGTTGATGTTAGTAGTCAGCTTTAAGTCCCTTTACCTTCTACCTGATGCAAGTGGGTCAGGTCCAATTTAAGTCCAAAACCAAAACAACCCTACCAATAGACATGCCTAATAAACATTATTATTAACTAAATATTATTAGTTTTAGTTTGCTTTCATATGCCCCGACGCACACATGCTAAAAATATCAATATGGATATATATATATATATATATATAAAGAGATAAGTTCAAGTTACACCTAGTGTAACTCTTATAATCTTACACATTTTTTACACCGTAAATTTCTAAGAAATCTAACAGTTAAAAAAAAAATCATTAAATGCTATTGTTTTCTACATTATTACCTAATTAATACTAGCATTCTTTCTCTCTTTTTCTCTCTCCTTATTTATTGCTTTCCACCATATAATATTTTTTTCTACACAATCTAACAAAAAATTTTGAAAAATAATCCCATAATCATTGTGTGGGCACCCGAGGAACGAGAAAGGAAGCCAAGGAGGCTGGGCCAATGGGCCGAGGCCCTAGGAGGAGCAGGATGGGCTCTGCACCTGGCCGAGCAAGGAACTGGCAAGGCCCGAGGAGTATTGGATCCCGAGGGAAGAACCAGACCTTACGCAGCGCCACGTCACGTGCCACAAGAAGGGCCTCCTCGGCTGAAGGGGGCGTGGGTCAGTGGCAGACAGGCGGCCGTCAGGGTAGTAGCTCCCAGTCAAATCAGCAATAAATAGCGCACACCAGCCCTGTCAGTCGCATTAAATGCAGAGGTGACCTGAAAGGATGCCCACCGCCGCTGCACCTGCTACTACTGCCGCCTGCCCCTAGAAAGAAGATAGGGGACAGGTGTCGGAAATTGAGAAGGGACAGCTAAAAATGAACGGAGCAGATTAAAGGGCCAGGGGCTATATAAAGGGAAGGCTGGGGCCTATGTAAGGGATTCGGTTTTTGTTGTTCTAGCCCACCTCTACCAAATTCTATTGTATTGAGTCTGAAGAAGCTTGTCTTGCCGCATCAATACAACACGGTTCTACTTTCTTTTTTGGGCCCTTACAATTGGCGCCGTCTGTGGGGAACAACAAGCATCTGTGGATATACCTTGGGTAGCAATGGCGAATGAGGGTAGAAGTGAGTAGGGGTCGGTTGGACTTCGGGGTGGGGACCCTCTCCTTGACATGGAACGAAGAAGGGATAGGCGACGGGCACTCAGCACGCCAGCAGGGCCGCACCGCTTGAGGCGAGAAGGGCAGGACCGCCCCCGCCATGAGAGTCGAGCCCAACGTAGGCAGGACCCGCTGGCGTTACAACGAGAGATTGAACACTTGCGTAGGAAATTGAGGCAGAAACGGCGAGACAGGAGGAGCCCGTCGCCGGCGTCGAGTGTGGATTCGCGGGGAAGCCCAGACCCGTCGTACCGGCGCAGGTCCAGAACCCCACCTAGTGAAACGTACTCGGACACCTCGGACGAGGGCGACCACGGGCAGGAGAGGTTGCCCCCGCGTCACGATAGGAGAAACGACGCCATGAGTAAAGCTTTGAAGCAAATCTCCAAGTCACCGTTTGTCAGGAGAATTAATAAGGCCAGGCTCCCGCATCGTTTCTCCCAGCCCACATTCACCATATATAACGGGAGAACGGACCCCGTGGAACACGTCAGCCACTTCAACCAAAAGATGGCCGTGCACACTGGCAATGAGGCTCTCATGTGCAAGGTCTTTCCTTCCAGCCTGGGGCCTGTGGCCATGCGTTGGTTCGACGCGTTGGGCGAAGGATCCGTCGGATCTTTCCAGGAGCTGACCAGAGCTTTCGGCGCGAGGTTCATCACCTGCAGCAGGACACCCAGGCCGTTGGACGCCTTGCTATCCATGGCAATGAGGGAAGGGGAAACCCTTAGAACCTACGCGGACCGCTACTGGGAAATGTATAACGAGGTGGATGGTGACTTCGAAGACGTCGCGGTAAGGACCTTTAAGGTCGACCTTTCGACCGACCACGACCTCAGGAGGTCGTTAACTATAAAACCTGCTGCCAGCATGCGCCAGCTCATGGAGCGCATAGAAACGTACAAAAGATTGGAAGAAGACCAACTCCAAGGGAGAGGCAAGGCCGGGTTGTACCCGGAAAAGAGAGATCCTCGGGGAGGAGGGTACCATAACGACCGGCCACGGAGGGAGTTCCTCGGTCGGCAGGCCCCGGAAGGGGTTCATATGGTCAACTCGCTGTTTAAAGAATCGATGCACCAGATACTTGAAAAGATTAAGGACGAGCCGTACTTCAGCTGGCCAAACAGGATGGGCGGGGACCCGTCCAGGAGAAACCAAAACCTCCACTGCCATTATCATCGGGATAAGGGTCACAAAACGGAGGACTGCAGAACGCTGAGAAGTCATTTGAATCAGTTGGCAAAGGCGGGGAAACTGGGTCGCTTCGTGCATCAGCCTGCGGGGCAAAACGAGCCAGCGAGGACGGAATTCCACCAGGGCGACCACTCACGCCCGGCCCTGGGGACCATCAACATGATTATGGCCGGGCCAGGAATCGGCGCCGTGTCAAGCCCCCAGGTCCTATCTGTGGTGGGAAGCCTGAACCAGGAAGAATGGCATAACAAAAGGTCAAGAGCGGCGATCCCCGACTTAAGCTTTTCTGAGGAAGATAAGAGGGGAACCCAACAGCCGCACAAGGATGCCTTGGTCGTCACAGTTAGAATTGGGGGGTACGACGTCAAAAGGGTGCTAATTGACCAGGGAAGCCAGGCTGATATAATGTATCCCGATCTGTACAGGGGACTGGGTCTTAGGCCCGAAGACCTGGAGGCGTGCCATTCCCCGCTCATGGGCTTCGACGGAAAAACGGTAGCTCCCCTGGGAAGAATTAAGCTTCCCGTGCAAATTGAAGGCAGCGAAGTCCGGGTGAACTTCATAGCGGTTGGGGCTTCCTCGCCCTACACGGCCATCCTTGGCAGGCCGTGGCTTCATTCTATTGGAGCCGTGCCCTCAACCTTGCACCTCAAAGTCAAATACCCCATTCACGGGGGAGTAGGAGAGCTGTTGGGAGATCAGGCGATGGCCCGACGGTGCCTGGCGTCCGCGGTTAAGCAACACTTGCCTGGCCAGACCCTCAGTCACAGTGTTGCGGCCCAATAGCAATTACAGGGGGCTGCCCCCGAGCAGCCAGCCGAGGCGCCGTGACAAACATCCGAGGAACTGGTGAAGGTATTAATTGGGACATGCGAGGAGCGGTATTTCCAGATAGGGTCGCAGCTACCACCGAGAGAGAGTTCGGAATTGATAGAGTTCCTGAAAGCGAACATGGATGTGTTTGCATGGGACGCGAGCGACATCCCTGGGATCAGTCCCGAACTGGCGTGCCACCGGTTGAATGTGAATCCCGAGGTGACCCCACGAAAACAGCCCCCTCGGCGGTCATCTGACGCGCATGCCGTGGCGGTTAAGGAAGAGGTGAGCAGGCTGAAACAGGCGGGGGCAATTAAGGAGATCTTCTACCCCGACTGGCTGGCCAACACCGTGGTAGTGCAAAAGAAAAGCGGAAAGTGGCGAGTGTGCGTAGATTTTACCGACCTCAATAGGGCCTGCCCGAAGGACCCCTTCCCGATTCCCAGGATAGACCAGCTAGTGGACGCCACGGTGGGGCATCCTCGAATGAGTTTCCTAGATGCATTCCAAGGCTACCATCAGATACCCCTGTCCTTGGCCGACCAGGAGAAAACGGCTTTTCGTTCCCCCACTGGCAACTTCCACTATCGGGTGATGCCCTTCGACCTCAAGAACGCCGGCTCGACCTACCAGAGGATGATCACGCGCATGTTTGAAAGGCAGCTCGGGAGAAACATGGAGGCATACATAGATGACATGGTGGTCAAAAGTAAAAGGGCCGAGGACCACCTCGCGGATTTATCAGAAACCTTCTCGACACTCAGGAAGCACAGATTGCGGCTCAATGCGTCGAAGTGCTCCTTCGGGGTGGGCTCGGGCAAGTTCCTGGGCTACATGATCACGCATCGGGGGATCGAGGTCAACCCGGAGCAAATAAAGGCCATTAACGACCTACATCCCCCTCGAAACCCAAAGGAGGTGCAGAAGCTGGCTGGGATGACGCGGCGCTAAGCAGATTTATCTCGCGGTCCGCGGACAGGTGCCGACCTTTCTTCCAGTTACTTCATAAATGGAAGGACTTCAAGTGGACCGAGGAGTGCACCCGGGCCTTCGAGGACCTCAAAACATACTTATCCAACCCTCCTATTTTGTCTCGGCCTGACAGGGAGGAAGTACTGTACGCCTATCTGGCGGTCACAGGGCACTCCGTCAGCTTTGTGTTGCTCAGAAATCAGGACGGGGTCCAAAAGCCGGTCTACTACGTCAGCAAGTCCTTACAGGAAGTGGAAATGCGCTATCTCCCGCTAGAAAGAGCAGTCCTAGCTATTGTACACGCGACCAAAAAGCTCCCGCACTACTTCCAAGCTCACACAGTGGCAGTGCTGACTCAACTGCCACTACAGGCCCTGCTGAGAAAGTCCGACTACACGGGCAGGATAGCAAAGTGGGCCACAAGGCTGGGGGCCTACGATGTTAAGTACCTACCCCGCACGGCAGTAAAGGGCCAAATCCTAGCAGATTTTGTAGCAGAGTTCGCCGAGGACGTATGTGGAGAAACGAGCACGATCACAAGCGTGATGATCTCGTCGGCAACCATTGCCCCCGTGTGGAGGGTTTACACGGATGGGGCCTCCAATCGAAAGGGAGCCGGTGTGGGAATAGTACTAATCACGCCCGAAAGGCTGATAATGGAAAAATCTTTGCAACTAGGCTTTCCAGCCACGAACAATGAGGCCGAGTACGAAGCCCTACTGGCAGGAGTGAACCTGGTCAGATTGCTTGGGGGGAGGATGGTGGAGGTGTATTCTGACTCTAGGCTAGTCGTTGGCCAGATCAGTGGGGAGTTCGAGGCCCGAGACGAAAGAATGCAGAGGTATCTCGCCCGGGTACGAAGCATGCAGAATCATTTTGATGGTTTCAGAGTGGAGCAGGTCCCGAGGGGGCAGAACTCGCACGCCGACGCCCTGGCCATGCTTGCCACCTCGTTAGAATCGAACCTGCCTCGGATCGTTCTGGTGGAAGAAGTCAACACGCCTGCCGTGGTGGAAGAGCCCGAAGCAAGGGTATGCAGTGTCCGCGTGGGCCCAAGCTGGATGGATCCTATCGTGGCCTTCTTAAGAGGGGGGCAGTTGCCGGAGGACAAAGGAGAGGCGGAGAAGGTACGAAGAACGGCCCCGCGCTATTGGCTGTCCGAACAGCATAAGCTTTACAAACGCTCGTACTCCGGCCCATACCTTCTGTGCGTACACCCAGAGGCCGTGGAGCCATTGCTCGAAGAACTGCACGAGGGCATCTGTGGAAGCCACACGGGCGGGCGATCCCTGGCGCATAGGGCCCTATCGCAAGGATACTGGTGGCCTAGGATGCGCCAGTCCTCCCAGGACTATGCAAAGCGATGCGATCAATGCCAGAGGTACGCCCCCAACATACATCAGCCGGGGGGAGTCCTGAACCCCTTGTCCAGCCCGTGGCCATTCGCCCAGTGGGGCTTGGACATAGTAGGCCCTTTCCCTCGGGCCACGGGCAATAGGAGGTGGCTACTCGTCGGAACAGACTACTTCACTAAGTGGGTTGAAGCTGAGCCCCTTGCCAACATTAGAGATGCTGATGCCAAGAGGTTCATATGGAAAAATATCGTGACCAGGTTCGGAGTACCACACACACTGATCTCGGACAACGGGCTCCAGTTTGATAGCAAATCTTTCAGAAGATATTGTGGGGAATTGGGAATCAGGAATGGGTATTCCACGCCGGCGTACCCTCAGGGCAACGGACAGGCTGAGGCCACCAACAAAGCCATAGTCGCCGGGCTCAAGAAGAGGCTAGATGATGCGAAAGGAAGGTGGGTTGACGAGCTGCCCCACGTGTTATGGACGTACCGCACCACCCCACGGAAGTCTACAGGGGAGACCCCATTCTCATTAACTTACGGTTCGGAGGCAGTAATCCCTGTGGAAACCGGGTTTCCAACTTTAAGGACTGACCAGTTTAGCGCCGAGGGGAACCGCCAGTTGCTCCTGGACAGCCTGGACCTGACCGAAGAAAGACGAGACGTCGCCATGATAAAGATGGCCCACTACCAACAGAAGTTAAAGCAGGAATACGATAAGGGGATCAAGCACAGGCCCCTGTCCCCAGGAGACCTGGTCTTAAGGAAAATAGTGGGGTCGGCTAAGCTCCCATCCTGGGGTAAGCTCGGACCCAATTGGGAAGGACTGTTCAAAGTCACCTCCGTAGCAGGAATCGGAGCGTATCGGCTGGAGGACCTGGATGGAAATGTAATCCCCCGCCCATGGAATGTAAACAATTTGCGACGCTATTATTTTTAATGGAAATCTTCAACTTTCGTACGTAGACTCTGTCTCACTAACATGTGCAAGAAAAATTCTAAGTGTTAGAACCTGCCTGGGACTTGCCTGGCTCCTCGGCCACAAGCCCATTGAAAGCTAACATTTGCAAGAAAAATTCTAAGTGTTAGAACCTGCCTGGGACTCGCCTGGCTCCTCGGCCACAAGCCCATTGAAAACTAACACGTGCAAGAAAAATTCTAAGTGTTAGAACGAACCTAACGCTAGTCTGGCTCCTCGGCCACAAGTTTAGGAGAAACTAACATTTGCAAGAAAAATTCTAAGTGTTAGAACCTGCCTGGGACTTGCCTGGCTCCTCGGCCACAAGCCCATTGAAAACTAACATTTGCAAGAAAAATTCTAAGTGTTAGAACGAACCTAACGCTAATCTAGCTCCTCGGCCATTAGCTTAGGGGAAACTAACATTTGCAAGAAAAATTCTAAGTGTTAGAACCTGCCTGGGACTTGCCTGGCTCCTCGGCCGCAAGCCCACTAAGGGTTAACATTTGCAAAAGTTCTAAGTAAAAAAAAAAAAAAAAAAAAAAAAAAAGGGAAGAAGAGAGCCTAGTGCTAGTCTGGTTCCTCGGCCACAAGCTCAGAAAAAATTATCAAGAGCAGGAAACATTCTAAGTATTGGGAATATTGCAAATATACTTAGCAAGACAAAAAAAGAGAGACAAACTTAGCTTAACTTTTCATTCAAAACTGATTACAAAATGAGGATCTGATACTGGAATGCACCCTTACAAAAGGGGGAGGGGGATTTGTTACAAAGAGGGCGCCCTGCTACAAAATTTCCTCTAGGGAAGGGCGTACAAAGAGGGAACGAAAAGAGAAAAGCTAAGCTTGGGGCTCCTTGTCCTTAGTGCTCTTCTCCTTCTTGTCCTTCCTCTTTTTTAAAGGAACTCCTTCTGGCACCCCCTCCTCAGCCTCCAAGTCCACCACGCCTTCTGGAGGAGGTAAACCTTGGGAGGAAGCAGGCGAAGAGGGAGGATTCAGGGGCTTGGCAGAGACAGGGTCAGCGGAGTTCGGATCAGCTGGAGGTACAGAGCTTGGATCCACGGGGGGAGCCGAGCTCGGATCCACAGGGGGGCTGGGGGCTGAAGACGGCAGACGCAGGGGCGGAGGGTAGTAAACCCGGTCGGGGGCACGGAGCTCCGAATCAGGACTAACACCCGCCGCGTTCAGTGCTTCCCCCCAGACCTCCTGGCTAAAGGCGCGAGCGACGTCGCGAAGTTGGGCAGTGAGTGATGCGGCAGTCTTATTCACGCCTGCATCATAGGCCTCTTGCTCGGCCAGTGCCTTCTCGGCGTCCTTCTCCGCTAGCTTCTGATGCGCTTGCTTCAATTCCACCATTGAAAGGGCCAGGGCGTTTTCGGCCTTCTTTTGGGCCGCCAAGGCATCAGAAGCCTGCCTCTCAAAGCTCTTCAGAGCGGAGTCAGCATCATGGAAAGCCCTCTCGGCCGCAGACAGCTGGGTGAGGGCCTCCCCCAATCTCTTCTCTGACTCGGCCCTGGCCTTCTCGGCAACCTCATAGGCCTTTTCAGATTTCCTGGCCGCATCCAGAGAATGATCAACCCACTCTTCTGCCATAAAGGCAGCTTGAACGGCCTGCAAAGGTGGGAAACGAAAAGAAGAATTAGTAGTCAAAGGAAAAATACTCGACAGATGAAGAAGTTGACTAGAACGCCTGAAGGTACCTTAGCCAGATCTTGCTTGAGAGAAAGGAAGACCTCCCTCTTCCTGAAGGACTTCAGCTCCTCCATATCCTCGGGGAGGCACAGAGCCCTCTCCAAGCATTCAGCCACAAGGCCAGAGCTTCCCTTAGAAGGGTCCCTCAGGTTGGCGTCAGCTAGGACTGGAGATCCTGAGCTGAGGGTAAAGGAGGGCCTCCAGACGGAAGCCTTCCTAGACTGCTCCCCACCGCTCTCCCTCGAGGGCACCACGGGGTCGGGCCTTTTCTTCGACGAGCCCTTGCCGGCCCGGGCCTCTTTAGTCGGGGGCTCGGATATCTCCCCCTCTTCGGGCGTAGTTACCCCTTTTCCGCTGAGACCGCACTTGCGTTTCTTGTCCGCGGCATCGGTAGGAGATGAGCGGGGAGCGGGTGGAGTTGGCAAGCGAGCGGGCACCACCGCCGCCGATGAGGACCCCCCGGCATGGGCCGATAGTAGTGCCAGGAGGTCGGGGGTCTTCTCTTGGAATCCCATGGCTGACGATGAGGATCGGGCGGTAGATGAGTTCGGGGCGTCGGGGCGGTTAAAGACTTCGAAGTCTTCCTCGGTCACTTCTTGGACGGAGGTTGGTGTGGACCCCTCCGCCTCCTCGTCTGACGGCAGGGGAGGTTCTTGGGCGTTTAGGAGCTGAGCGGCCAAGGGCCCAGGGAGCGCGGCGTCTTGCGTCCCCTCGGGGGGGGTCCTGCCTGCAGAAACCCTGGGACGGCGACGTCTATCCTAGCCAATCGCGGGTCGCGAGCCTTGATGACGTTCTTCGGACTCTGGAAACGTTTGGTCGAAGCTTTGTAGCCAAGGATGACGTGCGCTGCCCGGAGTTGCCCGTCCCGATGGAGAAAGATCTCGGCCTGGAGAATCCGGTTTAAGTCGTGAAAATTCACCAGGTGGCGGGCGGGGGCTGTATGATACTCGTCTGCCATGAAAAAACATGACCATGGTTAGCAAAAAGAGAACAAACAACAAAACGAATGAAGGCTAAAAAAGGAAAAAGGGGGGGAGGGGGACGCCAAGCAGGGGCTCCTCTAAAAACGAAAAAGCCTAAAACGGCGACCCAAGCCCCTGGGAATTCTACCTGGTTCCCCTTCCTGGGTGGGACAGTGTCGCCCATCATGCCACTCGCCCGAGACGAGAAGGAAGTCTTCGTCCATGCCCTTGCTCGAATCGGGCAAGCAGGAGATTAACCTAACGGTGGGGATCCTATTCCTCATATAGTACTTAGTTTTTTCCCCTTTTTGACAATTGTACACCCAGTTCACATCATGCCATGTGAGACGGGTCCCCATCCTACGGTTGATGGCGTCTACACACCCGAGGATCCTAAAAACGTTGGGGGAACACTGGGTGGGGGCTAGCCTAAAGTTGATTAAATAATCCCTGGTCACTGGGCTCATGGGAAGTTCCATCCCACCTTCGATGAAGGCGATCATAGGAATTACCACTGACTCAGGAGGGCGATTGATGACCAGCCATTCACCCTCCTCACAATGTCTAAAGGCCACGTTATCAGGAATCCTGTACTTGGCCCTAAAGGCCGCCCTAGCCTCCTCGGTGTCCACCAGCCTGGCGTACCTACCCATAGAAAGAAAAAAGAAGGATCGAGACAAAGAAGGGAACCAACACACCTACTGTGGAAGTAAAAAAGACGCTCCTCGGGAGTAGAATCTCGCTTCGCCAAAGTTTGAACGCCAAAAAATGCCAGAAATGAACCCTCGCTGCCCTGATGGCTCCATTTATAGGAGGCGAAAATGAGCGGTAAAATTCCCGCCCATAAATGAGAATCAGCAAGGACCGCACGATCCCCATCATACCGTTGAACGTGGGGAGACAAGCAGCCGCCTGACGCCATAAATGGGAGCTCGCGAAATCCGAAGCGTCAGGAGCGTGCGAATGACAGTTGAAAAGACGTAGGCTCGTGTGAACGCATACAGCACGTACGACTCATCCGCGGAGCTAAAATTTCACTTATACCTCAAACAAATTAAGTGAAAATTTTAGGGGGCTATTGTGGGCACCCGAGGAACGAGAAAGGAAGCCAAGGAGGCTGGGCCAATGGGCCGAGGCCCTAGGAGGAGCAGGATGGGCTCTGCACCTGGCCGAGCAAGGAACTGGCAAGGCCCGAGGAGTATTGGATCCCGAGGGAAGAACCAGACCTTACGCAGCGCCACGTCACGTGCCACAAGAAGGGCCTCCTCGGCTGAAGGGGGCGTGGGTCAGTGGCAGACAGGCGGCCGTCAGGGCAGTAGCTCCCAGTCAAATCAGCAATAAATAGCGCACACCAGCCCTGTCAGCCGCATTAAATGCAGAGGTGACCTGAAAGGATGCCCACCGCCGCTGCACCTGCTACTACTGCAGCCTGCCCCTAGAAAGAAGATAGGGGACAGGTGTCGGAAATTGAGAAGGGACAGCTAAAAATGAACGGAGCAGATTAAAGGGCCAGGGGCTATATAAAGGGAAGGCTGGGGCCTATGTAAGGGATTCGGTTTTTGTTGTTCTAGCCCACCTCTACCAAATTCTATTGTATTGAGTCTGAAGAAGCTTGTCTTGCCGCATTAATACAACACGGTTCTACTTTCTTTTTTGGGCCCTTACACATTGATTTCACAAAACTACCCATAACAAGAGTCAAATGACTGAGACAATTCATCCTTTCTAGTGCACCATTTCTTCGATACCAGATTGCCTATGCCACTTCACATTATTGCTAATATATTAAGAATGCACCTATTTAAGTGGCATATTGGCACATTCTCAAAAAAAAAAAAAAAAAAAAAAAAGTGGCATATTGGCATTATATATGTTTTGGTGCATATCCATGTGAAGCAGGTTTAGGTGTTGTTTGGCAAGGATAAAAAGAGTTGGAAATAGTAATGGCTGAGACCAGATAAGTTTCCAATTTTTTTTTTTTTTCCTTCTAAAAATCTTCTTTATGTGAAGGACAAAAATGGGTCTAGATTATTAGATTGTGAAAAGAACAATATAAAAGAAAGAGAAATGGTGGCACATTCCATTATAAACCTGCCAGAATGACCACAAATGGCATAGTTAAACCTCCAAATTTTCCTCAGGCAGATCTAAAGCAAGTGGAGACTTTGGCTTGGATAAACCTATGAATTACTCCAAAGGGTCATTAGCCTATCACACACTAAACAATCAAATCGGAGGTTTATCCAATGACCTTTGGATAAGGTGAAATTGTAGAGATGATGGAGGCCTGAAAGTATAGTGAAAAAAGAAAGACAAGAGGAAGAAGATGATAATATGGACGAAAAAATATATATATATATATATATATATTAATGCTGTGGTTTTTTTTTTAATAAGAAGAATTAATACCTAAATCACTAATTTCTAGGAAGTAATAATAATACTATTATGAGTGTTTTTTGACCCTTAGATCTAATAGTAATTAATGATTCACAAAAGGTGTAACTCTTGTGAAGTTACACCAGGTGTAACTTGAACCCATCTCATATATATATATATATATATATGAATTATCTCATTTAATTATATAGCATTTTTTTATTAAAATTTAAACATGCAAAATAGTAATAACTTATTTAAACCTCTTATACAAAGACATCAAATTTGAACATGAAAGATAGACCAACGATAAACAAATTTTAAGATCTCACGTAAACATGTATCAAATTTGAACATGTAATGGACAAGGTTTAAATTTATTTCATCCATAAAATAAAAATGAAAAACAATAAATCCATGCATATTATATGAAAAAAATGTGAAGAGGTGAGAATTTGGTTGTAGGGCTAAAAGTAGAATGTACCTCAAATAGGCTTGGGTTTCCTCTAGGGAGTTCAACTCAGCACTCCAATCAAGATCTACCTCTCGATTACTAGTGAAGCAATCCAATCCAACACCTAAAATGAATCCACACAAAGAAAAAAGAAGCCCAGCCTTACATAGCTATGCTCAACAGTGAGTTTGTACTAATTAAACAAATAATAATTCTTGGAAATTATGACTTGTTCACTCAATAAAATAAATTGATGCCAATTACGATTTTTAATTTTGTAAGAGATGAGAGAAAGTGTGGTCTATGCTCAAGCATTGACAATAGACCACACACACCTAAAACTGTTTTCCTCAAACCTACTTACAAATGTTCCAAGCTTATAGGGTACCTGTGGGTGCAAGCGCCCATGAACAAGTGGTTTCCTTGACGGGAAGTATGCCTCGGCCTATAGGGTGGACAGGGCAAAGAGTGAAAATAGAGTCGCCACCTAGATTAGGTTTAGGAACTATATATGTTGTGCTCTTGTGGAAGGACTAATCTTTACAAGAGCACATGTCCAAAATTTAGGTATGCGGATGGGAAAGTATTAGGCACCCAACCCACCCAACCCATAAGTCGGCCTCCACTCATTGTGTTCTAAATCCTAGTCCCATCAAATGATCTTTTAATAGGCTATTCTAAATTCACACACACACTAGCATGCATCTAAACACACAACATGGCATATTATCCCAACCGCAAGAACCTAGCATTCATCTATCATGGCATCCTTATTTTAATAAACCAAGGGAAGCAATCACATCAAGGTAGTAATATCACATGGCATTAAGGCATTCATCAATTTATTCAACCAACTCATGTTAAGCAATCAACACAAATGCATGTTCATATGGTTATATATGACTTACCTCACTTACCTTACTGCACCACAACACCTATGCATCAATGCATGTTCATGTTCATATGCATGTTCATAATGTTCATCAAGCATAAAACTATAATAATGTAATATAAACAAGAAATAATTAAAACATTTTATACTACTGATCTAAGTCCTAAACATATGAAAAATAAACTAAACAGAAACCAACATATGCATTTAAATGAAATAACAACAAGAACAAACAATTTTGGGTTTATGAGCTGAGCCTGTGTACGCATGCAAGGGCCACGAAGGTGTGTATGCATGCGTGAGCCTGCGTACGTAACCTTGCCCAAAAACATAGCATGCAACACCATTCAAAATCTAATCTAAACAACTTAACATGCTTCCTAATCAATCAAACAACGAACTTAAACTACACATGAATATATTAAGCAGAAGAACGGAGATAAAAATAAGCAAATAAAGGGATAAAAGCAAGAACAAGTACCTCACACAATAAGCTTTTAGAGCTTGATTTTTCTCCTCGGTCAATCTACAAAACAAAATTCCTAGAAAGTTAGTAAGTTTAACTAGAAGGCTTTAGACTAAACTAAGTCCTAGCCAAGAAACTTTAGTTTAGGATGCTTTTCAAAGTAAAAATCTTCTCCTAAATCACTTTTTTAGAGTAGATTCTATGTGTTTTTAGGAAAAGAGCTGTGGGGCCTTTTTATAGTGTTTAATGAGAAGGGGCGGAGGCAATTCCAAGTGATGTGGGATTGCCTCTGCCACATTTTTGAGTAAAAACTTTCCTTTAGGGTTTCTGCCATTTTTTTTTCTTTCAAAAGCATCTTTCAACTAAATATTTTCCATAGATAGGCCCTAAATCAACCCTAGACCTTCTAGTATTATCGTCATTGGGGAACAAGGACTCGAGTCGTAAGAGGTACAAAATGAGTTTTCTGCATTACCAATGGGAAATGGTCACATGACTATATCCCCTATCTTTCCCCTTCATGAAGTTATTGGTATCATCACGAATCACGATATATCACACCTCAATCACATGAGAGTAGGTGCTACCCATATAAGAGGGGTGTGATATACCCAGTGACAAAATAAAAATTTCCACCCTTTAGGAAAAAAAAATAAAAAATAAAAAATCAAACCCACTCTATTTCCATTCCCATCCCCACATTTATGGCTAAAATAGAGCCTATGTTATTCATGTTAAGAGAACTTGCATTATAATAGAAAAACAAATATCATATTTTAGTCAACCAAATCCAAGATTCGCCCATATCAGTCTATGCAAGGTTATGTAAAATTACATGGATGCTATAATCACTAGCACTATACATTTTGTATTTAGTTTTTTTATTCTTTCGTATTTGAGGATAAAAGAAGAGAGTGGATGGTAGATTAGTAATTGTTGTGTGCAAAAAAAGAGAAACAATTAAAAAAATCATTAATGAAATATAGTGTAAAATAAATAATATGATGTGAGGTGTTTTAAAAAGTAAGTATGTAAAATAGAAAAAAGTAAGTTTTTATTCTCAAATAGAGAGACAAAAAAAAAAAAAAAATTGCACAAGGTGATGCTAATACTCTATGTAAATTTGTTCCAAATATGAGTGTAAGCATATAGCAGTCATGGTTGCAAAGTAGTTCCACATATTTACGGTAAGTGGTAACCATTTAATACATAATTTTGGGGTTAACCTTGGATAACCTCTTTAAGTGACCTTGGATTATCTATTGAAATTCAAATATGTATGTATTGAATAATATAGTAAAATATTTGAATTTTGTTGATACCCATTTTTTATAAAAAGGGACCAACTGTAGAAAGACCCAATAGCAAGCAAAAATAAAGAAGAAAATGATGGAAAAGCAAAATAGAAGCAAATGGGCCATAAAAGCCCAAAGAAGGAAAATAAATAAAGAAATAAAGCTCAACGGGCTAGCATGGCAAGAAATGGTAGCAAGCAAGCTCATAGGCACAATAAGAGTTAAAAGCAAAGCAAAGGGGGCATGAAAGCCCAAAGAAGAAAGAAAGATGGAAACAAAGTCCGGTGGATCAGCAAACCCATAAACACAATAAGAGATAAAAGCAAAGCAAAGCAAAGGGGCCATAAGAGCCCAAAGAAAGAGGTAAAGCCCAATGGGCTAGCAGGCCCATAAGCGTAGTAAGAGGCAAAAGAAAAGTAAGGTGGAAGCTAATGGACCATAAAGGCCTGAGGAAAGAAGAAGGAAATGGATAAAAGCCCAATGAGCTAGTCTGGCAAGAAGTCATGCCAAGCGAACCCACGAGCCCTAGAAGGGACAAAGGGAGACAAAGCAAGCCCAAGAAGAAAGCTCACGATGTTCTCTCCCTAAAGGATAAACACAGGCAGAAAGGACATGCAACAAGATGAAAACAAAATTAACCTACAACAATAGAAATGGCATGGGAATGAAAGGAAAAAAAAAAAAAAGAGTAGTGGAGCAGGCACACAGCAGCTAGAGCACCACCAACTTATACCCAGCCAATACAAGAGAAGTAGGTCCACGGTTAAGGGATTCAGAGGGTGTGGTTTAGTGGAGGGGGGGAAAGAGCCAATTTTCGGTTTCCAGCCAGGGCCTCTTTTAGGGAAATGCTTTGCTGGGCTGGCATTTTTCCCAAAATAGGTGGTAGACAGTTGAGACCACTCAATGCATGCTAAAGAGGTAGGTAATGAGAAACCCAAGGCCTTATCCATTCAAACAAAAAGGAAAGGCTCATAGCAAGATCAAACAAAAGGGAAATTCATCATGTAACAAGTAGTGGAAGAAAGAGAATACACTGGCCATGTCCAGTAATGGTAGCAGATGAGTAAGCAATGGGTTGATGGGCAACTCTAAAAGAGTGTCAACTGTAGACAAGAAACAGTTGGTGAAGTCCTAGGGGTAAAATAGAGAAATCCCATAACATCAACCTAGTATAAATACTGGCGATGACCATGGATAAGGGGGAGGAACCCAAGGCAAGGAAGCAGAAAGAACTAAAAGAAAAAAGAGAAGGAAAAAGAAAAGAAGGAAAAGTGATAAGAAAAGAGAGAAGAATACGATAGAAAGGCATGCATCAGTAGGCAATCTATTCCCTCCTTCTTCATTAAACCCACTCTTTGAAATCTCAGAAGCGGTAACAAGTAGCCATTTAGGCCCATTCCCCAGAATGCACAACTTTAATGGCATAGTCCAATAGTAACATTGTTCAAGTTGGGGTTCAGACTCTTTTTGGTTCACTTCCTGCGGGAAGATTCAATATCTTTTTATCATTACAAACATTCACACACATAACTTTATTTGTTGTATAGTTGTTTAGCTTTAGCATCTTCATTATATTTGTTGTATCAATTGCTCTACTGTAGCATCTTCATTATATTTACTGTATCAATTGTTCCATCGCAACATCTTTATTATGTTCACTGTATCAGTTGTTCTGCTAACTTAATTTCTCTGCTGTAACTAACCCATTTGCTACGGCTAACTTTCTACTATAAGGCATTTACTCTTAAGTCCATAAAAAGTGTGCTAATGTCTATGAAGTAAAGTGCATATGTATTTGTTTATCTTTGTTGTCTCTATTATTGGATGCTAGGCTTATGCATAGATTAGCCCACAACATGGTCCTGCTAGAATATTGGGCCAAGCCCAACTTCTCGACCCACAACAAAACGAACCTAGGCATAGCAAGATAGGCCTCGGCCCGTTGACACAAAAAATCCACCTACAAATTTATTAAGAGAATTGTATTTGGTTGAGATGAAAAGTTGGTGGATGAAAAGAAGAAAAGGAAAAATAGGGAGAGCACTTGCATTTTTCATCGTTTAGTAACATTAAAAAATGGTGAGGAAAATAGATAGTACTGGATATTTTCCATCTACGCCGACTAAAATCCAATATCTCCGATTCAAAGAGAAGATGAAGAAGGAGTCAAGGGGTATTGATGTTATATTAATATAACTTATGTATCCCTTTTATTAAAAGGAGAAATTACACTTTTCCCACTTGTGGTTTTCCTAAAAAACACTTTGCCTACCTATGGTTTAAAAATTGGCACTTTACCCACCTGGGATAAGCTTCATTTGTCTCCTGTTACCCACCTCTGTTAAAAACACGGGTAAATTTGTATTTTTGCTACTCTTTTATATCTTTCTCCTCTTAAAACATAAAAAACTAACAAATCAAGAGAAAGAAGATCTAAAAATTAGGTTTTATAAAATTTAAGAACTGTCATAATATTTACCCTTGTTTTAAGAAGGTGAGTTAAAGGCATAGCAACATCGGCAACCTATTAATCTAAGGGACCTTTAAAAACCAACAACTTTAGGGGTGTTATTCATAGAAGTAACTAAACTAAAATATTTTTTTTCTTAGTTGTGAATTAATCTGAAACTTTAAACATGCATTAAGGGCCAAAATGGTCATATACCACTATTTTGGAAAATTGTATGAATCTACTACTGTTTGTGAAATATTTAGCAATATACCACTTTTTTGAAACTCAATTTTGTGGAAATCGAGTTTTCCATGGTACTCAAGTTCATAGAACTTGAGTACCATGAAAAATTTTTGAAATTTTTGGATGTAACTCTAGTTCATGGAACTCGAGTTCCATGAACTCCAGTTACATCCAAAAATTTCAAAATTGTTCCATGGACTTGAATACCATGGAAAACTCGATTTCCACAAAAACGAATTTAAAAAAGGTGGTAGATCCCTACATATTTCAAAAACAGTAGTAGATTGCAAAATATTTTCAAAAACAGTGATATTTGGCCATTTTGACCTGCATTAAGCATAAATATAAAGTTTGGCCTCCATTTTTAATCACTTTAGTTGACATCAAGATAGGAGACTCCAATTTTTAAGGGCAGTTTTTATTCTTTAATATGCGAAGTGTTTTTCACTTTGTACACATTGTTTATATATATATATATATAGCTACTAATGGTTGATGTGAATGATTTACTAATACTAAAGTAAGTTGCTACCATATGCGCTGTGGAGCACTCTTCACTGTTCGCCTCATGGAAACATGACCACCGACAAAGCTCCCAATCATACGAAGAAGCTCATTGGACTGCTTCAAAGTAGTCTGGCTAGCAAATGCTAATCATTGAATGGTGGAGCTTGCCATGATTTACTACGACAAGCTTCTTCTTGTTTTTTTTTTTTTTTTTTTTTTTTTTTTTTTTTTTTTTTTTTTTTTTTCTTTTTTTTTTTTTTTTGGGTATGTTGAAAGTTTAGAAGATGGTGTGGAGAAGTCTATGGAAATGAATGAGAACGGGAATGAGAAGATGTTGTGGATTAGAATAATCTACACGTTGTTGAGGGTTCTTTTTACGTTTCTTGTACCTTAGACACATGTCTTGATGTTATTAGACAATGTTTAGTCTAGGCTTTTTTCTAAGAAGGAAGTTGGGGCTGGCGCTTTCGCGAAATGGACTCCAAGATCCCATTCTACAGCTGCCAGTTTATGTGCAAACATTGAGTCCAAAGCCCAGGGGATGACGCTGCAAATTGGGTTTATTCTGCCATGCAGTAAAGTTTTTTGCAACGTGAGTGACTTTACTCCATTTCTACTACAAAAGGAAGCTTTTTCCAGATTCTCCCACAGAATTAACTTTCCTTAGCTTTCTACTATGCAGTAAAATTTTCTACACTTTTTAGTAATGTGGATGACTTTTCTCCATCTCTACTGTAAAAGGAACATTTTTCCAGCTTCTGCTGCGAAACTAACTTTCCATTGGACAGTAAAGCTTTCTGTTGTGTAGTAAAATTTTCTACACTTTTCTACAACGTGAATGACTATTCTTCCTTTACTACTGCAGAAATACTTTTCTGCTTTCGGCACATAAACAAACCTAAAACCTAATGAAAATACTCAAGCAAATGTTAGTTTACACGGGTTAGCATATTCTCAAATACATATACATACATATATGCGTATATATACTTATACATATTAACATATTTATATATATATATATATATATATAGGGCAGAATAATAATTAGTTTGAGTTAAAAGAAAAATGCTTAATAACAAATAAATAAGAAAGTTTCAGCAGAAAAGTTTAGCTAGCATAATTGCTAACACAGTAAATATGATAAAAAATGTGCTACAACAGAATAATTAATACAAGAAGTAAAGATACCATGTCAAAATAATAAATACAACAGATATAGTAAAAGATGCCACAATAGAACGGCTAATACAAAAAACATAAGTACTAACAAGCGAAAATCAAATGTATTTGACACCAACATCATATGTGGAATAGACTTAAATGGCTACTAGCTGTTACTTTTAGGGGACTTCAAAGAGTTGGTTTGTTAAGAGTGAGGGAAAAAAATGGTCTATTGATGCATGCCCCCAATTCTACTGTGTTTTCTATCTTCTTTTTACCACTTTCTATCTTTTTTTCCTTTCTCTGTTCTTTCTTTCTCAGTTTCTTTTTTACTACTATTTTTGCTGTGGGTATCTCTTCTCTCAGTTTTCACTACCTTCTTCCCTTAGGTCCTTCCTTTGTCCCCTTTAGGTGCCTCCCTTTTCATCTATGTCTACTGCCCCTCTTTATAATGGGCTGATTCCATGGGATTTCTCCCTTTTACCCCTAAGGCTTCACCAACTGCTTTTGGTTGGTTGTGGACATCCCTTCAGGACTGCCCACTAGCCCATTGGTTGCCCGACCACTTCAACTACTGGGTAAACCCAGTGCATTCTCTTTCTTCCACTACCAATTCCATGACAGAATCTCCCTTTGTTTGTTCTTGTTTTATACCTCTATCTCTGGGTTCAAATGGATAAGAATCAAGTTACCTCACCACCTATCTCTATGGTATGCATCAGATGGTTTCAACCATCTACTACCTCTTTTGAATAAGCTACCATCCCAGTAGGGTATATTCCCAAAAGAGGCCATGGTTGAAAACCAAATATAGACCCATTTTCCCCGTACCACCAAACAACACCCTCTGAGTTCCTTGACCGTGGGCCCACCTCCCTTGTATTGGCTGGGTACAGGTTGGTGATGCTCCGGTCCTTGTGTACTTTCTCCACTATCTTCTGTTTTTGTCTTCTTTCATTCCCGTGCTGTTTCTACTGTAGTAGATTGGTTTTGTTTCATCCTGTTACATGTCTCTTTTGCCCATGTTTGTCCTCTATGAAGGAAGGTATGGGCTCTCGAGCTTGCCTTATTTTCTTTTATTTTTTCTTTGATTTTGTTTTCTTTGTTTTTTCTCTGATTTTGTTTTCTTTCTCATTCACACATTTTCTGCTGCTAACTTTGTCGTATTTCTTCATTTGTTTCCTACTATGTTTGTCATTTCCTTTGGCTTGGATTTTCTTTCCTTCACGCAGTTCTTACTACTGACACTTTATGTTATTCCTTGTTTTTTTTTTTTTATCGTGTTTCTTCATATTAGTTTTCACTCATATCCTTTTATATAAAAGGATTTGGACCTTTGTTGGCCAAATAGTGTTTATTGGATCAGAGGGTATTAGACCCAATTGGCCTTATTCTACCAAAATCATTTTGCTGAAGAACTCTATTCTGCAGCAGATCTGTATTCTGCTACAGATCACTTTCCTTGCATTTCTTTCTTAGCCCAGGCATAAGTCTAGGCTTTTGTTTCTTTTCTGTTTTTCTTTGGGCCTTCTTTGCTCTTAGGTCTTTTTGGTGGACCTTGCTTTTTATTAGGCTTTTTCCCTCATGGGCTTTTGGGTATAGATTTGCAAAAAACTAGCATCAACACATGTCAACACCATCCTATTGGTCCTTATATTGGACGTGGTCCTTATAAAATTTAAGAAAAATCTTAATTTTTACAAAACCTAGCTTTTAGATCTTCTTTTCTCTTGATTTTTTTAGTTTTTTATAGTTTGAGAGGAGAGAGATATAAAATGGTAGCAAAAATACAAATTTACCCTTATTTCTAACAATTGTAAATAACTAGAGACAAACCGAGCTTACCTCAAGTTAGTAAAGTGCCAATTTTTAAATCACAGGTAGACAAAGTGCTTTTCGGGCAAATCACAGGTGGGCAAAGTAATTTCCCCTTAATAAAATTAGTCATGTGATCTGGGCTTCTTCTTCTTCTTTCTTCTTATTTATTTATTTATTGAAGAAAATGAAAAGAGCTTTTCTTTATATATATATATATTGGTCCTTTTACTTGTTGAATTTATTTATTTTTTCCTTTTTTTTTGTTCGTTTAGTTGCTCTTCATTTTTTTCCCCTTTTGGTTCTATTAGTTGTTTTTGCTTTTATAGTGAATTGTGTGGATATCTTATATGCTATTAACAAAAGCAATTATTTCTAACTTTTTCTCTCAAAAATAAAGAAAAAAAAAACATCTTATGTAACCTCGCTATAAAACACACATTGGATGTTTGGTACACCATTTTAAACAACAATTTTCAATTTTTTAACAACATTATACGTATTTTTATACACTTTTTTACCCACATGTTTTCAAATAACAAAACACATATTTTTTAGTGCATATACCAAACACCCCCAATTATCTTACCAATTTTCTATTCTCTCAAAAAATTTCATTCTTCCATTTTGTCATCTTTCTAATAATTACAATATATAAGGAAAAGTTTATGGAAACAATTTTTATGCCACATGTGCAACAATAAATAATAGAGAAAAAAATAGTAAATTTATATAAAAAATGAAAGTTCCGTAATTGAACATGTAATTAAATTGCAGCGAACTGTGTGGTCCTAAAACAACTTATGCCTCTTGTTGGTTGGTAATTGGGTACTCTTTCACAGCCATTTATGAATAGCCAGTTGTCATCAAGATACACAAATAGGCCAATAAAGTTATGTAATAAGACAGAGGGTGTGAACTGTGGGCAATAGCACCTCTTTAGTGGATAAGACAACTTAGAAGGCAGATGTAGAACAAAACCTCAAAATCAAAACCAGAAAAATGTATTGTTAATCTCAAACACCCTCCCCAATAGATCAGCAAGCCATCCTTACATTCCCAGTCAAACACAAGAAACACAAACCACACCCCCCTCTCTCTCTCTCTATCTCTCTCTCTCTCTGTTTGCAAATTGAAATTAGATACTATTAAATATCAGTATTTTTCCCCCTTCCTCTTAATGTGTTGTTTACTTGTTTTCCAGCTCAAGTTAAAGCAACCCAAAACCAGGCCATTAGAAAAAGTTGTAAAGCCAATCACCAAAGAGGGAATAAAGCAGGTTGACACCATTCTATCAACAGAACTTGATGGTTGAAGATGCTTCGGCTGAACCCAGAGAATGCAAAAAAGAATTATCCTCCAATAAATCAGACACTGAGAACAGTGGAGAGAGACTCTTTCAGAATGAGTCTACAAATGAAGGTACAGATCTAGACCAAGATCACAGTTTAAGGAATATAGAAAATAAGTGCAACGTTTCAATAATGATTATGTTTTCTGGGCTTCTTCTTTTCCCATAGATTTTCCATTACATATTCATAGAAAACAATGACATCTCTGCAGTTTATTGACAAGGGGGCATGTCCTTTGTAAGGATATATTAGTAGATTGTCAATTGGGGAGTTTCTTTGTACTTGTAATTGTAAATATCGGCATGCATGACACCATATTAAATCATGGTTATTATTTTAAGGGTAAAAGCCAAGTGTCTTTGGCCTACTGATATGTTTCAGATTCAATTAGAACTTTGTCTTCTAGCCAAAAAAGGACAATAGAACATAATTAAGTCTGAACAATGTCCACTGGCCAAAAAAAATAAAAAATAAAACTAAACAAATGATTTTATGTTATAGAGTCGCCTGCTATAGAATGAAACCCAAGCAAATTGGCAAATTGCTAATGGGATTTGTAAATTACCAAGATATTAGAAAATGTGTAGAGAACTTTGCTTAAGGTATCTGTAAAATAGTGTTCTTTGGAATAATGAATTCTCTAAAAGTTGCCTCTAAAAGCGCATTTGAATCTGTTAAAATGGAAATTGTTAAGCTCTTTCTTAATCATTGTAGGTGCTCCAAAGAAGGGACGGTCAAAATCACAATTGTATGAGATTTGTGCTGCAAACCATTGGAAACCACCTTTATTTGAATGCTGCAAAGAAGAAGGGCCAAGCCATGCAAAAATGTATGTTTAACGTCTGTTACTTGTAAACACAAATCCAAAATCATGCGAGAATGGTTTCAAATTATACTATAATGTGATTAATTCTAGAATTATTGTTTAGTCTTACTTAGCATCAATACTGCCATAAGCAATTCTACTATTGGGAAAATTCATGAAAGAAAGTTTTTACAACATACTACTTGTCTTAGAAGAAAAAGAAACTAAGAAATGCTAAGAATTGCAACTAAAATCTAATCTTTAGTAGAAGGGAGCCACTAAGTTTAGAAAATGCAGATACATCAAACTAGTAGTATTTTTTTTTTTTTTTTTGAGGGTATTCAAACTATTTGTTATATCCATACGGATATGTATCCAATATAGATACTCCAGATACAGCAGATACTTCATTATTTTTTATCTAGTTTTTCTCTCCCTCTCACAAACTCTCTCTATGTGAAGCAAATAGTTTCTTAATTGGTTGTATTGTTAATATATTGTCTTTTATCACCTTTTCTATCTTTTAAAATGAAAATGAGCACAATCTGTATGAGATGACAATTAGTGGTGCTTCCCTGTATAATGTCCTAAATTTTCAAGAATGTCACATGGGTATCTTGTACCCATTGTGGTGCTTCCTAATGAGATGACAATTATTGCTATTAGCCCCTTACATCGAAACTAGGAGTGAAAGCAGAATTAATTAGCAATAACTGGTATATGATAGAATATTACTTCCAAGGAAGCGTACATTTTTATTGACTAATTTATTGTTCTAAACAGGTTCACCTACAAGGTTATTGTGGAAATAAAAGAAGCCTCAACTACGGTTTTGGAGTGTTTGGGTGCCCCCCGATTGAAAAAGAAAGAAGCAGCAGAGCATGCAGCTGAAGGGGCACTATGGTACTTAAAGCATATTGGTTTCTCTCCGAAGGACAATTAGACTAGCTCCTTATATGTGTGCGTTTTGTCAGCAAAATTTGCCAAACAGTGCAATTTTTGAAATTTTTAAGCCGGATAGCACACGTTCAAACTTATTTAGTTAGTTAGACAGTTTTTGAAAGTCGAGTTTGGCAAACTCGACTTTGGGCTAGAAAATAAACACTATAGTGGTGTTTTTTTTAGTGGCGTTTTCTATAAATGCCGCTATAGGCACAAAAAAACGCCACTATAGTGTTTGTTTTCCAGCCTAAAGTCGACTTCCAAAATCAGTCTAACTAACTAAATAAGTTTGAACGTGTTCTATCCGGCTTAAAAATTTCGAAAATTGCACTGTTGGGCAAATTTTGCCGTGTTTTGTCCATTCCCATTACTAAATGGAAATCACATTGTGATTTTAAGCTCTGAAATTTCAAGTTTTGGAATTCCACATTGAAAAGTAGAAAAGTAAAGAGGAATAATGCTTCCTACGTAGTACAAGAAGAGGGTTTATAGTTGAAGCCTTATAGGGTCTAACCAAAATGGAAGTTTTGATATAAATGTTGATTTCCATCTAAGTCCTCCCATATGAGAAATAGTGTAATACTTTTAGGTTGAAATACGCCTACACAAAAATATATGCATAGTTACGATTTAGTTTAGGATAAAGTTTAGTTATAAAATTGTTTGTACTTTTAAACTATAACTTTATTCAATATCTTTTTATTGGAGGTGAATTTTGACAAATCTACATTTTGATTACATTTTTTTTTATTATATTCTCCATACTTGCAAAATTTCTAGAAAATTAAAAATCAATAGTTAGGTCATCAATAAATTATTTAAATTGCAAATTTTGTAGTTTTTTTTTTTTTTTTTTTTTTTTTTAGAGACAAGTTTTTGTAGTTTAAAATTATACATAAAATATAATTTTTTAGATCATATAGTAAATAATATCCAATTAGTACAAAATCTGACATATGTATTAAGAGTGTAAAGAACATGCAATTTAATGGTTTGATTTTTGAAATATGTAATAATGTTAATGATATTGAGTAAGGTTGTAACCTAAGGTTACAATCAATTTTGTAGCTAAATTTTGTCCTTTAAGTTAAATTGTGAGTTTGTAATTGTTTTGTGTGTGCAATGAAAGCTCCAGGAATTTTCTCGAGAGTGGTTATTATAAAACTTAAATTATACAAAATCTAATAAAATGATAATTTCATATATTGACAACAAAAACAAAAAATAAAAAATATGCAAATACAAATAATCTAACAAGTTCATTCTACGAGATTTCTTATTTTAAAATTATTGCATGATAGTCTTATTATCAAGTTACAAACTACATATCTTTCAAAATTTTAGTTCAATATAATTTTTCAATGCTATGTCAATTAGGTCAATTAGAATTCCACATTAAACATTTGATTGATGATATAGCTATCGATATTTTATTTTATTGATATTTTGCAAGTATAGAGGATATAAGAAGAAAATGTAATCTAACATTGGATTTATTAAAATTCAAATTCAATAATATATATATATATATATATATTAAGTGGAATTATAGCCTTAATTTACAACTAAGTTTGTTGTCAAACTTTGTATAAAGTTTATTTAGGTTGTGCCTATAAAAATTTAGGGTAGGCACAATTTTTTTTTTTTTTAATAGCTAAAAAATAAATAAATAAAC
Organism: Quercus gilva; assembly: GCA_023621385.1. Classification (NCBI taxonomy): domain Eukaryota; kingdom Viridiplantae; phylum Streptophyta; class Magnoliopsida; order Fagales; family Fagaceae; genus Quercus; species Quercus gilva. The sequence goes on from CM042477.1 coordinate 40,421,328, forward strand.
TAAATTTTATATATAATAATAATTTTTTTTCTAGATCAAGGTAGTCCTGTGACCACCTTGGTTTAATGTAGAGCAGCCCTCTGTTTGTGTGTGAATTAATCAAGTTTTTGTAATTCATGTCATCCATGTCATCTTCAGTAGATTTTAGTTAATGTCACATGAATTTATGTTTCCCATATCCTAAAACATGATACTAGAGCCTCTGCCCTTAGAACAAGAAATATATTGCAACCATAATCTTGGTTCTTTTCATATGAGTTTAAATTCAATAAGGTTGTAAAACTATATGTTATCATAATCGAGATTCTATGCGGGATCAGTGAAAGGGTTGGAGGATCGGCAAGAGGGTCATAAGATCTTACTTTCCGTTTAAAAAAATTACTAAAAAATACCTATAAGTATAATTCATAATTTATATTAAAGAAATATTGAAAAAAGTAATTTTTGGCACAAATTAGTGAAATTGCTAATAAAAGGCAAAGTACCAAATTTTAAATACATAAATAAAGTTCAAAGTTCAAAAGTTACAACTTACAAATACCAAGTTCTAAGTTAAACAACTCAAAGCATACATAATGTCTCTAATAAACAACTCAAAACAAATAACAATGTTAATACCTAATGTCTCACATAAACAACACAAAACAAATAACAATGTTTCAAACAACACACAAACACACTCAATCATCAAGACTAAAGTTTTAGTTATCTTCAAATTATAGTTGATTATTATAAACAAAATTCTTGTTATTATTAGCGGAATAAATAAAAATAAAAATCATCTTCGTCGTCGATGCTCTCTCTCACAGTGGCGTCACCGTTAGATTTCTCAACTTCTCGTGCTCGCCTTCTACTCTCTAGTAGTCTAGTCTCTTCTCTTCTCTTATGTCTTCTATGATTTTATTTATTAGGTTAAGGTGGCGATTGATGTGAGCCTTAGAAATTTATTTTTATTTTTTTATCAATTTGAGCTAGGGCCACTGGGCTAATCTATTTATTACTTTTCTTTTTCTTTTTTATCAATTTGGGACCTTTGGGCTCTATTTGAAAGCCTGAAATAAGCAAAAGAAATTTGAATTATCCTTTATAGCACAGGATCTTTAATATCACTATGGTATCGAGATTCTATAAGATTCTAAGATCCGGATCGGGATCGGGATCCCACAAGGATTTCACTTAAATAGAGATCTTAGTGAGATTCATGACCTTTTAGGAATGTAAGATCTTTGGATTTTGAGATCCTAAGATCTAGATTAGAATACTGATAACCAATTATACCCTTCAATAATATTTGGCCACATTAGATTTGTTTAAATCAAACAATAGACTCTATCCCACTCAATTCTATTATAAAGATTAATTAAAATAATAATAATCATATTATTCAAACCCTACGATTTATTAATTATAAAATTTATAATTAAAAATATTAAAAATAATTATACCTCTTTCAATTTTTCTGTCGACAAAAGCTAAAATCTTCCTCCCTAATTTTAGTGCTTCCAAACCAATCTTTATTGATCTTCATTATACCCCTCTATAATTCTTATACACTCTATTTGTTTTGAAGTAAAATATTTTATATGTAAAGAATTTTACATGTAAAACATTTTCAAATAAAATATTTTCAAGTGTTTGTAATGACAAGTAAAAATTTTCAAGTAAACCACCAAAACTGATGGCTCAACATTGAAGTTATTGGTGCTAGAGGTCCAGTGACTAGACCGTTGGAACCGGCAATTAGAGCGGTGACTCCTGTGACCGAACTGCCAACGATCACTATTGGAGCAGTATCTCCAGTGACTGGATCGCCAACATTGGTTGACAATATGGTGTTTTTAGTCACCAATCTCCGACACTAGTTGTAGTGCAACGCCTTTGACCATCAAACCACCAGCATCGATCGTAGGTAAGAAGTCTCTTGCCACCTAACTGCTTGCACCAATCATGGAGCGGAGTCACCATCAACCGAACCATCGGCATCGGTCGCAGAGCGAAGTCACCGGACAACGAACCAACGGCACTAGTTGTCGGTCGCTAGAGTAGAGCATCTGGCTATTAGACCACTAGCACTAGTTGTTTGAGCAATGTCTTTGGCCACTGGACCAATGATCTAGTGACTAGATGGGGAGGGGAAGCCTCTATGTGTTTTTGGAAAATGTTTTACTAAATTTTCAAATGTAAAACATTTAACAACTTTTTATAAAGAATGTTATTGTCAACGGAAAATATTTTACAAGTTTGACTACGATTTATCTACAAACATACACATGAAAATAGGATAACATTTTTCGGAATATGTTTTACATCAAAACAAATAAAGCAATAAAAAGCAAAGATACAAAATTTGCAATGACTCATTTTAACTTAGAAGCAATCCTAAGTAATTTTCTCTTCCATTATTAATCTAAAGTCATGAATTCACTTTATTATTATTTATTACTCTTAAATTGATATATGTTTAAAATTATATGAAAAAATAAATGTTTAATAATGTGAGGATGAGGATCCCAAATCTGATTTAAACGGGCAGTCAAGGTTATTTCTGAGGGTGCACCTCGGACCTCGGGGATGAGCACTAGTGATGTGAGGCACATAAAATTAAAACATCAAAAAGGAAAGAAAGTAGACTTAGATGAGGAAATGACCATGAATAGTGGTGGCACAGCTAAGATTACAGGGTAAAGCTTACTCGTATGCTCCGAATGGGATAGGAGTCCTAGGAGTACAATCTCAGCCCTCCAAGTGTAAGGTTTAAATGATTTGTGGCTAGATATAAAAGGAAAAGGAAGAACCAGATGTAAGGGGAGAAGAAAGAAGGAAGAAAACCATTCTGTAACCAAGAACTTGAATATTTGTACAAGTCTAAGAGAGAGAGAGAGAGAGAGAGAGAGAGAGAGAGAGAGAGAGAGAGAGAGAGAGATAAGAACATTTCATCCTCGGACTTGACCGAGGAGTGTTTTTCCTTTCAATTTGTTTGTCTTAGTCATTCTAGCACTAACTAACCTATTGTGATTTATGTTTTATCTCATTGAACGTTTAGTAACAAATCCACTCTCTAACAAATCTATTGTTTTGGGCTTATTGGGCCATTATCCAAATCTTTTGGTCCGTGGATCGAAACAAGCCCTTACATTTTGGTGCCATCTGTGGGAACTTGAATGCTCTTGAGCTTGTTCAATCATGGTGGATTCAGGGCCAAACCGAAAAGAATCTATGGGATCGCAACGTCAAGATCATTTTCTTAATCTTGAGCGAAGGAAGTATTGTGAAGTTAGTGTGCACATGTCTCACATCAATGGTAGTCATTTTAGAACTGGGAGTCATATTTCGCATGGAGAAGATATCAGGAACCTGCAATTGGAGATAGATCATTTACGTAGGAAGTTACGTCGTAAGCAAAGGAGGGGGTCTCCATCGAGCTTAAGGTCCTAGTCTGATGATGATGACAGTAATAGACCTAAATCAAGGACCCCTCCTAGCGAGTATTTCTCTTATAATGAAGAAGGCCATCATAGGTAAAGGAATAGAAGCCCGGCCTATAGGGGCTTAGGGAATGATGCTATGATCAAGGCTTTGCGTCAAATCTCAAAGTCACCATTTTCACGGAGGATTGAGAGGGCAAAGCTTCCTTAGTGGTTCACACAGCCAACATTTACCTTGTATAATGGTAGGATGGACCTAGTGGAGCATGTCAGTCATTTTAACCAAAGAATGGCTGTTCACACGAGAAATGAGGCCTGGATGTGCAAAGTATTCCCATCTAGTTTGGGGCCAGTTGTAATGAGGTGGTTTGATGGGTTGGAGGAAGGATCAATTAGCTCTTTTCAAGAGCTTACTAGAGCCTTTGGGGCCCGATTCTTCAGTTGTAGTAGGGTTCCTTGTCCCCTGGACTCTTTGCTATCTATGGCTATACGAGAGGGTGGGACTCTGAAGACTTACTTGGATAGATACTGGAAGATGTTTAACGAGATAGATTGAGATTTTGAGAATATGGCAATAAGGACGTTTAAGGTTGGCCTGCCCACTGAGCATAATTTGAGAAAATCCTTAACTATGAAGCCTGATCGAAGCATACATCAACTGATGGATCAAATTTATGAGTATAAATGCGTTGAAGAGGATCAGCAGTAAGGGAAGGGGAAGGCGAAGGTAATTCCCCCTCATTAAAGAGACTTTAGGTCGAAGAGATATAATTACAATCGACCCAAAAAAGATTTTGCTAGACAAGTTGGGCACACTACTGCCCAGGTAGTTAACATAGTGTTCAAGGAGCTTGTACACCAAATCCTTGAGAAGATAAAGAATGAACCATATTTCAAGTGGCCGAATCAGATAAGAGAAGACCCCATGAAGCGTAATCAAAGCCTTCATTGCCAATACCATCAGGATTAGGGATACACTACAGAAGATTGTAGAACTTTACGTGACTACCTAGAGCAGTTAGTCAAAATTAAGAAGCTGAAACAATTCCTGTACCAACCTTTTAGACAAGGGAGTCAGGTCGAATCAGTATATCAGAAGGACGCTTCCTCAAGACCGCCCTTGGGAACAATTAGTGTTATTCTCACTGCCCCAGGTCGGACTAGCGCATATCTATCAGGGGTTATGTCCATAGCAAAACCACACACTGAGAATTTGATCCCTGTGTCTAAGTGAGGAAGAATGGAAGTCCGACCAATTTTGAGCTTCTTTGATGAAGATAAAATTGGAACTTATCAACCATATGACAATGCCTTAGTGGTCACCCTTCAAATAGGGGGGTATGATTTGAGAAAAATCTTGATGGATCAAGGTAGCGGGGTAGAGATTATGTATCCTGACCTGTACAAGGGACTTAAGTTGAAACTTGAGGATTTGGCCAGCTATGATTCCCCTCTGGTGGGGTTTTATGGGAAAACAGTTCTTCTAAAGAGCCAGATCAGGCTGCCTGCTCAAGCAGGGTCAGAAGTTGTTAAAGTAGATTTCATTGTGATTGATGCGCGTATTCTCCCTATACTGCTATCATGGCAAGACCTTGGCTTCATGCCATGGGGGCTGTTTCTTCAACTTTGCATTTGAAAATGAAGTACCCCTTAGGAGACTAGGTTAAAGAGTTGATTTGAAGTCAGGCTATGGCCAGGCAATGCCTAGTTGCAGCTATTAGATACCAATTCGAGGGTGAATCCTCAGCCACCCCAGAAAGAGCTTTGTAGCAATCAAAGGAAACAAAAACATCTTCAGATGTTGTAGCTGAAAGAGTGAGGTGCAAGGAGCTAGAGAATGTTATTATAGATACTGATGTCAACAAATATTTTCAATTGGGAGTTTAGTTGCCTCCTCGAGATGAGGAGTTGTTGGCTTTCCTTAGAAAGAATGTTGATGTGTTTGCTTGGAGTGCTTATGAAGCTTTTGGGGTGGACCCAAATTTCATTTGTCATCATCTAAATGTCAATCCATCTATTACCCCTAAAAACAACCACCTCGACGCTCTTCTAAGGAACATTCCGAGGCTGTTAAAGAAGAGGTAGTAAAGCTTAAGCATGTAAGGGAAATAAAAAGAAGTTTTTTACCTAGAATGGTTAGCTAATACGATGGTGGTGAAGAAGAACAATGGGAAGTGGCGAGTGTGTGTAGATTTCACAGATTTAAACAAAACTTACCTTAAGGACCCCTTCCTAAATCCCTGAATAGACCAGTTAGTGGACGCGACGGTTGGTCATCCTCGGATGAGTTTTTTGGATACCTTTCAGGGATACCATTAGATACCACTGGCTCTAGCCGACCAGGAGAATACTAGTTTTGTAACGCCCACTAGGAATTATCATTATAAGGTGATGCTTTTTGGATTGAAGAATGCATGGTCTACTTACTAGAGAATGATAACTAGAATGTTTGAATCCCAGCCTAGCAAGAATATTGAGGTCTATATTGATGATATGGTAGTGAAAAGCGAGGTAGTGGCCGAGCATGTGGGTGACCTTGGAAGTATCTTTGAGGTGTTGAGAAAGCGTAAGTTGTGCCTTAATGCTTCTAAATGTTCATTTGGCATTGGCTCAGGCAACTTTTAGGCTATATGGTCACCTACCGTGGTATTGAAGTTAACCCTGATCAGATTAAATCAATCAATGATTTACAGCCTCCTCGAAATCCCAAAGAAGTGCAAAAATTAATTGGAATAATCGCAGCCTTAAACAGATTTATCTCTCGATCCGCAGATAGATGTAGGCCATTTTTCCAACTCTTGCACAAGTGGAAAGGGTTTGAATAGAGTGAAGAATGTGCCCTCACTTTTCAACAATTGAAGAACTACCTTTCTCGACCACCCATAATGTCCAAGCCTGAAGAGGAAGAAGTTCTTTTTGCCTACATTGCTGTAGCCTCTCATGCAGTCAGTCTGGTATTGGTAAGGGTAGAAAATGAAGTACAACGGCCAATCTATTATGTGAGTAAGTCACTACATGAAGCTGAAGCTCATTACTTACCCTTAGAGAAAGCCATTTTTGTTGTGGTGCATGCTATGCAAAAACTCCCCTACTACTTCTAAGCTCATACGATTGTGGTTTTAACTCAACTCCCTCTACAGTCATTGCTACAAAAAGCTAATTATACGGGGAGAATTTCCAAATAGGGGACAATTTTGGGGGCATTTGACATAAAGTACATGCCTTATACCTCAATTAAAGGGCAAGTTCTTGCAGATTTGGTGGCAGAGTTTACCGAGTCTCCAATAGAGGTAGAAGTCGAGGAACACAAACTAGAGGAAAAGCAAGTTTTGGCAATTTCTCTACAAAGGCCCTCACCCTAGAAGTTATATGTTGATGGTGCGGCAAATCAAAGGGGATCTAGGGTGGGGCTAGTAATAGTGTCTCTGGACAAGATCACCATTGAGAAATTCTTGAGGTTGGGCTTCTTGGCCACGAACAATGAAGTTGAATATGAGGCTCTACTAATAGGGATAGCTATGGTTTAGAAGATGGGAGGAAAGGTTGATGAAGTGTTCTCAGACTCAAGGTTAATCATAGAACAAGTAAAAGGGAATTGGAAGCCAAGAAATTAAGAATGCAAGGGTATTTGAGTCAAGCTCGATGTTTGTAGTCAAGTTTTGAGTTTTTCACCATACAACAAATCCCGAGAAGTAGAAATACACATGCTGACTATTTGGCAACTCTGGCAACCTCTTTTGGACAAGATCTACCTCGGGTCATAGTTGTCGAGGATTTATATTGGCCTATCAAGGAGAAGAAGGAGAAAGTCCAAGTTCACCAGATTAGGGTAAGACCCAGTTGGATGGATCTCTTAGTTCTATTTCTAAAAGAAGATGTTTTGCCTCACAAGAAGGGGGAGAAAAAAAAAACCAAAGGGAAGCTTCTCATTTTTTATTGTCTGAGGAGCAAAAGTTGTACAAATGCTCTCTCTCTCTCTCTCTCTAGACCATACTTACTTTGTGTTCATCCCGAAGCAGTGGAGCTACTTTTTGAAGAGTTACATGAGGGGATATGTGAAAGTCATATGGGGGGTAGATCATTATCACATAGAGCTCTTACATAAGGGTATTGGTGGCTTAGTATGCAAAAAGAGGCGCAAGAGTATGTTAAAAAGTGCGATCAATGCCAGAGATTTTCTCCGAACATTCGTCAGCCTAGTGGTGTATTCAATCCTCTATCTAGTCCATGGCCATTTGCTCAATGGGGCTTGGACATTGTGGGACCATTTCCCAAGGCTGTGGGAAATTGAAGATGGCTTATAGTCGAAACTAATTACTTCACAAAGTGGTTGGAGGCCGAGCTATTATCCAATATTAGGGACATAAATGCAAAAAAAAAAAAAAAAAAAAAAAAAAAATTGCAAGAGTATTGTCACTCAATTTGGGATTCTTCACACCTTCATCTCGGACAAAGGGTTCTAGTTTGATAGTAAAGCATTCAGGAGATATTGCCATGAACTGGGCATTAGGAGCAAGTATTCAACTCCAGCCTATTCGCAAGGAAATGGGTAAGCTGAAGCAGTCAACAAAGTCATAGTGAACGAACTTAAGAAGAGGTTAGATGTGGCAAAAGGTAGATGGATGGAAGAGCTACCACATGTTCTTTGGACGTATCGGACCACTCCTCATCAGTCAACTGGGGAAATACCCTTTTTCAATGACATATGGGTCCGAAGCCGTGATCCCTCTAGAGTCTGGGTTCCCAACACTAAGGACAAGCTTGTTTACCCTAGACAATAATGATCAACTATTGGAGAGAAGTTTAGATTTAGTTGATGAACAAAGAGAAGCAACCATGGTTCAACTACCGTATTATCAGCTGAAACTTAAATAAGGGCATGATACAGGCGTGAGGGCAAGGCCATTAGCACCAGGTGACTTGGTGTTAAGAAAAGTAGTGGGTATTGCAAAGAACCCGGGAAAGCTAGGGCCCAACTGAGAAGGGCCATATCGCATCACCTCGGTGGTTGGAATAGGCGCTTACTTTTTGGAAGATTTAGATGAAATGTTGTACTGTCTGTGGAATGTAAATAATCTACGAATGTACTATTATTAATGAAAGGCAGTCCTACCATTTTCTGTTTCCACTATTATATGTTTTATTCAAATTATTCATTTAAATGTTAAACAGAACCTCGGTCATGCTTGTTTCCTTGGACCACATACCTTGGGTAAATTAGTACTTCCATTTAAATTGTTTTTATGTTAAATAGAACCTCGTCTAGGTTCGATTTCTCAGGTCACTTACCTTAGGTAAATTAACACCTAGATTGTTTTTATGTTAAACAAAACATCGGCTAGGTTCGATTCCTCGGGTCACCTGCCTTGGGTAAATTAACACCTAGATTGTTTTTATGTTAAATAGAACCTCGGCTAGGTTCAATTCCTCGGGTCACCTGTCTTGGGTAAATTAACACTCATTAACACTTAGATTATTTTTATGTTAAACAGAACCTCGGTTAGGTTCGTTTCTTCGAGTCACCCACCTTGGGTAAATTAACACTTAGATCGTTTTTACGTTAAATGGAATCTCGGCTAGGTTTGACTCCTCGGGCCACCTGCCTTGGGTAAGTTAACACTTAATCTGTGTTTGTGGTATTCAATCTAACCTTGGTTATGTTCAATTTCTCATATCACCTACCTAGGGAAATTAACACCTTGGTACAAATACTTAATTATATATAGGTTGGGAAAAAAGGAGCGGTAATCTTCTCCCCTTCTGATGACGAATTTAGAGCCATTCGATCACGATCTCACCGTAGAACGTGGGAAACAACAGGCCGCTTGTTACATTTATTACGGAGTTGGGGATTCTGAAGCATTAGGGCGGGTCACAATCAATTGAAAAGACGTGCTCACGTGGGAACCTATTTATGAGTGTGCCATTGTCAACAACTTTTATTAGCTAAAACCTCACTTTTCTAAGTTGGGAACGAAAAGTGAGGTTCTAGAGGGCTATTGTGAGGACAAGAATCCTAAATTTGATTTAAACAGGCAATCAATGTTATTTCTGAGGATGCACCTCGGAACTCAGGGACGAGCACTAGTTATGTGAGACGCATAAAGTTAAAACATCAAAAATGAAAGAAAGTAGACTTGGTACGGAATACGAGAAGGATGAAGAAAGAAGGGTATAAAAGCCATCCCCTCTGCATTAAATACAAGACAAACACTCCTCTAGTCGCAGTAATGAGGAAACGACCATGAATAGTGGTGACGCAGCTAAGATTACAGGGTAAAGCTTATTGGTATGCTCCGAATGGGACAGGAGTCCTAGGAGTACAATCTCAGCCCTCAAAGTGTAAGATTTAGATGATTTGTGACTAGATATAAAAGGAAAAAGAAGATCCAGATGCAGGGGGAGGAGAAAGAAGGAAGAAAACCATTCTATAACCAAGAACTTGAATATTTGTACAAGTTAAAAAGGGAGATATATATAAGAACATTCTATCATTGAACTTAACCGAAGAGTGTTTTTCCTTTCGATTTGTTTGTCTTAGTCATTCCAGCACCAACTAACCTATTGTGATTTATATTTTAAGTCATTGAATGTTCAATAACGAACCCACTCTCTAACAAAAATATTGTTGTGGGCTTATTGGGCCATTGTCCAAATCTTTTGGTCTCTAACCTTTCAATTGTGTCAATTTGGTTTTTAACCTTTCAATACCCTCTTAATTTAGTCAATGTTGCTATCTTTTAGAAGAAAATTGTTGATTTGCAAACAACTAAAATAAAAAGTTAGTTTATTGTCACATCAACAGAAACAATTTTTTTTTCTTTTTTCTTTTTTTTTGCCGTTAATCACATCACCAATTTTCTCCAATAAATAATGATAGGGATTAAATTGACATAACATTGAAAAATTAGAGATCAAATTGAAATATAATGTACTAAATGAAAACCAAATACGTAATTTACCTAAATATATTTAATAATTAATTAATATGCGAATCTCCATCACACCGATGCCCTAAATTTTCATATATTTCTGTCACTATGTCGTATTCATGCCCGTACCTGTACTTGGGCTTCATAGTCTTTGCCCCTCTTCAATTATTGTAGCTAGCACCTGTTGTAGGGCCCACCGAAAAAGTTCCTTGCATAACCTCGATAAAACGTCCTTTGCCATAGAGTCCAGGATGAGATGGTACCATGTGTACTAAGTGTATGTATAGAGATACTTGTGTGGGGTTCACAAGCTGTAAGAGGTTTGCTACATATAACTGATAGGTTGATACACATGATACTTTTTCCGCCAAGAGTAGAGAGGGCTATAATTATTTTATTATTATTATTATTATTATTATTATTATTATATTAATCTGTTAGTATAATAGAATTTTGTGAGAATGTATGTATTGCTTAATTTAAAGAAATCTTATGTGAAAAAATGTTATTGGAGGTTGTAAACATAGAATTTTACACTGAATCTATATTGAATTTAAACTCTTTTCATTTTCACTTTTGCATCATGTTAAACAAATCAGTAGTGAAAAATGCGTTTAGCAAATCCAGTACACGTATTAAGAGAGAATAGTCTAGCCAAATGAGCTAATGATTGTTGTAACTGGGTTCAACCAAATCCTAACTCTTGCTTACTTGAATCAATGTGCTTTGAAGATGATATGTCTCAAATTTTTTTTTTTTTTTTAAATGTTAAAATAGTGAGGCATTATTCAAAGCATACGAAAAGCCTCCTTAAGAAAGTTGTGAATGAAAATGTCTCGCGAGCATTAGATTTGTCAAAATTGGACCTGGGCCTGTTAACCTACTCAAACTCAAACTCAAAAGGAAATATGGTTATGGAACAGAATTTGAGTAAAATGAGTGAAACAGCTACCCGATCCTTTGAATGTCCCAATCAGGTTGATCTGTTTTTTTTTTTTTTTTTTTTTAAGGAAGAGAATTTTTGTTTTCACTTTTGCTTCTTCTTTGTTTTTTTTGGAATCATCTTCTACGTCTCTGACGACTGACGCTATGTAATTAATGTGTTTCAAATTACACTTTACATTCACTCACAATAATAGATTTCGATTTGTTGTTTATTTTCCTTCTCACAGAATTTAGACACTACAGAGTCAAGACACAAACTAGCTTCTTCCTAATTTGATCTCTCTTCTTTTGCGGCTGAAAATTGATCACATTAAATATGATATGGGGATATCCGGTTGACTTTTTGTTTGGTCGTATGAAATGGTGGGTTAAATTTGTGGACAAGTTATTTGATTTGTTGTAAGGATGGCAATGGGACGAGGCAGGTCTATAGGATGGGGTCTTCGTCCCTGCTCCACATAATTTTGTCTTCTCTCATCCCCGCCCATTGGGGCCCAGCAAAGCCCCGTCCCACCCCTTAAAACTCTACTTCTTAATAATTTACCCACAACTATTACAATTGTTTTTAATAAAACTTGTTTCGTTAATAAAAATATACTTGAAATTACAAATAAATTTATCTCATCAAATCAAACTAATTTTTAGCAAAAATTGAATAATATAATTAAAGTATTTAACAAGACAATATCACAACAAAAACAAAAATCTCATAATACAAAATCAATGATTCAATAGTATATAAATTTGTTTATAATAAAGACAAAAGAAAATGTTAAAATTGGTACCTTATTTCCAACCTTGTTAAAAAAAAAAAAAAAAAAAAAAAAAAAAAAAAAAAAAAAAGAGGTAGAAAGCCTTGTTGGGTAGAATAAAGTAAGATGATGATATGTTTGTTTAAATAGTAGGGTTATAGGGTATGAAAATTTTACAATTTATCCCTTATCAATGCAAGGTGGGGCAGGGATGAGGCGGGGTGAGGCAGATTAGGTCTAAAAATTTTAAACCTATCCCTACCCCGCCCCATGGTGCGGGGATAAAATCTCACCCCATCCCTGCCCCACCACCTTTACGAGGCGGAGAAAACCCATATGGGGCGAAGCGGGAAGGGGCGGGTCAAGCGGGGCAGGGCAAAATTGTCATCTCTAATTTGGTGACCATGGTTTTATTCAATTAATAAATATCTGGATTCAATTATTTTAGGAGTGATATACTACTTACTTCTTGTTTCATTCATAAACTTATATAATAATATACTACCATTTGAGCACGCATGTGCTCAAAGGCTCTTTTATTATTTTGGAAAAACGTTAATAATTTGCATCCATTATAATTTGGAATTACTACATTTTCCAATTACAAAATACTCAGAGGAGTAATGAGTATTATATTTTGTGGGGGAAATAATTTTTTCATCACACCTGTAGGTATTTTGTGATTAGAAAATGTAATAATCCAAAATTGTAATGGATCAAATTATTAACTTTTTCCCAAAATAATAGAACAGTTTCTAAGCACATGCTCAGATGCTAGTATACATTTGTGTATTTTTTGTTGTGCATATGATTTTTTGTTTGATTTAATTTGTATAGCAATTTATTTAATTGTTTGGTTAGATTAAAATTGATTGGTAGCTGATTTTGAGTGTAATGTAATATATAATTTTCATTGTCTTTCACACCTTCAGATTTAATTTTCACAAAGATGGAAATAGGATTAAGGCTCAGTTAAAGTAAAAGAAAATTTAAGCAGTATTAATTTCTTAAAACACCAAGAATACCGTTTGAGAAGTCCACATATTCTGTAAGTTTAATATCATTGTAATGACATAAACAAAATATATTGGTCATAGAGTGTCACAATTATCATTTTTTATTTAAATGAGAGTTATCAATTTTTTTTCTTTAAATCCTAAAAGGCAGCCACTTAGTCCTAAAAGGTAGCTAGTTATTGCACATCTATAACAAAATTTTCAAATGCAAAAGACTCTAACGTTGTAAACTCATAATTTTTTTTTATTCAGTTTTTTTTAATGGCAGTTTTTTAATCCTAAAAGGTAGGCACTTAATACACATCCATAACTAAAGTTTAGGATGCTAAAAAAAGTAAATAAAAAAAATAAAAAATAAAAAACACCGATGACTCTCATTAAAAAGAAAATACATTTTTTCTTAAAATTAAAGCAATGGTAACCTTGACAGCCCTTCTTAGTTTTTTTTTTTTTTCTTTTTTTTTTTTTAAATCCTAAAAGGCAGCCACTTAGTTCTAAAAGGTAGCTAGTTGTTACACATCCATAACCATAACAAAAATTTCAAGTGCTAAAGACTCACATTATAAACTCAGAATTTTTTTTTATTCAATTTTTTGAAAGCACGTGTCGTGCCTATGTAAACTCTAGGGTACAGAAGCATTGGAGGAGTCAATTAAAACCTAATTTTTTTAATAAAAAAATCTATATTTAAATTAGGGAGGAATATCAAGGGTTGTTTGTCGTTCCAAAGAATATCCATGGCTGCATTCATACTTGGAATAGTCTTTATTGATAAAATACTATTATGAATTGTATAATTCTAGATTCGTCCAATAAATAAAACAATGTATTAATGTGTATATATCATGAATAGCGACCATAATCTAAGTAAGGGTGTTTCACTATTTCTCAAATATAAATTTATTCCACGTGTTTGCTATGCAATTTAACAAAATTGTCGATATGTCACTCTAAAAAAAATACAAAAAAAAGAAAAAAGAAAAAAAGAGAGTAAGGCTTAAATTTAAGAAAAACAATAGGAAAAAAATAATAGGAGGAAGAGAGAGGACCACTTAAAATACACTCACTAAAATAATTAGTCAAACCCGATAACCACAAAAAAAAAAAAAAAAAAAAAAAAGACAAAAATATATATCATTCCCACTCTTTAAAAACGACTCATTAATGGGAGAAAATATTAAACACTCATCAAACTGATCAAATAAAAGAAAAGATAAAATAAGATAATGATATGGAAATGATAATGATAACAAAGTAAGGAAATCAAATATAAACAAAATACTGGAAAAAAAAAATACACACTAATTTTAGACCAAAAGTAAAAAAACCACAAACTATTTTGACCCCAACAACATCGTTCTATTATTTTGAAGAATCCTCAATCTCTACCTTTAGTGGCATTATTGTAGTAGGAAATATTCTCCAATGACTCACTGATAGGAGTAGTTGATTGAGTTAGTGACTTAGGCCTTGTTTGGATTCCTTTTTTTCATCGCTTAATTTCCGTCACTCATCACTTATTACTCATCACTCATCACTTATCACTTAAAATACCTTACCTGTTTGGCACCATCACTCACTTGCCATCACTCAATATTTTTTACACTATTTGTGGGCCCCATACCTGTCACTACAGCTTGTTTTTCTTTTTTTCTTTTTTCAATACCTAAACTCACCGAACCAAGGAAAAAAAAAAAACTATATGCAGTGAAGGAAGAAGAAGCCACCTAGTGTGAAAGGAAAAGAAAAAAAAAAAAAGAAGATGAAGAAACGCACGCACCGAACCCAAGAAAAAAAAAAAAAAGAGAGAGAGATGGTCAAAAGTTGTGGCTAAGTTAACAGTGGGTCCCTCCATGTAGTGTTATTTATGGAAATGCCATTGAAAACAAAATTATGAAAACTGAAAATAGCTAAAATGTGTTTTCAGTTTCCATAACTCATCATTCAAAAATCAGAGAATTGAGTGATAGAAACTGAGTCACGGATATGAGTCACGGAATCCAAACAACTGCTCTTCTATGGGGCCCACCAGTTTTGGATCATGAGTTATGAAAACAGGATGATATCACTAAGTTTTGTGGATTTCCAAACAACACCTTAGTGCTTAGTGTCGATTGAGTCAATGATTGGTGGAGAAGTTAGTTAAGAAGTTAGTTAGGATGACAGCTGTATATAGTAGTTAGGATGGCAGTTATGAATGAGCTAATGATTGTAACTAACTGAATTGTATATAGAGAGCAGATGTGAGAATTTAAGGGATAATCAGAAATAATACAAGCACATTCTTTGTTTCTTTTCTCTCTAATCTCTCTAATTTTTCTATTCCTTATTCTCATTCCTTAGGAGTCTAGTTCCCTCGAAGAACTACTGAATAAACTCACCACCATTAAGGTGATTCCTATCACTCACTCCCAAGGGCTTCTTTGTCGGAGAGTCCATTTCAACTTAGTCTTCACATAACTTACTTGATTGTGGTGTTGCAATGTTGAAAATATTATAGAACAATTAGTTTTGAAATTAAATAATTTAAGAAAGAGACCTTAAAAAAACCTGAATTTGTTGATGTAGTTAGAGTGAAAGATTTTGAACGTATTGGTTTGTAATGCATATTCATGATAAATTGATAGGTAGTGCTTTGATGGGATAAGGAAATGGTAATTATAAGGGTGTGTTTGGATACCATTAATTTTATTGAAACTGAAAACTTATTGCTGAAAGTAATATAAATAAAGATAAAAGTTAGTTGAAATAGTACAGTGCGGTCCATGATAGTACTAAAAAGTGCAATAGGACCCATGAATAGTAGCAAAAATAAGCTGAATAGTAAAATAATTTTAAGTTTTTAGCTCTACCCATTTACGCTAACTGTACACGGCTAATCCTCATTCCAAATTTGAATCCAACTTGTACGTGGGTGATCCCCATTTTGAATTCAAGTGCAGATGGGTGGGTTAATGGTATTGGGAGTGAAGGTGGGTTTGAAAGATTGAATACGGTTTTTATTTATTTATTTATTTTTGAATTTGATTTTTGTACTACGTGTCTACGTGGGTTTATAACATTTTCACTTTTCTTTCTTCATAATTTTTGTTTTGTCAAGGGAAACCAGGTATTCAAAAAAAAAAAAAAATTTAAAGTCTTTTTTTTAATGCCAAAAAAAAAAAAGAAAAAAAAAAAGAGGTAAGTCTTGATTAAAAAAAAAAAAAAAGATAAAAGATAAAAATTATTAAAAAAAAAAAAAATCAACTAGACTTAAACTTGAGAGTTAAACATTACCTATTTTGTAAACAAGGTTACAGGTGGGAGTTAAAGATATATTTTTACTATATTATTCTCAGGTATTTTGGAACCAAAAAATCCTATCCAAGTAGGAGAAGTCTCTTAAATAGTAGTATAGAATATTGATTTGAGAAACAATAAGTAAAAAAATATTACCGCTGCACACCCTTGGTGTGATGGCCACTCCACAAGTATAAGTGCTTGTGAGGTGTGGGGAATAAGGACCGGGGTTCAAGTCTCGAGGAGGAAACTTCACACACATATACACTTATGGTCCATTTGGATTGAGGGGGGGGGGGGAGAGGAAGAGTAGAGTAGATTTAGCACAAAATTAGCTTATTTTTAGCCTACACTACTCTACTCCCCTCCTTCCCCCTCCATCCAAACAGGCCATTAGATTAGACTAGACTAGAATTCTATCTTGTATTACAAAAAAAAAAAAAAAAAAAGTAAATGAATATTAATTACTACATAATTTTAAAATTCTCATCTAACGTATCATTATCTTATAATGACATTTGTAATTATTTGTAACAAATTTTTTGCATTGGAATTGTAAGAGAAACACTTTGTTTAAATCTGAAAAAAAAAAAAAAAAAAAAAAAAAAACAAACAAAAAACAAAAAACAAAAAACAAAAACAAAAACAAAAAATTTGCAAAGTCCTACACACACCATGGTTAAATCTAGAATTAGGGACAAAATTGCCCTTTGCCCTTTTTGGGAAAATTAAATAGCTTTATGCCCCCCTTCCTAAATTAATTAGAGAAATGCTCATCTTTTAAAACTCGATTTATGATAAATCGAGTTAGGCCTTATAGTGGCATTTTTAAGGAACCTATAGTGACGTTTTAAGGACCTATAGTGACATTTTTTAACTCAACTTCAATGAAATTGAGTTATAAACAATGAAATTGACCTATAGTGGCCTTTTTTTTACCTATAACTCGATTTCATTGAAGTCAAGTTAAAAAAACGTTACTATAGATTCTTAAAACATCACTATAGGCTCTTTAAACACGCCACTATAAGGCTTCAGAATTATTTTTATTTTATTTTTTTTTAACTTGATTAATCATAAATCGAGTTTTAAAAGAGAGACATTTCTCTATTTAGTTTAGAAAGGGGGGCATAAAGCTATTTAATTTGCCCAAAAAGGAAAAAAGGCAATTTTATCCCTAGAATTAGGCTACATAATAAAAAGTAGATCATATTATCATAAATATTAAATACCAGTAAAAGAAATTAAAGTATTAACTCCACGGTGTAAAAGAGAAAAGTTGTGAATTTTGTCATGATTAGTTTTTAATGATGGTATACCTGCTTGTAAATAATTCATCACGTTTAGAGTTAGAATATCTGAAAATTAATTCAAAATACACAACCCATAGAGATATATCATGCAAAAAGTAAGGATGAATAATACTAATAAGATGGTATAATAGTGAAACTCATTCTTTAAATCAACATAAACTCTCATTACCATGTGGTGTGTATAAAATACTTTCCTGAATGGTTCTGATTCACGGATACTGTTTCCTCCGATTCTTTTGAAACCATTTTTAAAAATATTAGATATAGTATATAAAAACAAAAAGAGATTAATAGAATGATGGGTGTCGTCAATCAAACTCAATGATTTTATTTATTTTTTCTTTTTTTATGGTATGGCCAAAATTAAACATGGTTGAAAAAAAAATTTAGTAGAATGAATCCTATGAAATCTCATTCAAAGGTTTTGTTACCTATTGTTAGTTAAAAGGAAAAAAATAAATTTCCGCCCTAGATAGATAACCGAAGTACCCAAAAAAATTAAAGCTAGAAATTTTGAAAGCACAAATTCAAAGAAATTTCAATAAATAAAAAATTATACCTCATCTTACTATTTCTTCTCAAACTTGGTTGCTTCAAAGGCCTTGCCCTTCCACCCACAAAACCCAAAAAGAAAAGAAAAAAAAAAAACCTTTAATTTTTAATTAATTGCGCAGAGTGTAATCAAGATAAAAGATAACCAATTTAGGAAAAAAAAAATGTACTTTGTTGTAGAAAGGTCCTAGAGGCTAGAGTCTAATCAAAATTGAAGACGAACAATCTTGGAAGCACTGGGAACGTCCTATTAATATTATCTGCATAGTCTTTGCCATCACATTCTCAAAGCTCCCATTTCCTATTCTTTATTTTGCAATTTAGGGTTTCAACTTTATTTATTTATTTTTGAATAAAAGATAGAACTTTATTACAAAGAAGTATGACAAGCTTAGAACTGTGAAGTACAAGTAGTATCTAGGCTAAGTTTATGTTGGAAATATTTTAGTGAATAAACAAGTTTTTAATACAATAGATAATAATTCAAATAATTTGCAAGAACATAAAATAAGATAAAAGTTTAAAACAATCTCACAATGCTATAAAATTATGCTACAAAAGCATTGTCTTTAAGGGTTGATCCGTACCACCTTGAATAAAACATAGTATACCTAGTTTTATTGTTTAAACAACCTCCCAAAATTAGACTATAGCGTCAATCTTCGTGATGGACGATGCACTTCCACCCACAGAAATTCAAGAACAACCTTCAAATATTGCCTTTTTATAAAACAAATGAAATTGTAGAAAAATATGTGGGAGAGAAAGAACATAGAGATCATGTATTCGGAAATATAAAACAATCAAAAACTTAAATTGTGTTGTGATATGGTATAATATAGGCTATTCATGATAATAATGGTCTATAGTTATTGGTTACTAATAACCCATTAAAGTCCAATAACTAGTTTACCCATTATTGTTTGACTGTCATTTTCCTTATTTGTTCAACGGCTATTTTATTCTTTATTGCTCAATAGCTAGAAAATATATAATAATAAAAAAGTTAGGAACACACACCCACGCCAGCAATTTACAAAAAATTGATGCACTTAGAAGACCAAGTTTACTCCTTTCTTTCATTTTTTTCAACCAATTTACAAAGAAAGCTTTACGTTATTGTAATGTCACAATTGAACCACAAATAAACTCTTCATTTCAAAAAGATCAGCCACCTTCCTCGTCAACAACAAAAATAATACGGTAGTGTGGGGCCTAAGAATTTGGCAACTTCAGCCCATTTTACACCGGGCCCAAGGCCCGCACAGAAGAGAAAGAAATGTCCGAGGATGAACAAGGAAGGCCGAAATTGCCAAGAAACGTCGCCAAGGATGATCCTATCCTCGGCCAGCTGAGATTATAGAAGGGAAGAGCAGCACACCATCAAAGGCAACCTCCTAGAACATCCCAAGAGAAAGGACAAGTACAATGGATCATCCACGGAAGCATGGTATAGGAGCAACTCGAGGAGAAACTGTCACCTCCACATTAAATGCCCACAACTAACATTTTGGCCACATTAATGAGAAAATGACCCCTGAACAGTGTTGTCTAGGTTGCTGCAACTCACAAAGCGCCAGAGAGAGTGTCTAATGTGACAGGCACTCAAATATAGGCTTGGATGATCAATAAGTGGAAGGCCAAGATCGTTTAAAGATGACTATATAATAGGAGAAACCCACCACAGAGAGAGGGGACGGGAACAACCTGGAGAACTCCTGAAGTCAGAGTCATTCAATATTTCTTAGAACAAAGCTCCTCGGATTGGGCCGAGAACAGCTTTTCTTGGATAAACTCAGTTCATCCCTGTTTGATTGCTATGAACGCCATATTAACCGTTGTCCATGCGCTAGAACCTAGTTCTTAGAACCCATTCTCTACAAATTTATTGTATCGGGCGAGTTGGGATTGAGTTCATTCACCCAACAGTAGAAGTGCTCAATCCCAGTCCCTACATGTAGTATTTACATTTGCTAACAGAATGAATAACATAACATAAGAAACAAAGCATTATAATTATCCTAAGTTCCAGCTGGATATAGACATATAGCTTTGACAAAATAGGGAAAATTACACATTACTACCTAAATTATACACCAGATTACACTTTGCACCCTAAACCATTTAAATGCGCATTTTGCACCCTAAACTATCACATTTGTTACACTTTGCACCCCAATGTTAGTTTTACCATTAAGTTAGACAGAAATTAATAGCATGTGACTGGAATGTGATTTTTGCTTGGGTGACACATAGTTTAAAGACAAAAATACCCTCTTCACAGACAATTAAAACAAAACACTCTCACATGTGTAGCATCTGGCCTTCTCCCCCAAATCAAAATCTGTCTAATCCTAAATCCCCAACAACTCTCACGCAATTTTGACACCAAAGATTTATGACTACCCGTGGACTGTGACTACAAATTAACTAATAAGTCTTTGGAATTTGATATGTAAGATGAATTATTGTCTTTGGCTAACAAAGAAGAAAATAAATTTAATAATAATTCCTTGGAATTTGATATATATGATGGATTATTGTCTCTTGCTAACGGAAAAGAAAATATTCATTCATTCGATTTCAGATGGATTTCAATATGGGAGTGCTTTGCTTCTATAAACTTCTCATAAGCTCTTACCTTTCAAACTTCTCATGAGCTCTTACCTTTCAAACTCATCATGTGTCTTCGAATGTAGCAATGACTATGATAATGGATTATCGCCCTCTTCAAAAAATATTTAATATTCTCCAATAGATGTTTAACAAGATTTGGGGAGAGAAGCAACTGAACAATGAAAGCTGCTGGCCTAGAAAGAGGGAAGAGCTGTTGGTTGAGAGAGAGGGGAAGGTCTGTTGGCCATGCATGAGAGTTGTTGGGGATTTAGGGTTAGACAGATTTTGATTTGGGGGAGGAGGAGATGTTACTCACATGAGAGAGAGCTTTTGTTTTAATTGTTTGTGATGATGGTATTTTTGTCTTTAAACTGTGTGTCACCTAAATAAAAATCACATGCAAGTCACATGTTATCAATTTTTGTTTAACTTAACAGTAAAATCAACATTGTGGTGCAAAGTATAACAAATGTGATAGTTTAAGGTGCAAAACGTGCATCTGAATAGTTTATAGTGCAAAGTGTAATCTGATGTATAGTTTAGGATGGTAAAGTGTAATTTCCTCAACAAAATATCTAGTGCAAATGGAGATTAAATGAACTTTTTTTTTTTCCAAAGAGAGAGAGATTAAATGAACTATAGGGAAATAAATATTCTTATTAGTTAAACAATAAAATACTTTGTAGCATGGGGAGGCCTTATGGTTTCCATGCCAATAGAAATATATACCATCTTTTGCCTCCAATTCTGGAAGATGGGTTTCCCTTCTTTTTTTTTTTTTTTTCTTTTTTCTTTTTTCTTAAATAAATTCCAAGACATTTAAATCAAATTTTATTGGCCTAAAAGAAAATCATGATATATACATTAAGCATGATAAAAGATGACAAAACTATTTTAAACTAATGGAACAGTCCCAGACTCCCATTTCAACTCTTTCTAAAGAAGAAGCCTCAAGTTCTTGTCAGGATTTGGTCCCTATTCAATCAAACCCACAAGATATAATACATACACCAATTAATTCTTAAGAGACGTAAAATAATAAAAATGCATGCACTAAATTAAAGAACTCATTTGTCGTCTATCCGATCATGGAACTCTCCCCATAAAATTCTGAATGTTCTCAGTTTTCACATATACATCCTATAAAAATGCGAATCATTTTTTTGATAATCTTCTTTTCTTTTTTCCTTTTTTTTTTTTTTTTTCTTTTATATAAAATGCGAATCTAGATCAAATGTAATATAGATAAAGTGATATACATAAAATATATCACCTAGCTTTTTTCTTTAGTTGAATATTATATCTTGTTCGTAAAAATGAAAATGAGATAAAGTGATAAATATAAAATATATCATCCAGCTTTTTTCTTTTGTTGAATATTATATCTTGTTCGTAAAAATGGTATAAATTAAAGTGATAAACACTAAAATATCACCTTTTTTTTAGAATAAAAATATAACCTAGTTGAATATTCTATCTTGTTGATAAACACAAAAGTGAAAGTGATAATAAAAAATTGTTATGATTTTGTGCAGCTATTTGGCACAACCACGACTTCTAAACCTAACTATAATTTGGGTGCAACACGGCTTCTAAACACACGGTTTAATTAAAAAGTTATATGTAAATAAATCATAATTAATGAACCATACGAATAAAACCACATTAATTTATAAATAGAATTGAGTCAGTTTATACAAACACCATTTATGACTTCAAAACTCTTTTCTTTTAGAAACTTCATGACTCCACATGTTTGGCTTCATAGAACTCTTTACGAATCTTTTTGCAAAATTAAATATTTATAAGTATTAATAAAATAAATGATGAGCAAAATGAATAAAACAAGATTTGAAACTTAATCATATGTAATATATATATATATATATATATATCTCACTCCCGTGCGACTTAATTCACAAAGAATGAATTGCATGAAATAAACTAAAATACCTAAAAAAGAATAAGAATGAAGATCTCAAAATAGCAATAACTTCTTATAAACAAATTTGAAAGTTAAGCCATAGAGAGTATTTCAAACTATATGAAATTATTATAAGTACAAAACCTAACCAACATGACACGTGGATAAAAAAGAGGGGGGTAATCATAAATAATTCTGGTTGTTATTGATTAGAATTTTAATTCTATTAGGAGTTATTATGAAACACAGCCAAAATTGGCAATTAACCCCAATTGTCCAACAATATAGTTAATAAGCACTGTTTTGAAAGTATATTTTTAACTAACATCTTGAGCTCCTAAAACTTGATTTAGGGCTTATATATCGAGCCTCAAAAAACTCGGTTTTCATGTTCTAATCAGGTATGATTTGGCGCTTTTCCACGTGGCATCCACCTGGAAATCGAGTCTTAGAGACTCGATTTACATCTTGACAATTAGAAGCTCGATTTATATTCACACCTACATCCACATGGATTCCAGCCAGATATCAAGCCTTGGAGACTCGGTTTTTAAAAAGAGTAATCGAGTATTAGACTCGATTTGCAAGCTGTGGTCCACAAGCATCCACGTGGTTAGGACAGCTGCTTGTCCTTAGTCATCATAATGTGGGTCTTTGGGTCTCTCCGTTTCCTCAAACCCAGCAGCTCTCTCTTCCTCTCTCACTCTTTCTCTCACTCTCATACAAAACTAAGACATGCAAATCTAAATATTAGAAACTAAAACAGAGTGGTTTTTGTATGATGAAAATTAAAGATAGAGATCAAGGTTAATTTACCTGATTGGCACATTCAATACCAAATTGAAGAAGCAAACTACGAACAATAAGGCCCCAAACCCTTTAGGCAAAACCATTGATAAATGCACCAAATATTCTAACCCAAAACATCGTAGTGGCCCACATCTATATCTATATAGAAATAGCACCAATTATATAAGAAAAAATAGATAAGTGTTGCAATACTTGTAGTATGTTACCTGAAATTTGGAGATCATAGCCAAAAATTGAATCACTCGTAATTGCAAGCATGTTATTAAGAGTTATGACTTTGGCAATAGGTTTCCATGGATAATTGAAAATACCTCCTTTAACATTAACATAAGATGAGAATTGAGTAGTAATACCTTTTGGCGAGGTCTTGCATGCCGAAAGTGCATCCTTTCTTGGGCTATTCTTGTGAACAACAATTTGTATAATGAGTAAAATCAATAAAAAATAATTTGTATACCCTATGTAAAACAAAGCAAAATCAAATTGAAAGCAGGACAAATTATATATAAAAATATGTCTTGTTGTAAAATAAAAACCACTTTAAAAAAAGGCTAACTTGGAAAGAAAATAAAACTCACACATCCATTAGCATCATTGAAGCTTTCATTACTCACCTAGCATCGTGATTGAAGCTTTATTATTTCATTCAAGGTCGCACCTATATTATATAGGTGTTAGATACATCATATAGAAGTTTGATTGAAAGAAGGCCTCCAACTCTTTATGCCTAATGTTTTTAAAGAATTGTAAGTCTATCCATAATTCCTCTTATGCACAGATACTCTTGTACTGTTTTCGTAGTGTTAGTGGGCAGATGTTTATGATTATAATTTTGTGATATGGATTACATCTTGTAGGATTATAATTTTTGTTAAATCTTATCCCTTAATTAAGAGTTTTGTAGCTTGATATTCTAATAAAATATTATTTATTTAATAATAATAATAATTAATATATAAAATGTAGGTTGCAACTTGATGAAAATAAAAACAATGAAAACGTGGGATGAGATTTGTGTAGGTTGCAACTTGAGGAAAATAAAAACAATGATAACGCGGGATAAGATTTAAATTTAGAAAAATTTTAAAATAGACTTTTAGTTAAGAGTAGAATTAAAATTCTGATAAAATTTTATCTGAATTAAATTTTTGTATGTTAAATACTATCCCTTAATTTAAGAAATATATCCTACATATAAAAATAATAATGTTAATCTAATTCTATTTCAACACTACAGAGAAACCTCCTTTAAAATAAGAAGAACAAAAACATTACTTTAAAATTACCTTCTCTTGCTGCCTTCTTAGCTTAGCGTTCTCTTCCTGTAAATGTGCAACTTCAAGTTCCAAATCATTCGTGTAAGCCAGCAAAAGATTGAAAATAGGATGAGAATTGAGAATGAAGATCACAGTAATACATCCGTCAATAATATTAAAAAAAAAAAAAAAAAAATCACATATTGACCATTTTTTTAACAAAAATAATTTTGTTTAAAAAAAAAAATGATAATAATGAGTTTGAGTTTAAGTTGGACTTGTTAGAAAGATAGAGGATTAGATAGATTAGATGAAGAATTTGGATTATAATCAAATTAAGATTTTTATCAACTTAGAAATTATAGTAGAAGAAAAATTATATATATTTTTTCTTAAAATCTAAAAATATAAATTTTTTTTTGCAATTTGGTAAAGCCATTACTACGGCTTCTAAGCTCAACTTTTATTATATAGTATAGCATATGATATATCATTTGGGATAAATTATGTTTTAAACTCTATAATTCATATTTAGATAATTTCAAATTATATTATACAATTTAAGAATGCTACAAATTTTTATTTGTTTCAAATCAAATTCTGATTTTTTTTTTTTTTGAATTTTTTTCTTCTCTTTTCTATATTGAAAGAAAGACAGAGAATATGGTTAAGTTTTATTATTACTATTATTAGTCGCTAACCCGTGCGATGCACGGGAAAACTATTGGAAAATAATAAAGCATGCATATATTAAAAGACAATTTAAGTTCATGTATGCTTGCAAGGGATACATACCTAACTAGTTCTTGCTGTGGAAATAGAAGCCTTATCTTTAAGATAAAGAACCGATGTAATTTTAGTGAGGTCCACTATATGGCCAAACTTGTAATCCAAAACAAAGAAATGGCTAAATTTGAGACCAAAAGTTCATATAAAAAAGTTGAGACAAATCCTAGTTTCTTCAAAAGTGATTTAAAATCTACTATTGAGTATGTAGAATATTATTGAAGTTGTGATCTCACATCTCATAGTGTCCATAGCAATAAGCTCTTGACTATTTATTATCTATGAGTTTTGTTGTTGAATTTAATTGTTTAGTACTTGATAATTGATATCCAAACCTCAAGAATAAATAACAAAGAAGCAATTGAAACATACAAATTTGTGAATCCATCCAAATCAAAAAAACAAAAGATATATAAATCAAATTACCATATACGTAATATTTGATGACTTGCCATCACATACTCCCACAGTCAAAGCTCAATGCTCTTTTCAAATTCTCTCTAAATTTTTATTAATAATTGATAATTGATATATAAATTTTTATCCGAAGCATTGATGTAACATATTTATAGGTTTTTTTAGATGCAATATAGACTATAGAGTTTTATTGGATCCAAACCTCTCTAACCGGAGTGTAGCATTTGTTTTGAGTCAAACTTCTCTAAATCTCTCTCTCTCTCTCCTTTTTTTTTTTTTTTTTGAGATAGAAAATGTGCATGATTAGTGAAGAGGAAAGGATGTGTGTGTTTAAAAAAAAAAAAAAAAAATTGATAATGATGAGTTTGAGCTTAAGTTGACTTATTAGAGAGATAGAGTTTCGCTTCTTATTAAGTTTGAACTAAACAAAAATAATTTTATTTAACAAAATGATAATGATGATGATTTATCTTATAATAAATATATAAGATATAAAGCCTAAAATAAAAATAAAACGAAAATAATGTTGATGTGAAAAATTGTGGAAGTTTCAGAGATTTCAATCTTAGAGAGAGAGAGAGAGAGAGAGAGAGAGAGAGATTATTATTATTATTATGAAAAGATAGAAAGTTTTACTATTGTTGACCCATTTCTCACATGAACCCAGCTAGATCAAACATAAACCTAATTGAACCGACCGCCAGATGTGACTACCATATGATTAGAAAATAAACCAGCAAGTACATATGGAGCATTTCACTTTGTCAGCTACAATTACTGTATATAGGCCAAAATACATTTTTAAGTGTGAATTTGGATAGCAAACATCTGCCATGTCAGCATTTTTTCTTAGGTCTCAAGCATTGTTAATAAGATCTACAAATACAAAAAAATGCAAATGCAACTTTAAAACTGGGTCCTACGGGCACTATTTATAATTTAAAAATTATTTTACTGTAGTGTTTTCAGTAATAAGTTTTCAATTTTCAACAATAAGCGATATCTAAAAGAGACCTAATGACTAAAATCGGTAATTTAAAACATTAGAAACAAAACAACAATGACCAAAAAAAAAAAAAAACTCAACATGTAAATTTTATGGGCCGATCCTATATGTTTGTATTGCATATATTATTTGGACGCTAAGGAATGGTTTTTATTTATATTTTTTTAAGTGTAGCATTAGTGGATCTAAAGCCATTCAAGCAATTTTTCATTATATTCTCTCTGTGATTCCCCTATTCCTAATAAAAGTGTTCCTAATTTTGATTAGAGTTGTTTCAAGGTAAAGCCTCTTGTTTCCAGAATCAAACGCAATGTTGGTGTAGCTTTAAAAGCTAGTAAATCTTGTGCTGCAATTATAGCAAGGAGGCCAAAGGTGATGCCCTGCGCTTTTGCAATTCATTTAACTGTGGGAAGGGGCCATTGATACATGATTGTCTCATGTGGCGATTATTGAATGTGACTCCCAATTAGTGATGCTTAGCTTCATTAATCCTTTCAAGAAGGCTGATTGGGAACTAATGCAATTAGAGGAAGTTGGTAATACAATGTTTTTCCACCCATCCTTTGCTAAATGTGGGCCTTTTAGCTGTGTTGGCGACCAATCTTTGATTCCTTCAGCATTTCCTCTAAACCTATGTTTCCTTGGGGTGAAATGAGAGAGGATGAAAAATAGGGAAAGAAAAATGTAACTTTACACCATTTAATTAGAGTGAAAAGGGATATGAAAGAAAATAAGAAGGATAGAGTTTTACGCCTGGACTCACTTATTTCTTATTTCTTTTTTCTTTTTTCTTTTGAGAAAAAAAAAAAAATAGCAATGAGAAGAATAGTATAAAATTAACTATACATTTTCATGTGTATACTTTTAATCAAGGATATAATAGTAATTTTATTTTTATCCTTTTACTTTTTTATCCTTTCTATCAAACCTAATGAAAAACACAAATATTTTATATCCTCCAACTTCTCTATTTTTGGGACATTTTATATTTTTCCACTTTTTCATCATTCTAACCAAATAGAGCATAAGAGAGGAGCATAAACTTGGTTGCTAAATTTTGTGGAATCTCTCTTTTACAAGTAATTTTTAAGTATTTTTGAAATATGAAGAATGATGCTTTTTTCTCTTACATTTATGGTGAAATTTACTCATTAAATTCCTAGTAAGGTTCACCATAAATGTGAGAGAATGGAATATCATTTCTCTATATTTTGAAAGTACCTAAAAAATTTTTCTCTTTTACTATATATTTCCCATTCACATCTTTCCACAGTACAGCAATTTTGCCGTCACACTAGCAATTTTGATCAAAAATAAAATACGTAATCACATCGCAACTAAAGCTTTAGATTTGGAAATCTAATCAAATAAGAAGCGAATACCTATCTTTTCCTTTTTGCTACGGGAACAAGGTACCTAATTACTTAATGGAAAATCTACTGCGTAGACACATACATTATTGCTAGATTTAGCAAATGAAGCTTGATACTGTCGTGTTATCTTTAATTCAAAATTGAAACTCTTAAATGGCTTTGATTAAAGGGAGCTGTTTCTTAAAAATTACCTGCCAAAGCTTTTTCCTATATTTTTCAGCAGCCACTTCCTCGGCTATAACAACACAACCTTTTCATCATTATTCTCTATAGCTTATACTGTTATACAAACTTAAACTCTCAATGAGCCTATCATGATACAATTTGAGGCAAGACGATGAATTTAAGTGAATTTTTTTTATATATATTTAAATATAAATTAAATAATACAATTTGATGCAAAATGATTGTATGTAGGTTTTGCTACCAACTCTTTTTTAATTGGTGATAGCAAATCCACACTTTTTTTTTTTTTTTTGACAATCCATTCTTGTTGTATTTTGAAATTAATTGGGCTTCAAATAGGTTGGGTTTTTGTTGGTCCAATATTTTGTGGTCTGTTTGAAATGGTGTCCTTCGGCTTAGGCCTAAATCTAACCTTATGGGTTTTAATAACTACTAGGGCTGGCCAAACCCACCCTGCACCCATTGATACTTGCTCTTCTAATCGTGCGAATACCCCTCAAGCGTCTTCAGGTCGTTTTAGGTCTTTGAAATCTAAGTACTTATTGGAAACATGCACCAAAGGACTCTAAAATAGTGAAGTCAATTCTCTCAGAAAATACAAAAAACAGTGAAGTTGATTACAATTTCATCTCTCATATAAAAAGCGCACACAATTTTTGTGATCTTAACAAATTTTAAAACGTTTAGCTAGCCCCCCCCTGCGCTCGGTGCCCCCTCTCCCCTCCCAACAAAAGAATAAAGAAACTCCCAATATCATGTTAGTGATTTCACTTTTAGCACTCAGGTGGAAAAATGTTTATATAAATCAGCACTGACTCTAACAGATGATACAAATAAATACATCATGTTATGTATTCAGCGGGGTCAAAGCTAAAGCTCCAATGCTCCATTAGATGTACTTGGTATTTTCATAGTCAGCTGGCCCCTGGTTAGGGCCAAATTGCCATAGTTTACAGGATCTGAAATGAGCATCAAATTGAAGTAATTAGGGGCGGAGCCACGTAGTGGCTTGGGGAGGCCCTGGCCCCTGCAAAAAAAGAAAAAAAAAATTACCATTAGCCTAAGAAGAAAAAAAAAAAAAAATGGGCCCCCCAACATTAGACAACCGGCCCCCCTACCCATTTCTCAACTATTCCCTAGCCCAGCCCCAATTTTAGTTTTAGATTCTCCAAATAAAACAAAAAGTTGCTGACCCACTCCATTTAAATAGTCCAAATAACAACAAAATTACACTTTTCTCTCAATCTCAAAAAACCCACCTGACCCACGGAATCCCTAACCCATTTTTACTTCTTATTCTTTTCTTTTTGGCTTCTTTGATACACTTTCAGCACTAGTACCATTGCCTCCCAGCTCCCAAAACTCTAGTCCTCTGTCCTCACAGTCCGAAAAAAAAAAAAAAAAAAAAAAAAAAAAAAAAAAAATCTAAGCAATTTTTTCTTTCTTCATCAGCTGACTTGGCTTTAGTTTTGAAACTTGATTGTTTTGTCTTCTTTGATATGCTTTCAACACTGGTACCACTGCCTACCAGCCCCCCAAAACTCCAGTCCTGAGTCCTCTATTCTCACAGTCCGAAAAAAAAATCTGACCAATTTTTTCTTTCTTCATCAACTGATTCAGCTTTAGTTTTGGAACTTGGTGATTATTTGGTGAGTTTTCTTCTCTTTCTTAAGCATTAGACATTCTAAAGGTAATATATGATTCTAAATTTTTTTTTGATATTATAAATTCAAAATGACATCTGACACAGGGTTCATTTCAAATCCATATATTAATAAATTTCAAATCTTTTAAAAGATTTTAGCCAAAAAAAAAAGGTTATCATTTCATACTTTATTCTAGTCATTTAAACTAAAGACTGAAATCCAAATCCTTGTCTTTAAGTCATACTTTTGTTTGTCCATTTTCCATTGATAGAACTCTCTTTCTGTATATTTGTATTAGCTAAAAGAGTTTTACTAGAAAAGTACCAATTTTGTGTCATTTAAAGTTGTTACTGCTTCTACTTCACCCACCATGTCTGTTGGTATAGCTTTGGGTTCAAGCAATGATTGCTTTCGGCTTGTTCTAGCAACCTTATTACCAAACTTACTTTAAAGTTGAATAAGATTCGAGATTTAGATTAAGTTGGTACTTAGAAAATCATAGTACATAATCCAATCTTATTCACTATGCAAAGAGAGTCACAAGATGGGGGTAATTATATATCATTTTTATTTTAGCAAGTCTTCTACACGAGTCACTAAGATTAAACTCAAAAACAAAATGTGCCACAAACTCTTCACAATCATAGCTCCAATTTCATGATTAAGACTAGTTTAAGGCCTAGAATGGATTCAATTTTTATTAACTTACGATCCCCTATGCATTGTAACACAAAGATGTGGAGTTAGTGTAAGTGGGGATGCAATAGCTGCTAATCATCACAAGTTGATGCTATTTTTTGTCACACTCTTTGTTAGAATGTTATTCGTCATCTTCTAACCTACATTCCTGTGTATATGCATCATACTATTACAAAGGAATTGAAAATGTCCATTTAGAAAGATCCAAAAAGAACGTTCTATTTAACAAATTTGAAACATATTGTGATAAGATGGACAAACAAGCTAGAATCATATATTACCGTATTGACTTTCTCAGCTAGTTCATCTCTTTTTAGTGCCTTTTTTTGATTTTCTCAACTATCTACACCTAAATATTCACATGCTCTTTATACTTTCATAGATTTTTAGAGAAATACATGATTGAAGGCATGGGAAGATTGTTTGTGATGAGTCTTGAAGGGAAGATCTTTTAGAGGCAGAGGCAGAGGCAGAGGCAGTAGGCATTGCCACACGGGTGACCCATCTTTGCACTTTGTGAAGACAAAGTTTCTAAGGTAAAGTTGTTTTGATTTATTACCTATTTTTGATTAGTTAGATATCATATTGTTGTGGATGTGGCTGTGGGTGTGGGTGTTGTTAAATTATTTGATTTATGTTGTGTACCAATATTTGTGTGTTTAATTTTTGTTTTTGTTTGAGGGTTTATTATTAATTCAAGTCGTATTAAAAATGGGTTGACTGTTTAAATTATAGTGAAAATTTTGTTTTTTCTTGAGTATGAATAACATTCATATAACTAAGTAAAAATTTCTAATTAAAATTTTATTTTTTTGTATGTCTACATTGAACTAGACATTTGTTCATGTTTATTAATGTTCAAGTATATGATGATATATGAAAGTTGATAATTTTGTATCCAATAGACTTAAGAATTATATTTAGTATATCTCTGTTACAAACCGCCCCCCCACCCCCAAAGTAATTATTTCTGGCTATGCCCCTGGAAGTAATACCTATATACATATATGTGTGTGTGTGTGTGTGTTTGTATTCTATGGACTGAAGGGAAAACCATTCGATTTTACTCTATCTCTTTTGGCATACTTGGGCTCTCTGTCATAATAAGCTGGAAAGAGAGCCCTTTGACAACTGCATTTTCACTTTGATGATTGTATGTAGAGTTTACAAAGAACTTATAAAACTTATACTTGGGCTCTCTCTCATAGATAGGGAAGTAACTATACACTAAAATCATTATATCTTTACCAATGAACTCCACCTCAAATGACACTATAATGAGCTCTACCTCCCATCGATATAGAGTCTGATTGATTAGGCCTTTTAAGAGCTTAAAATAGCATTTTTAACAAAACTTTGTTTTGTAATTACGACTCCTCGTAGTTTTTCACAAGTGCTCATTTGAAACTCAAAAAGTCGTTGTCCAATGTCTTATACAAATGCACCAAAGGGTACAAAGGATATTGCACTAATTAAACAAACAGTAAACGCCGAATGAATTTTTAAAAGCAAAGCAAGCAAGGTGCTCGACAAAGCACTGTTCACAGGCTCATTCGCTCTTTTTATATTGGTAATAGATCTACCCTAGTTGCCTCTGTCTTTTCTAGCTATGTGTTTGTTCTTGTGACCTGAAAACTCTGTAGTTCCTTAATTAATTCCTATGAAGTACGAATACTCCAAAATCCATAGCATTTCCACGTCGAATGGTAGGAATGGACACAGCAGCATAGGATAACTTCTTGATGAACAAGAACACATTAGGGACACTCTGCATATGTGTCCACATTGCATGAAGAGGAAAAAAAAAATTTATTTAAACAATCCTTTAATTTTAGATATGTTTTTAGTATGATTTTTTATTTTTATAATTGTAATGTGTATATGGAAAATTTGTTTATTTAAAAATACTATATTAATTTTAGAAATTATTACCTCTACTACTAAATAGCTATTACAACTCTTTTAGAGAGGAATAGTTACTTCTCATTTTAAAGAATGATTATTCTTTATAATAAAAACATAACCAAACTAAAAAATAACTAAACTATAGGAATAACTACTACATTTTGATTTCTATTACAATCTACTAAACATGCCTTAGTGCCTAATTAATGAGGTACCAACTTACCTAAGGTGGTGTTGATACTTAGGCCTGTCCACAGGTTGAGTTGGGTTGGTTTTGGACCTAACCCAAACTCGACCCGCTAGCGTCAGGTGGAGGGCGAAGGAACCCAAAACCGACCATTGGCATCAATCGGTTGAGTCGATTTTGGGTTCGGGTGTGATTCGATCAGTTGCTGGAATCTGCAAAACGTCACCAGAAACTACAAAGCTATGCCGAAAACTGCATTTTTTCGCCAAAATCTACAAATTTCACATATAGCTCTGGTCGGGTTCGGGTTTTTTGGGTTTTGGAGAAGCAAACCCGCCATTGACCCGCTGGCGTCGGTTCTTGGAATCAAATCCCTGTCGTCAACCAACTGGAGCTTCGGTTCGGGTTGGAATCGAGTCGATGTCAAGCAGTTTGGTCGGTTTTTCAGGCTCCAGTTGGATCTAGACACCCCTATTGATACTTGAGTTTTGGTAGAAGGGAAGAGGGAATGAAATTGATAGTGCTATGTACAAACTTGGCCTAGATTTGGCCAAGGAGTGCAATCAATGGTTGTGACTTGTGATTGACATGTCAATGTAAATCCACAGGCTCATATTTTTTTTCTCCAAGAATATTTAACCAATAAAATAGAAACGTAACTTACTTGTCACTGGCATAACATTGCAAGTCTTAATTCTGTACACCTAGTGAAACCAAAGTGAAGCACAAGGCACTCTATAGGAGTTACTGTCAATGCTATTTCAGATTAACATTTTTAAGAGTACGTTACGGTTTTCAAAGAATATTTCACTTCATCTCACTATCTCAGTAATTACAAATAGTAAAAATGTATTTCCTAGAAGTTATCCAAGAGAATGGTGCAAAACATCAAACTGAAACAAATTGACATTTATAAGATGGTTAAAGCCAAAAGTGCTGTGTCTCAAGTCCACATTTCAGCTTGCCGCAGCCAAGCCATATTCCAGCAGCAACTCCATAAGCTCAGCTTAAAGGATAACTGATGCCTCCAGCAGCTCAACTAATAGACAACTGATGCCGCATCACTTAGTTCGTTAATTTGAATTCAATAAGCAATTCCTATTATGTAGGAGAGCAGATAAGAAGATTAGGCTGGTTATCAAGGATTGAGATCTGGTGCAAATTGTATTTTGAATTGGATGTAACTGCTATCAGAAGATTAATTTAAATACAGAAAGGGATGAATAAAGGGCAGCCGATTAGTTCCCCCCCAAAAACACACCTTTCCTCTCTCTTATTCTTGGAGATCAGTTATCTCAAATTTGACTATTTATTCATTTTCATAAAAGGGTTGTATAAAAAAGCCATCCATTTAATGTGACAAATGTGGGAAGACAAGAAAATACGTATATATTTTCTTGAAGAGTGACATTGGGAGATGGAATCACATATTAATCCCTTTCAAAAGAAAAGATACCACAGTTAGCTGATAAGACGTAAACTAGCTTGAACTGATGCATCACATACTGCCCATTAGTAAGGCAATTAGGCACAAAACCCTGATTAAATAAAATTTTTGTTCAACTATGTGTCTCAGTGTCTGTCTGTGTATGCCTGCATGTGCATGAGAGAGGGAGAAAGGAAGAAATTATCATTGAAAATGAAGGAAAACATATTTCATACTAAGTTAGTTGCAGACTAGTATTCCTAATCTCTTTTCCAACCTTGGATTGTCTTGGACAATCTAATTGCTGGATTATTCTAAACCTTTGTGTCCTACAAAATCATATAAGAAAAGGACAAAGGATAAGCACAGAATTCTTATTCCTAGTTGTCACTTCTCTGTCCCACCTCTCTTGCCAAAAATGCTTTCATTACTCAAACAGTGTAGTGTTGCTGAATGGTTTCAATATCAAGTCCCTTCAATTTCACAACAGACTCAACATGCCCCTTAAGTGTGTGGAGCTCCCTCAACCTGGAAACCAAATAGAAAGAACATAAATCAAGATACATTGATATTCAATTGTTAACATAATATCAGCTTCCCTGAACAGTACCTGGCAACTTCAGCACGCCTCTTGGCCTGTTCAGCAATTTCAGACAACTCCCTATTACTGTTCTTATCATTGAAGAGTTCCGATGATTCTGGAGGCTGCAGTCCATGCAGAGTACGTTGAGCTGCAGCCCATTGTGCCTCCCTCTCTCCCCTTCCATAATCCTTCTTTGTTGTGAAAGCAGTCTGGACAACATTGTGCAATAAAAGAAAGGGTCAAAGACTGGTAAAAAATATTTGCCCAAATCTCCCAACATTCCTTGTAATAAAGGAAAAATCAATTACCTTATTTTGGAGTAGATTATCCCAGGCTTTGCCACTCAATGCATATCGTATCATGAATTTAAGAATATCCAGAGGGATGTAAAAGATGATGCTGTAGAGCCAAATAACACCAGCCCATCCCCAACCAATTCCACGCATCCTTGCAAAGCCCCAATTTCCATACACAGCAATGATAGTAGCCACCTTAAAAAATCAATCAGAAAATAAGTAGTTAGATCATTTGTGTTATGTGCAAGAGAACCATATCATCAACCAGAAACTAGATTTTCATAATACTCACCAATTGTGCTATAAGAAAAGCAACCATAAGCAAGAGACCAGGGCGTTCAACATAAGACCAGCTTCGAGACCGAGTAACAAAGATTAGTGCCTGACTTACAATACTCACTTGAAGATAGACAGCTGCTGTAAGCTCGTAATTGTTGTTCCTGATAGGTCTC
The DNA here is from genome assembly GCA_023621385.1 of Quercus gilva. Lineage (NCBI taxonomy): Eukaryota > Viridiplantae > Streptophyta > Magnoliopsida > Fagales > Fagaceae > Quercus > Quercus gilva. The sequence goes on from CM042477.1 coordinate 40,457,110, forward strand.
ACACCAAACTTATCCTGCCAATTTATTTAGGTATAATTAAATTTGCAATTGGATTGATTTCACGATAGGGAACAATAGTGAGAAAATATTTCCAGAAGTCCAAGCAACTGCCATAAAATTTGTATTGTAATCAATTTATTAGCTGGGTTAATGATTTTCTTACTGAGAAGAAGTCAGTTTTGTGAGCAGCCCAGAAGAAAACAAGAGTCATAACAGCTAGATAGGTGCCAAGGACAACGCCAGTAGCAAAGATCTCTTTAAGCTTCCATGAGTCCGGAAGAGGAGAAGGCTTCACCCTGTCTTTTGAAATGGTCATAATAGTCCCATCGTTGAGTATGGCAATTATCAGAACCATGAACGGTGAGAAATCGAATTTCCATATCAGCGCCAGTAGCATAAAACCCAGAACAATACGAATAGTTATGGAAACTGCATAGATGGTGTAGTTCTTCATTCTCTGGAAAATGGCTCTGCTTGTCAATACAGCACTAATAATTACGCTCAATCCTGGCTCTGTCAGGACTATGTCCGATGCACCCCTGGCTGCATCTGTTGCATCAGCTACTGCAATTCCAATATCTGCCTTCTTTAGAGCTGGGGCATCATTCACACCATCTCCAGTCATCCCACATATATGCTTCTTCTCTTGCAGCCTCCTCACAATTTCATATTTATGCTCTGCAGGCTTCCAGTTAGTTAGTTCCATTTGAGAAATCTCACAATCATTCAACTAAACTTTGAATCATCCCAAAATGAAACATATTCAAACATTCAACAAATAAAATCTCACACTGATTTTCCTTGATTTTTGAATTTTCTAGAATTGTTTACATATTTTATCAATTCATTCCCAAAAATAGAATCTTGTACAGAATGGTTTAAAATGTTACAATGGCTAACAGTGAAAACCTCATAAATTTCATTCAATATAAAGCATTTAGTAAAATTACCCGGGAAGACACCAGCAAAACCATCAGCCTTCTCAATAAGCTCATCAACGGGAATGGCAGAAATGGACTCATCTTTGTGCTCCCCTAGTAGGGTGGAAGAAGGATACATGTTTGTTCCCATGCCAAGCCTGCGACCAGTCTCCTTCCCAATGGCTAGCTGGTCACCAGTGATCATCTTAACATTGACACCGAGATTGAGGGCACGGCGAATGGTCTCTGCACTGTCATGCCTTGGAGGATCAAAAAGAGGCAATAGACCCACAAACTGCCATGGTCCTCCTGCGCTCTCTTTTGTTTTTTCTGGCACGGTCTGATAGTAATAGACAATGAATGACATATAAGTTTGGTTATCTGAACCATAGCTTTATCATCCAAGTAGAATTCTGAGGAAAATAAAACACAAACTCACTTGTCTAGCAACAGCAAGAGAGCGAAGACCACGATCAGCAAACTTATCGATGATTGCATGAGCTCTCTGTCTTGCATCATCCCGGAGGTTGCATAGCTCTATGATCTGGTAGAGATTTCAAATACTTAGCTATAGAGATAACAAGAAAAATAGTTTGAAGAAGGTAAAACAAAAGAAAAAAATTCAGTAGTATAAGTCAGATAATCTATCACCTGCTCTGGTGCTCCTTTGCTAACTCGGTGCCAGTTGCCTTCAGAGTCTTTGTATGTTATCGCTGTTCGCTTATCAACTGGGTTAAAGGGCAAGAAATGTACCTCAGTGATACCTTCTCTGGCCTGCCATGCAAAAAATGCAAAACAAGATATGGATTTTTATTATTCAACTATAGAATGGTTTCCCAATGCTTAAAATGCTCTGTGAAAAAACTGCCCTAGTTAACATAAAGCTGGTTCAAAACTGTCCAACAAAGTGCATTGGAACTAACCTTCTTATCTATACTAAGGAAAGAAATTAATTGAAAAACACTTCCAGTAATCCACTGTTAAATTTTGAGTACATTATCATTTAACAATGCATATTAATGATTTAAAAATACTCCAAAATCTTCCCAGTTCTTTGTATTTCTACAACAGTTTTGCATTAAATGTTAACCTAGAGGCTCCATCTGGATTGACAAGGAAACCAATATATATTCATATGGCATCTTATCTATATTTGATAGGTAAATTTATTTATTTAAAATGATTCTCATACGCCAGAACCATACTAGAGTTATCCCTTGATGCATCTTATCCTAAGCACTTTCAATCATTTTCCTTTCCCTAGCTCCACACCCCCCCCCCCCCCCCCCCTTCTTTTTCTAGATGAGTGTCTGCATTCCCTTACATACCAACAATCCAAACAGAAATTTTTTTTTCCTCTGATAATCTAAAATATATTTAGGTTTAGTGCTAATAAGAAACAGCTTACAAATCCCTTGAATATTCAAAAGACATTAAACCAACCAGCTTGTTTTTAACAGAAAGCATGGTGCTACATTGTATGTGGGGTGGGGGGGATTATAATGACAGCAAGATCTTAAAAGCCTGAGCAGATCCCACAGCCATAGAAAAGAACATGACTTTCAAACAAAATGAATAAGGGAAATATCACATAGATTAAATTTTTTTGTATACATACCTCCTTGGGGTCACCCAACATACCAACAATACAAGCATCAATAGCATCCTGATTCTCAACCCTAGAAGCCCTAGCCCCAAGTAAAATCAAAGTGTCCTGGTTCACATCCTTCACAAATACCTGTTAATTAACCAAATACTTCCATGATTAATGAATCACTGAGAATTATATTTTTTGTTGATTTTCTCAAAAATAAGATCATAGTCCAAGTTCTTATGTAAGTCCTTTTTGTTTTAACTCATCTATTTTTAGTGTTATGTTAGATACAAACTCATCTATAATTCAATCACCAACCTCAACCATGGACCTGTCAACTGTAAGCTTGTTGAGAGTAAGAGTCCCAGTCTTGTCACTACATAGGACGTCCATTCCAGCCATCTCTTCAATGGCCGTCATCCTCTTGGTGATAGCCCCTTGTTGTGACAGCCTGTGGGAACCAATAGCCATTGTCACAGACAATACAGTTGGCATTGCTATTGGGATACCTCCAATGAGAAGTACCAAGAGATTGTCAATCCCATCCCTGTATGCACGGTGCTGAATTGGGTACATTACAATTATCTCCACTGCCATCCCCACAGCAATTGAGCATATGCAGAAGTTTCCTATTGCAGTCAAAACCTGATCAAACAATCACCATCCAGTGCACATTAGTGAAAAAAAATAAAACATTTAATTGGAAGGTCTAATTGTTCAAACTTAATGCCAACAATGTAGCACTGATTTCAGTACATAGAAACATTTGTCAACTTCATTGAAAATTTTAGAAGCCTGACCTTTACCAAATTCTGTATAGCAATATTCCAACATAATGAGGTTTTCAGTAATTATTTAGTAAGCTCATTAATTATAAGGAAATTATATCACAATTTCATAAAGTATCCCCCCTCCCTACCCTCTCATTCATGAGTCTTTCTCAGATTGTTTCACTATATTTTGCACTTGGCTGTAGAGATGATACCTTTTGGAAGTGTCCTACTTGGTTAGTGCTTTCGACCAAGTGAGCAGCCTTGCCGAAGAAAGTGTGCACACCAGTGGCAATCACAACAGCCTCAATCTCACCTTGCTTGACAGTGGACCCAGAGAAGACTTCAACACCCGGGTGTTTTGTAACTGGCAAAGACTCACCGGTTAGGGAAGACTGGTCAATCTTAAGCGGGTCTCCCTCCAAGAGACGAGCATCAGCTGGGATGATATCTCCTAACTTGACACTAACCACGTCTCCTGGTACCAAGATTGCAGCATCTTGCTCTGTCCATCTTCCATCTCTCAGAACCTACAAGCAATCAAGCAAGCATATGAATTTACTACTTCACACAAGGAGAGTGTATTTCTTATGGATATTATTGTAGCCACATTATCATGTACAATTACCTTGGTTTTTGGTGCAAGACCTGCCATAAGTGCTGCTGCAGCATTGCCTGCATTATTTTCTTCTATGAAGCTTATGGTGGAGTTAATAATAAGCAATGCCACTATCCCCACAAAATCCTGCCAGTCTGGTGGGCGCCCCTGCATTAGATCATTAAAAAAAGAATAATGTTACATATGATACAGAGAATTTGTTATTATATGAGTGTGTGTGTGAGAGAGAGAGAGAGAGAGAGAGAGAGAGAGAGAGAGAGAAAGATGTTACCCCTCCATTTGCCAAAGCTATGGCCATGACAGCAGCAGCCTCCATCACCCATGATAGAGGATTCCACATAAAACCCAAGAATTTCAGAAACTTATTTTCCTGTTTCAGTATTGTTTTTAACAGATCAGTTTATTATTGCCTTTAAAACTAGATGTGAATAGAAGAAAATACACACAAAAGTAACATTAATATTGCCTTCTTTTCTTCTAGCTTGTTTTGGCCAAAGATTTGGATCCTCTTTTGGCCTTCCTCGCATGACAAACCCGCTCTTGTGCATTGCAACTGTTCAAATACTTCCTGAATTGGTATGCGCTCCTGTATGTATACACATAACATCATGAATAATTCCATAACTTAGCACCTTCAATTTTCAAATTCAGAAAAATATTTTCGTTAATTTTTTTTTCCCCAGTTGCTAAAATGAGACTTTAAAAGTTAAAACCATTCCTTCTAATTAAAGTCCATTTCGACAAATCAAAAAATATGATACAATTATCTAATCCATATATGCACCATAATGGGGATAAATAATACTAAAACTGGCCATAGTAGGTAGAATTATTTTTTTACCATGTTCCGTGTACTGAGTAACAGTGAAGTGATTTAAGATTTTGATTTGTTCAATTTTCACACATTTTCTCAACCACCAAACAGAGACTAAAAATGTCAATGACTAACACAGAAACAGCTTGTGTACACATCAACTCTTTTAGAGTTCTGATTCTTAACAAAAATACAAACTTTTAGGGTTCTGCGTTGTTATTTATTTATTATTATTGCAATAAAATAAACAACATATTGACCTTAACTTATTAAAAGACATTAGTCATCTAGAACAATTATTGAGTACTCAAGAGTAATTTAATATTTTCTCGCTCGCATAACAGCGAGTCTCATTAATTAAATATATAATAGACCCACCATTCGTGCGTTTATGTTTGTCATACAAACAAAGGGAATCTTAAAGTGATTTATTATATTCCTGCTTCAAGCACAGTGCACTAACAAAGACATATCAATACCAAAAACACAAAAAGGAGACGCAGAAAACACTTTTTAAGAACAAAAAAAAAAAAAAACAGATTTTACAAAAACACTTTTCTCATCAAACACATTAACAAAAAAACAAAAACATTGTGTGACAAAACAAAAACAAAAAAGAACGAATAAAAACATACAAGATCTACGCTCTCCTTCTTTATCTCTTCCAAGCTTAAGCCTTTGTTCTCAGCCATTTTGTTTTTTCCGTAAGCTCTCTCACTCTCAAAGGAAACCTATATGAATGATGAATGAGAATGAGAATGAGAATGAATCCTTCTCTCTCTCTCTCTCTCTCACACACACACTCTCTCTCTATCACACTCTGTGGGGGCCACTAGTTCGTTGCGGAAAATAGAAAGAGGATCCCTATATATTTTTTTCTCAACAAACAAGAGTAATGTTACATAAACACTGCATATTTTTTATCACAAATTTCACTCTCGTTTAGTTGGCATGCTACAACTTATAAACCTTTTTTTTCCTTTGACAGAGTTTGAGTTTGAATAGGTGAGTAATTATTATTAAGGATAAACTTAAATACAGAACTTTATGCACATTTATTAGGTCTTTAATGCTTACAATGTTATCAAAAAAAACAAGTTTCCTAATACTTAGTAGAGTATTTGAATTCAATCGGGAAACCTAATGCAATGTATTTAAGGTTTACCCTATTAGCAATTACTAGTTAATAATAATAATAATTAATTGAATTATTAAGATTAAAAAGAAATAATAAAAAGAGTAGTGAGTAGTGAGCAGTGAGGTGAGGTGTTTAATTAAGAAAGTTTAGAGGTGATATGAGAGAATTAAGGAGCGAGAGTGTTGGTGGTCCCTTTGGCCCAGGTCATACGCCTTAGAATTCCATTTTGCTATGCTCACCCTCACCCGCACCCTGCTTTCTGCCTCAACCTCCAATACAGTTCTCACAGAATCTCACTCTTCCTTCTGTTGTGGTGTGCTGCTGTGAGTGTGGCCACGTGGAAAGCGTTTGAAGACTAGAGAGAGAGAGCAGTAATTTCATATCTCATCGTCGTATTATATTATATTATATATAATAAAAATTAAACTTAAAAGCCGTGGTTAAAAACTGTAGTTGCATCACGTGACTTCATTAAATTATAAAAATTTTATTAAATTTTTAAAAATATATAATATACATTTCTATCAATTTTTTAGATAAATACAAAAACTTAATTGTTGTTATATTTTGTTTAAATTACATATGATTTTTAATTAAAGTGTGCATTTTGGGCAAATTATTTGTTATTATCACAATTTTGTCTACTACTTTATCACCTCTTTGGATAAAGTTTGATGATCACAAAAACTTAATAATTTAATAATAATATATCAATCTCTTCTTTGGATAGACTTTTCTTAAGGGAAAATAACACTTTGGATAGACACAAATGCCTAATAGTGTATTACAACTAATCAATTATATTGAAGATTAAAAAAAAAAAAAATTCATTTCTAATATTTTTCTGTAATTATTTTTTCCTTCACATTTTTTCGTTTCTAATACTTTTATTTTATTTTTTTTCTCTTCACTTTTCCTCCTATTTAGGTTAATCTATTATGCTTTTTTTTAGTAAAGGATAGAAGGTTTTTTTGATAGATGGACTTTTGAAAACCCTCCTCCTCACCCTCTAAACAGGAAGCAAAACAATACCTAAAGTTATTCATGCATTATGTACTTTTTTTTTTTTTTTTAAATTATTTTTTAGTGTTGAATATTTGATATAACTTCATTGATCTTTTTGTAATGTACAAGGAAGAACAAGGGCTTTCGTGGGTCAAACTCACAGTGGCAATGGTTAGCCTCCTGATTCTCATTGTGGCACTGCGCAATTGTAAAAATAACTCTAGCAATGGTGCCCAAAGCGATCTTATTACCAGCAGCAGCAGCCAAATCACTATCCAACTTGCCTAGCTCTAAACTGAATATGACATGAAGGTGTTTGTCTTATAGCCTACCTCTATCACTATCTTCATAATTAACAAAAATTACTAAAGCCAATACACTAAAAGATAGAGGTTGTGGGAAAAAAAGGGGCAAACCTAATATTGATTAATATATTATTTAGATTTGACACATTATATCAATAGATAATATTTTAATTAATTGTTCAATAAAAATTTTTATGCAAGAGGGAGAAAATATATTATTTTTTTGGATATATTTGTGGAGGCTATTATTAGAAATATATGTTATATATAATATACGACTATGCAATTCTTTCTTTTGAAATATATGGTATGCCTTTTTTTTATTTTCTATTTTTTATAGTAACAACATTATATGTCTATAAACTCCTAAATGTAGACAATTGATGTTTGAATGTCATAGATAAACTATATATGGTTGTCTTCTACAACTCTTCAAAGGTGTAGGGGTCTTAAATTTAAGAAAAATGTTAGTACAACTATACAAGTTTAAAATTAATTATTTTTGATAGCTAATATTTTCTTAGTGTCAAAATTTATTTATTTATTTATATTTTCTCAATTAAATTAGAAGTTGTGCATATTATAAGCATAATATATTTTCTTTTTCTTCTCGATCACTTCTTCTATACTCTATTGATTCTTTTGACCTTTTCAGGTAGCTTCCTTGAGCATTACATCAGTTATTTATCTCAAAGATGAAAAGCTTCCATTGTTATCGGATCGATATATATATATATATATATATATGTAACTCTTGCAAGCATACATGAATTTTTTTTTTTAGAAGAAAACATACATGAAATTAAAAGTTATTCCAAAGTGTGCTCACACAAACATGCTCTCACTCTTAGTCATACAATATCATTATATTGCCACTCCATTACATGCACAACTCATATAGATCACCAACTATTATGCATGTGTAAACATGATATATAAGTAAGTAAATTATAGCTATCTGTAAAATGAAAAATAATAATCTAATTATTTTTTCTATAAAGTTTTTATTAGATGTTTTTAATATATATATATATATATATATTTTGTTCTTATCCTCTTCTCCTATAATTTCTAAGTTGATAAAAATTTCAATTTGAATACAATCCAAAAATTCTTCATCTAATCTTTCTATTATTAATTTATCTATAATTTCTAAGTGATTTATTTAATTAGCAATAGAAGATTTATGAGTTCTAGCATTCTAGGGGATTAGAATTTTGGTTTCACACTAATAGTTCATATCAACGTTAATTTAATACACGTATACAACTACTAATATCAACCTTTAATTTAATTTTATATTTTCTTAAAACACCTTATGAATAGATTCAAAATTATAATTGTTCTTATCGATTTTTTTTCTATACATCTCTATCAATTTTTTAGATAAATATAAAAACTTAGTTGTCGTTATCTTTTATTTGAGTTACATATGATTTTTATTTAAACAGTGCATCACACGGGCATAACACTAATACTATATAATAAAAGTTGGGCTTAGAAGCCATGAATGAAAAAATAATTATAGAAAAATGTTAGAAACAGTTTTTTTTTTTTTAATTATAATCTTCAATATAATCGATTAGTTGTTGTAGGGTCCAAATTTGATGGGCCAGGCACAAACTTTGCTGACTGTGAGCCCAGTGAACTCCAAACAATAAATTTGTAGAGAATGGGTTAAACAGCTGGGCTGGATATAGATTTAGCAATGATTCAGATAGGCAAGGAAGAATAAGACGGTGTTCAGACTAGTATTCAGTAAGAATCCTCTTGAATCCGAAGAGACTTAATGTTTTTAGACTCAATGAATACAATTTTTTTTCTCCCCCCCCCCCCCCCATTTCAGAGACCTACTTCCTTTATATATCCTCCTCTTTCCTCATCTTTATCGTACACTTGTTCTTCATCCAAGCATTCACTTGAGTACATGTCACATCATGCCTTTGCTTTAGTCTGCTGTGAGTGGTAGTAGCTGAGGTTGAACTGTTCAGGTGTCTTCTCCACATAAATGCGGCCAGGAAAGTTGCTGCAGTGCATTAAATGCGGTGGTGGCAACTTTTCCTTTAAAATATTTTATGTTCTTCTCATCCCCAGGCGTGCCCAGAGTTCGCTCTTTACCGTGGAATCAATTGGGAAGGTCGTTCAGGTCTTCAATATATTTGCTTGATCAAGTTCTCTAATGATCCGATGAGGGGAACCTCTTCGGACAAATAGGATTGTCTTCGGACACACCCATCATTCCTTTTCAAGTGCATTTCCACCAAATGGACTTAGCCCTGATCTCTTTTACCTTTTCGGACTACCGGTGATATTCAAATTGGGCCCCAGGCCCAATACGTAGCGTTGGGCTTTCACACCCACAGTTGTAATACAATATTAGGCTTTTGTGTTTATCCCAAAATAAAATTTTCCCTTAAGAGAAGTCTATTTCTATCCAAAGAAGAGATTGATATATTATTATTAATTTATTAAGTTTTTGTGTTTATCATATAAGAATCTTAATTATCCTTTACTAAAAAAAACATAATGGATTAACAAAAATCATATACTATATAATAAAAGTTGGGTTTAGAAACCGTGGTTACACCAAGTGACTTCACCAAATTGTAGGATTCTTTTCTTTTAGATTTTTAACATATTATATATATATATATATATGTTCTTATCTTCTTCTCCTATAATTTCTTAGTTGATAAAAATTTTGATTTGATTACAATCCAAATTCTTCAACTAATCCTTATCTTATTATAATTTATAAGTCGATAAGTAGAACACTTAAAACAAAATTCAGCTTCACACTTCCAAAAAAAAATTTTACTACACGTAAAAAATTGTAGATTTTTTTCTTTTAGATTTAAAAAAAAAATAGATATAGATATATATATATATATATATAGATTTTTAGATTTTAAATATATATATATATATACATAGATAAAATTTTTCTTCTCCTATAATTTCTAAGTTGATAAAAATCTTAATTTGATTACAATCCAAATTCTTTATCTAATCCTTATTTTTATGTGTAGTGTATTATAAAATTTAAAAAAAAAAAAAAAAAAAAAAAGCAATTTTAACAAAACATGCAACTTACATTAAAAAATAAATGTTTTAACAAAACATGCAACCTACATTCAACAAAAAGTAAAATTTTAAAAAGAGATTAAATTTAGTTGGTTTTCTTCTTTGAGAAGTAAATTTAGTTCATTGGTGCCATGCAACTACAACCTACAATTGTGTCTATCTAAATATTATCAACAAAGCCTAAAATAATAGGATAGAAAGAAAAAAAAAAATCCAAGCATAAAATATTAAAATGTGTAGTTGTGTACATAGAAGTATAGCTAATCCCATGGAAAAAAAAAAAAACCACTTCCATTGGGAGGATATACAAATGGGGAGGAATTAATAATAAATTTGTTATCTACATTTTTTCAAATATATTTTGTTTTTATTTATTTGTTTTTTGGATAAATATCAAAATTTTGGATAACAAAAAAAAGAAGAAGCTAATAACGTTTGTAAGGGCGGCGTTTTGGTTCCTTAGCCCAAAAGATAGAAGGATTCAGGCTCAAAGAGCCCAACACAATGAATTTGTAGATAGTAGACTTAAAAACTAGGCTTCAATAAATCAAGCAGCGCGCATAGTGGATTAAAGGCAATAAGAAAGCAAAGAAAGACAAGCTCTATGCAAAGAAATCCTTCCTCGACAAACTCCAAGAAGAGGGGTCTTTGAATATATTTCTTTTAGACTTAAATACAATTTTAGTTCTTGCTACTACAGTGTTTTTTCTATAGGTTTTTCCGATCTCCCATCCCTGGAGGATCTCTCACATTATATATGCTCATTTTGCTGATCTTGGCTCTCCATTTGTTGATTATGCAAGTCGTTACTTGAGTGCTAGTCCCATTAGACACCTTCCCCAGTCTTCTGTGAGTTGCGGCAACCAAAATAACACTATTCAGGGGTCTTCTCCACATAAATGTGGCTAGAAGGTTTGGTGAGGTGCAATGAATGTGGTGGCAGCTACCATCTTTCCAATCACATCAGGGCTAACCCTCTCTCTGAAACTCTTCCTCTACAATGTGGCCCCCCCTCTAGTAACGCGCCCTTGATGAGGCAATGGCTCGCCTCTCCAGCTTTACCGTCCAAGCATATGGGCTCCTCAAAATTGTACTGGCCTCCTCGGCCTTGGGTATGACATGTGGCATGATTACCTTATAAAATTTCTATACCCCACAATAACTCCTCAAAATTCTAGTTTTTCCCTCTTATCTGAGGAGAAATGGTGGGGTTTTGACCTTAAATGATTGGTTCCACACGCTTCTTTGTTTTTCCCACATGAGAATGTCGTTTCGCATGTCCTGTAACTGTTCCTAAAGTTTTAAAGTCTGCGGCGTCTCATTAAATGCTCCAAGCGGCACTTTGTTCCCCACATCCTATGGTGAGATAGAGATCCTTTGGCTGGTATTTCTCCTCAAAATTTGGGCGAAATAACTCCCACCCAATTCCGCCTCCTATATAAAGTGCCTGGGGATTCATTTCTCCCACTTTACAAATCTTTGAACTCTCAAAACTTCCCAAATCCCCAAACTTTCAAGACTTCCCAAATCTTCAAACTTTCAAGAAGTTCTTGAAGTGACCCTTGTCCTTATTTTCATAAGTTTTTTTCATTCCTAGGCTCTTTTCTCCTCGGCCAGTCTCCTCGGCCTTCTGTTCTCTATTTCTTTCCCCCATAAAAATTTCTTTTACTTCACCTTAGCCTGCTTAGATGGGTAGATTTGCTCACCTAGTAGATTCTCTTGCTGGTATGGAGGGGTTTAAGGCCTTGTATCACATTCTCCGGGGTGTTTCCCTGTGGTACTGCTCTTTGGGTGAGTGGCTTACCCACAGGAAGGAAAGGGAGGTCGTCATTCCCATGATTGCCTTCATAGAAGGGGGAATAAGGCTCCCCATGGGTAGTGTGACTAGGGACTATTTGATCACCCACAGGCTATGCCCCTACCAATGCGTGCCCAACCTGTTTAGGGTCCTAGGTAGTGTGGATGCTCTCAATGAGCAGATGGGGTTGAACCTCACTTGGCATGACGTCGTTTGGATGTATGAGTGCCATCTGCTCGCAGACTCGGGGTATTACGTTAAGTCTAGGTCTTCTATTGTTAGGCTTGTCTCATGTCTCCCCAAATCCAACTAAGGCATGAAAGATGACTTTCTAATCACCTCAGATGAATGGCATGACAGTCTTCACTGCCCAACCCAAGAGGGAGAACCAGGTGGGGTTCCCTAGGTTTAGGTCCTTTGCTACGAGACTTAGTTTTGTGGTTCCCCCTCCCCTTTTGTTCCTTTACCACTTTGTTTTCTTTTAACTGAGGGTTTGTCCTTCTAATTGTGATTTTGCTCCTTGGCTGTTTTTGCAGATAAAAGACACATGTCTCCTAACCTCAACCTCGTCAATGTTACAGATCTCAATAAGGTGCTGAGAGTAGAGGTGTTTGTGAGCGAGGACAGATAACTGAGAGCTGTCCGCCTCATCCGCGATTTCAAGCCCTTGTTCAACAAGTTTTAGGACGTGGGCCACGTGATCAGAGCAGGTGATCCTCGGCTGGCTCAAATAGACCTCTCGGTGATTGGATTTCTAGCTCGATAAGACATCATGTAAGTTGAACTACCTTCTCGTTGCTCTTCCGTGAAGTCGCGGTCCTAAGAGAAGAGACAGCCTTTTCGCGTCTATCATTTGAGGCAAAGATAGACCAGTTCCATCTTGAGGAAGAGAGAGAGAAGCAGGGAGAGCCCAGGATTCAAATCTCGAACTCGGAAGATGAGCCTGACAAATTTTCAGGTGTTCACACCTACGGCCTCGTCGTTATGTGTATAGACAATAACTTCGAGGAAGAAGAAGAAATGTCTCTGAATAGGAAGAGGGGTTTGCATGAGCTCTTCACTGACAGGGCCAAAGGGTTGGCGTCCAAGGACACCTTGGGGTCTCAGCCTCCTCTTCGTCTTCCCCCTCCTCCTCCTCCTCCTCCAGTTAACTCATTTGCTCTTGCTAACCTAAAGAAAAGGAAGAAGGAGAAGGAGGTGGTTGAGGAAGGGGAGTTGGTCCCTCAAGGAAGGGCTTCCCCCTAAGCAGTAAAAGGCAGCTAAGGGTCAGGGGAGGGCCTCCTCTGTCGAAAGTAAGAAGGATCAAAGCGTGGCCAAGGTGCACATTCAAAATCCAGTATGGGACCTTTGGCTGGAGCTGGATAGGGCGGCTATACCTCGAAACTCCACCATTAGGGAGTTCTAAAGAGGGAATGCTCACTATCTCGCCGAAACCCTAAAGCAGCCCCTGCTATTGTCGAGGGATATGGCTGCCTTAAAGACTATGAGGCAGCCAGACCTCTTTCTGTCCCTAAAAAGGGACCTAGTCTTAGTAAGTTTCTCGACACACCCTACTGACATCATGCTAGATTACATTCTTCTTATTTAATAATGTATTCCTCTGTCATTTTTGCACAGGCCATCCAAGAGGTATTTATGGTCGAGGAATGGGTGAAAGATGCCCAGAATGAGGCTAGGGTAAAGGCCAACCTTCATGCCAAAACCAGTAAGGCCTTGGGAGCAGTTGAGCAAAAGAACCAGGAGCTTAATGCGAAACTGATCGCTGAGGAGAGGGGGCAAAAGAGCACTAAGGCCAGCCTGAAGAATGCCTAGGACCATGCTGAGGAGTAGCGCAAAAAGCTCCATTATGCTGAGATAGAGCTAGCCACAGCAAAACAGCAAGTCCTAGATTTGAAGGTAGAATTGGACAAGGCCAAGGAGGTGGCTCGGGCAACTAAGGCAATTGCGAATCAAAGCAGAGGTTCTACGACCTTAGCGTGCAGGAGACTGAGGCCCGCCTAATAAAGGAGCTGGCTGGGGTCTGTAGGGAATACTACCAAGAGGTGTGGGCCAAGGCATTGAACCTAGCTGGAGTTCCTACAACCTCATATTGGAGGAGGGTTGAAAGCATTTACTACCCTGAAGACCTCTGAGAAGCTCCTGCAGTACTTCTGGGCCTGAAGCTGATGCTACCCTTAGAGCAATTGTGCCTGAACAGATTCTTAGCACCCAGGTCTCTCTCTCTCCCCCCCCCCCCCCCCCCCCCCAAGGCCTCCAAAGGGCCTAGCAAGTCTAGTGACCAAGGTCGGGGGATGGAAATGGCCAAAGGTAAGGAAGCTGGCTAGTGTAAAGCTCGGCCAGAGGACAAGGGAAAAGATAAAGAAGCCAAAACTTTGCCAGAGACCCAAGGCCCAAAGGCTACTCCCAAGGCCGAGGATGCTGCTCCTAAGGCCAAGGAAACTGCTCCCAAGGCTACTGATCCTTATGTCTCCCAGCCAGCCAGCAAGGAAGACCCCTCTCGGGCCAAGGCTTAGCTTAGGATTTTTCTTTTCTCCCTTCTTTTTGTACTTCTTCTTTTTTTCTTTTTTTTTTTTTTTTTTCTTTTTTTTTTTTTTTTGTGGCCGTTTACCACTGTTCATGATGTATCTTTCTTTTGTTTAATGAAAAGATATCAACTTTTTACTTTATGAACCTTTGTTTTTCTTGCTATACTTATGTCTAATTGGTTGTAATTGTTGTTTTATCCTTTGCTGAAAGGTTAAATTGATAATACTTCTGAGGGTGAACACCTATACTTTAACAAACGCTAACAGTAATAATTTGTTTGTTAATTTGAGTGAATTAAGCCCATGTAAACAGTAAGAAAAATTACTATCACCTTGATTAAGATATATTCTAACCCCTAAAGTTAACATTTACTCATGCAATTAACAGTTTGACTATTACCTTTCATGTGATTAGCAGTGTAGTTGGATAACTTTACCTTGTCCATGGCACTTGGCATCTAGTAACTCAACTTAAAAAATAAACTTTGTGTACCTCAAGTAAATAGCTCAAAGGATTATGTGTACTTCTGGATTTTCTTCCTAACCTCAAATGATAGTGAAGTTCATGTCTATCCAGGGTATATAATCCAAGAAGGCTATCAAACCCAGAATTTCACTTGGCACTCCATTCAACAGTAGGTTCATATAATTATAATTGTTAATTTACCCAACGCATGTGGTCTGTGAAACCCAACATTACCAAGGATTTGTTTAACATTTAAAGAAATAATGAGGAGTATTAATTTACCCAAGGTATGTGGTCCAATGAGCCAGACATAACCAAGATTCTATTTAATACTTAAAATAATGAGGAATATTAATTTACCCAAGGTATGCGGTTCGAGGAGCCAGGCATGATCAAGGTTCTGTTTAATATCCACGCAAGTAATTAGGAATATTAACTTACCCCAGGTATGTGGTCCAAGAAGCCAGACATGACCAAGGTTTTGTTTAATATCCATGCAAGTAACTAGGAATATTAATTTACCCAAGGTATGTGGTCCGAGGATTCAAACATGACCAAGGTTCTGTTTAATATCCATACAAGTAACTAGGAATATTAATTTACCCAAGGTATGTGGTCCGAGGAGCTAGACATGACCAATGTTTTGTTTAATATCCATATAAGTAATTAGAAATATTAATTTACCCAAGGTATGTGGTCTGAGGAGCTAGATATGACCAAGGTTCTGTTTAATATTTAAACAAGTAATCAAGATGACACATAACTCTAACTAAAACATGGCAGATTTGCCTTTCATTAATAATATTACCTTCACAGGTTATTTAGATTCCAAGGGCGTGGTACAACATTTTCTTCCAGATCGTCTAGGAAGTATGCACCTATTCTAGCTACCAAGGTGATACGGTATGGCCCTTCCCAATTAGGCCCTAACTTTCTCCATGCTGGGTTTTTTGCAGTACCCACAACCTTTCTCAGTACCTAGTCCCTTAGGGCTAATAGTCTTAACTTCACGCTTGAGTCATACCCCTATTTGAGCTTTTGCTAATAATATGCTAATTGAACCATGACATTTTCTCTCTCTATTCTTTAGTTAAATCCAGGCTCTTTTCCGGTAGGTTGTCGTTGATATCTAGAGTGAATGAGCTCATCCTCAGCGTTGGAAATCTAGCCTCCAAAGTAATTACAGCCTCGGCTCCATAGGTCATTGAAAAGGGTGTCTTCCCTATTGACCTATTAAGGGTAGTTCGATATGTCCAAAGAACATGTGGCAGCTCTTCCACCCATCTACCCTTTGCATCATCCAGCCTCTTCTTAAGTCCACTTACTATAACTTTATTGACAGCCTCGGCCTATCCATTCTCTTGTGGATAAGCCGAGGTGGAGTATCTATTTTTAATGCCCAAATCACAACAGTACCTCCTGAAAGCTTTGCTATCAAACTAAAGGCCATTGTCCGAGATGAGGCCGTAAGGGATCCTAAACCAAGTGACAATATTTTTCCACATGTATCTCTTGGTGTCCACATCTCTAATATTTGACAGGGGCTTAGTTTCAACTCACTTGGTGAAGTAATCAATGTTGACCAATAGCCACCTCCTTTTTCCTGCTGCTTTAGGGAAGGGCCTCACAATGTCCAAACCCCACTAGGCAAAAAGCCAGGGGCTAGACAAAGGATTGAGGACACCCCTTGGCTGATGAATGTTAGGGGCGTACCTCTGACATTGGTCGCACTTCTTCATGTATTCATGTGCTTCCTTTTACATATTTGGTCACCAATACCCTTGGGTAAGGGCCCTGTGAGATAGTGACCTACCCCCTGTGTGACTTCCACAAATCTCTTTGTGTAGCTCCTTTGAGAGTGGGTCCACTACCTCAATATGCATAGCAAATACGGCATAAAAAGAGAGTGCTTGTATAACTTTTGATCCTTAAATCAGAACCGAAGAGCTCTTTTTCGCACTTTATCAGCCTCCTTTTTCTCCTCAAGCAAAATGTCATCCCTAAGAAACAACACAATAGGACCCATCCAACTAGGCCCCACCCTGATCTAGTGAATAAGGTTCCTCTGCTTCCTTGTCTCGGTAGGCTTGCACAGATCTTCAACTAGGATAACTCGAGGTAAATTCTGCACCGAAGAGGTTGCAAGGGTGGCAAGAGAGTCAACATGCATGTTTCTACTCCTTGGGATTTATTGTAAGGAGAAAGATTAAAACCCTGATTGCAAGTGTCTAACTTGACTCTAATAGTCCTGCATTCTCATGTCCCTGGCTTCCAGTTCTCCCATTTCTTGGCCTACAACCAACCTCGAATTTGAAAATATCTCAACTTTTCTTCCTCCCATTTTCTCAACCATAGCCATTCCTACCAACAAAGCATCGTACTCTGTCTTATTATTCATCGCTGAGAAGCCTAACCTTAAGGATTTCTTAATGATAATCATTTTAGGAGATACTACAAGTAGCCCCACTCTTGATCTCCTTTGATTTGCTGCACCATCGACATACACCTTCCAAGATAGAGGTTCCTACAAGGAGATCATCCCAACTGATTTTCCATCCATGTTTGGCCTTTCACCATTTTCTTTTAGGGAAGGCTTGGCAAACTCAGCCACCAAATCTACAAGGACCTAACTCTTTATAGAAGTGTGAGGCACATACTTGATATTAAAAGCTCTTAGGATCGTTTCCCATTTTGCAATTCTCCCAATATAATCAGCTTTCCGAAGCAGTGATCGAAGAGGGAGTTGGGTTAGAACCACAACAATGTGAGCTTGGAAGCAATGTGGGAGCTTCTGTGTAGCATGTACTACTACCAAGATGGCCTTCTCCAATGGTAAATAGCAACCTCTGCCTCATGTAGTGATTTGCTCACATAATAAACTGGTCTCTGTACCCCATCATCAATCTGTATTAGCACCAGACTCACTACGTGCAAGGCCGCAGCAATGTAGGCAAATAGAACCTCCTCCTCCTCGGGCTTGGACATAATAAGTGGCCGAGAAAGATATTCCTTCAATCGCTGGAAGGGTGAGGAACATTCCTCTCTCCATTCAAATCCCTTCCACTTATGCAACAACTAGAAGAAAGGCCTACACCTGTCTACTAATCGAGAAATGAATTGGTTCAAAGCGGCAGTCATTCCTGCCAACTTATGGACCTCTTTGGGATTCCAAGAAGGCTGCAGGTTGTTAATTGCTCTAATCTTGTTAGGATCAACTTCAATTTTGCGGTGGATAAACATATAACCTAGAAACTTGCCAGAGCTTCACCAAAAGAACACTTAGCGGCATTAAGGTGCAATTTGTGTTTTCTCAGTATCTCGAAGATATTCCTGAGGTCATCTATATGCTCGGACTCTACTTTACTCTTCACCACCATGTCATCTATATACACATCAATATTTTTGGCCTAACTAATGCTCAAACATCCTAGTCATCATCCTCTGGTAGGTAGACCTTGCGTTTTTCAATTTAAAGGGCATTACTTTGTAGTGGTAATTCCAAGTGGGTGTAAGAAAAGTGATCTTTTCCTGATCATCTAGAGCTAACGGTATCTGATGATAGCCTTGGAAGGCGTCCAAAAAACTCATCCAAGGCAGGGGGAAAGGGTCCTTTAGGCAAGCTTTATTCAAATCTATAAAGTCTACACATACTCGCTACTTCCTAGTTTTCTTTTTCACCACCACTGTGTTGGCCAACCACTCGGGTTAAAATACCTTCTTTATGGCCCCAGCTTGCTTAAGCTTGAGTACTTCCCCCTAGATAGCGTCAGAATGTTCCCTAGATAAGCACCGAGGTGGTTGCTTCTTGGGGATGGCATATGGATTGACGTTTAAACGATGGCAAATGAAATTTGGATCCACCCCAAGGGCTTCGTAGGCACTCCACACAAACACATCAATATTTTTTCTGAGAAAATCTATCTGGTGTGGACACGAGGTACAAGCCCCCACTTATATGCACGTATAAGAGGAAGAGCAAAAAGAAGACAGCCCAACCTGTGGCCTTATGGATAGAGCCTATTAGTTATTGGGCTTGAGATTAAGCAAGCCTGAGCATTTAATAATTAGGGTTTCTTTATGCATTTTATTGTTAGCCATTTAAGCACTTTTTCTGATTATTGTAAGACAGCTTTTGAAAATTATTAAAAAACTTGTGTTTTCTTTTCACTAATGCCGACTCTAGTTTTGCTTGATGCTGACTCCAAACAGCCCTTAGGTGCTGACTCCTAAAGTTTATCCTTTTGTTCTATTGTTGTTTAAGTGTTCCATTGAAATAGTGTGGTTGTCCTACATAAGTTTTGGTATCAGAGCAAACTTCTGGTCCATACAACATAACCGTAGACAACCACTTGAAAGCAAAAACCATCAAAAGAGCAAGCCAGCCAAAGATGATAGTACCTTTCAAGTTTTTACCCCATGAGATCTTGAACATGCCCAAACCAGCCCCTGCAATCCGTATATTCCCCCAAGCCCCACATGAATTTTTCACCCCCAAGTCACAAAGAAGCCAGTGGCGCCTCCCAAGTTGGTGACCACCATCCGTGCTCGCCTCTAATCACAGAACCCACAACCCACAAACCACAAAAAAAAAAAAAAAAAAAAAAAAAAAAAAAAAAAAACGGTCCATACAACACAACCGTAGACAACCACTTGAAAGCAAAAACCATTAAAAGAGTAAGCTAGCCAAAGATGATAGTACCTTTCAAGTTTTTACCCCATGAGATCTTGAACATGCCCAAACCAGCCTCTGTAATCCGTATATTCCCCCAAGCCCCACATAAGTTTTTCACCCCCAAGCCAACAAAGAAGCTAGTGGCGCCTCCCAAGCTAGTGACCACCATCCGTGCTCGCCTCTAATCACAGAACCCACAACCCACAAACCATTAAAAAAAAAAAAAAAGAGAAAAGACCCATGTCGAGATCCATCGACAACCTCGATCCACCACTGCTGAGATTGACCTATCAGCTGCCGAAACCCACAGATCAGCACTTAGCCACCGCCAACCCATCAGCCACCTGTCGCTGACACTGTCATCATTGTCGATCACCGCCGCTGAGGACGTCGACCACTGCCATGTCTCGTGCCACCACTGCCTTCCCCGTCGTTGCGCTACCACAGTCGTTGATCACTAGCACCATCGTCCATCGCCGAGCTGATTATGTTGTCTCTTTTAGTTTTGTGGTTTTCTTTTTTTAGTCTGTACTTTGAAGTTTGAGTTTCTTTTAAGGCTGTGTCTATAGTTTCTTTTAAGTCCATGTCTGTAGTCTCTTAAAGCAGTAGTGTATTTTATTATTTTTGCAAAAAAAAAAAAAAAATAAAAATCAAAAGGAAAGAAAAGAAAGAAAGTATTGTTACTATGACAGCCCATTGCATGTATTGGGCCTTTAAATTGTTCACCCACAGGTACACTTGTCCAAGTAATATCCATTCACTTGAGGAGCCAAGCCTATGACTATCTAGTGCAAAAAGTTGGCCACTGACCAGGGTACAACTCTTACTCTCTTTTTGGTGGGTTCAATTTTGTCTCACTGAAAGATACTATCTTCATATTTTTTTTGTGCATATCCCACCATACCCTATTGGCCTACCCATTTTGTGCTCAAGTTAGCTATTTTATTATTTGTGCTTTCTTTTCAGTACCCATTCTAAAATTAAAAAAAAAAAAAAAAAAAAAAACCAATTTCTTCAAAATATCTGATTCTCATTATTAATTGTGGAGCTTATTGGAATTTAACTTTTATTTGGGCTATCTTTCAATATTGTGAACACTGTCACTACTTGACTGCAATTTATTCATTTGATTCATTGATCTAGTCTCTACATGCACTCTTGCTTGACCTTAATTTTACATTGAGAATTGGTTACTTGAATTTTTGGAAATCTCAACTGCAGTCATAAATATAGTGTTGCATGCATCTATGTAGTGGTCACATCATGTCAAACCCTAAACATCAATCCATTTCCAAGCCTAGGTCCTCCTTAGAGCAAACCATAGAAGACCTAGCAAAGAGTGTCCATGATTTACTGGATAGGGTAGAGCGAATTGAAGCATCTCAAAGAGAGACCATTAACCATGAAGGAGATAACATGCTTAGGCAAAATAACCACGGTTACTTTAATAGGGCTCCAAACTTTGAACATGATCACTATTACTGATTGGCTTAAGACGAAGGATGCACTCTTGAGGAATTATCTTCCTCCAACTTATAGGAGCTCCTTCCTTGAGGAATGGGATTGCCTAAAGCAAGGCACTGCTTCTGTGGCTGAATATATAGAGAAGATCAAGGAGCTCAAGAGGCGAATTCGAATAGTCGAGGAAGAGGTTGTTACACTCAATAGGTTCAATAAAGGTTTAAATGCTAACCTACTAGGCGAGATTATCACCCGAGGAGTCACAACCTTAGTAGAAGCATATGACCTTGCTAGGAATTGTGAGTTAGCATCCAAATCTATCTTTTGGCGATGTTCTGAACTCCGGAGTGTTCCCACTAACCCTCAACCTTTTGGTAGCAAATCTAGACTTGCCTTACCTTCTAAGGTCAATCCCAATAGCACCCTAATAGAAAAAAAGGACAAGGGAAAAGGTGTGGTCAATGAGCCTTCAAGGTTAGGCTCTCACTTCCAATGCTTCAACTGCAATGGGGTTGGACACATCGCAGCTAGATGTCCCTTTAGGACCTTTGTCATTCAAGAGGATGATGAAAAGGTAGAAGATGTTGAGGAGCTAGTGTATGATCCAAATGTTAAAAAAACCCAAGATGTTTAGGCAGAATGGGAAGATGATCCTAGCTACCACATGTGCATTAGAGCCATTTCTCCTTAGGTTGATGACTTTAAGGACTTTAGTGTCCCTAGAGTGAATGTGGTAAGGTGTGCTTTGATGGAGCAAAAAGACACTGATGATTGGCGAAGGAGTGTCATCTTCCAAACTTACACTAAGTGTGGAGACAAAACTTGCAAGGTTATTATAGATAGTAGGAGTTGCATTAATGCGATGTCCTCTATTGTTGTTTCCCCCCTAGGCTTGAAATTGACCCCTCACCCTAACCCATATAAAGTTTCTTGGGTGGATACTTCCTCCATAGCCATAAAAGAAAGATGTGTTGTCCCACTTCAATTCCTCACCTACAAGGCCGAAATATGGTGTGACATAATTCCCATGGATGTAGGGCATATTATCTTAGGTAGACCTTGACTTTATGATTTGGATGTCACCCTTCATGGGCAATCCAATTCTTGCTCATTTATGTTTGAAGGTAAGAAGATAGTGTTCAATCCTTTGAAACCCAAACCAATCTTCATGAGCAAGAAGACAGAAGCACCAAAGGCAAAAGGCCTGAACATCATAAGCCCAAAGCCATTTGAAAGGGTAGCAATTTAAGAATCTATTGTGTTTGTCTTATTTGCTAGGGAACTTCATTGAGAGATCCGTGAGGAGCAACCTGAAGAAATGATGTCAGTGATCCAGGAATTTAAGGATGTTTTTCCTAAGGAACTCCCCGATCATTTACCGCCCATGTGTGACATATAACACGCCATAGATTTTGTGCTTGGAGCAACCCTACCTAACCTGCCTCATTATAGGATGAGTCCTGTAGAGCATGCCGAGTTGCAAAGGCAAGTATAAGAACTACTTAGGAATGGTTTTGTTCGTGAAAGCATGAGTCCTTGTGCAGTCCCTACACTCTTAACTCCAAAGAAAGATGGAACTTGGAGGATGTATGTTGATAGTCGTGCCATCAACAAGATCATTGTGAAATATTGTTTTCCTATCCCTCGATTGGATGACATGTTGGATATGATGGCTGGAGCAACGATCTTCTCCAATATAGACTTGAAAAGCGGCTATCATCAAATTAGGGTTCGTTCTGGTGATAAGTGGAAAACTGCCTTCAAAACGAAGGATGGTTTATATGAGTGGATAGTCATTCCTTTTGGATTGTCTAATGCTCCTAATACCTTTATGAGAGTGATAACTCAAGTGCTCAAGCCTTTTATAGGGAAATTCTTGGTTGTGTACTTTGATGACATCCTAATCTATAGTAAGTCTAGAGAGCAACACTTAGATCACCTAACTCAAGTTTGTACTACCCTTAGGAAGGAGAGTTTATATGGCAACCTCAAGAAGTGCTCTTTCTTCACCGATAGAGTCGTCTTCCTAGGTTTCATCGTATCCTCTAAAGGGGTTTATGCCAATCCTCAAAAGTTTAAAGCGATTGTGGATTGGCCCAAGCCCAAAAATATCCATGAAATTCGAAGCTTTCATGGGGTTGCTTCCTTTTATTGTCAATTCATCAAGGTTTAGTACCATTATGTCCCCCATCACTGACTGCATGAAACACAGGGAGATTGTTTGGACTAAAGCTGCTGCTAAGGCTTTCAATGAGGTAAAGCAAAAGATGACTAAAGCACTTGTCATGCGTCTCCCTGATTTTACCAAGCCTTTGAAGTGGAATGTGATGCCTCAAGTATTGGTATAGGGGGAGTAGTTAGTCAAGAGCGCCACCCAATTGCTTATTTCAGTGAGAAGTTGAATGATGCTAAGCAAAAGTACTCCATAAATGACAAAGAGTTTTATGCCATTATTCGAGCTCTTTGGCATTGGCACCATTACCTATTGTCTCGAGAATTTGTTATCTACTCTAATCATGAAGCTTTGCGCTATCTCCATTTCCAAAAGAAGCTGAATTTTAGGCACGGTAGTTGGGTTGAATTTCTGCAACACTACTACTTTGTGGTGAAACATAGGGTGGGAGTTGAAAATAAGACTGCTGATGCACTAAGTTGAAGGATGTCTTTGCTATCCGTTATGAGTGTTAAGGTTACTGGGTTTGAATAACTCAAGG
The DNA here is from genome assembly GCA_023621385.1 of Quercus gilva. Lineage (NCBI taxonomy): Eukaryota > Viridiplantae > Streptophyta > Magnoliopsida > Fagales > Fagaceae > Quercus > Quercus gilva. The sequence goes on from CM042477.1 coordinate 40,480,995, forward strand.
ATGATTATGAGTTATGCCCAGATTTTGGCGAGCTCTACACTAGCCTAAGTAATGCCCCATGGCCAATCCTAGATGATTATACCCTTCAAGATGGTTACTTGTTCAAAGCCAACAAGTTATGTATCCCTCGGTCTTCAGTGAGAGATTTCCTAATTTGGGAGATACATGCGAAAGGCCTTGCAGGTCATTTTGGCCGAGACAAAACAATTGAGAAAGTGGAACGTCAATTCTATTGGCCTGGTCTTAAGAGGGGCATTGCCAAGATAGTTGGTCAGTGTCGTACATGTCAACTAGCCAAACATCGCAAGCAAAACACTGGCCTGTACACGTATCTACCTATGCCAGATCGCACGTGGTAAGATGTGAGTATGGACTTTGTGTTAGGTTTGCCCCACACCTTTAGGAAGCATGATTCTATTCTAGTGGTTGTTGATCACTTCTCTAAGATGGCTTATTTCCTATCATGTTCTAAGACCTCTGATGCTTCTAAGATTGCAAAGCTCTACTTTGATGAGATTGTTAAACTTTATGGTCTCCCCAAAACCATAGTGTCTGATAGGGATGTTCATTTCATGAGTTATTTTTGGAAGACCTTGTGGCATTTAGTAAGTGCCAAATTGAAATTTTCCATGGCATTTCATCCTCAAACTGATGGTCAAACTGAAGTGGTTAATCGTAGTCTAGGTAACCTCCTTCAGTGTCTAGTGGGTGAAGCCAATTGGAATTGGGATTCCATTCTTCCTATAGCTCAATTTGCATATAATAGCTCTATCAATAGGTCTATAGGCGCTAGTCCTTTTGAGGTTATGCATGGATATACACCAAGGAAGCCTTTAGATCTTTTGCCCATGTCCCCACATGTTAGGATTTCTAAATCTACTGAGGCATTTGCACGACATATTCATGATTTGCATAATGAGATTCGCAAAAAAATTAAGGTAAGTAATTTTCAGTATAAAATTCATGTTGACACTCATCGGCGTCATGCAGAGTTTCAGGTAGGGGATTATGTCATGATTCGGATTCGACCTAAACAGTTTCCCTCTAGGACCGTTAAGAAATTGTAGGCTTGTAGTGCCGGACCATTCAAGGTATTGAAACGAATTGGCCCAAATGCATATGTCATTGACCTTCCTCATGATTATGGTATTAGCTCATCTTTCAATATTGAGGATCTAGTTGCTTATAAAAGCCCCACAGCTATTCCCGATACCCTTTTTGATGAGCCTTTGTTTGATCTTATTGATGCCCCTATTCCTACCCCTTTACCCTTAAAATCTGCCTTATGCACATAAAGAATCTATTGATGCTATTTTAGATGAACAGATTGTTTCTACCAAGGATGGAGGAGTTCACCGTTTCCTAGTTTGGTGGCGAAGGCAACTAGATTCTGATTACACATGGATTACTCAAGATGAGCTACAGCGACTGGATCCTGACTTGCTGGAGTACTATAAGAGCTCTTAAGATTTCCACTCGACGGGGTCGAGTTCTTCTCACCCAGGGGGAATTGGTGCGGACATGAGGTACAAGGTCCCAATTATACGCATGTATAGGAGGAAGAGCAAAAAAAAGCGACCAAACTTGTGGCCTTATGGATGGAGCCTATTAGTTATTGGGCTTGAGATTAAGCAAGCCAGAGCATTTAATAATTAGGGTTTCTTTATGCATTTTATTATTAGCTATTTAAGAACTTTTTCTGATTATTGTAAGAAAACTTTTGAGAATTATTAAAAAACGTGTGTTTTCTTTTCACTGGTGCCAACTCCAGTTTTGCTTGGTGCTGACTCTAAGCAACCCTTAGGTGCTGACTCCTAGGGTTTATCCTTTTGTTCTATTGTTGTTAAAGTGCTCCATTGAAATCGTGTGGTTGTCCTACATCACTATCAGCTCTTACCTCTCTCGAGGAGGCAGCTGAACTCCGACCTGAAAGAACTTCTCCTTATTGTCGCCAATGACTACTCTTTCCAATTGCTCGCATTTTTCTCCTTCTACCTCTACCGCTACCTCTGTGGACAGCATTGGCAACTTTGATTGCTATAAGTCCCGCCCAGTAGAGGCTGAGGACTCACCACTAGTCTAATGTCTAATCGCAGTCACCATGCAGTGCATGGCCATAGATTGGCTCCCCACCAGCTCCTTAACCTGATCCCCAGATGAATACTTTACTTTCGGGTGCAGGGTGGAAGGTACAGCTTCTATGGCGTGAAGCCAAGGCCTTGCCACAATGGTAGTGTAGGGAGAGTAGGCATCTACCACGATGAAGTTCACCTCTACGACCTCTGTCCCTGTCTCAAGCAGTAGTCGAATTTGGCCATTCGGAAAGACAATCTTCTCGTAAAACCCTTTTAGAGGGGAATTATAGTAGGTCAGGTCTTCAGACCTTAGCTTTAGCCCGTTAAATAGGTCAGGGTAAATAATCTTTGCGTTGCTGCCTTGATCTACCAACACTCTCTTCACATTGTTCCCACCTATCCTAAAAGTGACCGCTAAGGCATCATCATGTGATTGTAAGGTTCCAACCTTATCCTCATCTGAAAAGCTTAAAGCTAGCCAGACTTCCATTCTACTCCTCTTCGAATCAAGGGACGAGTCATCTGCAGATGGCCGAGCTATAGACATCACCTTGGATGGTTGAGAACTAATCCTTCCTGGAGCAGCAAGGATGACACTGATTATACCTAAAGGTGGTCTTGCAAAAGCATTTCTTTGAGCCTCCGACCCTGCCTAACCACCCTGTCCATTGGGTTGATACAGGAATTGCTTCAACTTTTTCGCCCTAACTAATTACTCTAGGTGGCTCCATAAAGTCTTGCAATCCTTGGTAGTGTGCCCTCGTTCTTGGTGGTACTGGTAATGAAGACTTTGGTTGCGTTTCGTGGGGTCTCCCTCCATCTTGTTTGGCAATTAAAAGTATGGCTTATTCTTAATTTTTTCTAAGATTTGGTGTACTGGCTCTCGGAACACAGTACTAACTACTTGAGTAGTAGTAGATCCAGAATGCCCCGTAAAATCTCTCTGACGTCGGTTGTTATTGTACCTATCCGACCTAAGATCCCTTCTATCCTGAGGGACCACTTTAACTTTCCCTTTTGCCTATTGTTGGTCCTCTTCGACCTACTTATACTCATCAATACGGTCCATGAGCTGACACACACTTCTAACTGGTTTCCTGGTCAAAGACTTTCTCAGATCGTGCTCGGCGGGCAAGCCACCCTTGAAAGTCCTTATAGCCACGTCATTAAAGTTCCCATCTATCTCATTGAACATCTCCCAGTACCTATCAGAATACATTTTCAAGTTCTCCCCTTTTCGCATAGTCATAAACAGTAGGGAATCCAAGGGCCGAGGAACCTTACTACAAGTCACAAAACGAGCCCCAAACACCCTAGTAAGCTCCTTAAAGGAGCTAATAGAACCTTCTTCGAGGCCATCAAATCATCTCATCACCACAGGCCCTAAGCTAAATGGGAACACTCTGCACATTAAGGCCTCATTCTTGGAATGAACAACCATTTTCTAGTTGAAGTGGCTAACGTGCTCCATTGGGTCTGTTATGCCATTATACATCGTGCAAGTTGGCTGGGTAAACCGCCGAGGAAGTTTTTTCCCTTCAATTCTATGTGTAAATAGTGATTTAGAGATCTGGTTAAGAGCCTTGCTCATAGCATCATTGCCCAGACCTTAGCGAGATGGACTCTTACTCCTCCACTTATAAGGACGATCCTCATCATACGAAAAAGACTCACTAGTAGGAGTCTTGGACCTGCGCCTGTAGCTACCATCTCCGTCGTCATCAGAAGAAAGGTCAGATCTGAGGGAGTCCTTCTCCGTCACTCGCAGCGTAGCCTCCTACAAAGATGGTTAATCTCCAACTACATGCTTATGGTATTCTCCTTACGAGAGATGTAACTCCTACCTCAAGACTGGCTCCTCCTAGTATGCGTGGTGTGCACACTAACCTCGCGGTCCCTCCTTTGTTCAAGATTAAGAAATTGGTCCTGACGTTGAGAACCAACAGACTCCTCTCGGTTGGACCCCGAACCTACCATAGCTCGACGTTAATCTTACTAAAACTCAAGCTTTCCCATAGACAGCACCAATTGTAAGGGCAGCGTTTTGGTTCCTTAGCCCAATAGATAGAAGGATTCAAGCCCAAAGAGTCCAACACAATGGATTTGTAAAGAGTGGACTTAAAAACTAGGCTTCAATGGATCAAGCAGCGCGCACAATGGATTAAAGACAGTAAGAAAGCAAAGAAAGACAAGCTCTATGCTAAGAAATCCTTCCTCAGCGAAGTCTAAGAAGAGGGGTCCTCGAATATATTTCTTTTAGACTTAAATACAATTTCGATTCTTGCTGCTACAGTGTTTTCTCTATAGGTTTTTCTGATCCCCCATTCCTGGAGGATCTCTCACATTATATATGCTCATTTCACTGATCTTGGCCCTCCATTTGTTGATTATATAGGTCACTACTTAAGTGCTTGTCCCATTAGACACTCTCCCCAGTCTTCTATGAGTTGCGGCAAGCAAAACAGTACTGTTTAGGGGTCTTCTTCACATAAATGCAGCCAAAGGGTTTGGTGATATGCAATAAATGTGGTGGCAACTACCATCCCTCCAATCACGTCAGGGCTAACCCATTCTCTGAAGCTCTTCCTCTACAGTGTGGCCCCCCTCTAGTAACGCGCCCTTGACATGGCAATGGCTCACCTCTCCGGCTTTACCATCCGAACATATGGGCTTTTGGGAATTGTACTGGCCTCCTTGGCCTTGGGTATGACACGTGGCATGATTACCTTGATCTTTACCATATAATTGGGAAAAAAATTATAATTAATGTTAACAACTTGATTTTATGGTATTTGATTTTAAATAAATTCCTTCTTTTTTTTTGCTTATAACAAATTATTCACAACTTAAAATTATTTTTTAAAATAGAAACAATTTCTTATCAACTTTTTTTTGGGGGTTGAAGTTTACCTTGGTTGAAATTTTGTTTGTTGGATAATTATATGAATGATTATGGATAATAGTTTCATTATATCATGAATTCATGATTTTTTTTTTCATTAATATTTTGAACGTTCAAGTATCTATCATCTTTTTAGGGTTATTTGTTTTTCTCTCAAATTCAGTCCCTCTTTGCTTCAAAAAATAAATTCCATTCCAAATTTTTTTTTTATTCATGTTGTTTTTTACTATTTCTTTTAGGGAGTTTCCTTGAGATTTTGAAGAACTCAATCAAAAAATTTTCTCAAAAAATTTTCTTGAAGTTTATATTTACACATATATAGCAGAAGAGATTAGTCATTTAGGTGGTTTATACATTTCTTTTTCTTTTTCTTTTTTAATCCGTAGTTCCAACTTTTTTTCCTCTATACAAAGTCCTCGAATTTTTTTTTTTTTTTTTTTTTTTGGTTCATACTTTTCCTACTATGACATTAGCCATTAGGGTCATGATTTATTATTTTATACAAAATTGTTTTTGAGGGCGAAAAATAAAAGTGCGGATTGAGTTACACTTCGGAGATTTTTTTTATTATTATTTTTATCTGTACAGCTTTTACTTCTCACATCACATCAACACGATAATTATACGCTACATTGAATCCAAATCCCAAAAAAAAAAAAAAAAAAAGAATTTCAAAAAAAATATTCATTCAAAAACTCATCATAAAAAAAAAAAAAATCCAAAAAGTACTTGTAGAACATTTATTGGAGTTGTAGCAAAGTGAATGGGTCATGTAAGAGCATTCACAATGGGAATGGTAAATGCCATATGTTGTATTTATTTAGCATTTGTTTCTCAAAAACCTCCACCATTCGAAATTGTAAAAACTAAGAATTGTAAAAAATTTTACAATTCTGCTACAGTGCCATCCTACTTTTATGATGGCATTGTAGACTATTGTATTTATTTTTAATCCCTTTTATTCTTTCTCTCTTCTCTATGTTAGACTCATTACCTTTCTCAACTCTCTCTCTTTCCTCATCTTAGTATTTCGTCTCCTTCTTTCTCTATGAATTGCTCTTAACTCTCATTGTCTCTCTTTGTGCCAGTGGTTGGGCCTTTATGCTAGTAAGAAGCAGAGGCCATGGGTTAGTGGGTCGGTGGGTTTGGAGTTCTGAGTTCTGTGGTCTTTCTTTTTTTTTCCCTGTGATTAGTGCTTAAAGGAAGAGGTGGGTATGGCTGAAGTGAGTCATGGCTTGTGGGTCTTTCAAGTCTGGTGTGTGTTATGGGTTGTGGGTCTCTCAAGTCTGGCGTGAGTTTGATGAGTTTATGGATCTCTCAAGTCCATCGTGGCTCTCTTAAGTCCAGTGGCGTTGGTTGGATTTTGAATCAATGTGGATCATGGCGAGTTGTGGTGGGTTGTGGTGGCTCTGAAGCTTAAAGTTTTAGAAAAAGTGAAACAATAAGAGAGAGAGAGAGAGAGAGAGAGAGAGAGAGAGAGAGAGAGAGAGAGAGAGATTTGAATGGTAAAGTTCCTTCTTACTCTACAACAGAAATGAAGGTCTTGACTGCTTGTGCTGTTAACTATCGCCGCCGTGCTAACGAGGTTGGTAAGGATTTGGTAATGAGTTTGGGAAGTTTTTTGGGTGGGTCGGGTTTGTGCCTTTCTAGGGGCTGTGTGGTGTGTTTGTCTACAATGGTTTTTGGACCGGGTCTGTGGTGTGGAAGATAGACGGTGTTTGTCTAGAAGGCTACTTGTGCTATTAAATTTTGTTTTTTTTTTTTTCCTCCGCGGTGGCTGTTTCTTGGGGTTATGGTTGTGGTTGGTGGTGGATTTGGTGATTTGAGTTGTGGGTTTTCTTGTGGACATGGTTTGCTCGGTTTGATCTGAGTTGTGGGTTTGGTGCTTTTTTTGCAGGTTTTTTCTGTGGGTGCAGTAGTGATGGGGTTTGGATGGTGGTTGTGTGGGGTATTGGGTTTATTCACGGAGGTGAGAGAGAAGGGAGGAAGAGAGACAGAAATTAGAGAAAGGAGATATATTATTTTGGGAAATATATTTTATTGTGTAGATATATTATTTTAATGGGTAGAATAGAAAAATAAAAGTTGGGATGTTAGGTGTGTTGTAAAATGGTATGGTATAATTGATGAAGTAACTTTTTGAGATGGTAAAATAGAATAAGATGGTTGTGAATGCCATCCTAATAATGCACCATACATCTTATTTCCTATTTTAACATACAACCCATTAAAATAATCATTTTCCTCTCCTTTATGTGTGTGTGTATTTGTTTCTCCCAAAAAAAAAAAAAAAAATGGTAATTGTCTAACATTGTTTAAGAGAGTGTGTTGTGTATAATATAATTTACTCCATCCTCCCTTAAAAATTACCATGACTTTTGAGTGAAGTTTATTGTTTTTAATTCTTTCTCTCTTATACCTTGCCATTGACGCCTCCATGTTTAAGATCGACATGGGTTGTGATGGAGATCAGCGTGAGAAGCAGTTGTGGGTTATGGAGATCAATGAGCACCCAAATGTGAATGCTCATAGTGATTAATTTATTATACCTATAACTATTATTACTAGTGTACAACCCGTGCATATACACGGTACAATTAAAAAGTAAAAACAATCACAATTACAAACATATGGGTTCAAATTATATCTAGTGTAAGAGTTACAACTTTTTTAAGCCATAGATATATACATGAGTTTTAATCTTTTTCTTTTCCTAGATATACATGAGTTTACTCTTTCTTCTTTTTTTGTTTATTGGGTTTTTGATGGTTTATTTACATTAGACTCTTTGTTTTTTGAACAACATTAACTCACTTTGAACAAAAATTAAAAAAAAACTTAGATAGGACATGTAGCGCAAAATTAAACAACAATTGAAATCCAATTGGACTCTCTCTCTCTCTCTCTCTCTCTCTCTCTCTCTCTCTCTCTATATATATATATAAAAGAGGTTTCTCTCATCTCCAAATAAATTCTCAAAATTTTTTTTTTTTTTTGGTTAGGAGATTCTTTTATAAGATATTCTTTCTCATATTTTTGGTGAAGAAGTGCAATATTAACACGTGCGTCATCTGTAATCGCATAATGTGGTGATAGTGATATTGATAGTTCTACCAAATATATGTGTGTGTGTGTGTGTATAGGATTTTCATAAGGACTTGTAACCAATGACTGTAATTCCACTCAATATCTTTTTATTGGATATGAATTTTGACAAATCCACCATTGGATTACATTTTTTTCTTATATTCTTCATGCTTGCAAAATTTCTAAAAGATCAACGACTAATAGCTATGTCATCAATTAATTGTTTAAATTTCAAGTTTTTGTGATTTTAAATTATGTATAAAAAATAAGTTTAGAGATTGAATAACAAATAATACCTAATTGGAATGAAATTTGACATATATGTTCAAAACATAAAGAACATGTACCCGCAAAACTCTCTGCTTGGAGGATTTTAAGTATGACTTTCTTACCCTTCACCCATACTATATATACCCTCATTACCCACAAAAGTAAGAAAGGCTATTCAGAGAGAAAAACCCTAGATAGGTTTTCTACAACACAACACACCCATCTTTCAGAGGGAGAGCTACTTATCTTTAGTGAAAAATCATTATAGCCTCTTCTCCAACCCTCTTCCATTGCCATACCTTGAGACGAGATTTGTACCCAAACACAACCCACACCCAATTTGAGTATAGAGAGTGTTTTGGAGCTTGGGAAGTTTTGGAGATTTACCAAAAGAAGCTGGTAAGGCTTGGCGGATGCAATCGGGCAGTATTGTGGGATCGGAAAGTTAGAGAAGATATGACTCTGAGAAGTTCGTTGGTAACAAGAGCTTGTAGGGCTCAAGTACATTGGGTAAACTAGGCTTAGAGGGTTTTTTGTTATTCGTGTACTCCAACTTTATTCTCTAGTGAATCGATTTCGACTTGGAGAGTCATAGAGAGGTTTTTCGCCGAGTTTTTCAGTTTCCTCTTCGATAACACATCTTGGTGTTATCTTGTGGTTGCATCTCTCTTCCCTTACTCTTGTGTTTTACATTTATTGTTTGTTGTTCATGTTTATGCACTAGAGTAGTTATTGGTTCATTGCGCATATTTACTCTTGTTTTGCACTTTGATCAAATAAGAGTAAAAGCAATCTAGCTGTAATTTAAAATTTGGGGTCTAAACAAGCTCTTGGGTTTTAGTACAAATCCGAGCCCTTTCAAAGTTTTACATTGTATAACTCTAAATAATATTATACTACCTAATAAATTTTTATTGGATTAACATTTAAAAAATTTCACTATTGAATGACATAGCTATTAATCTCATGTCATGTTGAAATTTTACAAGCATGTAAAGTATAAGAAGAAAATCTAATCCAATGATGGATTTGCAATGGTGGCTCCTGGATTTTTATTTAGGGGGGGTCAATAATGGTGGAGCCGTGAATTTATTGGCGGGGGAGGTGTGAGTAAAAAATAAAATTATTAATTATTATTATTATTATCATTATTATTATTATTATTATTATTATTATTATATATCACTTTCACGTTATATACAACACAACTATATTGTACAATAATCTTAAAAAATATTAACATTCGAAAGATCGTTAAGACTGATGGAAATATGAGTGTACGCAGCAGAAGAAATTAAATGGATCTACTTCATACATAATTGATAACATGTGCCATTTAAGTTTCAGAATATGAGAACAAGAGAGTATACCTTGATAGGATGAAATTTAAAACCGAAGATCAGAAGTTGTTGAGAATACTTTCAATCTTCACTCCAATTCCACTTTTTGCCCAAGAAGTGTGGTCAGCCGTCAATTTATTGGCGGGGGAGGTGTGAGTAAAAAATAAAGTTATTAATTATTATTATTATTATATATAACTTTCACGTTATATACAACACAACTATATTGTACAATAATCTTAAAAAATATTAACATTCGAAAGATCATTAAGACTGATGGAAATATGAGTGTATGCAGCAGAAGAAATTAAATGGATCTACTTCATACATAATTGATAACATGTGCCATGTAAGTTTCAGAATATGAGAACAAGAAAGTGTACCTTGATAGGGTGAAATTTAAAACCAAAGATCAAAAGTTCTTGAGAATACTTTCAATCTTCACTTCAATTTCACTTTTTGCCCAAGAAGTGTGGTCTCTCAATCAGTTATGTGTATGTTTTAGAGAGAATCGAAAGAGTATCCAGCACTCACATACATACCAATTCATGTTCTACAAAATCTATATGTTTCTTTCTTTATAACTGATTATCTAATTGGGCTAGCCTTTTGGGCTTTTCCAATTGGGTTTTAGTATGTGGCTTGGAGTGGGACCAAAAGGGAACAAATAAGATACTAGCTCCAATGGGCCTTGGACCTTTCTATCAACTCTTGACAAGTCCAAAATTACCATTAATTATATTTAATATCACTATATAAATATAATTGCACTCTAGGCTTTATTAATAAATTATATCCCAAGGCTTTATTGTACATGCAACCCCTTCATAAAATATTCATAGTAATACAAAGTTATGAATATAGACTGCCACTTTATAAATTACTACATCTTAATGCTTAAGTACCTGGTTTAATCATTTTAAGTTATTCGTTATATATTTATGAAATCCAATTAAACTTATCTCAAGGGAATATTTTATATCTCCGTTAAAAGACTATGAATTCCATCTTGAGAATATATGTTCCATCAATACTAAATGTGGCTGCTCAACATAGTGAAGTTTTGATCGATACTTTAGATCTCACTCCTGATATATCAAAGCAATCTATACTTCATGATCAGGCCCATTATTCTATCAGGATTAAGAGTTCATATAAATATAAGTCGTGAGATTTATTATTCATATGGCAGTCATTAGGAAAATAATAAATCTCACAGCGGTCCAGTTCAATATATCTTAACTCTTAAAACATATCAACATATCAACTAGAAGTCTCCACTTCCATGATTAAGACAAATCATCTTAGTTGATATGTTATAGTCTTCACATATGAAACGCCCAATATCATCACCGACTACGAACTAATATTCTGAGTTTACAAAGAACTTATGATTTATATCTTCTATGACTTTTCACATAAATCACATATTATGCATTTTTCACATAAACTACATACTATGCATCTCATGGGCTATATGATAATGTCCAAATATTCATGTTATCTTTATTTCAGATAATAATAAAACAACCTTATTAATTACAATATTAAGTCATACATCATGTCATACATAATATAATACATAGCATCATACAATAGGATTTAAGGGCACTAATCCTAAAAAAGACAACATTCATTGGATGCCTAAACGAATAGAATTAAATAACTAATCATACATTTTTATCAAATTAATAATAAATTATTATGTAATTTATATTTATAAGTTATATCAATTGAATAAAAAAATATTAAATAAATAAGAATAGTAACACACTTAGGAGTAGGGCTGGGGCCTGGGAGTAAGTGTGAAACTAAGAAAAATAATACTCCAGTAATAAAATTTTGCTTTTGAAGTGTATGGTTTTTTAAATACACACACTGTTGTTTTTTTGGAATTGGAGTAAATAGTAAAAGATTTATTGGACTTGGAAATGTGTAGAGCACTTATCAGAATACTTGATCAAACATATAGAAAAACTAAGGATCATAAATAAAATTAATTAAACGTAATTTCACACATATATAATTAGACATATATGTTTTATTAATGTGAGTAGTACCCATTTAAGATAATGTATCTCTTAAGATTCTTTGATTCCATTCCTGCCATGATGTCTTAGTACATAACTTGATTTTTGTGTTTAAGGTAATATAAATATATATATATATATATGTATATATGTATTTATTTATTTGTGGCTAGCTGCACCTAAATAATGCATTTGGGTTGCCTACCTACCCTTGGTAGGGATCTAGCCCTTAAGTAGAAGGTTTTATTACTTTTAATTACAGTCCTTATATTTGTATTTGTCCACTTTTAAGGACTTTCAATTAAAAATTGGACATTTTAAGTCAAATACTTGGTGCTTATCCAATATTTTTATTTAGTTTTATTTTTGGGTGAGATAATTTATTTAATCTCAAAGATGAGTCAAGAAGTCATGCTTTTTTGTGGAAATTTGGCCAAAAGCTTTCTTCTCAAGAAATTAAATGTCCAAACAAATGTCCTTTCCTTCATTTGCTTCTTTGTAATCATATTTTATGTTAGGAATTGGAGATTCCAAATTTAATTGAGGGATTGAAAATTCATTTGAACCAAATTTTTTTTATGATCATTTTTTGCGGAATTGGAAATTTCTTTTAAATGAATTTTATGATCATTTTTGGGAGTTTAAATTCCAAATTTGATTGAGGAATTAGAAGTTCCATCGATATTAATTTGAGGAGTTGAAGATGAGAATTACCTAATCAATCCTATGAAATGTTGGGAAATCACATGTTTGTATCGCATACAAAACATATGCAGCGGAAAATTAACGGATCTACTTCATTTGTAATTGATTACATGTACTATGTAAGTTTCAGAATATATATAACAAGAGAGTGTACCTTGATGCAGTGAAATTCAAAGCCATGACTTGAGAATACCTTTAATCTTCATCTCAATTCCACATGGTGCTTAAGAAGTGTGGTCTCTCAATCAGTCCTTTTGTATGTTGATTCTCAAAGAAAGTTCTTTTTCTCCTTGTGGAGAAAAACTGATTTATTTTCTTTTCATCTTATGTACATTTTAACTACCTTGGTAGTTTCTTTATTTAATAACTCTTATTAAATAAAAGTTGATTATTTAATTGGGTTAGCCTTTTGGGCCTACCTAATTGGGCTTTTGTTTGTGGCTTGAGATGGGACCAAAGGGAACAAATAAGACTTTAGCTCCAATAAGCCTTGGGCTTTTCTGTCAACTCTTGCCAAGTCCAAAGTTACCATTAATTATATTCAATACCACTATAAGAATATAATTGCACTCTAGGCCTTATTAATAAATTATATCCCAAGACTTTATTATACATGCAACCATTTCATTAAAATATTTGTAGTAATACAAAGTCATGAATGTTGAATGCCACTTTGAAGATTACTACATTTTAATCCTTGAGTACTCGATTTAATCCTTTATGTTATTCATTATATATATATAAAATCCAATTTCATAAATATGTACTTTAGTAACTACTTACTAAAGTGGTTGGACCCAACACTCCGAATAACCAAACTCATTAAACTTATCTCAAGGAAATATTTTATATCTCTGTTAAGAGATTATGAATTCCATCTTGAGAATATATGTTCCATCAACACTAAATGCAGCTGCCCAACATACTGAAGTCTTGACCGTAATTTATAGATCTCACTCCTGATATATCAAAGCAATCTACATCTTATGATCAGGTCCATTATTCTCTCAGGATTTAGAGTTGATGTAAATAAAAGTCGTGAGATTTATTATTCATTTGACAGTCATTAGGAGAATAATAAATCTCACAGCGGTCCGATTCAATATGTCTTAACTCTTAAAACATATCAACATATCAACTAGAAGTCTCCACTTCCATGATTAAAACAAATCATATTAGTTGATATGTTATAGTCTTCGCAAATGAAATGCTCAATTTCTTCACCGACTACGAACTAAAATTATGAGTTTACAAAGAACTTGTGATTTATGTCTTCTGTGACTAAATCACATAAATAACATACTATGCATCTCATGGACTAAGATAATGTCACATTAGTTCATTTACAAATAGTCTCATATAATTAAACAATTTAATTATTTATTACATGCCATAAAATTAGATTTTAGGGCATAAACCTCAACATGAAATTGTTTAGACCCTCAAAATCCATTTTTATGGCTAAATAAAATGTAAGTGATTAGCCAATTGAACTAATCATGGACAATAAGCATTGCATGGATAATCTAAATAAGCAAAACAGTAAATAAAAAAGAGAAGTAAACCCAAAATAACATCAAATATGTTATCAAAGAGGACAACCTGAGAACCGGACAGAAAAACCTCTTCGTGTCTAGTTGCCAAAATGATCCACTAAAAATAGATAGTTTCAGTACAAATTGACACACACAAGCCTTAAGTAGTACTGCAATCTTGTACTCAAGCCCTTGAAGCTCTTACTTGCAACCAACTTCGCCAAATCCTTTCTCTATCTTAATCACCAAATCCAAAACCAAGAATCGATTGCATCTTTAAGCCACCGTGGCTGAAATTGGCAAACTCTATTACATTCACGACATTCAAGGATGGTGATGATTGTAATTGGGATAATCACCTCTCAAATATATGGCTATGGTGAGAATTGATGGTGTTTGGCTCTCACAATGATGGATATGATTCTCTCAATTCTCAGGTGGGTGATTAGGGTAAAATTCATGAAAAATGATAAGTATATATAGTAAGAAGGGTCTAGTCCAGTAGGTGATCTGTATAACTAATTTTCCTCAAGTTTTGAGCAATTTGCAAGTGCGAATGTCCCGCAAATTTGAATCACATGCCTGTTTCATAGGTGCCTAGGACCTATGATTGTCTTGCTAAATTGAAACATCAACAGCATCACTTGGACAATCCTAAAGCCATCCCAAATACAAAAAATACCCACAATTGGCATTTTTATTTTGAAAATGACATTTTTTATTTGTTCTAGAATAATTCACAAAAAAAAAAAAAAAAAAAAAAAATTACAAACCAATTATGCTTTGATAAATCTTTCTTGGATGGTGCACTCACAAACCCTACTTTTACAATGTTTGCTTCAAACCATTAGTTTGCATTTACTTCAAGCACTCCAATTGCAACCTCAATTGGAGAAGATGCTTCAAGCAGGGATGGTAATGGACCAGGGTTGGGTTGGGTTTATCCATGGATACCCAGTTCCCAATATCTATTAAGAACCCATACATAATTCCTAACCAGATTTTTACCTAAACTTGCCTGAACCTGGTTTTTTGGGCATTTAAAATAATTTTTAAAATTTTTTTAATTAAAAAATTATGTTAAAATGGACGGGGGGATGAAAATTATGAAGAATAATGCATAATGGCAAATATCCAAATTCGCTATGGATTTGAGTAAAAAGAGATGCATCCAATGTACAACAGATGAAGAAATTATTGAATTCAATTAAGACCATGCAACAAACAAAAATTATTGAAATGTACATGACTACACAATAGCAAAATATAAGATAGAAATAAATTGTGTGTGTGTTTGTTTATAAGAAGTGAATCTTCGTGTTATATTTTGCTATTGTGTGTATGTTTGTTTCTCAAAAAAAAGTAATAGCTTCACCAAAATTAAGAAAATTGGATGGGACACATGATAGAAAATTAGACTCAAATTTGGAATCTAATTGAATTTCCTCCCAGCTTTGGCTTTATATATATATATATATATATAGTCGCAATCTCGTGCTATGCACAGGTTCCTACCTGTTTGTGTGATAGACTAAAATAATTTTATAAAATCTTAAGTTGATCATGAAATTACAACATTCCATGAATTGCTCATGTTTGACTTTAATTTGTGTTACAATTTGATAGTTATATTGCAAAAACAATGAACACCAAAACACAGACACTAAAAATTACAAAAGGCAAAAACATTAAAGAATTAAAAGATTTAAAGCCTAAAATTTATAGAAGGAAAAAAAAAAAAGTTATACAGCATAGAAATATAAGAAAAAGATGTGTTACCCATAAAACAACAATTTGTGGCTATAGTCATTGAAATATGCCTAATAATTTAACATATTGCAAAAAAATAACTTAAAAATTAAGATGTTAAAACTTTTGAAAGGTCAAAAAATATTAAAGAATATGAAGTTTCAATTCATGTAAATTATTGAAACAAAACAAAATATATATGAATACACAATAGCGAAATATAAGAGAAAAATAAATCACCTTCAAAAGAATAATTTATGGTATAGTTATTGAAATCTACTAATTAGGTTCAAATATTGCAAAAATTAAAGCAAAAATTTAGATGTTAAAACTTTCAAAATGCCAAAAAAAAAAAAAAAATGAAGAACCATTAGATTCAGAGCCTATAAGTTATTGAAACATTTCAAAAAAAAAAAAAAAATATATATATATATATATATATGATTACTCAAAAGAGAAATATAAGTAAAAGGAAAACGTACATGAACTCATAAAGCAATAAGTTTTAATGGGCCTAAATTTTAAACAATGAAAAAAACAGAATCATAAAAAATCATAGGCGTAGGGTTTAAAAAATAAAATATATTATTATGAGGTGTAAATTTGTGAGGTTTGCAAAGCTGATGATGTGTCAAAATTTTAAAAGATCAACAAAAAGTTAAAAGCTTCCATTTTATATTATATATTATATATAGATATATAGATTATGAAGCTAATAAATTCTTAACTAATTTGAACTAATTCCTTTTATAGTATTGTTTGAGAGCATAAACTCTCTCTCTCTCTCTCTCTCTCTCTTTATATATATATATATATATATGTATGTATGTACGTATTGTGGTTCTATTCATCATTAGGGATTAGTTTTTACTTTAATTTTTTTACATTATTGATACAATTTTGTTTTAGATAGTGGGTTATGGGGAAGTGGGGTTCGAATCATTCAAATGAGGCACCATGAATAGGATCAAGATTCTCTAAAGTTGTTATAGAGGATCTTAATCCTCACAAATGATATCATTACCACTAAAATATCACTTGAACCTCAATTTTAAAATTATATATTTTAATCTTTTAAGAAAATAAATAATTTTGATTGATAAGTCATGATATTCTAAAATACCATAAAAAAAATTGAAACAAATATTTTGGTTATTTATTTATTTATTTTTTTATTTAGAATACTAAGTATTTAACACATACACAGGGAGAAAGATGAAAGTCTTAAAGAAACTGATAGTAGTGTATATCTAAAATAGCCTAATATTTTGGTCTTGTAGGTGCTAATTTTGTTTTGTTTTGTTTTTGTTTTTGTTTTGTTTTTTGTTTTTTTTTTTTTTTTTGGCAAAAGTATGTGTATTAATGTTGCCCTATATTATTTTATGAGGTTTGACTTAATTCATAGTTCATATTATTTTTTTTTCGAAATGTATATAAAAGTAATGAATAATACATTGAACAATATCACACATTACAATTATAAACTTAAGAATATACTGGGAAGAATGAATAATTGCTATAAGATTTATAAGAATAACCAAATATGGGGATCTCATATTGCTAGATTTCTAATCAATTGAAGCATAAGCATGGTTACATTCCTAAGTACCAAATTTCTTAGAATTTGGACGTGAAGGTAATCATAGATTCCCCGAACCAATTGCAATGATATAATTTTTGCTTTCATACTCCCACACGGTGTTAATGAGTTTCGAGCTTATAAGGGATTGGTCATCAACATCAAAACAATTTAATGTTTTATTTATTTATTTCTTGAATGAAAAAAAAAAAAAAAAAAAAAAATGATGGACTTGCACTTTACAATCACTTTTCATCTCATTTTCTAGGACATTTGTTTCGTGTTCAAAGCCTTCAGACTTGATGCATTTTCTTTTTCACGTCCAAATTTTCATGCTTATTACTTACCAATCCGATTCTAAAAAAAAAAAAAAAAAAAAAAACTTACCAATCCAACCCAGTTTCTAACTCTCAAAAAATATTTTTAAAAGAATCAAATTCCTAAAACAAGGGTAAATTAGGCCCCTGCCCATGTTTAGACATATCAGCAAGCTCAATAGCTTCCTATTGGGCTTCCAAGCATCATCTATTGATCAACTCTCTTTTTTTTTTTTTCTTTTTTTTTTTTGGGGGGGGGGGGGGGGGGGGTGTAGGATTAATCTATTGATCACCTAGTTTGCCCTTATTAGGATCAGGAAACTTTGTTATAGGTGATTTGGGTTTTTGATAACCCCAAAAGGCACAATAAAAATGAATTCTTATTTATGTTAGGTCTAGCTAATGGGTGTTTTTATGGCATTTGTTATTAAATTATTTTTTAAAAAAATTCGATATCATTTTTATGGGAAAAATATAAAAAACTGTTAAAAAATCAACTACTTTTTTATTTTTCCATAACAAGTTTCTAAGATATTTATTTAACCAATATCTTTAATATATTCATTAACTTTTTCTTTTATGCTATTTTGATCAACTTTGGGTGTGTCCATTCATTTTCCCCACCAATTTTCCAAAAATCAAATCCAACGGGCCCAGTCACAATCACTGAATGCATGAATGGAGTAAGTTCCATAAGACTTTATGATGCCGAAAAAATCACCAGTGAGCTACACAATCCTCGCACACTCGAAACAATCCCTACACAATCAAAAAGAGAAAACCCTAGGAGAGTACCGGTATGGTACCGGCCAAAGACCCTCCGAAGGTTAAGTCAGAAAATCTTTCTACAACTCTAGAGTGCTAGAGCTGGGATGAATTATGTGTACTTGTTTTCTAAGGGTCCTTGGGTTTTTATAATAGTGTAGAATCGACTCTCATACTTGTGTAACAAGTCTTTTCCTTATAGAGAAGATCTTTATAAATGCATGTATATTCTATAATCCTTCTCATGTTAGAATTCTATTCATATTAGGACTCTATGGACTAGGGTTTATTGTGAGATACAAGTCGTTTCCATTTAGGGTTTCTTCGAGACCACATAATGATCAGTTAAGCACCACGTGGCCCTTTGATCCATTCACCCTATATCTGTCAACATAGGATCCGTCCAATATGAGAAGATCTGTCCAGCACCATCAAGTCCCACTACACGGATCCGTCTACTCTAACTTTCACTCTCTTCGATTGCCCCTTTCACCTTATGGGTCCGTGATCTCTTAGGGGAAGGACCGATGGGGTGATGGTTTAATTTGGTCTCTTGGGGAATACTCCTAGTCCTAACAGGCTGTACTAAGATCATTAATGATGAAGGACACGTGGCGTTTACTAAATGGTTGCTCACTCAGATCAAAGCATCCTTTCGTCTTCCGTGCCGTTCCCTCTATATAAACCAAACTCTCTTCCTCTCATTTCTTTACTTTCTGCTGAAATCTACGAACAGAGCACACCCGTCATCATTGTCAAACGATCATACAATTCATTTGTTGCATCCATCATCAAAGCTTCTTACCGTCCAGTCCTAACCTGGTAAGCATTCTTTCCTCAAGTTTTATGCATGTCACTTCTAGACTTGGTACTACCGTCATTCATTATAGACCCGTCATAGTCTTTGGATTTACTGTCACATGTAGGTCATGTCTAGTGCGTCAAGTAACCAGTCGTTTGTCCGCGACGAAGCGAGTTACGATGAAGTGTACCTATCAGGTTATAAAGACCTGACAAGCCGAGTGAAGAAAGGAGTCCGTCAGCCGGTTCTCCTTCCTCAAGAGATGAGGGTTTGGAGACGGAAAGGCCAGAAGATGATCATAGTGAAGCCTTGGACGATGCTGAGCCCCCAGTTCAATCCATCGTGGGTCCTAATGGGCTTAGGGAGTTTTTCATGTTGCCCATATGGACAGTCAATGATTTTAACTCCTCGATCAAAGAAAATCACTTCAAAACACTTAGTGCCAAGTACCAAATACTTGACAACATACCTCTCTGTCTACTATACCAGTCAGAGAAATGCTATTATGACGACATTGAAGGTGTCGGGGTTTACGAACAAATGCTGAAGGTAGGGCTCAGATTCCCCTTGAGCTCGCTCTACCATCAACTCCTTCAAAGGTTTGTCCGTCAACCAAATTTCCCCGAATGCCTGGAGGGTCTTCCTAAGCGTGGAGGTATTGTACGGAGCAATGTCCGACGATGCCAGGAGGTTGGCGGTGCGGGAATTCGTTCATTGTTACCGTCCTGATGAGATTCCCTAGTCAAAGGGTATGTTAGCGTCGTGCCTAGAAGTCCTTTGTTGAGGCTTATATGTGAGACCCTTGACTCTAACAAGAATTGGAAGAGTCGGTATTTTTTCATGGAGGGTGACGAGTGGATGTGCCATCCTAGTGACAATGATTTTATGCCCATTGACACCACATGGGGCATATTGCCACTGTCTGGTATGTATCTGTCTATATTAGGCTCATCTTTTATTTGTCGTGTTATTTTAACCGTCTTCTTTTACAGTTCATGACCATCTACAAGTCTCTCTTAAAGAGTGGAGTTTTCTGGAGAGAATTTTTAATAAGTCAAAACCAGAGGAGAGGACGTGGGCAAAGTTGGTCACTTTAGACACTATCCGCTGGTACTGTGATGGGCCAGAACCAACTCAAGCTGCCCATCGTTACGACGCTCAAGTCTGTCAACCTATCATTAGGTTTCTTGGTTTTTACTATTCCGTCCTAACCATCCCGTCTTCTTTTATGTAGAGATGGATGTTGCCAAGAGAAGAGCCATAATTAAGGCACAGGCGGCCAAGAAGAAGGAAGAGGGAGGTCAGATTTCTAAGGGGACGAATCCAAACAATCCGTCTACCAAAAGGAAGGTGCCACCAAAGCAGGATCATGCACCAAAAATGCCAAAGATTGTATTGGAGCCCGTTGTGGGGCTAGAGGCTGATGGTGTGAAGACGGTTACCCCTACAAAACATGGAGTAGGAAAAGGCTTCATGAAGGGGCCATCCACCACACATGAGAAGCCACCCGTCCGCCTCCTAGAGGACTCCAAATATACTTTGGAGAGACTATGTTCCATCATAATGTCCGACGATTATGAGGATTTAGGCAACCATGCTACAGAAGCCATGGGGGAGACGGGGCTTTTCAGTATTGCTCAGGTAAGCCATGTTCGTCTACTTCATATCCTTTTCGTCCACTTACCTTGTCACTAAACACCTTTGTTTTAGGCAATGGTGATGATGAAGGGGCTCATGGGACGATGCTTGACCCATGAGATGGCGTTAGACCGTGTTAGGAAGAAGGCCAGCGAGACAGAGGATGAGTTGAACGGTCTTAAGGCTTGGAAGGTTGGCATGGACAAGAAATTCACTATGTCGGAGCAGGCCAAGAAAGATCTTGAGGATTATACGAAGACCCTGAAAAAGATCCTGGAGGACAAAGAGAAAGATATTAAGGATGCCAAGGATCAACTCCATTAGGCAAAGATTGCAACGATCTGCGAGTATCGCGACTCCAATGCCCTTATAGCGGAGCTCGTGTGTTCCTATACGGATGGATTTGATGATGCTTTCCGTCAAGCCAAGAAAGCTTACCCTGACCTTGACTTCTCTATGCTCAATATTGACGACCAACCCCAAGCCACTGCTCAGCCCGTCACCTCTGAGAGTACGGAGGGTCTCTTTGCTGATGATGCGGCTCTTGGCGACGGAGAGTCGGCTCCTCTTCAAGCCCAAGCTCAGCCCGTCGATGGTGATGCCCATCAGCCTGAGAATATTGTTTAAGAGAATGTCGTACATACCCCCCTTCCTTAGTTTTTTTTTTTTTTTAATGGCCTTGGAGAACATTAAATGTTTAACTTAACCGTTGTCTTAAACTTCTCCCCTTTATGGGTTTCAGCTTAATTACTTCGTTTTGTCTATTTTATTTTTTATGAATGGATCTGTTTAATTTACAGCTGTGAATGACTCCATCCACATTAAGGATTTGTAATTTTGATTCCGTCGTATTAACAACCTTTATGTGGTCTTGTTTATCATTCTTTTGATGAACTTGTATTATAATGTCAATTCAATGAATTGTTGGATTCGTCCGCTTAGTGGCTTGAACCCGTCTATTTTAATATGACGGGCGTTGTGGTTTATCCGTTCTTAAGACAGACCTATCTACTTACATGCTTGGTGATTATTCTGTTTATGGATTGATTAAAGTGGATTCATCCTCTTGAATCCGCCCGTCATATCAAAACGGTCTTAGAAGTCGGTCTACTTATACGTTGACCGTCAACATAAAAGGCCGTTTTATGGAATTTGAAACTAAAAGTCTATATTAATATCAGACTCGTCCTCTTTGGGGGCATGTGATTCATCCATGCTATGTGGACCCATCCTTTCTGGGACTAGTGTTGAATTTGTTTATGTAAAAAATTAACAATTGTCATCCCTTGGGATGAGTCCTTCCACCAATTCTCTTGAACCTACTCACCTTGTGAACCGTCCTTTCCAAGACTTCTAATATTAACCCAACTTTATGTTGGATTCGTTCATTATGTGAACAACTTATCATCTTTTAGGATGAGCCCCCACTCATAGGTATGTTGTTGATTCATAGTGACCCGTCCACTTTGTGAACTTGTGGGGTTTCCAATTGGAGTTCGTCTACTTTTTAGATTGATTTAGAACTTGTCTATTTAGTAATATACCCGTCCACTTTACAGACTAAATTTGTCTATTTAATAATAGATCCGTCCACATTATGGACTTGTTGAATTTGTCTATTTAATAATAGACCCATCCACTTTATGGCTACGCAGACTAAATTTGTAAGAATAACATGCGTAGAAATTGTTCTTAATAAAAAAAAAAAAAAAAAAAAACTTGCCCCTTGGGCTTAAAAGGTAGATAACAAAAACTAAGCTGGAAAGAAATAAATTGGAAATAAGGAGTGTCATTGCTTGTCTCCTACTATCGGTCCACTGGTAGTACTTCTTTAGATGTTCTGTGTTCCATAGTTAGTGCAACTTCTGCCCGTCCAGTGTCTCTAGATGGTAGGTCCCTTTCCTATGCCATGATGCCACTTTGTACGGTCCTTCCCAGTTAGGTTCGAGCTTTCCCTGGGAGGTGTCTCTTGTAACGCCCATTACCTTTCTTAGGACGAGATCTCCTACTTGGAATTCCCTGTGTCTGGCCTTGGAGTTGTAGTGTTTGGCCATGAGATTCTGGTACCGTGCTAGCTTTTACTCAGCTGCTGCTCTTACCTCGTCCACCAGGTCAAGCTGCAAGCGCATGGTTTCATCATGCTTGCTTTCATCATGGTTCTCCACCCTGTAGCTTGTAAGTCCTACTTCTGCTAGGATGATCGCCTCGCTCCCGTATGCTAGTCAAAACAGGGTTTCTCCTGTAGGTGTCTACACCGTTGTCCTGTATGCCTACAAAACACTTGGCAACTCCTCAGGCTATATACCCTTTGCCCCCTCGAGCCGATTCTTGATTATTTTAAGCAAGGATAGATTCATCACCTCAACTTGCCCGTTGGCCTGTGAGTGAGTGGGTTATGAGTAATGGTTCTTAATACCTAGCTTTGAGTAAAAGTCTCTGAATGCATCATTGTCGAATTGTTTCCTATTGTCTGAGACGAATGCTTTGGGTATGCCATACCTACATATGATGTTCCTCCATACGAAACTTCGTATATTCTTCTCTATAATAGTAGCTAAGGCTTCCGCTTACATCCATTTGGTGAAATAGTCAATGCCGACCACTAAGAACTTTAGCTGCCTTACCGCTGTTGGGAATGGACCCATGATATCTAGCCCCTATTGAGCGAATGGCCACGGGGCCGTCATAGGGGTAAGTTCCTCTGTTGGTTACTTGATGAGCTTGCCAAATCTCTGACATTTGTCGAAAGCCTTCACATATGCATGAGCATCCTTCTGCATGGTTGGCCAATAGTATCTTGCCCTAATCAGCTTTTGTACCAACAAGAGCGATCCCGAGTGGTTCCTGCAAATTCCCTTGTGAGCTTCTCTCATAACATAATCTGCTTCTTTGGGGCCGAGACACCTTAGGTAGGGTTGAGAGAATCCTTTTTTGTAGAGAACGTCTTTGATTAGGATGAAGCGGGCAGCTTGGACCTTTAATTTTCTGGCAGCCACCTTCTCTTCCGGCAGCACGCCCTCCTTCAGGTTGGACATTATTAGTGTTGTCCAACAGTTCTCGAATCCAACCTCTTGTACACTGACGCAGTCTATTAGTGGTAAGGCTTGAACGAAGGATAATACCAGGCTGGGGATGACCATATGTTCTGCTGACGCTGCTTTAGCGAGTCGGTCGGCGTGCTCGTTCTCCTCCCTTGGGATTTGAATGAACTTGGCTCGGAGATTGTTGACCCGATCCTTCATTTGTTCCAAATACTTTTTCATCCATTCATTCCTACAATAGAGGACCAAATTTTCAACTCTTACGGCCATGGTGAGGTCTAGTCCTGCTACTAAGGCTTCATACTCTGCTTCATTGTTCGTTGTAAGGAAGTCTAGACGGACCATGCATTCGATCTTATCACGTTCTGGGCTATGGAGTATTACGCCGCTCCACTTGCTTGCTTATTGGAGGATCCGTCTATGTGGATGCTCCATTGTGGGACCTCTTTTGCCCCTTGTCCTTTTACGATGGTGAATTCTGCAATGAAGTCGATGACCGCCTGTCCCTTGGTTGTAGTGTGGGGGCGATATTGTATGTCGAATTTGCTTAATTCGATTGCCCATAACGCCACCCATTTAGCAACTTCAGGATTATTCATTGCTCTTCTTAGGAGTTTATCCGTCACTATGTGAGCTTGGAAGTAGGACTTGAGCTTGCAGGCTGTGGTAACTAAAGCAAAGGCAAGCTTCTCCATTGGTGGGTATCTCTCTTCTGCACCTCGAAAGGCACGATTTGTGTAGTACACGGGCTTCTGTACCCTGTCTTCTTCCCTAACCAATATTGCATTGACGGCCGCCAAGGATACTGCTAGGTAGAGGAATAGCTGTTCCCTGGGCTGGGAAGGACTAAGCAATAGAGGGGATGAGAGTAGGCCTTTAGATCATCGAATGCCTGCTGACACTCGGTCGTCCATTCAAAAGACTTCTTTAGCATGTGGAAGAAAGGTAGACACTTATCCGTTGCCCTTGATACGAATCTGTTCAACGTCGTTATCTTGCCATTGAGGCTTTGGACTTCTTTGACATTCCTTGGAGGTGCCATCTCCATTATGGCTTGGATTTTGTTTGGGTTGGCCTCGATACCCCTTTGAGACACCATGAACCCTAAGAACTTTTCGGCCGTCACTCCGAAAGCACACTTGCCTGGATTGAGTTTCATGTTGTAGGAGCAAAGGGTGTCAAATGTTTCCTTGAGGTCTGTTAAGTGATCTTCCTCCCTTCGACTTTTAACTAGCATGTCATCAACATAGACCTAGACATTTCTACCAATTTGCCGCGTAAACATCTTGTTCATAAGCCTCTGATACATCGCACCTGCATTCTTGAAGTCGAATGACATCACTCTATAGCAGAAGAGGCCCTAGCTGGTGACGAATGAAGTTTTCTCCTGATTGGCTTCATCCATTTTGATTTGGTTGTAGCCTGAAAAAGTGTCCATGAAGCTCAGCAACTAGTGTTGTGCGTAGAGTCAACCAGGATGTCAACCCGTGGGAGGGGGGTAACTATCTTTTGGACACGTTTTGTTTAGGTCGGTGAAGTGTACGCACATCCTTCACTTGCCACTGGCTTTTTTGACCATTACCACATTTGCCAGCTAGCCGGTGTAGTAGACTTCCCTAATGAAGTTCGCCTCTTACAACTTGCAAACTTCCTCCGCTATAGCTTAGTCCCGCTTGGGGGCGAATACTCTCTTCTTTTGACGGATAGGTGTGAAGGTGGGCAACACATTTAGCTTGTGCACCATAACGGATGGATCTATCCCTGGCATGTCTTCATAACTCCAGGCGAATACGTCCCGGTTATCTTTAAGGAAAGTAGTTAGTGCTTGGCGAATCGTCGGGCTGGCAAGGGTACCGATCCTCGTTGTTTGATCGTTTCTGGAGTCATCGAGGGGTATCTCTTCGAGCTCCTCCATAGGTTCTGTGGTCATCCGATGTTCTTCTATGTTCATGGCTTGGAGGTGGTCATCCATCTCCATCATTGCTATGTAGCATTCGCGTGTAGCCACCTAATTTCCACGCAGCTCCCCTACTCCGTACTCTATAGGGAATTTGATCATTAAGTGGTAGGTCGAGATTATAGCCTTCCATGAGTTGAGGGTTAGCTGCCCCATGATAGCATTGTAAGCGGACGAGTAATCGACCACAAGGAAGGTTACATCCTTAGTGATCTGTTAGGGGTAGTCGCCTACTATCACGGGTAATATGACTACACCAAGGGGGAATACCCGTGTTCCTCCAAATCCAACGAGCAGAGCGTCCATCGGAATCAATCGTTCTCTATCAATCCTCATTTGTTAGAATGCCGGGTAATAGAGGATGTCAGCCGAGCTGCCATTATTGATCAAAATTCAGTGCATATTGTAATCTTCTACTCGTATGCTAACTACAAGTGCATCGTCATGTGGGTGATGAAGATGTCGGGCGTCTTCATCTAAGAACCCAATGACGGGATTGTCCATCCGTGGCATTTTTGGTACGGAGCCTATTAGCTGAACGTTCTGACCATCCGTAAGTAAGTTTTTTCGGCCTTTTTGGACGAGCCAGTGGTCGTCGTGCCCCCTACTATCATTCTTATGTCCCCTACGGGCGGCTTGGGATGCTCATTCTTCCGTCGAGGGGCCTGCTCTTGTGACTGGTCCATCCTCTCCTTACTGACAAATCTCTACAACTTTCCTTGTCGTATAAAGACTTCGATTTGTTACTTCAAGTCGTAACAGTCAGATGTGTCATGGCCATGATCGTGGTGGAACCAGCAATACTTATCCCTAGGCCTTTTATTAGAATCTCCCTTCAACTTACCGGGAAAGGTCAAGGCTTTTTCGTCCTTGATCTACATCAAGACTTAGTCGATCGGAGCAATTAGCGTGGTGAAACTCATGAATTTCCCCGCGGGGGGTTTTAAGCTCCTGTCCTCACATTGTTCTCCGGTCCTTACCCTCTTTGGTCCCTTATCCCACTGTATGTCTTCCTGTCTTTCCCTCTTCTTGGGCCTTTCTTCTCGGGCTAGCAACGCATCTTCTGCGTTCATGTACTTAGTTGCCCTATATAGCACATCCGACATAGTTTTGGGGTCATTCTTGTATAAGGAAAACAAGAACTTACCCTTTCGCAGTCCGTTTGTGAAGGCAGCCACGAGTATCTTATCGTTTGCTTCGTCAATCGAAAGAGCCTCCTTGTTAAAGCGGGTTATGTAAGACCTCAGCATCTCGTCTTCTCGTTGCTTGATGTTCATCAGGAATGCAGTGGACTTCTTATACCTGTGTCCACCAATAAAGTGTGAGGTGAACTGGGCGCTTAACTCCTTGAAGGTACTGATTGAGTTGGGCGTCAGCCTACTAAACCAGATCCTTGCAGGGCCCTTTAGTGTGGTGGGGAAGGTTCTGCACATGATCTCGTCCGATACCCCTTGAAGGTGCATCAAGGTCTTGAAAGATTCCAAGTGATCCAGTGAATCCTTGTTTCCGTCATAGTTTTCCACCTGCGGCATATGAAACTTTGGTGGAAGGGGGAAAGAAGTAACAGGTGCTATCAATGGCGAATCCGTTCGGTGGACCAAGTCATTGAGGTCACTCAATACTCACCCATTGAGGGCATTCATCATAAAATCCATCTGTTATCTCATCATCTGCATCTCCTCCACAATATGGGGTGAAGCCGTATCAGTGATTGATGGACAGCTCATGTCCTGCCTTTCAGGTTTGCTTGGGGCATTACTCCCTTCCTGCCTTTCTTGGTCTCTTTGTTCAGCACTAGTACCTTCTTGGTCCTCCTCTTAGGTGTTGTGTCTTACGTTCTTCTGACACAGCTGCTCTTCTAGGTCTCGATTTTTTCTGGTGAGACGTTCCACTGCTGTTGTAAGGGTTTGGACCTGCCTTTCCAAGGCAATGGGTTACATCTCGTCTCCTTGGACGTTGTTGGTGGTCGCCATCGAGCGAGTAAGTACCATGCAACTTTTTTGTCCAGGAAGCGTTTGTATGGCTTACAAGTTGCTGTCATTATTCTCACAAATGGCGCCAACTGATGATGCCGAAAAAATCACCAGTGAGCCACACAGTTCTCGCACACTTAAAACAATCCTTGCACAATCAAAAAGAAGAGACCCTAGAAGAGTACCGGTGTGGTACCGGCCAAAGACCTTCCGAAGGTTAAGTCAAAAAACTTTTCTACAACTGTAAAGTGCTAGAGCTAGGGTGAATTATGCGTACCTATTTTCTAAGGGTCCTTGGGTTTTTATAGTAGTGTAGAATCGAACTCTCATACTTGCATAACAAGTATTTTCCTTATAGGGAAGATCTTTATAAATGCATGTATATTCTAGAATCCTTCTTGTGTTAGAATTCTATTCATATTGGGACTCTATGGACTAGAGTTTATTGTGAGATACAAGTCGTTTCCATTTAGGGTTTCTTGGAGACCACATAATGATCAGTTAAACGCCATGTGGCCCTTTGATCTGTCCACCCTATATTTGTCAACACAGGATCCATCCAATATGAGAAGATCTATCTAGCACCGTCAAGTCCCACTACGTGGATCCGTCCATTCTAACTTTCACCCTCTTCAAGACTTAATAAATGTATACTAAAATCATACTCTTTTAATTAATGAAAAATTAGTTACCCTTTTCTAATAAAAAATTAATTACAAAAAATAGAAGAAATTTACACTTTTGGAGACCCCTACACACGCATATATATTTTGTAAATAGAAAAAAGCGGGAAAGTGACAATTAACAACCCCAATGCAACTAGCGCAACATAGAAGGAGACAAGTACTAACGTGCTCACTTGTGGGATCAAAAGGGCTTGAACCCAAGATGTAAAATCAATTTTATTTTGTTTTAGTTTTTTATGTAGCGAATGTCCATAGGAAAGGACCCATAAGTTTGTCCTTGAAAAGTGGAGCTAACCCGTTCTAGCCCATGTCCGCCGAATCTAGTAGATCTAATATTCGGGCCCTCTAATTCATCCTAATCCAGCTGACTACTCACCCAAATTTTTTTTTTTTCGCTAAATTGAAAATTACACTCCTAAAATTTGAGTGATTAGATTTTACACTCTAAAGTTTCAAACTTTAGATTTTACCCCATAAAGTTTGGGGTTGTTTGAATTTTACATCTTGAAATTTCAGAATTTGAATTTTACCCCCTAAAGTTTGGAGGTGTTTGGATTTTACACTTCTAAATTTTGAAACTTCAAAATGTAAAATCCAAACACCCCCAAACTTTAGTGAGAAAAATTTAAATGCCCCTAAAATTTATTGGGTAAAATTCAAATTATGAAACGTTAGGGTGTAAAATCCAAACACTCCTCAACTTTAGAGATTAAAATCCAAAATCCCCTAAAGTTTACAGGGTAAAATCCAAATAGCACCAATCTTCTAGGGGTAAAATTCAAACGCTCCCAAACTTTAGGGGTGTAATTTACAATTTATCTTTTTTTTTTTTTTTTTTAAATAAGTCAAAAAGGATAAGAGTCACTTAGATCTATTAAAATAATCTCCAACTAATCTACAAAACAGTATCTAAGTTAATTTTTTTAGAAAATATTTTTTATTTACTTTTTTTTAGATAGATAAATAGTAAGGGAGAGGAAGGGTGGAGCTCGAACTAGCTCCGTTTGTTTAGATGGAAAACATTGCATGAATATAGTTTTTTGTGTTTTTCAATATTTATTAGTATATGAAAAATTTAGTTAAGAGTAAACTATCTTTGGTCGACATAAAAAGTATGGTTTATTTTTTACAGATTATTTTTTACTAAACTTTTTTGGGAAAACAACTCTATCTCATGGCAAGTTAAATAAGAGAAGTTATGAGATCATTTTTCAACACATTTAAAGTTGGTACTAAATATAGGAAAATGAGATAGTTTTATAGAATATAATTTTTTTTTTTAAATAACTCATTTTTTAAGAAAACTTTAACATTGAAACAAACACAACTCTGGGTTACTATAATAAGACAACATAAATGGAACCATTACTGTTACCCCACTTCTCTCTCTCTCTCTCTCTCTCTCTCTCGACTGGCCACAATTTTCTTGCCTTCATTTTAGAACAAGATCATATTATTTAGTTGTTTCACATTTTATTCATGCAGTGTTCAAATTCAAGTTATTTACAACAACCTCAGTTGGGTACTGATCCTACATTCCTACTGAGTGTATCTACCCCCAAATTTGGGGCCTTCTCTAATAATGGGTGTTAGGATTAGTGCCTTTAAATCCTATTGTATGATGCTATGTATATTATTATGTATGACTTAATGTTGTGATTAATAAAATTGTTTTATTATTATCTAAAATAATGATAACATGAATATTCGGACATTATCATATAGTCCATGAAATGCATAGTATGTGATTTATGTGATTTAGTCATAAAAGATATAAGTCACAAGTTCTTTGTAAACTCAAAGTTTTAGCTCGTAGTCGGTGATAAAATTGGGCATTTTATCTGCGAAGACTATAACATATCAACTAAGATGATTTGTCTTGATCATGGAAGTAAGGACTTCTAGTTGATGTGTTGATATGTTTTAAGATTGAACTGGACCGCTGTGAGATTTATTATTCTCCTAACAACTGTCAAATGAATAATAAATCTTACGACTTATATTTACATTAACTCTTAATCCTGAGAGAATAATAGACCTAATCATGGAGTGTAGGTTGCTTTGATTTATCAAGAGTGAGATTTAAATTAACAATCAAAACCTTAGTATGTTGGGTAGCAACATTAGTGTTAATGGAACATATATTCTCAAGATGGAATTCATAATTTCTTAACAGAGATATAAATTATTCTCTTGAAATAAGTTTAATGACTTCGGTTATTCAGAGAGTTAGGCCTAACCACTTTAGTAAGGAATTACTAAAGTATATATAACTTAAAGGATTAAACCGGGTACTCAAAGATTAAGATGTAATAATTTACAAAGTGACAGTCTACATTTATGACTTTCTATTACTACAAATATTTTATGAAGGGGCTACATGTATAATAAAGTCTTGGGATATAATTTATTAATAAGGCCTAGAGTGCAATTATATTTATATAGTTGTATTAAATATAATTAGTGGTAACTTTGAACTTGTCAAGAGTTGACAGAAAAGGGCAAGGCCCATTGGAGCTAGTGTCTTATTTGTTCCTTTTTGGTCCCACTCTAAGCCACACACTAAAGCCCAATTGGAAAGGCCCAAAAGACTAGCCTAATTAGATAATTAGTTATTAGGAGAGAAACATACAGAATTTTGAACAACACAAGAATATATGTAATGGTATGTATGTGAGTATTGGACACTCTTTAATTCTCTCAAGAACATATACTTATAATTGATTGAGAGATCACACTTCTTGGGCAACAAGTGGAATTGGAGTGAAGATTGAAAGAGTTCTTAAGAACTTCTGATCTTTGGTTTTGAATTTCACCGCACCAAGGTATACTCTCTTGTTCTTATGTTCTGAAGTTACATAGCACATGTTATCAATTGTGAATGAAGTAGATCCATTAATTTTTTCGTTGCATACATTCATATTTCCAACAAATGGTATCAGAGCGGTCTTCAATTTCCAATCTGTATAACATGTTTTGTGAGTTTTGGAATTAGAGTTAATAGTTTCATAATGTTAGAAGATTATATATGTATTTAATCTTCTGCATAGTTGTTGAAACTATGGTTTGATGAAAACTGATATTGATGTTATGATGTTGTTTAAATTTGAATTTAAGTATGTCAAATTGACTTTTAAGGCTATAGCATCAATGAAATTCAGTTTTAATATCAAATTCTATCAGTCATGTTCATATGGTGGTTGTTTGTTCATGGAAAACCGTTGAAAACTGTTCAGATCTTCCCTTTAAAAACTGAAAATACAGGTTTTTCATGGGTTAGCTTCTTGAGAAGTTACTTGTGAAAAATGCTTTTAAAGCACAAAACTTTTCGTTGGTAAGCTTTACTCGCGAGACAGTCACAAAACAGTCACAAAATTTTCTGTCTGAATTTTGTGTTTTCACTATTTGCCTTAACTCATTTTTGTGGCTAGAACTTAGTCACGAGATTCTCGTGAAAATATCACTGAAGGAAATTTTGAATTTTTTCTCTGTGTTTTCAAATATTTGAAGTGAAAGGCTGTGTGTGATTAGATTACACATGTTTACAAAATAAAAACCTTTAATTTAAAACATCTAGAGGGAGAAAGATACAAGGGTTGGATCTCACGGCCTCCATTATCGGTTCATAGTAGTGTGGGTAAACACCTTGTCTTGACATATATGCCTCGTGATCCCAAAGGAGGGTGTTTACTTCATAGTACTACAAGATTGAACTAACCCATTTAAAGCACCTCATCTTGGCGTATATGCCTTGCAATCCCAAAATAGGGTGTTTTGCTCTATGGTACTATTAGTTTAAACATTATAAGGGTGATGAAATGTGGCTACTCATGATTCAAGATAATGGTGTACACTAGACTAAGTGTAATGTTAACCTCCCAAAGGAGCTATGTCATTATTACTTAGAGGCTAAAGGTAATACGGCATATTACTAGTGTATGATAAGAGTTATCATGATAGCACTAATAATAAGAATAGTTCTCAATCAATTAATGTGTTTATAATAAATTTGCTACCAAGGAATTATAGACATGGATTGGGTTGTCGTTGTATATATTATTTTATTATTTTATAAGGTTCCATACTATATGTTTATATGCTAAATTGATAATGTCCAGTTTACTTATTATATTCATGTTTATTATTTTCAGATTTGAACATGGCATCATTTAGCCCACTTGTTACTATTCTTAGTCAAAACAAACTAACTGGATCCAATTATGTTGACTGGAAAAGAAATTTGGACATTGTTCTCACAACTGAAGAGCACAAATATGTGCTTACTTAACCTTGTCCTAGCTTTTCTTCATTATATGCTCCTCTTGAGGAAAAACAACGATATGATCGTTGGCAGAAATCTAATGAGATGGCCAAGTGCTACATCCTAGCATCTATTTCAAATGTTCTACATCATCAAATGCATGAGGTAGAACTAGCTTTGGATATTATGCTAAGTCTGAATGAGATGTTTGGTGAGCAAGGTCGTTTTGCAAGGCAAGAAACCATGAGGCAAATTTATAATACCAAAATGGTTGAATGCAGTTCAGTGAGGGAGTATTGTCTTAAAATGATCTCTAATCTAAATACATTGGAGGTTTTAGGTGCCGATATTAATGGAAAATCCCAAGTGAATATGATACTCCAATCACTACCGGAATCATTCAAGGAATTCAAACTCAATTATAATATGAACAAAAAGATTTATTCTTTGTTTGAATTAATGAATGAATTGGTAGTGGTGGAAGGCATTCTTGGTACTTCTAGTGTTAATGCTAATATGGCTGAAACTTCTACTTCTTAACCTAAGTCGAAAGGCAAGGGTAAGAAGAAGAAGAAGAAGAAGAAGGACTTCACCAAGCAAAATGGTAAACAAATTGCCTTAGGGGTTGCTGACAAAGGAAAGAAGATCAAAGAAAAGTGTTTCCATCGTGGTGAGAAAGGACATTAGAAGAGGAATTGTCCAAAATTCAAGGCTGTCAATAATAAGGGTATGAAAAGTTCATTCCTCCTTAAAATATGTTTGGTACAAAATCCCATGGATTCCTAGTGTGTGGATTCAGGTTGTACTAATCATATCTGCAATTCTTCGCAGGGGTTCCATGAGACCAGAAAGTTTAATGAAGGGAAATTGCTTTTTACTTTGGCTGATGGGAGCATGATTCCGATTGTAGCTGTTGGAATGTTTAATTTATGCTTTGAGTTTAGGGTTTTAATATTGGAAGACTGTCTTTATGTACCTAATGTTCGTAGGAATTTAATTTTTGCAAATTATTTAGGTAAACATGGATATTGTGTTATCCTTAAAGACAATGTTGTAATAAAGAATGGTAAAGTGTTTATCTGTTTTGACAATATTGTAGATAGTCTTTATATTTTAACTCTTGATAAGCATAAATTATATAATTTTGAATTAGATAATAACTCTCATGTAAAATCATTAAAGAGAAAGTTTCCTTATACTAATAATGCATATCTTTGGCACTTGTGTTTGGGTCATATTAATCCAAACAAAATTCAAAAACTAATCAAAGATGGGGTCTTAGAGCCTTTGGACTTTGATGAATTTCCAATTTGTGAATCTTGTTTGGAAGGCAAAATAACCAAACGACCTTTTAATGCAAAAGGTAGAAGAGCCCAAGAGTTGCTTGAATTAGTTCATACGGATGTATGTGGTCTTATGTCAACCCATACAAAAGGAGGCTATGAGTATTTCATCACTTTTACCAATGATTACTCAAGATATGGTTATGTGTACCTAATGAGACGGAAGTCCGAAACCTTTGAAAAGTTCAAAGAGTTTAGGGCTAAAGTTGAGAATCAATTAGGTAAATGCATAAAGGCCATTCGATCTGATTGTGGTGGCGAATACCTTCTTAGGGATTTCAAGGATTACTTAACTCAAAATGGGATTGTATCCCAATTGACTGCACCTGGAACTCCCTAACAAAATGGTGTAGCAGAAAGAAGGAATAAGACTCTTTTGGAAATAGTTAGGTCCATGATGAGTTACTCAACTTTACCAGTTTCTTTTTGGGGATATGCATTAAAAACTATAATGCATATTTTGAATTTAGTTTCATCAAAATCTGTTCCTAACACACCTAAGGAATTGTGAAGTGGGCGTAAGCCTAGTATGAAATATCTCCACATTTGGGGATGTCCAGCACATGTGTTGAAAATGAAGTCTAATAAGTTGGAAGTTAAAACCGAAGTATGCATGTTTTTAGGGTATTCAAAGGAAACAAAAGGTTATTTATTCTATAATCATAAAGATAACAAAGTATTTGTTAGCACTCATGCCAAATTTTTGAAGTATGATTATGTAAATAATTTTAATCCTAGAAATAAAGTTGTTTTGGCTGAAATGAATAAACCTGTAAATAAACAACCAATGGATGAAACTAGGGATGTTGTGGCTGTATTAGATACATCACAAGATATTACTCATGAAATGACTAGTACACAGGTGCCTCGTCGTAGTTGGAGAATTATTCAGCCTCCTATAAGATTTATAGGTTTGGGAGAAACTTATAAAGCTATCTCAGAAGAGGCTGAATCGAATCCCTACACTTATGAAGAGGCAATAAATGATATAGATGCACATCATTGGATCAAAGTTATGAAATCTGAATTAGATTCTATGTATTCCAATCAAGTTTGGGATCTTGTAAAGGTGCCTAGCGGCATTAAACCTGTTAGTTGCAAATGGGTTTATAAGAGAAAGAGAGGGATAGATGGAAAGGTTGAAACCTTTAAAGTAAGACTAGTGGCGAAATGGTATACACAAAAAGAAGACATTGATTATGAAGAAACCTTTTCACCAGTAGCAATGCTTAAATCTATCAGAATTCTCTTATCCATTGCTGCTCATTATGATTATGAGATTTAGCAAATGGATGTTAAGACTGCTTTTCTAAATGGCAATCTTGAAGAAGAAATCTATATGATGCAATCATAAGGTTTCATAGTAAAGAACCAAGAGCATATGGTATGCAAGTTGAAAATGTCCATTTATGGACTTAAGTAAGCATCTAGGTCATGGAACATCAGATTTGATTAAGCAATCAAGTCATTTGGTTTTGAACAAAATCTTGATGAACCATGTGTGTACAAAAGATATCGAGATAAAGTAGTAATGTTCTTAGTGCTTTATGTTGATGATATTCTGCTTATTGGAAATGATGTAGGAGTAATGTCATTAGTAAAAGTTTGGTTGTCAAGCCAATTTGATATGAAGAACTTGGGTGAGGCTAACTTTATTCTAGGGATTAGGCTTTGGCGAAATCGCAAGAATAAGATGTTAGGCTTATTACAAGCTGGATATATAGATAAGGTTCTAGAATGGTTTAGCATGCAAAACTCTAAGAAATGATTACTTCCTTTCAGACATGGAGTTTCTCTGTCTGATGATCAAAGGCCTAAGACTTAAAAGAAAGAAAACATGACGAGACAAGTTCCTTATGCTTCTGTAGTAGAAAGTCTCATATATGCCATGCTTTGTACTAGACCAAATATATGTTATTCAATTGGCATGGTCAGTCGATATCAATCAAATTCAAGACCAAAACATTGGCAAGCAATAAAGCATATTCTCAAGTATCTACGGAGAACAAGATATTATATACTTGTTTATCGGTGTGAGTATTTGATTCCCATTGGCTATACAGATTTAGACTTTCAAACGGACCTAAATTTCAGAAAATCCACTTTAGGATGTGTTTTCACCTTGGGAGGTGGAGCCATAAGTTGGAGGAGTGTTAAGCAATTTTGTATTGCAAACTCCACCATGGAAGTTGAGTACATTGCTGCTTGTGAAGCAGCAAAGGAAGCTGTTTGGCTTAAGAAATTCATTTCTGGCCTTGGTGTTCTGAGAATGGAGCAGGTTCCCATCACATTGTTTTGCGACAATAGTTGAGCGGTTGCACAATCCAAAGATCTAAAGAATCATAAGAAATGAAAGCACATTGAGAGAAAATAATACATCATTTGAGACATCATTGCTCGTGGAGATGTAGTGGTAGCAAAGATTGAAAGTGCAAATAATCTAGTAGACCCCTTTACCAAAACCTTGCCTCAAAGGACTTTCGAGTCACATTTGGAGAGAATGGGAGTTAGATTAGTGCACAATAGTCTTTAGGGCAAATGAGAGATTGTTAGAATTAGTGCCCTTAAATCCTATTGTATGATGCTATGTATATTATTATGTATAACTTAATGTTATGATTAATAAACTTGTTTTATTATTATCTAAAATAATGGTAACATGAATATTCGAACATTATCATATAGTCCATGAGATGCATAGCATGTGATTTAGTCACAAAAGATATAAGTCACAAGTTCTTTGTAAACTCAGAATTTTAGTTCGTAGTTGGTGATGAAATTGGGCATTTCATCTGTGAAGATTATAACATATCAACTAAGATGATTTGTCTTGATCATGGAAGTGAAGAATTCTAGTTGATGTGCTGATATGTTTTAAGAGTTAAAACATATTAAATTGGATTACTGTGAGATTTATTATTCTCCTAACAACTGTCAAATGAATAATAAATCTCATGACTTATATTTACATTAATTCTTAATCCTGAAAGAATAATAAACCTGATCATGTAGTGTAAGTTGCTTTGATATATCAAGATTGAGATCTAAATTAACAGTCAAAACAGCAGTATGTTAGGCAATCACATTTAGTATTGATGAAACATATATTCTCAATATGGAATTCATAGTTTCTTAACGGAGATATAAAATATTCCCTTGAGATAAGTTTAATGGGTTCGGTTATTCAGAGAGTTAGGCATAACCACTTTAGTAAGGAATTACTAAAATATATATTTATGAAATTTGATTTCATAAATACATGATGAATAACTTAAAAGATTAAATCGGGTACTCAAGGATTAAAACATAATAATTTACAAAGTTGTAGTCTACATTCATGATTTTGAATTACTACAAATATTTTATGAAGGGGTTGCATGTACAATAAAGTCTTGAGATATAATTTATTAATAAGGCCTAGAGTGCAATTATATTTATATAATGGTATTAAATATAATTAATAGTAACTTTGAACTAGTCAAGAGTTGACAGAAAATGGCAAGGCCTATTGGAACTAGTGACTTATTTGTTCCCTTTTGGTTCCACTCCAAATCACATACTAAAGCCCAATTGGAAAGCCTAAAAGGCTAGCCCAATTAGATAATCAGTTATTAGGAGAGAAACATATAGAATTTTGAACTACACAAGAATATATGAAATAGTATGTATGTGAGTGTTGGACACTCTTTAATTCTCTCAAGAACATACACTTATAGCTGATTGAGAGACCACACTTCTTGGACAACAAGTGGAATTGGAGCGAAAATTGAAAGAGTTCTCAAGAACTTCTGATATTTGGTTTTGAATTTCACCACACCAAGGTACACTTTCTTATTTTTATATCCTGAACTTACATAGCACATGTTATCACTTATGAATGAAGTAGATCTGTTAATTTTTCTGCTGCGTACATTCATATTTCCAACAAAGGGCCCTAGGCAATGGCCTAATTGGCCTAATCCTAGGGCCGGCCCTACTGATTATTATGAATTAATGTACCTAGTCATGACTCATGGCCAATTAATGTATCTAGTCCCGAACTTTTCCAACCAAGAAAACGAAGACAACACATGTTGTCTTGACGTTTTAACTAACCAGCAAGCCATTATTAGCAATTCCTTTACAAAGATGATAGGTACTAAAATACTGATGATGAATTATTCAAATTAGTTGTTCTATTTTGACAATGATATTGTCCTTTATCCCATATAGTTTTATATTAATTTGGATCAACATATGGAGAAAAACAAATCTAAAATCTTTTTTTTTTTTTTTTTTAAATGTGTCATGCTGTGTCAAAGAGCATTCACATTTGGGTTCTTTTTTTTTTTTTTTTTTTAAAGTCAAATTTTAGCTAATCCAAAAACATGGTTCATCGAGCTAGATTGTGGCTAGCTAAAAGTCTTGAATGGTACATACAAATACAATAATGCCTCATGTGGTGGCAATGCGCGCAGGTGTGAACCAAAATGGTGAGATTGATGTTGACAGTTTTATACCAGGGGGGGTTTCTATGTTCTAATTAAGAGAATTTGCATCACCCTCTTCTCTTCTCTTCTCTTCTCTTTTAGTCAAATTTGATTTCAAAAACTATTTTAACTCATTCATTTATAAATCTCAAATGAATGAAAAAAAAAAAAAAAAATTTTAAATTTAACTTCTTTGTAAATACTCCTACATTAATATTTTTTTTTCTCTATTTTACTTAAATATATATATTTTTTTAATTTCTCTCCAACCTATGCCACCTTTCTCCATTTTTGGCCTAATTAATTGTCTGGCCCTACCACAAACACTGCTTATTCAAACCACCCAATCTACACATCATCACAAGCCACCTAATTGGAAAACCACCACTACGTACATGTGGCGAAGGCTAACGAAATCGAAGGTTACGTTGTTGACTACGGAAATCGAAGGTCGTTGACGAAAACCAAAAAACTACCACAATGTGTGGCAATTGTTGTTAATCTATGCGCGCAGATTGCCGCTGATCTGTGTAGATTGGTGAGTTTGCCGCAGATTCTAGATTGTGTATGAGAGTGGAAGACTAGAAATAGAAGAGAAAGAGTGAGAGACGAGTCAGAGAAAAAATAAAAAAAGTTAAATTTATTTTTGCTAGTTTGGGAGCTAGCCTGATGTGGGGTATGGCCTTGGTCGACAATTGTGCATAGTGTAGACATGGCAAAATGGGTTAGAATTTTCTGACCCGACCCGTTTGACCAGCGACCCGTTTGACAAATGACCCGTTTTGACCTGTGACCCATTTTGACCCATGATCCGATTGACCCGACCCGAACCCGATCCGACCCGCCAATTTTGCCACGTCTACCAACGTTGAGTAGATTGAGATTAAGATGTAATTCTTATAAGATATTTATTTATTTATTTTTTCACTTAATATGTTATGTACTCCATTATAGTTTGTCATTTTTTACTTGCCACCTTCATTTTATCTTCCTACTTTAAACAGATCGAAGATTATACCAAGATTAGCTTCTAGAAACCTTGAACAAGACTTGCACAAAATTTAGGTATCAAGTGTTTAGTGGTAATAAGTAAGTAGCAACAGTATCACTAATGAGAATCTAATTACAGTTAAGGAACTCAGAAACAATTGACAGATTGCATCTATTTCAAAAAAAAAAAAAAACTTGTTTGAAAAATATGGGTCAACTTGACCCATTCCGTGACCCGACTTGACCCGCAACTTGTTTGACCTGTTTAAAAATAACCCATTTTGACCCATGACTCGCGACCTGATTGACCCGACCCAATCCCGACCCGACATGCCCGTTTTGCCATGTCTAGCATAGTGTGAGCTCATAGAGATGATGATCAAAGACAAAGACCCTGCCGATCAACAATTCAACCTTCAATTACAAACACTAGTGATCACAATGTCACACATAACACAAGACTGGAAAAAAAAAAAAAAAAAACTTTACTTTTCGGTGATTAACGGGTTTGAAATTTGTGGAGAGAGAGATATTATGGAGAAAGAAAAAATAAAATTAAAAAAAAAAACATTCAAATAGAATTAGAAGAATAAATCAATAGTAAAAAGTATAATATAAAGTATATGTGAGTTGTCCATTAAAAAAAGAGTAGTGTTTTAGTTGCAATTGTTGGAAAATCTGGTTTTGCATCTCATACAAAACACATAGCGGAAGTAACAAACATGGATCTACTTCATTCATGAAAGATAATATGTAACCTTGAATTATAGAACAAAGAATAAGAAGCATATCTTGATGCAGTGAAATTCAAAACCAAGACTTAAGAATACCTTTAATCTTCATCTTAATTCCACATGGTGCCCAAGAAGTGTGGTCTCTCAATCAGTCATTTTGTACGTTGATTCTCAAAGAAAGTTATTCTTCTTCTCCTTGTGGAGAAAACTAATTTCTTTTCTTTTCATCATACGTACATTATAACTATCTTGGTGGTTTCTTTATTTAATAACTCTTATTAAATAAAAACTGATTATCTAATTGAGTTAGCCTTTTAGGGCTACCCAATTGGAGTTTAGTTTGTGACTTAAGATGGGACCAAAGGGAACAAATAGGACTCTAACTTCAATGGGCCTTAGGCTTTTCTGTCAACTCTTGACAAGTCTAAAGTTACCATTAATTATATTCAATATCACTATAAGAATATAATTGTTCTCTAGGCCTGATTAATAAATTATATCCCAAGACTTTATTATACATGCAACACTTTCATTAAAATATTCGTAGTAATACAAAGTTATGAATATAGACTGCCACTTTGAAGATTACTATATCTTAATTCTTGAGTAACCGGTTTAATCCTTTATATTATTCATCATATATTAATGAAATCTAATTCCATAAATATATACTTTAGTAACTCTTTATTAAAGTAGTTGGGCTCAACACTCTGAATAACCAAACCCATTA
The DNA here is from genome assembly GCA_023621385.1 of Quercus gilva. Classification (NCBI taxonomy): domain Eukaryota; kingdom Viridiplantae; phylum Streptophyta; class Magnoliopsida; order Fagales; family Fagaceae; genus Quercus; species Quercus gilva. The sequence goes on from CM042477.1 coordinate 40,521,973, forward strand.
AATTTATCTCAATGGAATATTTTATATCTCCGTTAAAGGATTATGAATTCCATCTTGAGAATATATGTTTCATCAACATTAAATGCGGCTACCCAATATACTGAGGTTTTGATCATGTCTTATAGATTTCATTGCTGATATATCAAAGCAACTTACACTTCATGATCATGTTCATTATTTTCTCAGGATTTAGAGTTGATGTAAATAGAAGTCGTGAGATTTATTATTCATTTGATGGTCGTTAAGAGAATAATAAATCTCACAGTGGTCCTGTTTAATATGTCTTAACTCTTAAAACATATCAATATATCAACTAGAAGTCTCCACTTCCATGATCAAGATAAATCATCTTAGTTAATATGTTATAGTCTTCGCAGATAAAATGCATAATTTCATCACTGACTACGAACTAAAATTTTGAGTTTACAAAGAACTTGTGATTTATATCTTCTGTGAATTTTCACATAAATCACATACTATGCATCTCATGGACTAAGATAATGTCCCATTAATTCATTAATAAATAGTCTCATATAATTAAACAATTTAATTATTTATAGCATGCCAATAAATTGGATTTTAGGGCACAAACCCTAACAGTAATTTAGTTAAGGGGTAATGATTTTCTTACACAACTTTTTTTTATTATTATTATTTAGAAAACAGTAATATTTATTAGAATACATAAACATGAAAGTAATATATAGAGTTTTTTAAACAGGCTTATAATACATTACATTTTTATGTTTTATAATGTACATCAAGTCAACATATTTAATTCTAGATATTATATGTACAAGTGTATAAAAAATAAAAATAAAAAGAGTGAGAAACGAAAATAATAATAGTGTTTTAAACCAGGTTTATAATACATTACATAATCAGAGTACAACTACAAAATGGTCTAACCTTTGTAATTGTAGATTGAAGTTATAAACAGCGGACGCTAGACACAAACAACCAATGTGGGATAAACATTCCTATTTATTTATTTTTTTAGTAGATAGTAATACTTATTAGAACATATACAAAAATAATAATAGTGTTTTAAACCATTATTCTTTCAATGCATGCTTCAATTCAGTTCATCAAAAGGTTGACCGACTTGGTGAAAACAAAATTGATTGCAATTTCCTGATTTTGATTTGGAGTTGTTGTGTAATCATAGAAATATGATTTTAGTTGCATGGGGATCATATGGACACTGATATTTTCCTCGACTAATGAAAAGTTGTGAAACACGAGTCTCACAAATTATTGAGATTTGAGTGTTATTATATAAATTAACATTGTCATTCTAATTAATCTGTCAAATCTCATTAGATTCTAACTCCCATTCCTTGAAAATATATAACTGAAAGACAGCAGCAAGAGACGGTTCTAACCAGTTCTCTCTATATGAATCTGATTCATAAGAACTTGAACATGAAAACGATCACATGGTAATGTTTGGTGTCCATGTGATGCGAAGGAATATGGGGGAGAAAATTAAATTGAACTGAAGAAGGAAGGAAAATTAAGCTAGTCAAATCCAAGATAAGGAGAGCTATAGTACTCCTCATATTTTTCATTTTATTTGGTGGATGGTAGCTAATCGACCATGTGCATGCATGCTAACACGCATCTATGTGGGGGCGCTTTATTTGAGGCAACATGCTTATGTCCATGTGAAGGGATGGGGAAGGTGGACGAAAAATATAAAAAAGGAAAATATACGTTACATCAATATAAGTTTAGTATGAACATTTTTCATGATGGTTAACATTACCTATTATGATTGATACATCATAAAAATGGGTTCAATGTCCCTTTAAAGACATTTGAGTGATGAGTTTAATAAATTTGAAGGACGTGTTATAAACTTAGACATTCCAAGTTTCGTTCACCAAACTATTAGTTTGTAGGGTTTTCAAGGTATCTCATGTATAGAAAATTGAATAGTCTACTTAAAGGCTAGGAACCTACTTCCTTAAAATAAAAAATTGTGTTAACGATGGATTCAAATAAAAGTGATGTGCTCAGTTCATAATAAACTATGTTAACAGTTATAAATAAAAAAATAAAATAAAAAAAATATGAAAAATGTTATATCTCTAGCTATATTCCTCGTGTAACATAATCCATATTTTGTGTGTTTGTTAGTGTGTGGGGGCTTGTGTTTATGTCTCTTTGTGTGATAAAGAGAGCATGGTTTCTTGTCTTGTCTTGTCTAGAAGCTCATTCTGCGGACATAAATGCCACGCACAAACCTTACTCTCGTTCGATCCAATATTCTTGAATAGAAGATAAAATCACAAAGTGCTTTAGATTTTTGGATTTGGTCCCCAATCTGCGCTTGGGAAAAGAGAAAAAGCCTTCTAGCAGTTCTTTACATATGAGTACTGATCGCTCAGCTCTAGTCCTGGTATCTGAATCAAACGATATACAGATCCAGACAATAATATAAGATCCATATGACTCTCTCCTTCCATCATTTGGACATAAAATTCCATGTATCATGATTAATTTTGACTGATATCATAATAATAATTTAACGACAACCCTACTTTTTCCATCCTATATAACTATGCGAATTAAAACTTCCTCTGTTGACGTATATAGGTCCATTGGTCTCTAACTAGGTCTAGTTTTCTTGACTTGCACTATACACATACTACACTCATATGTCTTGTATTTAAAGACACTCAATCTTGTACAGTTTATTGGTGTGATGAAATATGATGATGCCGAAATTCTCACCAGTGAATTGCACGATGCTCGTACGCGCGAAATGACACCTGCACAACAAAAAGGAGAAGACCTAACAGAGAGCACCGGTGTGGTGCCGGCCAAATACCCTCCGAAGGTTAAGTTAGAACTTCTTTCAACTCTAGAGTACTAGAGAGGGGTTGATTATGCGTACCTCGATTTGTGTGGGCATTGGGGCTTTTATAGTAGTAGATGGTTGACCTCTCTTTCCTGGAGTAGAGGTCTTTTCCATATAGGAATCCTTACGAGCGTAGATTGCAGAATCCTTTCCTTATAGGACTCTTCTTTATAGAATCCTAGACTTGGTGCACAAGGTTTTTCCTTGTGGAGATACACTCATTAATGAGTGTATCTTCAAGAACTTTATTTGCGCCAGAATTCCCCATATGGGCTTTACGGCTTAACTGGCCCACCCAAACTCGGCCCACAAGGGGTGGTCCGTCAGGACGCTGGCCCATCATGATTATGGGCCGTCAAGATATCAGTCCGTCATATACACGCAGATTTTGCCCTCTTCAGTTGCCCCCTCACACCGTGAGTCCATCATGGTTTATAGGGTTCACGGTGTGACAACATATTGTTAAGTGATGATGGTTAAGAATCATAACGAGTAAGAGTTATGACGGGTAAGATATCCGTGGGTCGTTGGTTTCGTGACATAATTTCAACCTAATACTATGACACGTATCACTATGCTATTGGGCGCTGTCTTGGATCGAGGCGTCGCCTCGTCTCCCGTGTAATCTCTTTATAAATTTCGCCTCTCATTTCCCACTTTTGCTCAGAAACACTTTGTCAGAGTGCAATTCGTCATACTTGTCAGACTAGTAATTCGCATCCGTCTCCATCAAATTCTCTCTATTCACATTATACTAACTAGTAAGTACTTTTCGCCATTTCGTTCCCCGTCAGATTTTTTATTCTTCTCCATATATATCCGTCATCATTTCTATAGAGTCGTCAGTATTTAGGAAATGTCTAGTGCGTCGAGTAATCAATCATTTGTCCGTGACGGGGCGGACTATGAAGATGCATACCCGTCAGGTCATAAAGATCTAGACAGTCCCAGCGACGATAGGGGTCCGTCTTCCTCTTCTCCGTCCTCAACAAATGAGGATATGGAGTTGGTTGAACATGTAGAGCTTGATGACAATGAACAATTAGGACCCGTCGAAGGGGCCGACGGACCAAGGGAGTTCATCATGCTCCCAGAATGGACGGTTAACGATTTTACATCAACCATTAAGGAAAACCACTTCAAAACACTTAGGGATAACTACCAGATTCCAGACCATATCCCAATCCGTCTGCCTTATAAATCAGAGAAGTGTTACTATGAGGGAGTAGAAGGTGTTGGAGTATATGAGCAAATGTTGAAGGCTGGACTCAGATTCCCACTGAGCTTCCTTCATCGCGAGTTGCAGAAGTATTTGGGTCTGTCTGTCAACCAAATATCCCCCAATGCTTGGAGAGTCTTCATAGCAATGGAGATTCTGTACGGGGCTTGGTCAGACGGAGCTAGGAGGTTGACGGTACGGGAGTTTTTACATTGCTACCGTCCAGACGAGATCGACAAATCTAGGGGTATATACAGTTTTGTACCTAGGAGTGCACTGCTAAAGGTCATATATGAAACCCCAGACTCCAACAGAGACTGGAAGAGTAGATACTTTTTCTTAGAAGGTGACGGATGGATGTGCCGTCCAGGAGAGACAGACCATATGCCTGTCGATACCACTTAGGGCATTTTATCTGAGAATGGTATGTGTCTGTCTTAATGTGTGAGGATACTTTTTAAACCGTTCAATTTATTTTGAAAATTTTTCTAACCGTCCTCTTTATTTGCAGTTCGACGGCTCCCCCAAATTAGTGTTGAGGAATTTAGCTTTCTTGAAAGAATTTTCAACAAGACCACGCCGGAAGAAAGGACTTGGGCTTAGTTGGTCAATCTTGATACCATCTGTTGGTACTGTGACGGGCCTGTACCTTCACCACAAGCAATTAAGTATGAAAAAAGGATCCGTCAACGTATGTCCGTCACTTCCCTCTTGCTTTATAATGGGATTTGTTTTGTGAAGCTAACTCTATTCCCTCATTCTTTCAGAAATGGATATCGCCAAGAGAAGGGCACTCATACGGAGTAATGCTGCAAAAAATAGGACGGCCAAAGTTGAAGAACAACAAGATGCGACGGTCCCAAACGCAAGCAGCCGTCCAAAGGAGACCGTCCGCCTAAGAAGCCCAAGGTTCCCCTGGAGCCTGTCGTGGGGCTTATGGCCGAAGGGGCTAAGATGGCCACCCCTCCCAAGCATGGTGCTGGCAAAGGGCTGATGAAGGATCCGTCCTTCGGCCTTAAGAAGCCACCTCTCCTTCTCAGGTAAGGCCCGTCCAAGTCCTTTATGTTTTACTCTTTATCCGTCTTACTATTTTTGATTTTTGAATTATTCCACATTTCAGACTATGGTCATGGTGAAAGGCCTTATGGGACAGTGTCTCAATCATGAGATGACCCTAGATCGAGTCTAGGAGAAAGCCAAGAGGACGGAGGAAGAGCTTGCCGAGCTGAAGGCATGGAGGGTCGTCCAAGAGAAAAAGTTTAAGTTGCTTGAGACAGACAGGAATGAGCTCTATAAATTGACGGAGGAGCTGAGGAAAGTCATAGGAGATAAGTAAAAAGAGGTCCGTCATGCAAAGGATACTGCTGTCCAAGAATATCGTGACTCCGACGCCCTATTGTCAGAGCTCGGAGATTCATATAATGATGGTTTTGACGAGGCTATCCGTCAAATAAAGGCATTGCATCCGGACTTCGATTTGTTGTCCGTCAATGTCAACACTCAAGAACCTACCTCCACCCGTCTAGCCCATTCTGAGGACACTAAAGAGCTCTTTGGAGAGAACCCTCCCGTCAGCACTCCTGGGGATCAACAAATTGCTGCCAGCGATCTTAAGGATGGTAGAAACGCCCCTGAGGATCCGTCAGCAGTTGAGAGCGATCCTAAAAATGGCCGAACCCGTCATGGTGAAGGGAAGGAAGCGTCCATCGTAGTTTAATTTTTTTTTGCTTTTTTATATTGATTTTTGAAATGTAAAGATATTCGGAGAACAATTTATGACTCCGTCCTCTTTTTATTGTTAAACATTTCTCTTATGGATATTTTGGTCGTCAATGTTTTCTTATCCACTCGTCGTATATATATTCTGTTGCTTTATTTGTTGATCTCATGTGATTGAGTTAATGAATTTTTTACCATTCGCATTTTGGTCCGTCAGACAAAAAGAAATACCGTTTTATTTGACTCTAGGCGTTTAAAAGGAATTCGTCCACACAAGGGTTTTATTTTAATTTTCAGTGAGGAGATCCGTCCACATTTTGGACCATAGTTTTTACCCGTCCTCTATGGTACTTTGGATTTTCACCCTCTTGGGATGATCCGTCATAGGACCTTGTGGTTTCTAACATTCTTGGAAGAAGACCATCCATTTTGTGGATACCGTCGAGGTTATGGTTTTGGGGAGTTTATAACTTTCTGGGAGGTCCGTCTAGCCTTATGGACTCCGTCCACGTTGTGGACTTGTGCGATTCCAGACCTTTCGTTGTCCGTCTATTTTTGCAGATTAAGGATCTTATCCCACCTGGGGAGATCCATCTACTTTGTGGAATTTTGTCCGTCTATTTCATGGGCTTGGTTAAATTTTAACCTTCTTGGGTTGCCCGTCTATATTACGGACTCAAGATCTTATCACTCATGGGGAGATCCATCCACTTTGTGGACTTTTGCTCGTCCACTTTATGGACTAAAAAATTAACTTTCTTGGGGTCATCTGTCTATATTGCAGACTTGGGATTTTATCCCTCATGGGGAGATCTGTCCACTTTGTGGACTTTTGCCCATCCACTTAATGGACAAATTTTTAACCCTTTTGGGGTCGTCCATCTATATTTAGGACTTTTAGCATGTAGGGAAATATAGTTGAATCTGAATAAAAATCATGCATTTGTAGAAAGTACGTGCCCCCTTGGGCTTAAAAACATATTGTAGCAAAACCAAAGTAAGAAACATGCCCGTTGGGCTTATTGTAGTCGCTATTTAAAAATAAGCAGTAAAAATCTAAGAATAAAAAGATAGGTGTTGTTCTTCAAGACATCGCCTCTACTGGTAGTACTTTCGCAAGTGCTCAGCATTCCAAGGATGTGGTAGCTTCCGTCCGTCCAGTGTTTCTAGATGACAGGTGCCCTTCCTCTTCCATGCCGTGACTCGGTAAGGTCCTTCCCAATTTGGGCCAAGTTTTCCTTGGGTGGGGTCTCGCGCTGCTCCCATGACTTTCCTTAGAACGAGGTCTCCAACTTGAAAGTCTCTATGCCTTACCCAGGAGTTATAGTGCTTGGCCATGCGATCCTGGTACCGTGCAAGCCTTTGCTCTACTGCTGACCTGACTTCATCCACTAGATCGAGCTGTAGACGTATGGCTTCGTCATTTTCCCCTTCGTCATGGTTGTGCACTCTGTAGCTTGTGAGGCCGACTTCGGCTGGGATGACAGCTTCGCATCCGTATGTTAGCCGGAATGGAGTCTCCCGTGTTGGTGTCCTTGCCGTTGTCCTGTAGGCCCAAAGTATGCTCGGCAATTCTTCTGCCCATATACCCTTTGCCCCCTCGAGCCAAGTCTTCATAATCTTCAGCAAGGATCGGTTCGTGACTTCGACCTGTCCGTTGGCTTGTGGGTGGGCGGGTGAGGAGTAGTGGTTCCGTATCCCTAATTGCGAGCATAAGTCCCGAAATGCATCATTGTCGAATTGTTTCCCGTTGTCAAAGATTAAGACTCTAGGGATGCCAAATCTGCATATGATGCATCTCCAAACGAAATTGCGTACATTCTTCTCCGTAATGGTGGCCAAGACTTCAGCTTCTACCCACTTTGTAAAGTAGTCAATGCCTACTATTAGAAATTTCAGTTGTCGTATTGCCGTCGGAAATGGTCCCATGATGTCCAGGCCCCATTGAGCGAACGGCCATGAAGCCGTCATTGGGGTAAGTTCTTTAGGTGGTTGTCTGATGATATTGCTGAACCTTTGGCACTTGTCGCATTTCTTTACATAGGCCTCGGCATCCTTCTGCATAGTTGGCCAAAAGTACCCTGTTCGTACTAGCTTGGGTGTTAATGATCTTGACCCTGAGTGGTTTCCACAGATTCCTTCATGCACTTCCCTCATGATGTAGTCTGCTTCTTCAGGACCTAAGCATCATAGGTAGGGGCGGGAGAAGCCTCTCTTGTACAAGACATCTTTTATCAGGACGAACCTCGCTGCTTGGACCTTCAGCTTTCGTGCAGCCTCCTTTCCGTCCGGTAGTACGCCGTTCTTCAAGTAGGCAACTAATGGCGTAGTCCAATTACTTTCGGACCTAAGCTCCTGTACATCGACAGAATTTATAAGTGGAGAGAACCGAATGAAAGAGAGTACGTTACTAAGGGTGGCCATATGTTCAGCTGAAGCGGCTTTGGCTAGGCGGTCAGCTTGCTCGTTTTCTCCTCGGGGGACTTGTGTAATTTTGGCCTTCAGCTCGTTTACCCTCCATCTTGCCTGGTCCAAATATTTCTTCATCCTTTCGCCTTTACACTCATAATCCCCATTTATCTAGTTGACCACAACTTGAGAGTCGTAGTGAATGATTACTCTTTCGGCTTCTGCAGCTTTGGCGAGGTCAAGCCCTGCTATCAGAGCCTCGTATTCCGCCTCGTTGTTGGTGGTAGAGAACTCAAGGCGGATCATACATTCGACCATGTCTCCCTCAGGTGAGTGTAGCACGACGCCGGCCCCCCCAGCCTGCTTGTTGGATGATCCATCAACATGTATACTCCATTGGGGAGACTCTTCTGCCCCCTCCTCCTCGCCATTTGTGAATTCAGCTATGAAATCGGCAACGACCTGTCCTTTAATGGTGGTTCGCGGGCAGTATTGGATGTCAAACTCGCTTAACTTTATGGCCCAGAGTGCCAATTGCCCAGCAGCTTCAGGGTTGCTCATTGCCCATCGCAAAGGCTTGTCAGTTAGGACGATAATCATGTGGGCTTGAAAGTACGGCTTTAGTTTTCGTGTTGCTGTAACAAGTGCAAATGCAAGCTTTTCAATGGGCGGATATCTTTCTTCGGCCCCACGTAGCGCCCGACTGGTGTAGTATACTGGTTTCTGCACTCTCTCTTCTTCACTGATCAAGGCAGCACTGATGGCAGCTGGTGAGATGGCAAGATAAAGAAAAAGTTCTTCACCTAGTTGCGAGGGACTGAGCAATGGGGGGGAAGAGAGATAAATTTTCAATTCTTCGAATGCTTGTTGACACTTGTCAGTCCACTCGAAAGATCTCTTCAATGTGCGAAAGAAGGGCAAGCATTTGTCTGTCGCTCTTGAGACGAACCTATTTAGTGTTGCTATTTTGCCGTTAAGGCTTTGTACTTCCTTCACATTCTTTGGTGGTGCCATTTCTATTATGGCTCGAATCTTATCCGGATTGGCTTCAATGCCCCTTTGGGAAACCATGAACCCCAGGAATTTTCCAGCCGTCACTCCGAAGGCACACTTTCCTGGATTCAGCTTCATGTTGTAAGAGCGAAGAGTATCGAATGTTTCCCTGAGGTCTTCCAAGTGATTTTCTTCCCTTCGGCTTTCACCAGCATGTCATCTACGTAGACTTGGACATTTCTCCCAATTTGTGGTGCGAACATTTTGTTCATAAGCCTCTGGTATGTTGCGCTCGCATTTTTTAGACCAAACGGCATTACCTTGTAACAAAAGAGGCCTTGGCTGGTCACGAATGACGTTTTCTCTTGATCGGCTACGTGCATCTTGATCTGGTTGTAACTGGAGAAAGCATCCATGAAGCTTAACAGTTGGTGTTGAGCTGTAGAGTCTACTAAAGTGTCGACCCTCGGGAGAGGGTAGCTATCCTTTGGGCACGCTCTGTTCAGATTGGTGAAGTCTACACGCATCCTCCACTTCTCGCTAGCTTTCTTGACCATCACTACGTTGGCTAGCCAGTCGGGGTAATAAACCTCTCTAATGAAATTTGCCTCCTGCAGCTTGCGGACTTCTTCAGCTATGGCTCGATCCCGTTCAGGGGCAAACACCCGCTTCTTTTGCCTGACGGGCAGAAAGGAAGGTGATACATTTAGTTTATGCACCATGACTGAAGGATTTATCCCTGGCATGTCTTCGTGACTCCAGGCGAATACGTCCCGATTTTCTCTAAGGAAGGCTGCAAGTGCTTGTCGGATCACGGGGCTTGCAAGAGTCCCGATCTTTGTCGTTTGATCAGGTCTGAAGTCGTCAAAGGATATTTCTTCAAGCTTCTCGACTGCTTCCGTCGTACTTCGATGTTCTTCTATGTTCATGGCTTAGAGTTGATCATCCATTTCCATCATAGCCACGTAGCACTCGCGTGCGGCTACCTGGTTTCCATGCAGTTCGCTTACCCCGTGTTCCGTGGGGAACTTAACCATCAAGTGATAGGTCGAGGTTGCCGCCTTCCATGAATTGAGAGTTGGTCGCCCCAGGATAGCATTGTAGGCTGACGAACAGTCGACCACGAGGAACGTCACGTCCCTTGTAATCTGCTGAGGATAGTCGCCAGCCGTCACAGACAACATGACTGCGCCGAGGGGAAATACCCTCGTTCCTACAAAATCGACGAGTGGGGAATCCGTCGAAATCAATCGTTCCCTGTTGATTCCCATTTGCTGGAATGCCGGGTAGTACAGGATGTCCGCCGAGCTCCCATTGTCGACCAACACCTGGTGCAAGTTGTAGTCCCCCACTGGCAAACTGATAACAAGCGCATCGTCGTACGGGTGGTGAAGTCGCCGCGCATATTCTTCGGAGAACCCGATGACGAGGCTCTCTCTTCGGGCTATTTTTGGTACTAAGCCCGTCAGCTGGACATTCTGGACCATCCTGAGGTACGTCTTCCGGGCCTTTTTGGATGATCCGGTGGGCGTCCCTCCTATAATCATTCTGATGTCGCCAATGGGCGGTCTAGGGCGGTCATTGTCCTGTCGGGGGGGGCTGTTCCTGATATGGTGGATCCGTTCTTTCCTTGCGTACAAACTTCTGCAGTTTCCCTTGTCTAATGAGGGCCTCAATCTGCTGCTTTAAGTCGTAACAATCAGCTGTGTCATGGCCGTGATCTCGGTGGAAGCGGCAGTATTTATTTCTGGAACGCCTGTTAGGATCTCCCTTCAGCTTTCCAGGGAAGGTCAGAGCCCTTTCATCCTTGATTTGCATTAGGACTTGATCTATCGGGGTAGTCAACGAGGTGAAGCTTGTGAACCTTCCTCCCTGAGATTTAGGACGCCTCTCGTCCCTTCGATCTCCTATTCTCGGTCTCTTCCGCCCTTGATCTTGTCGTGTATCTTCCTGCCTCTCCCTTTTTCTTGGTTTCTCTTCTCGGGCCTGCAGCGCGTCCTTAGCATTCATATACTTAGTAGCCCTGTAGAGTACTTCCAACATGGTCTTCGGGTCATTCTTGTATAGGAAGAGCAAAAATTTACCCTTCTGCAACCCATTTGTGAAAGCTGCTACCAGTATTTTGTCGTCGGCCTCGTCAATCGAAAGTGCTTCCTTATTGAAGCGCGTTATGTAGGATCTTAAGGTCTCGTCCTCCCGTTGCTTGATACTCATCAAGCATGCCGTGGACTTCTTATACCTGTGGCCCCCAATGAAGTGTGTTGTGAACTGAGCGCTCAGATCCTTGAAGGTGCTGATGGAGTTGGGCGCCAGTCGGCTGAACCATACCCTTGCGAAGCCTTTGAGTGTTGTAGGGAAGGCCCTGCACATGATCTCGTCTGTGACCCCCTGTAGGTGCATTAGGGTCTTGAAAGTTTCTAGATGGTCCAGGGGGTCTTTCAATCCGTCATAGCTGTCGATATGCGGCATGCGAAATTTGTGGGGTAGGGGGAAGGAGTTCACGGCCATAGTGAAGGGCGAGTCGGTGCGGTTAACTAAATCGTCAAGATCACTTGAAACTCGTCCCTTGAGTGCGTTCATCATAACCTCCATCTGTTCTCTCATCGCTTGCATCTCTGCCATAATGTGTGGAGGAGTTGCATCCGTGAGGGACGGCATACTCAAATTCTGCCTCTCTGGTTTGTTTGGGGCGTGACTACCTTTAGGCTTCTCTAGATTTTTCTTTGGAGCGCTAGTTCCTTCTTGGTCTTCTGGTTGGTCATTCAGCGTTGCATCCTTCTGGCGCAGCTATTCTTCTAAGTCGTGGTTTTGTTTGGTGAGACGTTCCACGGTGACACTGAGGGTCCGAACTTGTCTCTCGAGGGCAGTCGTAGGCGGCTCCTCTTTTTTAACGTTGTTAGTGGTTGCCATCGAGCGGGTGAGTACCATGCAACCCTTTAGTCCGAGAAGAGATAGTATGGCTTTCTTATTTTTCCCACAGACGGCGCCAACTGATAATGCTGAAATTCTCACCAGTGAGTTGCACGATGCTCGTACGCGCGAAATGACACCTGCACAACAAAAAGGAGAAGACCTAACAGAGAGCACCAGTGTGGTGTCGGCCAAATACCCTCCGAAGGTCAAGTTAGAACTTCTTTCAACTCTAAAGTGCTAGAGAGGGGTTGATTATGCGTACCTCGATTTGTGTGGGCATTGGGGCTTTTATAGTAGTAGAGGGTTGACCTCTCTTTCTTGGAGTAGAGGTCTTTTTCATATAGGAATCCTTACGAGCGTAGATTGCAGAATCCTTTCCTTATATGACTCTTCTTTATAGAATCCTAGACTTGGTGCACAAGGTTTTTCCTTGTGGAGATACACTCATTAATGAGTGTATCTTCAAGAACTTTATTTGCGCCAGAATTCCCCATATGGGCTTTACGGCTTAACTGGCCCACCCAAACTCGGCCCACAAGGGGTGGTCCGTCAGGACGCTGGCCCGTCATGATTATGGGCTGTCAAGATATCAATCCGTCATATACACGCAGATTTTGCCCTCTTCAAAATACAATTCTGTTGAAAAAATATATACTTTACTAAAGGTCATATAGACACATACCTTTGGTGGAACAGATCACCAAATTGCCAAATCTTGTTATTTGCTTGCTTTACGAATTCCTCACGATCTCCTTTGTGGAACACCTCCAAGTCGCAGGAAAGGCTACTAGAGTCTCTCCTAATTTTCACGCTACAAATTCTAGGGAATAGTAGATGGTGTCCCAGAGAGATGGCTTATTTTGAGAGATCACTCAAAACTATACGTATATTCACTCACTGTGTCTAACATCTATCTGACTGATGTAGGAGTATTTAAATACTAGTAGCGATTCACTTACTATTAGATATATGTGATCCCTAAAAGATCTCATCTTTTAAATTTCAAATTACTCCACCACTAATATTGATAACCCATATCAATATCTATTAAGTTTAAATTACCCCACTACTGATATTGATCACCCATATCAATATCAGTTAGTTTAAATTTAAACTTACTTATCAGATAACCCATGTGGACGATCCATGAGCCATGGTTTATGGGTTGGATCAAAACCAGCTCAATTTCTAACATCTCCCACTCGTCCACACTAGGTACTACAGTCAAAACTAGCTCCTCTCAATCTCTTGTCCAATCCTCTCTTTATACAGAAAAATGGAATGTGTGACCTGACGAGAAGGTGTAGGGTAGGAGTACTATATTAAGTCACCATCTAAGCTAACATAGTACATCACTCATGGTATCTCGTCTATGCCCCAGATTATTTGATCACACCCGATCAAGTTTCTTTAATCCCTCATGAGTTCAAAAAACTCAAAGCAACACTTGATCCTATACCATATGATATGCTCATGATTATGTTGAAAAACAAATTCCTCATAATCGCTCGGGCTATGAGCCATAAAATAAATGGTGTGTTCTAAATAATCTTCCCCAGACACTCATGTCAATTCATTTACACTTAACCGCTTTCCTAGACATGCTCCGCGAGACCGTATATATCATGGCCTTGAGATGACATGCTAAAGTAGCGACATCAAACATTCACTTAATGACATAGTTCTAGGTTGAAAAAGGGCACAGAATGGACCATATAATGGTCAACTAGGGCTCACATAGTGACGGAGTAGGGATCTATCCAATCACTCCCTTAATTAGTCGGCTATAGCACATACAGTATAATTTGTATGCTACGGTGGAGCTCCCACTCAACTGTGCTTGTCACACTTAAAAACCGTACAAATCTTAGTCCAATTGCCACAAAAGCAACCAACCTGAGTTTCTTAGCACAGTTACACATCAAGTTCCTGTACAAGATCTCACATTTGGCTTTATTCAAGCTTCATGAAGTTGTGGATACACTTCAAGTGCGACTCCCATAAGTCTCATCTTAGCCTAGCTAAGGCAACATTCATTATATTATCTTGCACGCCTCCCTAAGTGTCAAGATGATCACTTACTTGATTTATAGAAAAACAAAGTGATCACTATGTCTCATCCTGCTCGCTACTCAAGTGCTAGGGTGATCGTTTATGTGAGTAGATCGATCTAAGCCTGGTGACATATTCTCAAATAATGTGTGCTCAGTATGCAATATCAATCACATCACAAGATGAATCAAAATGAATAACATCATTATCGCATAAACTATGAATAAACATAAATGTCCATAAGGTATCCAAAAACATATCAAATCCTACAAAGTCCCAAACTCCTAACATGAGCCTGAAAGGCATCTCTAGCAATGGCTTTAGTAAGTGGATTAGCCACCATCCTGCTAGTGGAGATATGTTGGAGGATCACCTCTCCTTGTGTAATACCAAAAGGAATGTAGTTATAACGAGTCTGTATGTGTTTGCTTTCGCTATGATACTTAGGATCTTTAGCATGAGACAAGGCTGCCATATTATCACAATACATCTTTATAGCTTCATCTGCAAGAGATGTCACCCTTAGGCTTTGGAAAAATCTCTTTAACCAAACAGCTTCTTGTGCTACTGTTGAACAAGCAACATACTTAGACTCCATTGTGGACAAAGCAATGCAAGACTGTTTCTTACTGCACCAAGAGATAGCTGGACCACTAAGTAGAAATGCATAACCTGTAGTGGACTTGCACTCATCTCTATCACTGGCCCAGTCAGCATCAGAATAACCTCTCAATCTCAAATCTCCACCCTAATAGCAAAGAATGAGATCCGGTGTCCCACGAAGGTATCGAAAAATTCTCTTAACTGCTTGCCAATAAACAAGTCCAAGATTACTTTGATAACGACTAACCATACCAACTACAAAACAGATGTCTGGTCGAGTACACAACATAGCATACATCAGACTTCCAACTGCACTTGCATAGGGAACTCTTGCCATTTCTCTCTTTTCTTTTTCTGATTTAGGGCAATCTTTAAGGCTTAATGTATGTCCCTTCTCAATTGGAGTGTCTATGGGTTTGGAATTATGCATACGAAATCGCTCTAAGATCGTCTTTATGTAAGTTTCTTGAGACAAACCAAGAAGCTTCTTTGAGTGATCCCTGAAGATCTTAACTCCAAGCACATAATTAGCCTCTCCCATGTCCTTCATTTCAAAAATAGAGGACAACCACCTTTTGGTGGTGACAATCATCTCCATATTATTTCTAGCCAATAAAATGTTGTCCACATACAAAGACAGGATATGTAAACTCTTTCCTGATCGTTTAACATACACACAATGGTCTTCTTCCATCATTTCGAAACCAATCGAAATAATAGCCTTATGAAATTTGAAGTACCATTGTCTAGACGCTTGCTTTAGGCCATAAATGGAACGCTTAAGGCGACACACTTTGCACCCTTGTTCCTTGACCTCAAAGCCAATAGGTTGATCCATATAGATCTCCTTGTCTAGTTCTCCATTGAGAAATGCATTCTTTACATCCATTTGGAAAAGTTCTAAATGCAAATGTGCAACAATAACTAGAATAAGGCGAATAGAGACAAATCTCACCACTGGGGAGAAAGTCTCATCATAGTCTATCCTTTCTCTTTGGGTATAGCCTTTCGCCACGAGACGAGCCTTATATTTGTCAATTGATCTATCTGCCTTGCACTTTATTTTTAAAACCTACTTGTTTCCAATGGTCTTGCGCCCAGGCGGAAGGCCAACCAACTCCTAAACTTGATTCTTTGCCATAGAATCCATCTCATCCCTCATAGCAATTATCCATTCATGTGAAGCAGGTAAAGCTAATGCTTCCTCATAGAAAGCAGGCTCATCAAGGTCCAGTGAATCACATATAAAAGATTCCCCCTTAATCTCAAAATGACAACAGGGAATAGTTCCACGTTCACTTTTACATACCTTGGATCCTTATGTGTCACTATCTAGTGGTTTGCTCCTACTAAGAGCAAAATCACTCCCACTATCTTTGGCGATTTCAGGATGAAGTTGTGATTCTCCACCCTTGCCCAAAAATGGTATGACACCTTCAAGTTCTTACAACTCATAAAGCTGAAGATCTTGTTTTGCTTCATTGATGCTTAGAAAATCATCTTCAATGAAGTTGACATCATGAGACTCTATCTCAATCATTCCACCATCAGAATGTTCACTATACATTACATACCCCTTTGAGCTTTTTGAATATCTTATAAAGATTTTCTTACTTGCTCTAGGGCCCAATTTCCCATACTTATGGGAAGTACTGTGAACAAAACCTGCACAACCCCAAGGCCGCAAGTTCTCTAAATTAGGTTTTGCACCAGTCCATAACTCATATGGTGTTGTGGGAATTGACTTAGAAGGCACATGGTTAAGGATGTAGGCAGCAGTCAACAATGCATCCCCCCAAAACGAAATTGATAAGTTAGCTTGCGCCATCATATTTCTAACCATCTCTAATAGAGTACGATTCCTTCTCTCTGCAACACCATTTTGTTGTGGAGTACCAGGAATCGTCAATTGCCTGCGTATCCCTTTTTCCTCACACAGTTCCTGAAATTGTTTAGACAAATATTCACGACCCCTATCAGTTCAAAAAACCTTTAGGTTCCTTTCTTTCTGATTCTCAACCTCTACCACAAAGTGTTTAAAGCAATCTAACGCTTCAAAGCGATGGGAGATCAGATAGACATAACTGAAACGTGAATAGTCATCTATAAATGTGAGAAAATAAGAGGCGCCATGGCATGCCTTAATATTCATAGGTCCACATATGTCTGAATGGACTAATTCCAAAGGATGAGTTACCCTTGGAGCCTTACCAAAAGGCTTCCTATTAGGCCTTTCCAGCTAGACAAGGTTCACATATAGGTAGGCTTACATTAGTGATAGACCCCAATGGGCATTCTCTAGTTAGTCTAGCTAATCTATCTTTTCCTATCTGTCCAAGTCTAGCATGCCACATTACAAAATCAGAAATATCATCATTATGAGCAATAAAAGAAAAAGAGGAATGATCTAAATCCAACATAAAGAAATTATTAGATAAATAACCATGTCCATACAAGGTTTTATTTAAATAAAAATCCAATTGAGGACCATCAAAACGGAAACTAAATCCAAGTCTAAGCATAGTAAGTACTGAAAATAGATTACATTGGACATCAGGTGCATGAAGCACATCATGAAGAAGTAACGTACGTCCCAGATGCAATATGAGTTGGTAGGTTCCAACTCCTATGACTTCTTCTTGAGCTCCGTTACCCAAAATAATGTACTGCATGCCTATTGGTATCTTTTTGTAATCCACACACCCAACTTTATCTTTGGCTAATGTTTGGTTGCTCCTGAATCTACAATCCACCCAGGAATAGTATGAGCAACAAAAACATGTGTACAAACATAAGTAATAGCAGAGTTGTTAAGAATGGATACCTTTTTCGGCTCAGTGCACTCACGAGCGAAGTGACCCTTCTTACCACAGTTGTAGCACTTGATCTTTGCCTTGTCCTTCTTAGCACGCTTGCCCTTTTGGCGCTTTGCTATCTTGCCTTCTTTAGGCCCAAGGTTACCAGCACCTTTGGCATTCCTCCCTTGTTTTTTGCGTTTAGGCCTGAATGCCTTCTACTGCCCAGATTGGGCGACAAGGAAGGTGTTTTGGTGCACCCCCATGTGCTCTGCCTCAAGCTTGAGATGACGAGAAATATCAACAAAAGTCTTGATATTCTCACCATGTGTCAAAACAAGCTTCATTTGCCCTCAAGTAGGTTTAGGCAGTGAACGTATCACCGCTGTGACTTGTTGTTCATCAGAGAGATTATTGCCAGTAGCCTTTAGGTCACGGATCAATGTAGACATTGTCCTTAGATGTTTTAGCTATGCTATGCTTTGAATCCATAACATATTGCTCAAACTTCAAAGTAAGAGCTCGCAACCTAGTTGCTGAAGTCCCTCCATAAGCAATCTTAAGCTGGTTCCACATTTCTTGGGCATTTGGGTAGTTCTCAAACTCCCCAATAAGATCATTGTGCATGCTACTCAGCATAGTGAAGCGTGCACAACGATCTTTTTGAACCCAAGACTCATAGGCCTCTAAGCCACGGCGATGTTAAGTAGTATTCCCATTTTTAAGTTGCATCATCACATTGGTTAGGGTTTCAAGGACCTCTTGTTCATTAAGCAGATATTGAATTTTTCTATGCCACATATCATAGTTGGTTCCATTTAGTTTCTCTCCCTTAGTTAGATCAACAACTACATTCTTAGTGGCCATGTTAACTACATTCATTACACAAGTTGACATTAGCACATACATTTTTAAATTTTATTTCCAAAAAATCCAACTAGACCATGATATTCCTTTCTACATAGTAAGATTGAAAATTTTGCTAAGCTCATAATCATCTCTCACTATGTAAATTGGAATAACACATCTAATTGATTTTTAAATAAAATTTTGTGAAGAATAAAACATCACACAATCCACATATTAAATCATACATATAACATCTGTCCATACATCTTTGTGCACAACGCATTATGCATAGGCTGCACTATAAGCCCTATTGGTAATTTCATACAACATGTTAAGACAAAATTTGAAAATTATAGGTAACCGTAAAACACATCCCCTTACATGGCTTCCAAAATTAAATTACATAGCCTTAAATTACATTGCCAAAAACAATGGCCCAAAAAATTGCCAAAAAAACATTGGCCCAAAAATTTACATATTCAAGTATCCTACTACAAAGATTCTATTTGTAATTAAAAATTGGGGACGCTACATTACCAAATAATTTCAAAATTGTCTTATCCATCCACAATAACAACAAATAAAAATATACATGTCACATAAATTACCAATATAATCTCTAACTATAGAAATGAGCCAAAGAGTCTCATAAACCCTTTGGACACATATTCATCACATAATGCATTCATATAATATCAATTCAATCACATCACAATATGATAAAAAGACATTATAAATTAAATCAAAAATTGAAACCATGCATAATTATACAGAAAATTTAGAAAACTAATTTCACAATTTTCTCATATTATCACAATTCTATTTTAACATCACAGTTAAAAAAAAATTGCCAGTACAATTACATATATTAAATATATGTCACACTAGAAAAATGAGGTCTAAACAAAATTAAGAATATATGTGTCACACTAGAAAACCCACTGTGCAAGTGAGGCTGGCATCAACGGGGGGCTTTACACAATATCCTTATCAAAGTGTAACTAATACACTAACATGGGGCTGTGTAACTAAAACAAGGATAGTGTTCAAGTATAACTAATACACTAACATCAATGTGGGGCTCTAAAATTTTATTATTATTATATTAGATAACCACTAAACAATTAGTGGTTAGTGGAGCCCGCACTGTACACTATTACTAAAACAATTTTCTATACGTGAAAGATGTATTTCCTTTTATTGTTCATCGTCTTCAACCTTAGAAATCAATTTTTCAGATTTTACCAAATACAACTATAATCTTTAAAAGACCATAACTTTCTCATTTGAAGCCTAAATTAAGTATGTAAACTGTCGTATTAAAGCTTATGGAATGTACTTTCAAACCATTAAAAAATATTTGACATTAAACAAGATTTAATGAGTCAAAATAAGCCTGTAAATTTCAGATTACATGTAAACAATAAAAAAATTACAGGTTTTTTTTTTTTTTTTTTTTTTTTTTTTTTCCTTCTACATGCCATAACATGCCTAAAAAATTACAGATCTAAAAAATTAAAAAATTATTTAAACTTTTAATTTTAGCATGTAGAATTATATATCTCAGAGATCATGACATTATTCAAGAGTGAAAACAAGCATAAAATAGTTCTGATACCAATGTTGAAAAAATATATACTTTACTAGAGGTCATATAGACACATACTTTTGGTGGAAAAGATCACCAAATTGTCGGATCTTGTTCTTTGCTTGCTTTATGAACTCCTCACGATTTCCTTTGTGGAACACCTCCAAGTCGCAAGAAAAGCTACTAGAGTCCCTCATAATTTCCACGCTCCAAATTCTAGGGAACAGTAGATGGTGTCCCAGAGAGATGACTTATTTTGAGAGAGCACTCAAAACTATACGTATATTCACTCATTGTGTCTAACATCTATCTGACTGATGTAGGAGTATTTAAATACTAGTAGAGATTCACTTACTATCAGATATATGTGATCCCTAAAAGATCTCATCTTTTAAGTTTCAAATTACTCCACCACTGATATCGATAACCCATATCAATATCTATTAAGTTTAAATTACCCCACTACTAATATTGATCACCCATATCAATATCAGTTAGTTTAAATTTAAACTTACTTATCAGATAACCCATGTGGACGATCCATGGGCCATGGTTTATGGGTTGGATCAAAACCTGCCCAATTTCTAACAAATTCAATATTATTCTACAATTAATCTTCTTTTGGTTCTCTTTTATTTTAATTTGGTTATTCTAGTTTTCTTATATAATAACTTCTTAAACATCCCGATGTAGTGGTGCTTCTCATTCTATATGGATTGAAACGGCAACTATCTTTCTAACATACTATGTTGCAGGAAAGAATTTGTATTGCATACCAGCTATTGAAAATTTAAAAAGCAACAATAGTTATAAGTAAATTATCACACTTTCTTGTGAGTATTACAACAATAAACGTGGTTAGCACACGTTAAGGAATAATTAACGACAATGATGTTACCAATTTTGGTTTTGAACAGTCGTGGGAGACAAAATCAATCAATTCCCATCCTGATATATAATCATGAGGCATGAGTTTAGAATAGAGAAATAGACCCCACCATCTTTTCAAGGATTAAAAATGAACCGTTAAATATTTTTATAGGTACAAGATGAGAGCTGGAGTAGAGTTGTAGTCCTGCACAAGCCATCAACGTTCTTTTCCATATATTTGACATGCACAAAAGGTTGATTGGTGAAATGAATACCGATGCAGTAGTAGTTTGTGCGTAGTTTTTTGTTAAGAGTTTTATAGTTCAACGATTACTTTTTAGTATAACTCGTTATTGTCAAATTATATTTCTTTCTCGTTAATGAAAATGGTGCTTCCATTGATCTTAAAGAACAAATGAATTTTGTTTTCCTTAAAAACAAATGGGTAACGGGATCATGTTCGAGCAGAGCTCAATATTTTTTGTGAGTCCATGAGATTTACGTTACATATCAAAACGAGAAAGGAAGGTTTTGGATTCAATGTACGTAAGATAAGAGACTTCTTTATTACATAAATTTAGCTCCACTTACAATGAATTAAGCGAACAAACTCCTCTTTAGGAAAAAGAGAAATACCACTAGATTACACATCATTGCTGAACTCGTTGTTACATGACTATTGTCAAAGTTAACATACTAGTACGGGAATGCGTGTTTGGCATTTTGTTTTTTCACCTTAGTTAGCTTCTTTAATTTGGTTAGTTATAGCTTTTTTTAAATCTAATTATATTCTTTGGTAAACTTATGATTTAAGCCAAATTAATCAATGGAGATTTAATTGTATATTAACATTCTCATGCATTCTTTCTTTTTCCTATTAAATTAACTTATTACACCAGAAAATGATCAAAATTTCTACAAACTCAACATGTGGTTCTGAGACTTTGATCTAAAAATGCCTCTTTAATCGATGAAATGTTACTCAAATCGCTAGAAGTGGATAAGATTCACTCATGCTCAAATTAAGTTAATTGATTATATATTGTGGCATAGAGAATAAGATGAAAGATTAAGACTAAAGATTATATATTTCAAAAGATTATGATTGATAATGATATATAATCACTAGCTACAATGTTTGACAGAATGGACCTCTCTAATCAAACAGCCTAATCTGCATTGATGTAAGCGGATCTATGTTGCGTGACTTTGACATGGTAAAGGGCATTAATACAGTGACATGTGGGCCCAGCCTGTTTGGATGCACTAAGCCTTTATATATATAACTACTATTGAGTGAGGGATATACACCATACAACACATTTAAAGTAGGTGAGAGTGAGACTCCCAATTCAAAAGTGAAAAAAGAAAGTGCATTTTCATCATACGACTAGTAGTCTCTGAGTATATTATATAGCTATCGCTTCCAAAAAGAAAATGCTTTACTTATAGAAGAATTATGCTCTAAAAATTTAATTTTAAAGGCATTATTTAAAAATAGCGTACATACCAACAAAGGTGATTAAAGAATATTTGCAATTGATGGGATGATAGTAACCATTTATCAGTGCAATGTCTTCACTAACGACATTCCATCAATTTCATATTCAAAATTTAAAACAGATTGTTTGTTTGTGCGATATTACTAAATTAATTGCTACTTATATGTGATTGCAGAACGTAAACAATTTGCTAAGAATGTGGCATCGAGTAGGGACCAAGGTAGAGCTTGGAATTAGGGGGTGGTTTTGTTGTTGGTTGTGTGCTTTGACCTCTAACTTTGCTGCTTAACTAGTGAGGTTTTTCTTTTTTTCTTTTTTCTTTTTCTTTTTTTCTTGTTTGTGTCTTTGTTGTGTGCAAGATGGATAAGGAAAAAATTATTTTGTTTAAAATCTTTTAAATTGCCAGGTTGTTTGTTTTGGGTAAAATAGGTAGATTAGGCTTAATTTTTTTTAGTTTTACTTTTGATAATTTTTTTGTTGGACTAATTTTTTTGGGCTTGTGTGTGTGTGTGTGTATTATAGAATTAGATCTATTAATTTTTTTATGGCCTTTAAAAAGAAGAAAATAATAGAGTTACAAGAATTATTGATGGTATTACTCTTAAAAGAATAAATGATAATATTAAGGGAAGGGCGGGTATGCCCCTAAAAATAGATGATATTGCTTCCAAATTGGATCAAGCAAAAAAAATTGAGAAAAAACCTCCTACTATGAATTGAAGTATTAAATATTAAGCCAAAATTCATTACTTGAAGGAGTGTTAGAGTAAAAAAATTATGTTTGTTAAACAAGTTGCATTCATGTGTGAAAAGGTATAAGGTATCTCTCAGATCAGATCTCACGTCAGCTTGACTGGTACTAAGACATATTGTCCCTTACTTGTGTCTAGATGGAAACTGGATTGCAATTGGGTTTAATATTCGATCTGTATCCAACAAGAAAGGAGGAAAAACGAGAGCATATGGTTATTGGTTAAGTCTTGGATTGTAACATGAGCGTGTCTATTTTTCCGTGAATCAAAATGAGTATGTGGGTCAAAAGTAGTTCTAGCTTTTGAAGATATCAAAGGATCTAAGCTGGAAGGATAACAAAGCTGTCTAGTCCTTTGTCAGCCGAGAAAAAAGAAGGTGAGAAAACAATTAGGATTTGTCTACTATACAGTACTATGAAAGGAAATGAATCATCATCATCTTCGAGTGCAAGTTCTTGTACCCATCATCATCATCATCACCATCATCTTCGAGTGCAAGTTCTTGAACCCGACAAAATTGATTGTAATATTAGATTGGATCATTTTTCCAAGGTTGCTTGTCCTCTTGCCACACACCCCTTGACACTTGCTACTTCACTATCTAGTGTACTACATTAATATGAGCACAACCATGAATGATTGCAGGGAGAGAGATTAATCCAAATAGGACAGAGTTTACCTTCGAAGACTAATTTAAAAAAGAAAATTTTTTCCAATGATATTCATAAAATCATCCACTCGTGCACTACATTAATATAAGCACAACCATGATTATAGCGAAAGAGGATTCAAATTGCACAACTTTACTTCAAACTAAGTTTGGAAGAAAATTCTTCCAATAACATTCATAATATCATCCACTTGATTAATATGATTATAGCAAGAAAGAATCTTAATGGAATAGAGTTCATTTTCAAACTGAACTAATTTGAAAGAAAATTCTTCTAATGACATTTATAAAATTATTCACTTGTATTCTTAATTATATGATCTAATTAATGAGTCTTGTGATTAAATACAAGTGTATGTTTCTATAATTCGGCACATAGTAAGTTGAAAATATTTTCTTTATACCTTTAAAGGAAAACTTTGTTCATCCAATATTTTATTAGACCACAATGGCATGGAATCTCAAATCAAAGAGCATTAATAATTGATACTTGATAGTTTATATATCTACTTAATACACACAAATTAATATATACATGTATATACTCACCAATAAAGATTAAGGGGTGTTTGGGAGAGGAGTTTGAGTTATGTTGTTTGAGTGTTTTTGATATACTTGTGGGTGAAAAAGTGTATGAAAATGTGTGTAATGTTATTTAAAATGTGAAAATGTGAGTTAGAACTTACTCACCGAACATGGCCTAGTTTTTATAAATTTAAAGACTTGTCATTTAAAATCGTTATCACATTGTTTAATATAAAATATATATTTTTCCTTGTTTGAGTGAAACAATATTTTAATTGCCATAATACCGTTATACTTTTATATCCTTGAAAATTTAATTCGTTTATAATAAAATAGATTATCTAAATCTCAAAGAAACTCCGAAAAAAAAAAAAAAAAAAAATCTAAATCCCAAAGAAAAGAAGAAAATCCCATTAGAAATACGGTGTTGAAACAAAAACAACTCCAAAATTCCTTCGCTACAATCTGGGAATCATAAAAAACAAAAGACATTGAACCATTCAAATTACAATGACTTCGTGAACGTTGGGATAAAGTTGAAAAATGTTTTTAGCTACGATGTATGTTTTTCAGTGAATTCTCGTGTACTGTTTATGAGATCTGCAAATACTTTATTCAGCAAAAAAAAACTTTAAAATTGCGTCCTATAGTACTATTCACACATTTAAAAATTATTTTACTATAATATTTTCAATTTTCAGTAATAAGCGATATTCAAACAAACGGCAATAGACATTGACCGATAGGTGATATACCTTTAATCTACCTTTACACGTGATCCTTTTCTTTTCTTTTTTTTGATAGGTTTACATGCGATCCATGTTTAAACATTCATGTATATGGAGCATTGTTTAGGTGTTTGGCACCCGTATCTTATTCGAGATTAAATTAAATAAATATAAAGATTTGATGTAAAAGTCTTTGTTTACAGCCTCCGATAAAATAGTGTCATATTCGATTTTTAAAAATAAAAAATAAAAAATAAAAGGAGCTAACACACATAATCTTTATTCCATTAAAACCATATTCAACCAAGATATTTTAAACTAGCTTTGTCACACGCACTTTGTATGTGCAATAAGGCTTTTTTTTTTTTTTTTTTGGTCTAATGCCATAATTTTCCTTTTTAAAAAAAAAATTGGATAAATTTGTATTCAAGGCATGGATTAGTAGGAAAGTATCTTATTTTGTAGGCATTTTAAGTAAAGTAGGAGATATATATTTACCAGGTTGTCCTCAAGTTTTTTTTTCTATTAAATATAAGGTTTAAAGGTATTTCTAAACTACATAAAAATTTAGTCCAAAGAAGGGAATCCTCTAATAGATAGTATAGATAATAATAAAAAAAAAAAAAACAACAATTAAAAAAAAAAAAAAAACCAAACAAACAAACAAAGCAAATCAAAACTTCTTTGGTAACTAAGAGGAGGTGTCAGGGATGCCACAATCAACTAGGACAAGCCAAAGGGACATGGACGATCCAAAACTCTGCATGCTACTTTGGTGCTTTTAAGTTCTTACTAGGTAAAATTTTAGATATGCAATTCTAATAGTTACTGTCCCTAAAAAATGTATAATTTCAATAATCTTAAAATAGATTATGCCATTATTATGGCAATATGTTTATAGATACAAAAAATTCACAAACAAATCTATAATTATCGAGGTAGCAAGTTGTTATTGGTAAGTGAAAAAATGATATTAGTGGTGAGACCATATGAGAACCAATAAAAGATTGTCAATTTAACTATTGTGAAAATTATTGTGTACATAGCATTGCTTTTATTATGACCTCTAAGCCATTTCTTGTCATTTCCCTTAGGAATTATTTTAAGAACAAAAGAAATAAAACCAAAAATCCATTTGGCCACAATGAATAAATTCTTTTTTTTTTTTCTTGACAGAGAAATGAGATTTATTTATTAATATTAAGGAGCACCATTACAAGCATAGTCCATAGGGCACTCCCAAAGAGTGCCTAGTTGCAAACACTAAACAAATTCTAGTCATTTGCTTTGCTATAGGTATTTGTCAATTTAAGAAAGATGAACAATAGGAGTCATCTAGATGGAAATCTAAGATTAAAGGGAATGACAACGAATCAAACTAATGTGGAGAGTTTTGGACAACATTTTCTTTAACTTTGTTAAGTCAATAGGATTAGATTAGCAAATTGTGATCTCTTGTAACACTTAGAATCTTAGTTATTCTTGGTTATATTGAAAAAATAAACAAGTGCAAGACTAATCAACATTCAAGCTATTAAAGACCCAAAAACTCAGAAACTAAACTGCATTGAACTAGAATTTGATTCGAGCTTGATCTGTCGAGATCTACCTAACTCGACTAATCGAAGCTAAAATCTCAACCGATTAAGATTTGTACAAAATTTATTTAGATGTGATTTTTTGTCAGCAGTTTGATCTACGGTTTCGTGGATTATAAGACAAGTATAAAAGCAACCCTAAAGGATGGTTCTCGAGACTTTTCGAGAGCCATGTTATTGTACATAGATCTAGAAGTTTTCCAGCTCTCTTGAAGCAACAACCAGAGATTTACTTCCATATTGAAGATACGATAATTGAAGTGAAGTTGTTGCAATTTAGTTTACCTTAAAGTTGCTGGTCTAAAATTTGAAGTGGGTTCTTGGAATCCTAAGTGGATATTCACATACAACAAGATTCAGAATAGAAGATTTTATGGATTTAGAGCTACATGTGATCACGTCAATAAGTAAGTACTACATGAAGTAGTGATAGATTTATGGTTATGTCTATTGTATAAACATTCGTTCTATTTTAGTGGATTTTGTTTAACTTGGAATTGTAAGGTTAAATCCCTCGAGGGTCTCTACTATGAAATGATTTGTTTCATTAGTTTTCCCTGAGTCATCATATTATTGTCTTTGTGTAATATGTGATGTTTACCAATTGAGATCTATAGTATAACTGAACTAGTTAATTAATTGGTTAAAATTGGTTTATATTGTCATTTCTCACAACTAGTGCCTAAAACCCTAACAAAAAGCTTAATTGTCCCAGTCAATTGTAGCATCAATTGTAGCATCTCCTGTAACACCTTCCAGTCTCCAACAGTGTCTTCCATTATTTCTCCGCTCTAGTGCTCTTTCAGCTCAAACAGCTTCGGCAATTTTGTTTTGTTTTGTTTTGTTTTGGTTTGTTTTTTTTTTTTGTTTTTTTTTTTTGTTTTTTTTTTTTTTTTGTTTTAATAATATTTTGAATATATTAATTAAATAGAGTTAAAAAAAAAATTAAAATGGTATTTTAATTATGCGTGTTAGTTCGTATTCTTTTAATCGAAAAAATATATAATATGATATTGTTTTATTTGAAGGTGTAAAGTTGGTAGTTTTGTGTTGAATTCTTATTAAATTTAAACTCATACATACACAGAGGTGGGATTGGATAATTTGGGTGCATGCAAGGTTTTCAACAATTTCAAAAAAACAATAGTCCTGTAGAAGATCACCGACATTATAATTGTCTTCTTTTTCATGTTGAACTCAATTTTCTTTCATAATTTTCTTGGTATAATCCAAAATAGTAAATTTTGTGTTCTTTCTCACTTCCAAGTTATGAAAGATTCTTCCATCATGAGTATGCACAAAAGACGCGTTATTTTTCTACCCTTAAGGGTTACAAATAATTTCCAAGAAAAGTAAAGCCATTCAATTTCGAGGAATGACCCACATCAAACTTCTGTTCATATATATGGGTCTTTGTATTGAACGGCCTTCTAATACCCCAAGTTATATATTGGCCTTCAGAATTTGGTCTATTATCTCACAAAGGAAATTAAGAAAAAAAGGGGGGGAGTTTTGAATTATGTTTTTCATGTTTTTAATTCTATTAAAAAAAAAACTGCTTCATTTGGCATTTACCAGATATAGAGTATTTTTGTGGGCAATTGGCATTTATGCTACAAATACTAGTTTAATTAATTAATATAGTAACTGGAAGTCCTATTACATTATTACAAGGTAATCTAGCATAGATAACAAAAAGTTGGCTCTAACAATAACAAATGGAAGATGCCACATTTTAATTTTAGAGCCCTCTCCTATGTTGGCACATTAACATTGCAAACCTCAATTGAGCCATAATAAAGTAACTCCTCAATCATTTGCTCTACATGGTCATCTTCAAGAGGCATAAATTGCTGATTATCAGTACTAGTCTCCACTTGACCCTCTTCAAAACCAGTTTGGCCACTACTTTGATGGGAACTCATAGTAAACTGTGGCTCTTTCTGTACAGGTTTTTTGGCCGTTTGGAGAGAAGCCAAATGGCACTTGTGTAGCTTGGCTGTCAAAGTTGCTGAAAGAAGCTTGTTGAAAGGCGCATTGGGATTGTATGGGAAATTGGTACGTGCTTTTGGCCCACACATCAGCCTTGCTGCTTCATCGTATGCTCTTGCTGCATCCTCTGCCGTCTCAAATGTTCCTAGCCATATTCTCGTCTTCCTGACAATTATAAAATGCAAACGCAAATGAAATATGAGAACACGAAATATTTCTTTCAAAAAAATCATTGAAAATGTATCTCTTACTCTTACTACCCAAATCCCCCCAAAAAAAAAAAAAAATACAAAACACAAAAAACAACGTTTTTTTTTTTTTTTTTTAAAGAAAGGAATAGAACCGAAACGTTTCGTGGATACAAAAAAGAAAGAAACGTTTCAGAAGTGATTAGAGAAGGGAATTACAATAGAGGATGGCGAATTTCGGAGACCCAAGAGCCCCAATGCCTTTGGCGGACGCCTCGGTATCGCCGTTGTGCTCTAGCCATGGTGGACAGTAAGAGAAACGTTTCAAGAGGTTTTTTCGTTTGATTTTCGGTATTCAAAAGCTTTGGAGAGCTTAACGTAGTGGCGATAACTTATTATGTAGAAGTGTGAATGAAGTGATAGAGCAAAGGAGGGTTTATATGCGCTGCTCTTGCGGCCTTCTAGCTAGCTAGCGATCAGTTTTAACCCTGGTGGTCCCCACTGCTAATTTTAGTCGTCTTTTCCTTTCTTTTAGTTTTATGTTTCATGTTTTTTTTTTTTTTGGTTCATCTTTTTACGTGAGTAATAAAATACAATTTTGTATAAGAATTGCCAGCTATACTAAAACATACTAACTACTTTTCTATTACTACTTCAATTTCTACCTCTTTGCGTATTTGATTAATTTTCCAACTTTTTTAGTCCTCTTCACATATGCTAGACCATTGTTGAAAAAAAAAAAAAAAAAAAAAAAAAAAAAATCTCTAAGAGTGTATCTAAACTAAAAGGACTACATCAAACTTAGATTCTTATGTTTATGACAAATTGACATGTCATACCTCATATGACATTCATTGAAATTGAATATGAAAGAGAAGATAATTATGTAATATATGTGTTACAACTCATTATTTATGTCTCATTGTAATGTGGGTTTTAGTTAGATTAAAAAGTAAATTTTCTTGTTGTTGAATAAGAAATCTGAGATCTGAAATCCTCGCTTACATCAAAAATCAATTTGTGTTTTAGTCTGATGATAAGAACAATTACCATGGAGAATACACCATAAATTGAAATTCGATTGTATTTATAAAAACAAATTGTGTCAATGTAGCCCAATTAAGTTGAGCTAGTACCTTCTCAAAAAAAAAAAAGTTGAGCTAGTAAGATAATTTCCTTAAGTTAATTAATTAAACATAAAATGTGTTATTGATTGGTTTTTCTAGTGAAGGTTAATTGCATGAGTCAAAAGTTTAGATTCATAAGCGAAACACATTATAAATACAATTATCATATCAATTTCAATTTTTTTTATTAAAGTTTTGGCTAGTTGATAAGGCAATCATCCAATCTTTAGTACCACAAAATTGTGACAAAGAATGATATGAAATAATAAATAAATAAATAAATAAAATTGTAAGACGGCAATGACGAATTCAAATGGATATTTCTAGTTTTTTAGGTATATCAAATCATTCACGTAGTAGTGGAGTTTGTATGTATTGTAGTAGTTAGTGGACAAGGGTACGTGGCTCACATCACTGTTTCTAAACATAGGAAACGTACCCATATGCCATAATGTAATGTGAAGACACAGCCCATGTTTGATGTAATTTTCACGCCCATGGTCTCTCTCTTTCTGTCTCTGTGTGGCTTAGAATTGTAGCGGTTTTATTTGACCCTAGATTCCTTTTTGATGCAGTAAGCAATCTATATGAGTCTGCAATAGATATAGATAACATCAAAATTATTGCACACCAATTTTTTGTTTTGGGTTTCCTTTATTCACTCCATGATTAGGTCACTTTCACATGCCATACCTTTGAAGGTATTGTAAGTAAGTGTAACTACCACTTCAATTGCCCAAACATCAATGCGCATCTACTGACTAAAATGCTTGTTGTATGATTTTTCTTGTTTAAAATATTATTTCTGTCATTAAATTTTATATGAATTTTTTTTTTTACACCTAAACTTTTAAAAGTACATTTTTCACTTTTATATTATTGAATGTTATATTTTTTTATTCTTAAATTTTGTAAAATGATCTTCTTCTTTTTTTCATCCCTAAATTATTGAAATAAGTCCTTTTTCTTGTCTCTATTTTATTTGTACTTAAATTATTGAAAAAATCTTTTTAAAAATTTTAGGGATGATAAATACACTTTTAAAAGATTAGAAACGAAAAATGAAATTCATGCAAAGTTTAGTGATAGAAATAATATTTTAGTTGTTTTTTCTACTTTTTTTGGATAAATATGTTGTATGAAATTTGAGCTAAGCTGCTTATTTAATTATGTTACATCATGTCCCTTAGCTAATAATAAATAAATAAATAAATAAAAGTTACAACATATCCCGTGGTAACTTGAGTGGGATGGGTGATCTCTATGCACACTTGGAGCTTTGACGACTATATATATATATATATATATATATTTTTTTTTTTTTTTGATGAGGAATATTTTGACTAATCCCATAGCAACCCTTCGGGAAGGCGCTACTCTTCCCAAATAAGTTGGTCTTCCGAAGAGCACTTACTCACCAGAAGTGGAAGACCAAACGCAACCAAAATGTACACATGGCATGGCTAAAAGCTGACGAGTACAACCAAACATCCAACTCATGTTGTAATGCCTACATTGCTTAAGACTCTCCCATATGCACGCGACTGCCGGTGATATGATAAACTTTATCTCCTACAAAACAGTTGAGGGTAACTCCTCACTCCTTGTGGATCATCTATGGGATAGTTCCCAACTCCCACACGTTAGCTAGGGGATAACTCCATATCCCTACAATTCAGCTAATGCGATTATCCAAAAGCTCCTATATAAACATTGAGGCACTCCAATCCCAAGACACGCAAAAAATACTTCTCAGAAACTCCTCTCCAAGAAAGTTCATTATCAGTTTCTGACTTGACTTTAAGAGGGTCTTAAGCCGGCACCACACCGGTGCACTTCAAAGGTGTCTTTATTTTTTGCAGGTTCACTACTCTTCACCCCTCACGGAAGACAACAAGTTTGGGCGATAGACCTACTGAAGATTTAGAGCATCATCATCATCATCATCATCATCATATATATATATATATATATATATATATAGACACACACAAATATGATCCCTCACATCCTTCAGCGGCTGTTTGGTATTAGTCAAAATGACTCACATTGAACTCCTTGTCATCTATTGCAATGTGTATGTGGATTTTTCTACTTCTTTAGAAAATTATCTTTTGAGTCTAGTGGTAAGTTACAAAGTTGATATTAGTATGAGTAAAAAATCCTATTAGGGTATGTTCATATCATGCGGAAATTGGGATTAGAATAATTAATTTCTGAAAATTCATGAAAATATGATTATTCGTTTTGACATAATTATCGAGAATCACAATTTCTATCACATGTAAAAAACTTAACTCACATTTTTATTAAGAAGGATGAAGTCTTGCATAAGAGTAAATAGTGTGATACTTACATTTAGTTCTCTAATTTATTATTTTTCCTTTAAAATTGACAACTTACTAACTTAAGAGTTATATTAAGAAAAAAATTATCTAAATAAATTTTTTTATCAATGTTAAGGCCTCAAGGGTATTATTATATACATTTAAAAGTTATTGATAATGGTCAATGTGAGGAATGGAAGAGTCCCCATCTAGGCCTCAAGCCCAAGAAACGATTGGGCCACGGGGAACGAACTAGGCCAAGCACATATACTTGAAGGAAGGCCTAGGGGGCTATGTGGTATGGAAGAAAGGTAACAGGATCATCCCAAGTACCTAAAAGGAGGAGAGCAACATGGGAAAATAGTTACCATGAAAAAGGTAAGAAGCTAACCTTACCCGGGGTGAGGTGTACAGATGATCCACGTATGGTTTCTAGAAAATGCCTGGAACCACAAGAAACTTTCAAAACATGCAAGAAGATTGAAGATCTTCACCTCCGTATTAATGAGGGGGTTCTCACCTAACCTCTGCCGCATTGAATGTATGTGAGACAACCTAAACAGTACAAACACCCCCCTAAAAGTCAGAATTCCAGGATAAGGGAAGGGAGGAAACCAATAAAGTAAAGGAAAATATCCCCAAAAATTCGGCTAGCAACAGGACAGTTGTAGTGATAAGAACAAGGAATGTATCTATAAAAAGAGGGAGACAGGCAAATATTGGGAGAGATTTTGGAGGTGGAAAAAACAGTGAAAAGAGATGAGAGAAGGAAGAAAAGTGAGCTGTCTGAGAAAAGTGAGCTGTCTAAGAAAAGTGAGAGTGTATAACACCATGGGAACAAGAAAATTTCCTGTTGTAACAATTTAGTTTCATCTGAAATATGTGTGGTCAATGAAATCAATTGTTTGAGTTTCCTATTGTGGAGTGTTTATTCCCTATTGCTCATTTACAAATAGATTGTGTTGGACCTTACAACTGTAATCCGCGGATTTCACCATAGGCTAGTTTTTACGACCTACAATTGGCACCACCTATGGGAAAACTCTACTAGGCAGTAGGCTTAAGAGTTGATTTTTCTTTGTTTTTTTCCATGGCGAATCGATCCTGAAGCGGTCCCACCTATCTACCTCGCCCAAGCATTTCTGAAGAATCCGTCCATGTAGATCAACGTTTGCAATCTAAAGTTCACAAAGAGACTAAAAAGCAACCCGACCCACATCTGCTGGAGGAGAGGTCTGCTACGAATACAGAAGGCCCTTCCTACTGCAATTGGGATAGGGAAGTAGAAAAGTTTAGGGAGCAAGTGGCAATGTTGCGGTGAGAAGCTAGGAGAAATGAAGAGCTCCTTCGGAAGAAGGACGAAGAACTTCTTCATCAAAGAGGACCGAGTCCTGTGCCAAGTCACTCCCGAGGAGATGAGTGCAATGTGGGACAAAAGTATAGGAGGCAGGACAGAAAACAACCCCCTCCCCATGGGGAAAGGAAGCAATCTACCCACAAGGAAAGGACAGTCTCTCCACCTCACAAAAGGAACGGAAGGGAAGAACGAAATAGGGAAAAGTCTAAAGGGCTAATCCCTCAGCATTCAACATTTCCCGATCCTTGAGATCTTGTCACACCTTAAGCCTTTAGATCAAATGCCATGAGTAAAGCCTTGCAACAGATATCTAAATCCTCGTTCTTAGAAGAAATTGAAAAGATAGATCTACCACAGAGATTTATGCGGCCAACCTTCACAATATATGATGGCAAGTCTGACCCCGTGGAGAATTTCAACCATTACAATCAAAGCATGGCCATATATTTGAGGAATGAAGTCCTGATGTGTACGATATTCCCTTCCAGCTTGGGACCAACTACTATGAGATGGTTTGATGGATGAGAGAACCCTAAAGCCATTTGACTCACTCCTTACTATGTCTATGAAGGAAGGGGAAACCCTCAGGGCCTATTCGGATCGTTACTGGGAGTTATATAATGAAATCAGGGGAGACAATGGAAGAATTGTGGCTAGCATGTTTAAAGTGGGGCTCCCCATCGATTCTGACTTAAGAGCTTCATTAGCTTTGAAGCCAGTCATGGATATTTTATGTGCATTGATAATAGCTTAATTTTGCATATTTATATCATTATTAGAAAGCATTATCATACTTATTTCGAGTTAATTCATGCATTTTATATTTGGTTTTGGAATAATGCTGAATAATCAATTTTGTGCTTAATTGAATTTTATTACGTGAATTTGTCTTTTGTAGGAAAATAGAATTAAATAAGTTGATTTGTGCAAAGAAGAAAGCTGGTGGACTTTACTTTTACAAGGGCCATGATGAAGTTAAAGAAGGTCAACCCAATTAAATTTAAATCCAATCGGAGCAAGGAATCAAAGGAAATTTGCACCGAATTCAAGTCCAAATTGGATTAGGATTCCAACCTACGCATCAGTTAGTATATTTGACATAACTTTCGGCTCATATGTCCAATCGCAATGATTCAAGTTGGGCTGGAAAGTTAACTTAAAGAGCTACAACTTTTTAGTATCAAAAATATTTATTCGGACGTTATATGGGCCAAAATTGTTGGTGAAGTGAAGCCTAAAAATCTGAGATTTTCTCCAAACTGAAATTCAACTTATAATAGGATTCCTTGACCTATTTAAAGGTTCTTTATGGAAAAATTCAGAGGAGGCTAATGCTCGGGCTGAGATGCAAAACAGAAAATTTGGAGTAAGAGGCAGTGCCGCATGTGGCTCCTCTGTGGCTTTTCTCTAGTATTGTAACTATTTCTTTCCCTATTTTATTTGTTTAGTTTAATGTTTAGTACTTTATTTTTGTGTTTTATTTCAATTATTATGAGTAGCTAAATTTATAATTGAGGTTGAGGATGAAATCTTGTTAAGGATAATCAATATTATTTATGTGATTTGATTTTTCCCACAAAATTTATTCTTTAATGATATAAATTGCTCTTGCTTCATATCAATTGACTAAGATGGGATTCTAGATATGAGTTCAATCATGTTTTTCTCATGATTTAGGATTTGTCTTAATTAATTGAATGCTTGGTTTATTATTTCTTGATTTTAAAATTGGATTTCTCTTGTGATTTGTTTGGCTACAGATACAATTGGTGATTTGATTTTATACCTAGGAAGTGAAGAAGAGCATGCTTTAGATATTTAAATAGAAGTTTTAATGATAATATTTTCCATGATAGCAAGATTGATTTCTAGGCTATCATGTAATGGTTGGGAAAAATTAATGATCGTAAATATATGCTGATATGAATTAACAAGATGCATTCCAAAACCTTAATTCCTTTCTCTAGATTGTTTACATCTCTTTACTGCTTTATATTATATCTTTGCTTAGTTTAATTATTTTCTTAGTATATTTAATTACGAACAACCAATTTTTATCAAACTAGATTAGGATTAATTTGATTAATATTTGATTAATTTTCCTACCTTCATTCAAATCCTTGTGGGTTTGACCTTGTTCTTGCCAAACTATACTTCGATACGGTTTGTACACTTACGAGTACTTTAAAATTTCACAACAAGTTTTTGCCACTGTTGCCAGGGACTTGGTTAGGAAAATAAATTAGGTCTTAATTGAATTTTTCCTTCTACTAGTTGTAGTTAAAATTTATTTTTTTAAAATAAAAAAAAAACATTTTTTTTTCTTTGTGCTTGGTGTATGAGAACTTGGATACGTGATAAAGAAAATCGTCTTGTTAGTTTTGATTATCCATCCAAAATGGGAGAAACAGGAGATGATTCAAAAAATCTTAGTGAGTTGTTCTCACCTATTACCACCAATCCTCCATCTTGCATAGTATTGCCTGCAACCACTGCTGAACAATTTGAGTTGAAGCCACAAATAATCCACCTTCTTCCTACTTTTCATGGATTGTATAGAGAAGATCCTTATATGCATGTAAATGATTTTCTTGAGATTTGTTCCACTTGTAAGTTCCAGAATTTCACTGATAACTTTGTTCGCTTGAGTTTATTACATTTTTCCTTGAAGGATAAGGCAAAAGCGTGGCTTAATTCTTTGTCACCTAGATCTATCATTTTATGGGAATTGTTTGTCACAAAATTCCCCTTTAAATTTTTCCCAATGGCCAAGACCAAAGCTTTGAGGAGAGAAATTGCAAATTTTTATCAGGATGAAGAGAGATTTTATGCGAGTTGGGAGAGATTTAAAGACTTGATCTTAAAGTGTCCTCACCATGGTTTTGAAACATGGAGACTAGTACAATATTTTTATAATGGTTTGACTTAAACAAATTGTAACATAATTGAGTCCATGAATGGTGGTGGATTTTTGAGTCTTATGGATGATGAGGCATACAAATTTGTTGAGAATTTATCAGAAAGCTCACAACAAGGGGATTTTTCCAATCGTAGAGAGAGATCTGCCCCTGCAATTAAGAAAGGAGGATTGTATGAAGTCAGTGAAGATTTAGACATAAAAGCTAGGTTGGACAATCTCACTCGTAAGGTTGAAGCTTTAGCTTTAGGTAGAGGGATGAATTCTATCAATCAAGTTCAAAGTGAAATATGCTCTATTTGTGCAAGTCCTATGCAAACAACACAAATGTGTCCTTCCACATCTGGTTACCCTGAATACTATACTGAGCAAGCAAATGCACTAAATAATTATGGAAGGCCACTTGCTAGTCCATTTTTAGAGATATACAATCCAAATTGGCAAAATCATCCTAATTTCTCTTGGAGGCAAAACCATTCCGCCACAAATATAGGTGGACAACAAGTGCATCAACAAAGTCAATTTCATCCTCCTACCCAAGCATATCCTCCCATTCCTCAATCAACCCCTCAATTTATGCCACCACTGAGACACCAATCATCTTTGGAGGAGTCTCTCAAAACTTTCATGCAATCAACTAGCCAAGCCATTCAAGAGATGAAAAGTTCCACTCATTTAAATACTCAAGCTATTTCAAAGTTGGAAAATCAAGTTGGCCAGTTAGCAACCAAAGTTGGAGAGAGTGAAAAAGGAAAATTTCCTAGTCAGCCTATACCCAACCTAAAAGGGCAGTATGCCATTAATGGTTCTTCTAGTTCTACTTATGCACATGAATCTATTCAGTCTATTGCTACCCTTAGGTCTAGAAGACAAGTTAATAATCAAGTGAAAATGCTAGAAGTGGAGGATAATGAAAACATTGTGTTAGAGGAAAAAGGAGTTCACAGTTCATAATTCGCAGGATGATCATAGAGAAAAGAATGGCAACTCGACCTCAATTCCAATTCAGGATCTTAGTTCTTCCCCTCTTGATAAGAAGTTTGTTCCTAAAGCTCCATTTCCTCAAAGTTTAATCAGTCCTCAGAAAAGTGCACAATTTGGAGGTATTTTGGAGGTTTTTAAGCAAGTGCAAATAAACATTCCATTTCTTGTGCAATTCAACAAGTTCCTGCTTATGCCAAGTTTCTAAAAGATCTTGTGACAATGAAGAAAAAGACAAATGTCCCTAAATTGGCATTTTTGACAGAGCAAGTTAGTTCAATCATTCATAATAAATATCCAATGAAATGTAAGGACCCTAGATCTCCTTCAATTTCATGCAAGATTGGGGATCGTCTCATTGAGTGAGCTTTGCTAGATTTGGCGGCAAGTGTGAACCTAATGCCATAATCAGTTTATTTACAACTAGGTTTAGGGGAGCTGAAAACCATAGCCATGGTACTCTAGTTAGCCTACAAAAATGTGAAAATTCCTAGAGGTATTGTTGAGGATGTGTTGATTAAGGTGGATGCATTCTATTTTCTTGTTGATTTTGTTGTGTTAGACACTGAGCTTGCTCTAAATGCCAGTACATAAATCCATGTCATTTTGGGTCACCCTTTCTTAGCCACATCCAATGCTTTGATCAATTGTCGTAGTGGTGTGATGAAGATTTCTTTTGGGAATATGACTGTTGAGCTTAATATCTTTGACATAAGTAAGCAAGTACTAGATAATGAGGATATATGTGAAGTAAACATGATTGAGAGCCTAGTCCATGATACTTTCGTACAATTAAGTTGTAAGGATCCCTTAAAGGCTTGCTTAACCCTTTTTTTATTGCAATTTGGATATTGAAAAATCAATTAAGGAGGTCAATGTATTGTTGGATTCTGTTCCTCTCTAAAGTACTGATAGCTGGCAACCAAAAGTAGTCCCTCTTCCATTTTCTTCATCCCTACTCCCATCTACTGTAAAACCACCAAAGTTGGATGATGTTTGGGAACATCAATTGGTAAGTATACTTCAAGAGCATAAGAAAGCTTTAGGTTGGACAATTGCTGATATTAAGGGTATTAGTCCCTTTGTGGTTATGCATAGAGTTCACTTGGAAGAGATTGCCAAAGCCTCCCAACATGTTTTTCACCCAAGTAAGTTACAATCTCATTGGACTAGTCCGTTCATAATATGCATTATTTATCTCCATGGTGTTTTTGAGATTTGGATGGTCCTATTTATCAGGATTGATCTCCAGTTGTGTTAAATCTTTTTACAAAAAAAAAAAAAAAAATTTCTTGTTTATTTTCTGCTTTTAGATTAATATCTGTGTTTATTTTCTTGTTTAGTTTTATATTCTTTTGTTCTAGCTGATATTTGACAGAAATTAAAATTTATAACAATCAGCTTAATCAAGGTACGTCTCTTCCTTCTCCTTACCTTACTTGTTTCTACTTGGTTCTCATGTTGCATATTAATATTTTGCTCTCTTTTCATTCAAGACATATATTTGAGAGTCTCATTTTTAACATTGAGGACAATGTTTGGTTCAAGTTTGGGGGATGCACATAGATTTCTATCTTTTTGTTGTGTTTTGTTTAGTACCCAAAAAAAAAAAAAAAATCTTTTGCCTAGCTTGACGTTTATGTTTTGAGATCATTATACTACTCTTGCTTAAAGAATTTCATTGCTTTCATGCTCAATTCATTGCACATGCACATAGCCACTCAGACACAACTTCTTGTTGAAGGATAAAAGTGATTAGAAAATCTTGAAGATAACAACGTGGAGACTGTAACCCTTGTGAGTTTTGAGCCAATCATTATTTTTGGAGGGTTACTTTTTTTTTTTTTTAATCTTAAAGTTCATTTGGAAGTGTGTAACATATTTCCCTTACTGTAGTCTCAGTGTTCTTTCTTTTGGCCAAGAAAAAAAAAATTTAATTTTATGCCACACTTGAATCTTTTGAAGTCATTGATGTTGAATGAACTATACTAGTCTTTGAGAGATGAGATTAGGCCATTTTTGTCTACTTTGTGCCATATATGTGTTTTTCTTTTTCTTTCTTAATATATTATCGGTAGTCATCCCGTTGAGCCTTTTAATTAGCATTTCTTTCTTAAAGCCCTTATCCATAGTGTTTTAAGATGGAATTTGATCAGTTTGTTTCAATGTGGTGGTTTGTGTGAGAATTCAAAGAAGAAAGAAAAAAAGAATTCAATGAAAAAAAAAAAAGGAATTTTGTCAAAAAGAATAAAATAAAAAGGGTTCTCATCAAATTTTGAGAAGTGAAATGTAAGGAAGGAGTACTGCTTTGAAGAAGAAGAGTTATAAAAAAAATAAATAAATAAATGTTGAATGGAAATTCCAAAAAGAGTTGACATTTCGACAAATCTTGAAAACACTTCTTATTATTTACCTTCACCCATTTTTATTTCATTCCCTTTGCTTTTACCCTACATTAAGTCCTAATGAAGTCCTTAGTTGATATTGAAGATTGTGTAGTTCAGATATTAATATAACTGAATAAAAAGTGTGGTATAAATTCTTTTTGGCATCCTTTCATGAGACTACTTGTTCTTTCTTGATTAAGCATTTTTTTTTTAATGTGATTTATATGTGAGGTGTTTGATTTTGCTTACACTATTCCACTCACATATATTGTTGAGAGTGTCACACCCCATTTCAGAGTGATTTCATTTGTTGAGTGATAACACCAGAAAGATTCGGTTGAAGCATACTTTCAAATAGAGATTCGAGTCAAGTTTATTTTATTACTAAGAGTATGTTTGGGTTGGCTACCACTTTTCACTCACATTGAGTTTTGATCGCATGAGAAATTGCTTTAGCATTTGTAGTGCTTTTGAACTTGAACTAATCCTCTTTGCAAAAGGCGAATGAAAAAAAAAAATTTGATTTTCTTTGTTTTGTTTTAATTTTTGTTCTCAGAATTTTGTGGGTATATTCATTGCAAACCCTCACGAGACTACAACTTGTCCACTAGTGTAAGCTAAGGGTTTAAAGGCTTGTTGCATATGCTAAATGCAATCAAAAATTCCAGCGAAAGTGGATTAGTTAGGATTTCATTTTTCTCTTTCTTTTAAAAAAAAAAAATTCTTTGTTTTGTTTTACTCTTTATCTGTTTTGCTTGAGGACTAGCAAAATATAAGTTTGGGGGTATTTGATATGCATTGATAATAGCTTAATTTTGCATATTTATATCATTATTAGAAAGCATTATCATACTTATTTTGAGTTAATTCATGCATTTTATATTTGGTTTTGGAATAATGCTGAATAATCAATTTTGTGCTTAATTGAATTTTATTGCATGAATTTGTCTTTTGTAGGAAAATGGAATTAAATAAGTTGATTTGTGCTAAGAAGAATGCTAGTGGACTTTACTTTTACAAGGGCCATGATGAAGTTAAAGAAGCCAACCCAATTAAATTTAAGTCCAATTGGAGCAAGAAATCAAAGGAAATTTGCACCAAATTCAAGTCCAATTTAGATTAGGATTCCAGCCTACACATTGGTTAGTATTTTTTACTTAACTTTTGGCTTAGATGTCCAATCATAATTATTCAAGTTGGACTGGAAAGTTAACTTAAAGAGCGACAACTTTTTAGTTTACCAAAAGTTTGAATTTTGACGTTAAATGGGCCAAAATCATCGGTTAAGTGAAGACTAAAAATTTGAGATTTTCTCCAAACAGGAATTCAACTTGTAATAAGATTCCTTGACCTATTTAAAGGCTCTTTAGGGAAAAATTCAGAGGAGGCTAGTGCTACGGCGGTGATGCAAAATAGAAAATTGGAGCAAGAGGTAGTGCCGCATGTGGCTCCACTGTGGCTTTTCTCTAGTATTGTGACTATTTATTTCTCTATTTTATTTGTCTAGTTTAATGTTTAGTATTTTATTTTTGTGTTTTATTTCAATTACCATGAGTAGCTAAATTTATAATTGAGGTTGAGGATGAAACCTTGTTAAGGATTATCAGTATTATTTATGTGATTTGATTTTTCCCACAATATTTGTTCTTTAATGATTTAAATTGTTCTTGCTTCATGTCAATTGACAAAGAGGGGAGTCTAGATATGAGTTCAATCATGTTTTTCTCATGATTTAGGATTTGTCTTAATTAATAGAATGCTTGATTTATTACTTCTTGATTTTAAAGTTGGATATCTCTTGTGATTTGTTTGGCTACGAATACAATTGATGATTTGATTTTATACCTAGGAAGCGAAGAAGAGCATGCTTTAGATATTTAAATAGAAGTTTTAATGATAATATGTTCCATTGTAGCAAGATTGATTTCTAGATTATCATGTAATAGTTAGGAAAAATTAATGATCATAAATATATACTGATATGAATTAACAAGGCAAATTCCAAAACCTTAATTCCTTTCTCTAGATTGTTTACATATCTTTACTGCTTTATATTATATGTTTGCTTAGTTTAATTATTTGCTTAGTATATTTAAATGCAAACAATTGATTTTTATTAAACTAGATTAGGATTAATTTGGTTAAGATTTGATTAATTTTCCTACGTTCGTTCAAGTCCCTGTGGGTTTGACCTCATTCTTGTCAAACTATAGTTTGGTACGGTTCGTACACTTGTGAGTACTTTAAAATTTCTCAACAAACATGAATAAGTTAATGGAGCGGGTAGAGTAGTACATGAGATTAGAAGATAATCAGCTATAGGATAAGGCCAAGGCTAAAGCACTTGCCATGGAGAAGAAGGATGTTAAGGCAGATCAAGCTCCCCGACCCTGAAGGGGGACTTTTTCCCTCAGACTCAAAAGCTAAGATTTGAGATAGTGAGTTCCCTATACAAATAGCTCATCTATAAAATTGAGGAGAAGATAAAGAATGAGCCCTATTTTCGTTGGCCGAACAAGATGAGTGGAGATATTACTAGAATGAACCAAAGCCTTTATAGTTCATATCATTGGGATCGGGGGCACACCACCAAGGACTATTGAACCCTAAAGAATCATTTGAACCAGCTCGAGAAAGCAAGATACTTGAAAGAATTTATGGTCTGGGATGATTCTCGGCCGCAAGATCTTAAGGGGCTA
The DNA here is from genome assembly GCA_023621385.1 of Quercus gilva. Classification (NCBI taxonomy): domain Eukaryota; kingdom Viridiplantae; phylum Streptophyta; class Magnoliopsida; order Fagales; family Fagaceae; genus Quercus; species Quercus gilva. The sequence goes on from CM042477.1 coordinate 40,564,599, forward strand.
GCACCTCAAGAACTTCGGCTCCAACCATGGGACTTTTAAGGGTAATACACACGGCCAGGAAGGGGGTTGAAATCACAAAAAATTCACCACGGGTTTTAGCCGTGGCTTCAGGGTTAGACTCAGAAGTGGATTTTCCCGCCTATAAAAAGGGACGGTAGGAAGATGATAGCATTGACTTTGCTGGGAAAGACCTTGAAGGCACTATTCAACCCCATGAAGATGCATTAGTGGTGACACTACGAATTGGGGGTTTCGATGTTAGAAGGGTTAAAATAGACCAAGGAAGCGGGGCGGAGATTATGTATCCTGATTTGTATAAAGGATTGGGCCTTACTTCTAACGATTTGACCAGGTATGACAACCTCTTGGTAGCCTTTTACGAGACTGTTGTCACACCAGCAGGACAAGTGACATTGCCCGTACAGGTAGAAGGAAGAAAAGAGTTGGTCGACTTTATAGTGGCACATTCTTATTCCCCTTATACAGCCATCCTCGGATGCCCTTGGATTCATTCCATGGGAGCAGTACCTTCATCTTTGCATTAGAAGGTAAAATTTCTAATTGAGTAGGGCATTGCAGAAATTTCTGCAGATCAGATTATGGCGTGGAAATGCCAGGTAGCCGCCGTGAGGCACAAACAGAAAGAGGGGATCAAGTTGATGAACACCTTGTAGTAGTTACAGTCCTCGCTCGAGGACATCTGTGAGCGATTAAATAAGGTATTCATCGACCTCGGGGATAGATACTTCTAGGTAGGGGCAGGCCTCCCTATCTTAGAAAAATTAGAGCTAATTTTGTTTTTAATGAACAATCTAGATGTATTCACGTAGAGTTCGTATAAGGTGCCCGGAGTAGATCTAAATTCATATGTCATTGGCTTAATGTCAACCTTCGTTACTCCTCGAAGAAGCAGAGACCTCGTAGGTCCTCGAATATTCACGCTGAAGTAGTAAAAGAAGAAGTAGATAGACTTAAAGAAGCCGGAGCAATCAAGGAGGTCTATTATCCCAAATGGTTAGCAAATATGGTAGTGGTGAAGAAGGAGAATGGGAAGTGACAAGTATGTGTTGTCTTCACAGATCTAAACAAGGCATGTCTAAAGGATCCTTTTCCAGTACCTAAGATAGACCAACTTGTTGATGCAACTTTCGGACATCCTAGGATGAGTTTTCTTGATGCTTTCCGAGGATACCATCAGATAGCATTGGCTCCCGAGGACCAGGGGAAAACTTCTTTTATCACCTCTACAGTAATTTTCATTACAAAGTTATGCCCTTTGGGTTAATGAACACAGGGTCTACCTATCAAAGAATGGTTACTAAGATGTTCTAGAAGCAGCTGGGAAGGAATATGGAGGCTTACATAGATGATATGGTGGTAAAGAGTAAGGCCGCGGAAGATCATCTGTCTAACCTTGCAAAAACCTTCCAGACTCTACAGGAGCATCGATTGAAGTTAAATGCCTCCAAATGCGCCTTTGGAGTTAGCTGGGGCAAGCTTTTAGGGTATTTGGTTACTCACCGAGGGATTGAAGTTAACTTGGACCAAATAGTAGCGTTTCAAAATCTAAGGCCCCCAAGGAATCCTAAGAGGTCCAACGACTTTTCGGAATGACTACAACTCTCAACCGATTTATTTCACGATCCGTGATTAAATGCTAACCTTTCTTCAAGTTATTGAAGAAGTGGAAGTACTTTCAGTAGACGGATGAGTGCCAACAAGTGTTTGTTGAGCTTAAGCTATATTTATCTCGGGCACCAATCTTGTCAAGAATAGTGCTCGAAGAGACACTGTATATGTACTTAGCTGTGACGGATCATGCGGTAAGTGCTATTTTGTTAAGGTTAGAGCAGGGAGTTCAAAAGCCAATCTTTTATGTTAGTAAAACTCTCGTGGAAGCTGAAACACATTACCTCCTGTTGACACCCAATTTTGCAACCTATACTTAACCTTACACGGAGGGTAAAAGTGTAATTTCACCTTGGAAATAGACATCTTAATTCTGGACATTAGATCCTTAATCTCATTTCATCAAAATGATCATGATGTTGTAACGATCAAATTGACTAGTCATAAGCCTTAATCGGACCATCAGATTGAAGTTATCATCAAATCAAGTTTTAATGGCCGAGATGGACTATCACAAATTGAGTTCGACTATATGTGATTATGAACAATTGAGATTAATGATGTATCATAATTTGATTGGCTAGGACTACATCTTATGGTAAGGTTACACACACTTGATTAATTAGATAATCAAACATTAATTATTCAATGAGCAATTTGTGTAATTATCTTTTTAATTAAGGTAAATTTGGAACTGATTAAATAGAAATGAAAGTGATTGGATCTTATTAATGTTAATTGGAAACTAATTTGGGACCTATTAATGTTAATTTTGCTGGAATTATTTTCTAACAAATGACCTCTACTCACCATTTCGTTGATATCTCTCAGAATATTTTGAATCTATGAATGGGGTTAATTTTTCCAGAAACTAGACGTCCAAGGCTTCAACTTGAGCACAAGAATGAGACAATTCCTATCAGAATTGAGTAAGATATGATTTTTTTAATTTGGCTCTGCAAGTTGTTACAGTAGCAACGAGAAAACTAAATTTTGCTTGCTCATCACTCCTACCAATCTCTACATTTAATGCATCAGATTTTCCCAAAGTCTAAAATAAGGTCTAGGTTCATGATTCCTTTTGATCCTTTGTCAACCCTTATTAAATGACCTTTCATTCATATTTCTTCACCACTAATATATAAACCATCCATTTCCTCCATTCCAAAACACACATAGAAACACCCTCTCTTCTCCTCTCTTAAGTTCTAGTGAAGTTGAGTAGTCCTATAATATCTTAGTCTTCCTAAGACTCAAGGTATTGAGTGAAACTTACTCTCCCTCTCCTAGTTCTTCTTTTCTACTTCATCCTTAGGACTTCCACCAAGAGCCTCCTCCTCCACCGTGTGGATTTTGCATGCAAGTATAATCTTTATCCTTAACTTGTTTTTCATGTTGCTATAACATTAATTTAAGATTAGAGCATGCTAGTGTTTATTTAAATTCCTTGAATATGTTTGAATGTTCTAAAATGTTCTTATGTGTTCTTTACATGTTCTTGGCTGTTCATTACATTTTCATGTATAACACTAGCTTTGATCTTAAATCCACATCAAAAATATGAAAAAGATGTTTGTTTCACAATTCTTTCAAATCCTTGAATCTAGGATATCACCATCCACACACGTTTACTAGAATTTATTTTTCAATTTAAATGCAATGTTTAATAATTGAATTAGGGTTTATCACATGCACACACATTAAATTCAATAGGCAAATTGATTGATAACATATTGGATAATATGATATGAATGTTGGCCACCATAGTCTAGAAGACCAGTTTCACCGGGTAAGGTGGGTGCCTAATACCTTCCCACATTGTAACATAGCCTCTGAGCTTAGATCAAAGGTTGATAGATCAATGCTTATCCTTGTAATTTTCAATTTCTAGATTGTAACTAGGAAACAAAGCCATGTACTTTATCTTAGATTATATCTAGGACCAAAGCCATGTAATTTCCTATGATCAATGTAAATTCAATTTCAAATTAATAAAATAAAGAGTATTTCAATTTTGGTTTTCTTATTTATTCCAATAATTAAATAAGTGGCGACTCCATCGTAAAACCCTTAATCTAAAGGGGAAAATATAATCAGTCGAACCTTCATTTTGAGAGGCAATAACACAACTCCACCCATTCACGTGGGTTAGCCCAACATCCATAAAATAGGCCGGGGACGTAGTCTCTCACACCTTCCCCTGGAAAAAATGGCATTGGCAATAATCCATGCTGCTCGAAAACTGCCTCATTACTTTCAAGCCTATACGATAGTCATTTTAACCGAGCATCCCTTGCAAGCATTGCTCAGAAGATCGGACTTCTCGGGGAGGATAGCTAAATAAGGAGCTTTTTCAAAGCCTTTGATATTTAGTATAAGCCCCAAACTTCCATTAAAAGGTAGGTCTTGGCAGATTTTATTGTAGAATTCACCCCTAGACATCCCAAAATCTTGCAAGTGAAAGGAGGTAAATTGTGTGAACCCTGGGAAAACACATGGTGGGTATATGTAGATGGAGCATCGAACTGTCGAGGAGCAGGAGTTGGTATTATCTTGATCTCTCTAGAAGGAATTAGATTGGAGAAATTGTTCAGATTGGGATTCCTGGCATCAACCAACGGAGCAGAGTATGAAGCTCTTCTTGCGAGGCTCTAGATGTCCAAGCAAGTGGGAGCAAAAAGGATATGGATGCACTATGACTCTTGGCTAATTGTAAGTCAGGTTAGTGGTGAATTTGAAGCTAAGGATCAGAAGATGGTAAGCTATTTAAAAGAGGTTGTAATCCTAAAGCATCAATTTAAGGAGGTGGAGATTTCACAAATCTCTCGGGGAAGTAATAACCACGCCAATTCTTTAGCTACACTAGCCTTATCCATGGCTGATCCACTCCCGAGGATCATTTCAGCTAAACTTTTTCCTTTCTCTAGTGTTTCCCCCTCCGATATAGTCTTAATCTTAAGTATTCACCCGTCCGTTGGTTGGATAGATCCTTTCGTACCTTACCTCCGAAGTGGGATACTACCTAAGGATAAGGAGGAGGCTAATCGGATTAGACATAGGTCTCCTAGGTATTGGGTATTCGAAGAAGGGAAATTGTACAAAAGGTCATACTCGGGACCCTACCTGCTATGCGTGCATCCCAAGGCAGTTGAGGTGCTTCTAGAAGAGCTACATGAAGGAATATGTGGAAGTCATACAAGAGGAAGATCGTTAGCTCACAGGGTCCTTACTCAGGGGTATTGGTGGCCGAACATGTAGAAGCAAGCACAAGAATTCTCCAAAAAGTGTGATCAGTGCCAAAGGTTTGCTCCCAATATCCATCAGCCCAGAGGTCTACTCAACCCAATATCCAGCTCGTGGCCATTTGCCCAGTAGGGGCTAGACATAGTAGGGCCTTTCCCTAAGGCGACCAGTGGTAAAAGATGGCCCTTGGTAGGAACAGACTATTTTACTGAGTGGGTTGAGGCCGAGCCCCTAGCTAATATTCGAGACACTGATGTTAAGAGGTTCGTGTGGAAAAATCTCATGACACAGTTTGGCATACCAAAAGTTCTTATATTAGACAATGGATTGCAGTTTGATAGAAAGGCTTTTCGGTGATATTGCTCGGAGCTGGGTATTGTCAACAGGTATTCTACCCTGCCTTACCCACAAGGCAATGGTCAAACTGAAGCGACAACAAATCCATTGTGAATGGCTTAAAGAAAAGACTTGATGACTCAAAAGGAAGATGGACAGAAGAGCTTCCGAGTGTAATGTGGGCGTATCAGACCACTCTGCAGTGATCAACAAGTGAAACTCCTTTCTCAATGATGTACGGGGCAGAAGTTGTGATACTTGTGGAGGTTGGACTACCTACTTCTCAAACTAATGTATTTGAGGTAGGAAAGAATGATTAGCTACTTTGTAAACATTTGGATCTCGTGGAAGAAAATCGAGATGTTGCTTTAGTAAGGTTAGCTTATTACCAACAAAAGATCAGTCGAGGATACAACAAAGGCATCAAAAATAGGGAGTTCATACCAGGAGATTTGGTGCTAAGAAAAGTTTTGGGAAATACCCAAGACCTTGCTATAGGAAAGCTAGGCCCAACTTGGGACGTACTTTACAGGGTCACTTCCATTGTTGGAGTTTGGGCCTATCGACTAGATGAATTAGATGAAAGACCTGTAGCTATGCCATGGAACGCGTTTAATTTGAAGAAGTACTACTTTTGATTATTATATAAGAAAATATGCATTTTCATACTTCTATTTTGTATAAATTCAATGAACAACTACAAATTCTATGAGAGCCCGACTTGGAACGTTGAAATTGAAAGAAGGAAATAAACCAAATCGTACTAGACTTTGTCTTTCCCTCGGGTAGGTTTTAAGCTAAGTTTTTGGCCTTAAATTGACTTCAGAGTCACTAACAGAAAACAAAATTAAAACTTCACGAAAAGAAGGAAATAAACCCTGTGGTATTAGACCCTGTCTTTGCCTCAGGTAGGTTTTAAGATGAGTTTTCTACCTTAGCCTGACTTCAGAGTTACTAACAGAAAACAAAATTAAAACTTCACAAAAAGAAGGAAACAAACCCCGTGGTACAAGACCCTGTCTTTGTCTCAGGTAAGTTTTAAATTGAGTTTTCTTAGGCAGACTTCAGAGTCATAAATAGAAAACAAAATTAAGAATTCACACAAAGAAAGGAACGAGCGCTGCGACATTGGGCCCTGTTTTTACCACAGATGAGTTTTATATTTAGTTTTCTATTTCGCCTGACTACAGGGGCACTAATGGAAAGCAAAGTTAAAACCCGACAATACATGAGAGATGAGCTCCGTGATAAAAGTTCCTGCAGATATCCCAGGTAAGTGATTAAATAAACTTCTTGTTTTAGTTTGATCTAAGAGTCAACTAGAAAATGTTATCAAAAATTAGCAAATTATATATTTGTATCCGGAAGAAATAACGATGTTTCTCCCATGGGAGAAACCTTGAAAGATAATCATCAAATGTCCAAGCAACTCGAGAAGTGTAAGTATGAAGCATAGATGGATATAATAACCTAGAAATATTTTTAAGCATAAGAGTTTAAAGTACTTAAAAAAAATTAAATACAAAACAAAAGCCCCAAAAACTGGGCAAACTATAGAAATGTTTTTAAAGTAACATAAAATAAAAGAAAATTAAACACGGGGTGGCTTCTTGGTGGTAGATACTGCAGTGGAGCTGGTCACCTCTCCTCCTGACACAACAACAGGACTAGTCCCTCCAACCTCATGGACAGGGGATTCAAAGTTGATGATGGCATGAATCTCAGGATTCGGAAAAATGACTAGCTCCTGGGGAATAGGAATGTTACTCTCCAGCCTTAAGGGAGATGAAGCCTTCACCTGTAGTTTATACAAAGTTACGACCCATCCTTTAGAGAAGTAGACTTACAGGTTCTATTGCACCTCCAATTTCGCGGTGGCAATGCAGTCATACTAGCCTTAGTAATAAGCCTCTTGAATTTTGGCGTCATTAGCTGCCACGTAGCCTTTTAGCGTGGCATCCTTCTCCGCAAGAGTATTCTTCACCTCTTGCAACTCTTTCTCTACGGCATCCTTTCTCTCAGTAATGGCCTTAGTGTTCTCCTCGGCCTCAAATCGAAGCCATTCGAATTTTGAAACCTTGCTCATAACATCTGAGATCTTTTTCAAAAGGTCCTCGTTGTCACTGCTAAGCTCCTCGACTTTGGCCTTAGCAACTAAAACCTCTCTTCGATCACCATGAAACATTGGTAACCCTACCAAAAGATATGTAAAAAAGAAAAGTCGTCAGGCATGAAAGTAAAAATAAAAATGAAGGAAATGTAAAGGGATGGTCTATTACCATGATGGCCTCCCTCTTCATGTTGAGTAACAAGGATTCATCATCCCATTTTGCCCAATGCTTCATATCCTCAGGAAGGAGGAGAGCCTTGCCTACACATTCAGCAACTTTAGCTCCACAGCCTTCCCTCCAAGGCCTAACCCTGTCCGTGGTAAAAAGTGCCTCCCCGTCCAACACGTAACACCCCAAACCCATACCAAGGATTTAGATGCATAACCTGTCTTATAAATAATCAACAATAATATAATGGAACAGAGCGTAATTAAATATCCACAAATAAACTTCAATCCATCAAAATCTTTCCTAAGAAATCCATAAAACAAAAACTTTAACAATAAAGTCTCCAAATACAATCTCAAAGAGTTCCACAAATGCCAAACTCACTATCCTAAGAAAATATACTAAGACAGTCCATCAACTATCATAGCTCCAAAAGAAGTCTTCAATCTATGTCTCCAATGATCTACCACCAAAAGATATTCCAATGCTCTAATCTGAAAGGTTGGAGAAAGGGGGGGTGAGTTAGAAGCCCAATAAGAGACTACGTAACATGAGGATGTCTTACAAAACAAAACATTAGTATCATTGACAAAATATAGTCTTTATAAAACATTTACAAATAGTTTTAACAGTAATACAATATATTCTATAAAACTGTCAAGAATAGAACATTTAACTATAAAGCTGTAATCATTAAATAAAATAATAATCACTTTAGTTAGTAAAAATTACACTAAATAGGTAGAAACAATATGTTATAACGATAAACAATTTTTCCACTTATAAAGATCAATAACAATATAACAGTAGTTTGATATGGAAAACATTAAACATTAGCCAGACAAAGACATAAACTGCTAAACACTCAGTGGGTGATTCCCATAGGGAACAATAACACTAACCTCAAAGAGGTAACACTAGCTCCAAAGAGCAAACGATAACACTGCACCACACCACAATAACACTACATCGGTCGAAGACCAACACTTAACCCTGTGTTGGCAAAGGTTGCAGACTATCTAGCTGACCATTTGAAAACATTCTTATTTTATTAAAATATTGCCAATATTAATCATATATCATATAATAAATTCTTTCTCAAAAATATAGTTTTGAGTCATTCTTAACTTATACAGTTTCAAAGTAATATACAAGAAATAATAAAATTCAAATATGTGTATAAAGCATTAACAATGGTATAAGTTTTTGGAAACTTTACTTTTGCAATTATGTGTGTATATATATTTATTTATTTATTTTTACCAAAAATATATATGAATATATACGTCTTGAGAGACGTCATGTTCTGAAGTCCACTTACCTCTAGTTGCTAATTCTCGTAGTCTAGATCCAAAATCAAATGAGCTTTTCCTCCACACCTAAAAGTAAAGGAGTAACATAATTATATAATTAATCCACCTTGACGTATACCATAAGGATGTAAGGGACACTTCCTAATAATTTACTAGTCTTTAAACATCTCTACAATCCTCTATAACATATTACTTCTCCTTACTCCTATTATGTCTTCGAGGCTAAAAGAGGTATTACAACCCGTAAGGATACCATCTAATGAGAATATGCATGCTGATTGTTCACCAAGATTTTTATTAAGTTGTAATAGGTTAATACCAATACAACCATTGTCTAGATAAGTGTCACATTCATATTTTCTTTAAGATTTCATATAACACTTCAACACCACCATGAAATACTCTATAAGATCCAAATATATTTATAACATCCATAAAAATCTCTACCCGTATAGTAATCTATAGCATGTACTGAATGTTAGAATTTTAATCTAACATATATATAATATCCAAGGATTTTTTTCTACCCGTAAGCCATAGAAAGAACACAATAGATTTACCAATTAATTCCTACCCATAGGACCTAGTGACCTGAAGCATCTATTGATAAAAGATTAGAACTTGACCATGATATAGATTACAAGATTCAAAAGTCCAGCCCCACTACCATGCGTAAACTCTAGCAATGTAGGTTATTTCCATAAGGGTTTGAGAGAGAGATATACCTGACCACACAACCACACGGATGCAGAATTTGTCTCTTGTAATTTTGTAGTCTCTTTCTTTCTCTCTCTATATGTTTCACAAATACACTATTTTACCTTTCAGCTTCACACGCTCAAACTGTTTCCACTAGGGCTGAAATTAAAGCCTACTAGAACTTAAATAAGCTTTCAAGACTTTAATTCCCACTAAAACTCATATTAAGGTGGTTTAGATAGGCTAAAACTCGAAAGAGTTTCAATAACACTTAAGCTCCTAATCCAAATAGGAAATCTCTTATCCTTTTCCTTAACTAATAAGGAGACTAAAAGCTAAATATGAATAATCCACGAAAATAACTCTCACGTTATATCTTCTTTTATTTATTTTCTTTGTAGTAACCATAATATAAAATAATATCACCTTCAAAATAAATTAAATAATTCAACAATTCCACTCTAGAAGCAATTGAATTCAATTTAAGTGAGGCGGGTGTTACACAACATAAAAGCCTTAATGTAGGCATGAGCACCCATAGCATCAACGTGGGTGTCGCCTAGGTCGGGAGGGGAATTTTCAGAGTCGGGGACTGTCAAGGGTTGGTCGGAGCTTGACACCCTAGGATGGTTTCTCCCAGCCCTAGTTTCACAGGCGGGAGTAACAGTTACCGTAGTAACTGGAAGAGTAGGAGGAGCTGTAGAAGTTGTGGCAACTTGAGCGGAAAGAGCCTGACCTTAGGGTACAATAGGAGTAGCTTGGAGTTGGCTGAGAGTCACTCGTCCTCTCTGGAATGACATCTCAGCAAGAGTTTCTTCTTGTAGGATAGCGGTTTGGATTACGGGTTCTTCACAGATTGGTGATGGATTGCGAGAGGCAACGTTGCCTGTCTTCTTCTTTCTGCGGCGCCAAAGATGATTGACCGGGGTTTGGACAGCAATAGTAACTCCTAAGTCTGCCAGGGTAAAAGCAGGAGGACAATTGCTTCTATATCTCCCTTCTTCTCTCCAAGCACGTTCAAAGGGAGATAAAATGTACCCCTTGCACCTAATGTCAATAAAGGGGAGTAATGGATGATTTTGGGTGATGGCTTTTCCTATGGCTTGAAAGCTCGGATATACAGGAGAATAGTCGAGGACGAGATATGTTGCTTGAAGTTAACCATTAGAGTGAGGATAGATCGGGGACCGCAATAGTCTATTCAGGTCAGTAGAATTAATTAGTTGCCTTTTCTTTTTGAAAGCATGATCCTCTCTCTCTCTCTCTCTCTCTCTCTCTCTCTCTCTCTCTCTCTCTCTCTCTCTCTCTCTCTCTCTCTATATATATATATATATATATAAACAAACAAACAAAACAAAACAAATGAAGATTAGTTAAACAAAGTGTATGTGATAGCTCGCGAAATATCTATAATAATAAATTAATAAAGAAGTTCCTATTAGGTCTACCCACCTGCTTTACCAGCACTTGTGGGGCATTGGATTCCGCTGGGGGTACCAATTCCATGAGATGATTAGGTAATCTCTTTCTGTCTCTTTGTCAGAATTCGAAAGGCTTAAGATAAGCCTCACCTCCCTGTGCCGTATTTTAAAGTAAAACCCAAAGGTTTTACTATCTTGGAAACTATAAATATAGTTGATATCATGCTAGGTAAGCTTTAAGCCGAGCATTTTGTTAAGAGTATCTACATTACTAACTACTATAAATACATTAAGGGTGCACTAGTCAGGACAAACTTTAAAATGTCGTAGAAAATTGGTAAGAAGATCACTCATAGGGATTCTAACTCCCCCTTCTAGAATGGTCACCAATGGAATTACCACACTACCCTCCCTTCTTGAAAGTATTACCTTGGATTCTAGGCAATACCGCACCTTAACATCATCAAGGATGTTGTACCTTCTCCAAAACTCAACTAATCTTTCAAGGGTATCGACCATAGATCTAAACTTTCCCATTATCAACAAAATTCTATGATTAAAAAAAATAATAATAAAATAAAATAAAATAAAAAGAGGAAAGAGGAAAGGAAGAAGAAACAAACTAAGAAAAAAGATGAAAAGATGAAACTAATCTTAAGAAAGAAAAGGAAACAGACTTACAATAAGAAGAAAAAGCAGAAAAGGGAGCATTGATGGTCGCCTAAAGGTCGTCAGAAAATACGGCAATAGAGAGGAAATTTTTTTATTTTAAAGTTTTGGTGAAAGATCAATGAGAAAGGAACTGAGAAGTAGGTCTTGGATCCTCTTTATATAGAGAAAAATGAGGGATAGGAAGAGACAAAAGAAACCCTTCCTTTCCCACCCATTTTTCGTTTTCCAAAAAACCCATTTGATCATCCATCTTATCTGATAATCGTGTGGCGAGAAGCTCGGGCGTGTCCATGGCATTTATTGCCTGACGCCGCCACTGTTCGCCACTGTTTATAAATGCCAGCTAATGATTGCTCTGTTTTTCTCGAACCACTATCCTTACTTCAATGATAATGACCTAAAGATTGTGGGGGGGGGGGGGGGGGAGGGCTATTGTGGGGACTAGAAGAGTCCCCATCCAGGCCTCAAGCCCAAGAAATAATTGGGCCACGGGGAACAAACTAGGCCAAGCACATATACTTGAAGCTAACCCTACCTGGGGTGAGGTGCACGGATGATCCACGCATGGTTTCTAGAAGATGCCTGGAACCACGAGAAACTTCTAAAACACGCAAGAAGATTGAAGATCTTTACCTCCGCATTAATGAGGGAGTTCTCACCTAACCTTTGCTGCATTGATTGCATGAAGACAACCTGAACAGTACAAACACCCCTCAAAAGTCAGAATTCCAGGATAAGGGAAGGGAGGAAACAGATAAAGTATAGGAAAATATCCCTGAAAATTTGGCTGGCAACAGGACAGCTATAGAGGTAAGAACAATGAATGTATCTATAAAAAGAGGGAGACAAGCAAATATTGGAAGAGATTTGGGAGGTGGAAAAAACAATGAAAAGAGGTGAGAGAAGGAAGAAAAGTGAGCGGTTTAAGAAAAAGAGAGAGTGTGTAACACCACGGGAGCAAGAAAATTTCATGTTGTAACACTTTAGCTTCATCTGAAATATGTGTGGTCAATGAAATCAACTGTTTGAGTTTCCCATTATGGAGTGTTTATTCCCTATTGCTCATTTACAAATAGATTGTGTTGGACCTTACAACTATAATCCGCGGATTTCACCACGGGCTAGTTTTTGTCGCCCACAGTCAAATTATTAACTTTTTAGTATAAGATTATGTATAAGATTACAAATGATTATGTATAAGATTATTTTAAAGAATTAAAATTTATATAAAGAAATTAAATATAGTCTTATCTAAAATATGGTATAAATTCAAATACTAGCTAGGTATATCTGAACAATATAAATATGAATTCTTAAGAAGTTCAATTTTTTTTTTAATAGTTTAAACGTTCCTAATTAAATTTAGAATTCTTGAAATTAGAAAATTTATAAAATAAGCTTAATAGTGGGTTATTTGGGAATTTATATTTGATTAGGGCAGGGTGAAGGTCACGTGAACATCAATCCTTTTCAAAAGAACTAAAAAGAAATGGTTGAAAGGGCAATTTCTCAAAATTAATTTTGCGAGAGACTCATAGACGTAAAGACTAAAGACAAAGTCTCTCCATGCAGAGTGAGGGGACATGTGGCAGATTAGCCAAAAGAACAAGGACATGCGATAGATATTTAATGTAGCCAAATTGACAATACGAGTGCTCTTATTTTGCAAGTTCATAATTCAGGTAATAATTAGTATGAACTATGAAGTTTGCTGATGAGGTCAAATTAAAGTAGAATGGCAAGAGCAAATAGCCCATAATCACCCTTTTATATTAATGCAAACATAGTATATAAAAAGCTAGGTAGGACTTGATAGAATGTTATTAGTCTTAGTGCCTGTTTGTTTGGACTTTTGAAGTGCAAAAAGTGCTTTTTCAAACCACTTTTTCTATCTGCCCGTTTGGTAAGACTCAAACGTCCTGCTTTTTCTAAAACGTGGCTTTTTGAAATGTGAACAAACTTGGCTTTGACACAACGCAGCTCTGGCGAGCTTTTGCAAAAGCCAATGCACGTTGTTAAATGTTGCCATTGAGAAGCTCTCTTTAATTACGAAATTGCCCAACCATTTTGATTGAAAACCCAATTTTGCCCTTTGATAAATCAAGGTCTATAGCTAGAAAGTCACAGCTTCCTCTCATCTCATCTTCAAGAACAAGCCTCTCCTCCGTGCTGCTACACAATCCGGACCGCGCTGTTGCAGGTAAATGTTTCTCTTGACAGATCTGGACCGATCTTCTTCGTCTTCTTCTTCTTCTTCTCGTCTATTACACAATTGAGCTGGGCATTTCATCGAATAGTTCCTTTGCGTTATCGAAGCTACAGGTAACATAAACCATTTGGATGACGGCGTTGTAGGCTGGGTTGGAAGTGGGAAGTTGATAGTGGGTGACGTTACAGGTAACACAATTCCTTTCTACCTTTTCTCTCTGCAAGAGAAAAAAAAAATGAAAAAAGAAAAAAGAAAAAAGGAGGAAGGAAGAAAGAGAGCTTTTGTAAAGTGTGGAATGTTTTGGAGTGTGGAGGAAGTGGCAGGGAAAAAAGGGGAAAGAAGGGAAAAAAAGAAAAGAAAAGGGTACCTGAGTGGAGGAGAAAAAAAGAGGGAAAAAGAGAGAGAGAAGGAAATATGGATGAAAAAAAGAAAGTAAAGAAATAAGGGAAAACAAAATAAAGAATGAGAAATTAAAATTGAGAAATACTATCACAATATTTTCACAATAAATCTTAAGTGGTAGGTTATTATTATTTAATATTGGTGAGAAAAAAAATATTTTTTTTAGAAACTTTGAAAGTTCTTTTTAAAATAATTTTTTAGAAAGTATTTTCACAATACTTTTATATACATTGTCCTTATTGATAATTTACCACTCAAACCGCCACTTTTATAAATGCTAGTCAAACATTTAGCTTTTTCAAAAAGCACTTTTTAACAATTTCTACCAAATACTCAACTTTTTCAAAAAACACTTTTTCATATTGCAGTTTTTGAAAATTCCACTTTTTCTAAAAAACTAGTTTGAAAAAGCTGAACCAAACTCATCCTTAGAAAGCTAACATTTCATTAGAATTAATTTAAGTTTTTCATGATTATCAATCGCCATCGCAGACTATATTACTATCTCTTTTATTTTTGGATGATATATATATATATATATATATCGAAGTTAATACCAGTACATTATGAGCTAGAGATTCTTCTGTAAAATTGGGATTTTCTTCTATCCACGTTATGCAATCAGAAATGCCTTTAAAATGTTGAACTAACAAGTGGGCAGGTTTATTTCCTTGCCATCCCACAAGTGAAAAAGTTTATTAATTATCAAAATTGAATTCAAAAAATTACAAAACAGCTACAATTTTTTATAATAACGTTCTCAACTTAGCATAGAACCCAAAAAAAATTCCTAAATAAAAAATAATAATAATAATAATAATAATAATAAATTCTACTTCAGAAGTTGTCATCTCAAGTCTTAACACAGCAGGCAAAAAGACTGTTCAAATAATTAATGATATTTTATCCGGAAAATGAAAATGATGTTTAAATGAGTAACATCTGTCGGCCAGAATTGTAACTAGAAATATCTCTAAACTATTTTATATCATATAGAGCCAAGTCCTAATTAAGTTTGGTCTATACTTCCGGCCAACTCATGAGTAACTTGATCGGCACACAACAAAAATGTAAAATTTTCATTTGTTTATTTGCAGGCTCAATTCATCAATTCCATATATCCCTAGTGAATATGAGATCACAATCTCGTTTGAGTGTGTGATCTACTTCGCATAAAATAATTATAAAAAGTGTAAAATCTATTTTATTTCTTTCTCTAACCTTTCATTTCATGTGTTGGTTTTTTTTTTTTTAATATATATATTGATGATGCCGAGAAATTCACTAGTGAGCCACACGATACTCGCACACTCAAAAGTAATACCTGCAAAACACAAGGAGAAAGCCTAACAGAGAGCACCGATGTGGTGCCGGCCAACTACCCTCCGAAGGTTAAATTAGAACTATGCTCACAACTCTAGAGTGTTAGAAAGGGGATAAATTGTGCGTACCTTGATTTATGAGGGTATTGGGGTTTTTATAGTAATAAAGGGTTGACATTTCCTCCTTGGTTCGAAAATCTTTTCCTTATAGGAAACCTCTTAAGCAATCCCAAATGTGATGGACAAGGTATTTCTTTATAGAGAGGATCTTCGAGAATCCTCCTTGCGCTAGAATTCTAATTGCTTTAGAATTCCAAGGTGGCTGAACGTGCGCCGCAAGTAAATTCATCTAGGGTTTCCTTGCCACCACATGGGTGTTTAATCCGTCTCACTGGCATCCGTCCATGTAGGGTCCGTTCATAACAGACTGTGGGCATTGCGCTCATCTCCTAACGGCTCATGGACTTTGATCCATCAGGACCATCTCATGGAGATCTGTCGTCCTAGATTTTACCTCTTCAGTTGTCCCCTCACCCCATGGGCATGACATGTTTTTAGTAGAAGGACCCGTGGGGTAACGGTTAATGAAAAAGGGGGATGACGGTTCAAAGGCCTGTGGGACGACAGTTTCAATATACCAACCGAGAACTGTGTCCAATTCTGATAGGTCGTCCGAATGAAATTTATGACATATGACACGTGTCGTCCTTCTATTGCATGATATCTTGGATCGAGGCATCGCTTCGTCTTCCGTGCACTTCCTTTATAAATATCACAACCTTCGCCTCTCATTTTTCTACTTTTCACAAAAAACACACTTGTCAAAGCGCATTTCGTCATCCTTGTCAAAGGAAATTACTTGATTTGTTTGCATCCGTCATCAACACACCACATCCGTTCACTTATAAACTGGTAAGTACTCATTTCTCGTCTTTCTTCCTTAAGATAACTTTCTATTTTCTTGAACTTTTTACTCCCGTCGCCCATTCTTAGACCCGTTAGAGTTTTAGGTTTTGTCGTCACTTGTAGACAATGTCTAGTGCGTCAAGTAATCAGTCAGTTGTTCATGACAGGGCAGATTAAGAGGAAGTCTACCCGTCAGGTCATAAAGACCAGAGTCCCAGCGAAGAGAGGAGTCTGTCTACCTCTTCCCCGTCCTTAATAAATGAGGATATGGAGGTGGCAGAACTAGAGGAAGATTCTAATGAGGAACCAGTAGGACCTGTCGTAGGAGCTGATGAACCAAGGAAGTTCATCATGCTTCTAGAGTGGCGGTGAATGATTTTGTGTCTAGCATCAAGAAGACACACTTCAAAACTCTTAGGGCAAACAACCAAATCCCAGATAACATTCCCATCCGTCTACCTTATAAATTAGAGAAATGCTACTATGAAGGGGTAAAAAGCGTTGGTGTGTATGAGCAAATGTTGAAGGCAGGACTTAGATTTCCCCTAAGCTCCCTTCACCGTGAGCTTCTCAAATATCTAGGTTTGTCTGTCAACCAAATATCCCCCAACGCTTGGAGGGTCTTCATAACAATGGAGATCATGTATGGTGCTTGGTCAAACGATGCTAGGAGGCTGACGGTGTGGGAATTCCTTCATTGCTACTGTCCAAATGAGATTGACAAATCTAGGGGGATATATAATTTTGTCCCTAGGAGTTCATTGTTCAAGGTCATATACGAAACTCCAAACTCCAACAGGGACTGGAAGAGCTGTTATTTTTTCTTAAAGGGCGGCGAACGGATGTGCCGTCGACACTACTTGGGGCATACTGTCTCAGTCTGGTGTTCACCCGTCCTAGCACGTGAAAACTTTACATATCCGTTCAATTTACTTGTAATTACTTCGACACTTTTTAACCGTCTTCTTTCTTGCAGTACGACGGCGTCCACAAATTGATCTTTAGGAATACAATTTTCTTGAACAAATTTTTAACAAAACCCAGCCAGAGGAGAGGACTTGGGCCAAACTGGTCAATCTTGATACCATACATTGGTATTGTGACAGACCTATACCAACACAAGTAGCCATTAAATACGAAAAAAGAATACGCCAGCGTAAGACCGTCACCTTCATTTTATTTGAATGATTTTGTTTTCAATCTTCGTAGTTAACTTCATCCGTCCACCTCCACAGAAATGGATGACGCTAAAAGGAGGGCATTGATCAAGGCTAATGCTGCCAAGAACAGGGAGGCTGGCAATGTTGGCGTCAAGGAGACAGGCTCAAGCAACCCATCATCGAAGAGGAAGCAGCTGTCCAAAGGGGACCGTCCTACGAAGAAGCCCAAGGTCCTTTTGGAGCCCGTTGAAGGTCTAATGCCCGAGGGTGCCAAGACGGTGACTCCTGTGAAGCATAGGGCTAGCAAAGGCCTTATGAAAGCTCTGTCCTCAAGCCTAAAAAAGCCACACGTCCTCCTTCGAGAGATTCTAAGCATGCCCTGGAGAAAATTTCGTCCATCATATCCACAGAGGACTATGAGGACTTATGCAACCACTCCACGGAGGCAATAGGAGAGACAGGCCTATTTAGCATTGCTCAGGTAATTCTACCCATCAACTTTTCATCCGTCTATATAACTCTTCTTTAAACTAATTCATTCCCATTTTTCAGGCCATGGTTATAATGAAGGGGTTAATGGGACGGTGCCTGAATCATGAGATGATGTTGGGCCGTGTTCGTGAGAAGAAACTCAAGATGGCAGAGGAAGCTAGGGATGAGTACCACAAGCTGACAAAGGAACTGAGGAAAGTCCTGGAAGAAAAGGAGAAGGAAATCCATCTGGCCAAGGAAGTTACAGTATGAGAGTACCGTGACTCTGACGCCCTGTTATCAGAGCTTGGAGTCTCGTATGGTGACGGATTTGACGAGGCTATCTGTCAAGTAAAGGTACTAGATCCAGAGTTGGATTTGTCCTCCATCAACATCAATGCCCTGAAGCAAACGTCTGTTCAACCTATTCTATCTGAAGATACGGAGAAGCTCTTTGATGAGAATACCCCCGTCAATGACGCCCTTGGTAACCGAGCCGTCAATGAAAACGAACCAAAAGATGGTCAAGCCCGTCATATGGAAGAGAAGGATGTGCCCCCTGCTGCAAAGTAGTTAATTAATTTTTTTATTTTTTATTATTATTGTTATTTTAAGTTTTTGGAGAACAGTTTTTATCCGCCATGGATAATATGTGTAGACATTAATCCGTCTACTATTATAACTCTTCGTCAATTTACCTTTGTGGATAATAGTAAGTTTATTTTACTTTACTATTTTTTAAAGAATTTTGGTCAAGGCTGTCATGTCGTTTTGAGATATCTGTTCACTTTATTGGGTTTGGATAATATCCCTCCATTTATTGGACTAGTTTTGGATGATTTGACGTATTTTCAATTCGTCTATTTTACGAATTTTAGTGTCTATCCGTCCATTTATGGGTTTTTGGAATCTTCACCCTTTTAGGGCGATTCGTCCATTTAGGGACATATATCCGTTCGTGTGTTGCTTTTTATAAGAATTTTTCTCCCTCTTGGGAAGATCCGTCCATTTTATGAACTTAACAACAATTTTCATTCTCTTGGGGAAGTCTGTCCTTTTTGTGAATTTTAATAGAAATTCACTCCTTAGGATGATCTGTCCACTTTGTGGACTATGATAGAATTTCATCCGTTCAGGCTGATCCGTCCACTTTGTGGACTTTAATAAAACTTCATCCTTTCAGGATGATCCATTCACCTTGTGGACTTTAATAGATTTTCACCCTCTTAGGATGATCCGTCCACTTTGTGGACGTTAATAGAATTTCACCCTTTCAGGATGATCCATCCACCTTGTAGACTTAAATAGATTTTCACCTTCTAAGGATGATTCGTCCATTTTGTGGACGCTAATAGAATTTCACCCTTTCAGGATGATCCGTTTACCTTGTGGACTTTAATAGATTTTCACCCTTTTAGGATGATCCGTCTACTTTGTGGACACTAATAGAATTTCACCCATTCAGGATGATCCGTCCACCTTGTGGACTTAAATAGATTTTCACCCTTTTAGGATGATCCGTCCACTTTGTGGACGTTAATAAAATTTCACCCTTTCAGGATGATCCATCCACCTTGTGGACTTAAATAGATTTTCACTTTCTTAGGATGATTCGTCCACTTTGTGGACGCTAATAGAATTTCACCCTTTCAGGATGATCCGTTCATCTTGTGGACTTTAATAGATTTTCACCCTCTTAGGATGATCCATCCACTTTGTGGACGTTAATAGAATTTCACCCTTTCAGGATGATCCGTCCACCTTGTGGACTTAAATAGATTTTCACCCTCTTAGGATGATCTGTCCACTTCGTGGACGCTAATAGAATTTCACCCTTTCAGGATGATCCGTGACCTTGACTTGCCCATTAGCCTGTGGGTGTGCAGGCGACGAGTAGTGATTTTTGGTACCTAGCTTCGAACAAAAGTCCCTGAACGCGCTGTTGTCGAATTTCTTTCCGTTATCGGAGACAAGAACTTTGGGTATCCTATACCTGCAGAGGATATTTCTCCAAACAAAGTTTCGAATGTTTCTCTCCGTGATGGTGGCTAGGGCTTCTGCTTCCACCTACTTGGTGAAGTAGTCGATGCCAACTACTAGAAACTTTAGCTGCCTGACTCCTGTCGGGAAGGGCTCATGATATCTAGTTCCCATTGAACGAATGGCCATGGGGCCGTCATGGAGGTCAGTTCTTCGGACGGTTGCCGGATGAGGTTACTGAACCTTTGGCACTTGTCGCAAGCCTTGACATAAGCCTGTGCATCCTTCAGCATTGTAGGCCAATAATATCCAGCTCTGATAAACTTGTGCACTAATGATCGCGCCCCTGAGTGGTTTCCGCAGATACCTTCATGGACTTCTCTCATTATGTAATATGCTTCCTCATGGCTTAAACACCTTAGATACGGTCTAGAGAATCCTCTCTTGTATAAGGTATCCTTTATCAGCATAAACCGTGATGCCTGGACCCTCAACTTCCTGGCCGCATCTTTCCCTTCTAGCAACATGCCGACCTTCAAGTATGATATTATTGGCGTAGTCCAGTCGCTTACGAAATCGACTTCCTGCATATTCTTTTTCTCATCAATAAGTGAGTAGATTTGAACAAATGACAATACCTGTTCTTGGACAAGCATAGATTCTGCTGTGGCTGCCTTTGCTAAATGGTTGGCACATTCATTCTCCTCCCTAGGGATTTGAACAAATCTGACTTTGAGGCTATTGATGCGATTCTTCACTTCCTCCAGGTACTTCTTCATCCTTTCATTCTTGTACTCGTAGCCACCATTAACCTGGCTTATTACCACCTGGGAGTCATAGTGTACAACTACATTTTCGGCACTTGTTGCCTTTGCGAGGTCTAATCCGGCTACTAATGCTTCATATTCGGCTTCGTTTTTGGTCGTGGGGAAGTCCAATCGGATCATGCACTCGACTTTATCTCCTTCCGAGGTATGGATTACCACACCAGCTCCCCCTGCTCGTTTATTGGAAGATCCGTCCGTGTGGATGCTCCACTACGGAGATATTTTTGCCCCCTTGCCTTCTGATTAAGTAAATTTGGCGATGAAGTCAGCCATTGCTTGCCCTTTAATCGCCGTTCGCAGGCGAAACTGTATGTCAAATTCCCTTATTTCTACTGCCTATAAAGCCATTTGTCCAGCAGCCTGAGGGCTGCTCAGAGCTCTTTTCAGGGGCTAATCCGTCAGGACTACAATGGTATGGGCTTGGAAGTATAGCTTCAGCTTTTGTGTCGTAATTATTAGGGCGAATGCCAATTTCTCCATTTTGGGGTACCTCTCTTCTGCTCCTCGGAATGCTCGGCTTATAAAGTAAATGGGCCTTTGATACCCTTCTTCCTCTCTTACCAAGGCTGCACTGACTGTTGCTTGTGAAACTGCTAGGTAGAGGTAAAGCTCTTCCCCTAGTTTGGACGGGCTGAGCAATGAAGGGGATGAAAGGTATTTCTTCAATTCTTCGAAGTCTTTGTGGCATTCTTTCGTCCACTCGAATGATTTCCTCAACATACCGAAGAAGGGAAGACATTTGTCCGTTGCTTTTGAAATGTACCTATTCAGTGCTGCCACCTTGCCGTTCAAGCTTTGCACTTTTTAGACCGTATTTGGGGGTTCCAGCTCCATTATGGCTCGTATCTTCTCCGGATTAACCTCTATATCTCTTTGGGACACCATGAAACCCAAGAATTTTCTCGCCGTTACCTCGAACGTGCATTTGTTCGGATTCAGCTTCATGTTATACGAATGGAGCATGTCGAACATCTCTTGGAGGTCCACTAAGTGATCATCTTTGCGCAAGCTCTTTACTAACATATCGTCAACATAGACTTGTACGTTCCTCCCAATCTAGTGCGCGAACATCTTGTTCATCAATCTCTGATTCGTAGCCCCCATGTTTTTTAGCCCAAACGGCATCACCTTGTAGTAGAAGAGTCCTTGGCTGATGACAAAGGAAGTTTTCTCTTGATCGACCTCGTCCATCTTGATTTGGTTATAGCCTGAAAAGGCATCCATGAAGCTCAGGAATTGGTGTCTTACCGTCACGTCTACTAAGGTATCTATCCGAGGGAGCAGGTAGCTGTCCTTTGGGTATGCTCTGTTGAGGTCTGTGAAATCGACGCACATTTGCCACTTCTCATTTGCCTTTTTGGCCATAACTACGTTTGCTAACTAGTCAAGGTAGTACACTTCTCTAATAAAATCAACCTCCAGCAGCTTCCTGACTTCTTTCACTATTGCTTTGTCTCGCTCTTAGGTGAATACTCTCTTCTTTTGTCGGACGGGCGAGGACGCGGGGTTCACATCCAACCTGTGAACTATGACTGATGGATTGATACCAGGCATGTCCTCGTGGCTCCATGCGAACACGTCTTGGTTCATTCTTAGGAATGTTACGAGGGCTTGACGAATTGGCTAGCTGGCCAACATTCCTACTCTAGTAGTCCGTTCAGTTCTTGATTCGTCAAGAGTTATTTCTTCTCGTTCTTCGACTAGTTCTGCCATGGTCCTTTGCTCTTCTATGCACATGGTCTGCTGGTGATCTTCAATCTCCATCATGGCAATGTAGCATTCACGTGCAGCCACCTGATTTCCTCGCAGTTCTCCAACCCCGTACTCGGTAGGAAACTTGATCATTAGGTGGTATGTTGACATTACCGCCTTCCATGAATTAATGGTTGGTCGTCCGATGATAGCATTGTAGGCGGACGAGCAATCGACCATAAGGAAAGTTACATCCTTCGTGATTTGTTGAGGATAATCACCTATTGATACCGAAAGTGTGACCGCGCCCAATGGGAATACCCTTGTACCTCCGAAACCAACTAGAAAAGCATTTGTTGGTATTAACCGTTCTCTGTCAATTCTCATTTGCTGGAACGCTGGGTAGTATAGGATGTCTACTGAGCTACTATTGTCTATCAGTACTCTGTTAATATTAAAGTCTCCTACTCGTACGGTGACGACAAAAGTGTCAACATGAGGGTGGTAAAGGTGCCGAGCATCCTCTTCTGAGAACCCTATGATGGGGCTTTCTATCCGTGTTATCTTTGGTATAAAGCCCATTAGCTGCACATTATGAACCATTCTGAGATAAGTCTTTCGTGGCTTTTTGGATGACCCTATAGTTGTGCCCCCTACAATCATCCTTATGTTTCCGATTGGGGGTCTAAAACGCTCATTATCCCGTTGGGGGTGCTATTCTTGAGGAGGTGGATCCATCCTTTCTTTGCTGATGAACTTCTGTAATTTTCCTTGTCTGATTAGGGCCTCTATCTGTTGCTTTAAGTCATAGCAATCAGCTATGTCGTGGCCGTGATCATGGTGGAAGTGGCAATATTTGTCTTTAGACCTCTTGCTGGGATCTCCTTTCAGTTTCTTGGGAAAAGTTAGAGTCCCCTCGTCCTTGATTTGCATTAGGACTTGGTCTATTGGGGCAGTCAACAAGTTGAAGCTCGTAAACCTCCCTCCTGGCGGCTTAGGGCATCTCTCATCCCTTCGGTCTACCATTCTCAGCTTTTTCAATCCTTGTTCTCATTGGACTTTTTCTTGTCGCTCCCTCTTTCTGGGTTTTTCCTCCCGAGCTAGTAATGCATCTTCGGCATTCATGTATTTGGTTGCTCTGTAGAGTACTTCTGACATGGTCTTCGGGTTGCTCTTGTATAAAGAGAACAAAAACTTACCCTTCCACAACCCGTTCGTGAAAGCTGCTACCAATATCTTGTCGTCAGCTTCATCGATCGAGAGCGCTTCCTTATTGAAGTGCGTTATGTAGGATCTTAGTATTTCGTCTTCTCGTTGCCTGATGCTCATCAAGCACGCTGTGGACTTCTTGTACCTATGTCCTCCAATGAAGTGTGCAGTGAACTGAGCGCTTAGCTCCATAAAAGTGTTGATGGAGTTAAGCATCAGTCGGCTGAACCAAATCCTGACTGCTCCCTTCAGTGTCACAGGGAAGGCCCTACACATGATTTCATTCGCTACCCCTTTAAGATGCATCAAGGTTTTGAAGGCTTCCAGATGGTCTAAAGGGTCTTTTACTCCGTCATAGCTGTCAATCTGAGGCAAACGAAACTTATGTGGTAGAGGGAAAGAGTTGACGGCCACAGTGAACGGTGAGTCGGTGCGGTTGACCAGGTCATCAATATCGCTAGACACTCGTCCCTTGAGGGCATTCATTATGACTTCCATCTGTTCTTTCATCGCCTGCATCCTCCACAATAATAGGTTGTGGAGTTATATCCGTGAGGGCTGGGAGGCTCATGTTTTGCCTTTCCAGTCTGCTTGGGCCGTTACTTCCTTTAGGTCTTTCTTGGTTCCTTCTTTTAGCGCTAGTCCCTTCTTGATCTCCTCGTTGGTCATTTGGTGCTGCATTCTTCTGGTGCAGCTATTCTTCCAGGTCGTGGTTTTGTTTGGTGAGGCGTTCCATGGCAGCGGCGAGAGTTCGAACTTGTCTCTCGAGTGCAGTCGTGGGTGGTTCCTCTCCTTAAACGTCGTTAGTGGTTGCCATTAAGCGAGTGAGTACCATGCAACCCTTTTGTCTGGGAAACAATGGTATGGCTTATGAATCTCAACTTCCGTACTTTCCCACAGACGGCGCCAACTGATGATGCCGAGAAATTCACTAGTAAGCCACACGATACTTGCATACTTAAAAGTAATACCTGCAAAACACAAGGAGAAAACCTAACAGAGAGCACCGGTGTGGTGCCGGCCAACTACCCTCCGAAGGTTAAGTTAGAACTATGCTCACAACTCTAGAGTATAAATTGTGCATATCTTAATTTATGAGGGTATTAGGGCTTTTATAGTAGTAGAGGGTTGACATCTCCTCCTTGGTCCGGAAATCGTTTCCTTATAGGAAACCTCTTAAGCAATCCCAAACGTGATGGACAAGGTATTTCCTTATAGAGAGGATCTTCCAGAATCCTCCTTGCGCTAGAATTCTAATTTCTTTAGAATTCCAAGGTGGCTAAGCGTGTGCCGCAAGTAAATTCATCTAGGGTTTCCTTGCCACCACATGTATATTTGATCCGTCTCCCTAGCGTCCGTTCATGTAGGGTCCGTTCATAACAGACTGTGGGCGTTGGGCCCGTCTCCCGATACCCATGGACTTTGATCCATCAGGACCATCTCATGGAGATCCGTTGTCCTAGATTTTACCTCTTCATATATATATATATATATATATATATTTATTTAATGGAAAAAGAGATTCGAATCTTGAATTATCCTAAAAGTCATTGGTCCTTGATGTGCTGGTTGTAGATTTTTTTTTTTGAACAAGTCATAATTTCACGTAATTCTCTTTGTCTTATCATACAAATTTATATCCTCAATTTTCATGCGAGTAACATTAAACCTCATTTTACCTTTAACACAAAGTTATCTCCTGGTCGAAAGTAACTAGTCATGTACCCATTGAAGCTTTGATATCTCATCTAACTTCTAACATAGGGTTTTTAGATCAACCTTTTTCCTTTATTTTTCCCTCTTTTCACGTAATGCTGAGAGAAGTATAAAAATTTTCCCTTGACTAATATTTTTAATTCTTTATATTTCTATTTGAATGTCTTTGGATAATGTAAAAACAAATGAAAATTATTTAATTTAATTATTTGATCGTGAAATTATTTCTTGACTTGAAGCCTTTTTTTTTTTTTTTTTTTTTTTTGGTTTCAGATTAGAGACAAGAACCATTGAGAAAAATGTTTGTTAGTATAACTTTTGTTTTATGAAAGCAGATTTTAAAAACAATTTTGCAAAAACAGAATTTAAATAATAATAAAAAGTCTTTGGGAGAGATTAATTAATTCGTTCCAATCTGATGTTATAGATTAGTCAGAGAACTAACATTTCTGCGTGTAACTCTATTCCCGGTTTGAATAGGGAGATTTCAGATTTGTCTGGGCAGATGCCCTTGTTCTGTTGTAGCGGATCAGCTATTTAGTATTTTGATCCAGTGTTTCATGTTCTCAGGTTTTGATCCAGTGATTCGAGTTTTCTGCTTTGTATTGGGTTGTTTCTTAATCAATAAACTTTTCTGAAATTAAAAAAAAAAAAAAAAACAAAAAACAAAAAACAAAAAACAAAAAACAAAACAAAACAAACAAACAAACAAACAGGTCCATAGTTTTTACGACCTTGTTAGTCAAAACTAACAATATTATTGCTAGACATATTAGTTGAAGTAGCACAAATCAATTGTAGGTTCATGTACCCATAGAATACACAAATTAATCTTGAGTTAATTTATGGTTAGCTTACAATTATTCGAGTATTCCTTAGCATATAAACTATACATTGGATTCACTGATAGGGCCCCCTTACTAGAGAAGGCCCCAAATTTGGGGGCAAATTTATTTTTTTATTTTTTATATATAAATATTTTTGGGAAATATTAGAACATTTTAGTTTACATTTTTTTTCACTATTAAGAAGGCTCAAAGAATTAAGTAATGCTAGAAATAAAGATAAGAAAAATTTAAATAAATAAGTCTTACAAATAGACATGTTACTAATCACAAGTAACTCAAATAGGAAAATGTTAAAAATACTATAAATTTTGCTACATAACTTTTATTTATTTAATTATTTTTATACAAGACAAAATTTATACTCTAGCCTAATCTAAGTGTATATGTATGTGAAACTCTCTTCTAGAAACTTAAATCTCGGCCATTGCCCCCTACACCGCACAAGAACTTATACTTGTGAAGTGATTACTACACCAAAGGTGCGTGGTGGTCTCCATAACTTTTATAATTTGATGTGACAATGAATATAATAAATAGATTTCAACAAACTATTAAATACATTTTTGAATGAATATTTGTGATTGGTGATATATCTTTGTAATTCTCATGTTGTAAATTTTATAATATTTCTAGTATTTTTGTAAGCCTTATGTCATTGATCAGATTCATTACAACACCAGTTTGTAGTAAAATTTGTTATAATTTTAGCATTTTCTTTTTTAAAAAAATCATATTAGAGAGTAAAAAGAATGGATTTTAAAAAAATTATTATATAAAATGCTAGTTAAATATTATTTAAGTGATAACATAAGTCATAAAGGCCCATTTGAAAATTTTGCCTTAAGCCTAGGAAACTTTTAGGCCGGCCTTGTTCACTATAAACACACACACACAAAAAAGAGGAGAGAAAAAAAAACTTAATAGTAAATGAGAAAAGTTAACTGGACCTATATATAGTAAATATTATGAGTGGCAATTGGTGTTCATGTGTCGGGTTTGTGTCATGTCGACTCATAAGTATTCGATTATATAAGTCAACACTAGCACGACATGTTTATTAAATAGATCAAGATTTCTCAACCTTAACACAACTTATTATTAAACGAGTCAATTATGTTAACTCGTTTATCAAATTTCATCAAAGCAAAAAAAAAAAAAAATAATTAATAATAATAATAATAATATTAACCAATCTAAACTATGAAAAACTAAACAAATAATTTTTTTTAATATAAAATTTAGAACTAATGATTAACTATATCACAAATAATTATTTAAAAAAAATATCTTAATATCAAAAATAATCAATCGCAATATGTCCAAAAAAAATAAAATAAATAACAACAATAACAATAACAACAACTAATCAGTTTATATGCCTAGGATTTGAAAGATATATTGGTAAAATGTTATTTAAATGACATTTTTACCAATATAACACAAACTCGTTAAGTCTCAACTTATAACCTACTAATTTTATATCGTGTCATGTTAGATTTACAGATTGTGTTGAATTTTGTCACCCCTAATAAATATGCAGTTTTTTATTTTTTATTTTTTTTTATGTGAAAACCAACAACTTTATTAAGAACTAGCAAAAGAAAGTACATCATGTGAAAGAGCTTGTGTCTAAGAAACAAGGATTCTCTTCCAACCAAGTAGAAAAATCAACAATACCCTTGGCATGTTTAGCTAAAAGATGAGCCGATCTATTGCTTTGACGACGAACATGAGAAAAGGAAACCTTACGAAACTCCCCACAAAAGTCCAATAACCTTTGCACCACCGAAGCCACTCAAGATGGAGGGGAAGACAAACCCATTAATGAACGAATAAGCACCAAAGAATCACTTTCTAGAATGAACTCTTGAATCCCAACGTCCCTAGTAAACTACGTTCCAGCCTCTAATGCCTTTGCTTCTGTCTTAATTGCCCCTAAAGGCAAAGCCTTTTTACCAACATAAATATTTGTGTTTATCCCCTCTTTCAGGCTTCAGCTAATGATTCAATCACATAACTTTAACAAGTATCATGCAAACATTTATGGATGAAGAGAGTAAAAGTATGGATGACAAATCCATCTTAGTAAGCCTGATGGATCTGGAGCACTGGGTTAATGGTGGACGGATATAGAATGCAC
Source organism: Quercus gilva (assembly GCA_023621385.1). Taxonomy (NCBI): domain Eukaryota; kingdom Viridiplantae; phylum Streptophyta; class Magnoliopsida; order Fagales; family Fagaceae; genus Quercus; species Quercus gilva. Next base: position 40,593,073 of record CM042477.1, read on the forward strand.
GAAAACAAGGTGGACAAATCTAGAGGGCCACATGGTATCCGCCTAGATTAAGTGATCTCCAAGGAACCCTAAATGGAAACAACTTGCATCTCACAATTAACCCTAACTCATAGAGTCTCAACACAACTGGAATTCTTACGTAAGGAGGATTCCGTAATATACGCTCAATTAATGATGATCTTCCCTATAAGGAAAATTCTTCCTACGCAAGAAAGGGGGTTGATTCTACACTACTATAAAAACCCAGAGACCCTTAGAAAATAAGGTACGCATAATTCACCTTAGCTCTAGCACTCAAGAGTTGTAGAAAAGGTTTTCTGACTTAACCTTCGAAGGGTCTTTGGCTGGTACCACACCGGTACTCTCCTAGGGTTGTTCTTTGTTGTTGTTTCGCATGCCTTGTTTTAAGCACGTGAGTGTTGTACGGCTTACTGAAGATTTTCGGCATCATCAGTTGGTGCCGTCAGTGGGGACTTGCAATTTGTAAGCTGTACTATCGCCTCTCGGACAAAAAGTTGCATAGTGTTTACTCGCTCGATGACAACCACCAACGACATTCAAGGAGATGAACCACGTATGACTACCCTAGAGAGATAAGTTTAGACTTTTGCTGCCACTGTAAAACTCCTCACCAAACAAAACCATGACCTAGAAAAACAGTTGCTCCAAACGAATGTAAACCTTAATACCTAGGAGGAAGACCAAGATGGCACTAATGGTGAACGAAGGAACCAAGAAGGGCTGGAGGGAAGCAACACCCCAAGCAAACCAGAACGACAAGACACAAGCCGGCCATCCATTACTGATACTGTCCCATTTCACAATGTTGCCGAAATGCAGATGATGAAGGAACGGATGGAACTTATGATGAATGCCCTTAAAGAATGGGTGTCTAGCGACCTCGATGACTTGGTCCATCGAATTGACTTGCCATTCACAGCATCTGTCACCTCATTCCCCCTCCTACTGAAGTTTTGCATGCCGCAGGTGGAAAACTACGATGGATCCAAGGACTCCTTAGATCACTTAGAGTCTTTCAAATCCCTAATACACCTTCAAGGGGTGCCAGACGAGATCATGTGCAGGACCTTCCCCACCGTGCTAAAGGGATACGCAAGGATCTAGTTCAGTAGGTTGACGCCCAACTTCATTAGTACCTTCAAAGAGTTAAGCGCCCAGTTCGCCTCACACTTCATTAGGGGACATAGGTACAAGAAGTCCACTGTATGCTTGATGAACATCAACTAGCGAGAAGACGAGACGCTGAGATCTTACATAACCCATTTTAACAAGAAGGCTTTTTCGATCAACGAAGCGGATGATAAGATACTCGTGGCAGCATTCACTAATGGGCTGCGGAAGGGTAAGTACCTATTTTCTTTGTATAAGAACGATCCAAAGACTATGTCGGATGTGCTTTACAGGGCAACCAAGTACATGAATGCAGAAGATGCATTCCTAGCCCGAGAAGAAAAGCCCAAGAAGAGGGAAAGACAGGAGGATATACAGCAGGATAGGGGACCAAAGATGGCTAGAATAGGGGAACGATGGGACGATAGGCGCTCAAAAACCCCCACAGGGAAATTCACGAGTTTCACCCCACTGACTACCCCGATCGACTAAGTCCTGATGTAGATTAAAGATGAAGAGGCCCTGACCTTCCTCGGTAAGCTGAAGGGAAACCCTAATAAGAGGTCTTGAGACAAGTATTGCTAATTCCACCACAATCACAGCCATGACACAGCTGACTGTTACGACCTGAAGCAACGATCAAAGCTCTTATCTAGCATGGAGCGCTGCAAAGGTTTGTCAGCAAGGATAGGACGGACACAACTCAAAAGCAGGCTCCTCGACGGGAGAACGAGCATCCCAAGCCCCCCATAAGGGATATAAGAATGATTGTAGGGGGCATGACGACCATTGGGTCATCCAAAAAGGCTAGAAAAACCTACCTCAGAATGGTTTAGAACGTCCAGCTGATGGGTTCCATACCAAAAATGGCGTGGATGGACAACCTACCATCGGATTCTCAGAAGAAAATGCCCGACGTCTTCACCACCTGTACGACGATGCGTTCGTCATCAACATACGAGTAGGAGATTACAATATGCATCGAATTCTGGTCGACAATGGCAGTTCGGCTGACATCCTCTACTACCCAGCATTCTAATAGATGAGGATTGATAAAGAACGATTGATTCCAATGAATGCTTTGCTCGTTGAATTTGGAGGAACACGGGTTTTCCCCCATTGTGTGGTCACATTATTCATGATGGTGGGCGACTGCCCCAACAGATCACTAAAGACGTAACCTTCCTTGTGGCCGACTGCTCGTCCGCCTACAATGCCATCTTAGGGTGACCTACCCTTAACTCATGGAAGGCTGTAACCTTAACCTACCACTTGATGATCAAGTTCCCTACAAATTACGGAGTATGAGAGATGTAAGGAAATCAGGTTGCTGCGCGCGAATGCTACATAGCAATGATGGAGATGGACGACCACTTCCAGGCTACGAACATAGAAGAACATCGGACAATCACAGAACCCATTGAAAAGCTCGAAGAGATACCCCTCGATGACGTATTTGCTTGGAGTCACGAAGACATGCCGGGAATAGACCCCTCCATCATGGTGCACAGACTGAACGTGTCGCCAACCTTTAAATCCATCCGTCAGAAGAAGCGAGTGTTCACCCCAAAACAAGACCAAGCCATAGTGGAAGAAGTTCACAAGCTGCAAGAGGCAAATTTCATTAGGGAGCTCTCCTACCCCGACTGGCTGGCAAACATGGTTATGGTCAAGAAAGCTAGCGGGAAATGGAGGATATGCGTAGATTTCACTGACCTAAACAAGGCATGCCTCAAAGATAGTTACCCCCTCTTGCGAGTCAACGTCCTAGTAGACTTTACAGCTCATCACCAATTGTTAAGCTTCATGGACGCTTTTTCAGGCTACAACCAGATTAGGATGGACAAAGTAGATCAAGAGAAAACTTCGTTCGTCACTAGCTATGGCCTCTTTTGCTATAAAGTGATGCCATTTGGCCTCAAAAATGCGGGCGTGACATATCAGAGACTCATGAACAAGATGTTCGCACAACAAATCAAGAGAAATGTCCAGGTCTTTGTTGACGACATGCTGGTAAAAAACTGAAGGGAGGAAGACCACTTAGAAGATCTCAGAGAAATATTCAACACACTTCGTTCCTATAACATAAAGCTCAATCCAAGCAAGTGCGCCTTTGGAGTTATGGCGGGAAAATTACTGGGATTCATGGTATCCCAAAGGGGTATTGAGGCCAACCTAGACAAGATCTGGGCCATAATAGAGATGGCACCCCCGAGGAATGTGAAAGAAGTACAAAGCTTCAATGGCAAAATAGCAACGCTGAATAGGTTCGTGTCAAGAGCAACGGACAAATGTTTGCCTTTCTTCCTTACACTAAAGAAATATTTTGAATGGATGACCGAATGCCAGCAGGCATTCGAGGACCTAAAGACCTACCTCTCATCTCCTCCGTTGTTGAGACCTTCCTAACCAGGGGAGGAATTATTCCTCTACTTAGTGGTATCCTCGGTGGCCGTCAGCGTAGCATTAGTCAGGGAAGAAGACAGGGTACAAAAGCCTGTGTACTATACAAGTCGTGTGCTCTAAGGTGCAAAGGAAAGATACCCACTAATGGAGAAGCTCACCTTTGCTTTAGTCACTGTGGCCCGTAAGCTCAAGCCCTACTTCCAAGCTCACACACTAATCGTCCTAACGGACAAACCCCTAAGGTGAGCAATGAGTAATCCTGAAGCTGCTGGACAAATGGTGTTATGGGCAATTGAATTGAGTGAGTTCGACATACAATATCGCTCCCGCACTGCCATTAAGGGACATGTGGTCGCCAACTTCATTGCAAAGTTCATTGATGTAGAAGGCCAGGGGGCAGAATAAGTCCAGCAATGGAGCATCCACATAGACAAATCCTCCAATAAGCAAGCAGGCGAAGCTGGTGTGATACTCCATAGCCCGGAAGGGGATAAGATCGAATGTATGGTCCATCTGGATTTCCCTACGACCAATAATGAAGCAGAATATGAAACCCTAATAACAGGACTGGACCTTGCCAAAGCCGTGGGAGCTGAAAATCTAGTTGTCTACTACGATTCCCAAGTGGTGATAAGTCAGGTGAACGGAGAATACGATTGCAGGAATGAACGGATGAAGAAGTACCTAGAACATGTGAATAACCGGATTAACAATCTCCAAGCAAAGTTCATTCAAATCCAAAGGAAGGAGAACGAGCATGCCAACCGACTTGTTAAGGCTGCGTCAGCAGAACACATGGTCATCCCCAGTCAGGTACTGCCCTTCGTACAAATTTCACCACTAATAGATAGCATCAGTGTGCAGGAGGTAGGATCCGAAAACCATTGGACAACATCAATAGCCTCTTACCTAAAGGATGGTGTGCTGCCAAACGGGAAGGAGGCTACCAAAAAATTGAAGGTACAAGCTGTCTGAAGAAGCAGACTATATCATGAGAGAAATCTAAGAAGGGGTCTGCGGAAACCACTCTGGGTCACGATTATTGGTACATAAATTAATCCGAGCAGGGTACTATTAGTCGACTATGCAGAAGGATACCCATACATATATCAAAGCCTGCAACAAGTGTCAAAGATTCAGTAACCTCATCAGGCAACCAACAGAGGAGCTCACCCCAATGACGGCCCCATAGCCATTCACACAATGGGAATTAGATATAATGGGTCCATTCCCAATAGCAACCAAGCAATTGAAATTCCTAATAGTCGGTATAGACTATTTCACTAAGTGGGTAGAAGTGGAAGCCCTGGCCACCATCATTGAAAGGAATGTGCGAGGTTTTGTGTGGAAGAACATCATCTGCAAGTATTGCATACCAAGGGTGTTAGTCTCCGACAACGGGAAGCAATTCGACAAAGATGCATTCCGTGATTTCTGCTCATAACTAGGAATCAAGAACCACTACTCATCACCCGCCCACCTGCAGGCGAATGGGCAAGTTAAGGTCACGAACCGATCCTTACTCAAAATCATCAATACTCAGCTCGAAGGGGCAAAGGGTATATGGCCAGAGGAACTGCCAAGTGTTTTATTGGCATACAGGACAATGGTGAGGACGCCTACAGGAGAAACCCCATTTCGGTTAGTATACGGAAGTGAGGCGGTCATCCCAGCAGAAGTAAGACTTATAAGCTACAGGGTAGAAAACCATGATGAAAGCAAGCATGATGAAACTATGCGCTTGCAGCTTGACCTGGTGGACGAAGTGAGAGCAACAGCTGAGCAAAGAATAGCATGGTACCAGAATCTCATGGCCAAACACTACAACTCCAAGGTCAGACAAAGGGACTTCTAGGTAAGAGATCTTGTCCTGAGAAAGGTAATGGGTTCCACAAGAGACGCCTCCCAAGGGAAACTAGGACCTAATTGGGAAGGACCATACAAAATTGCAACATGGCATGGGAAGGGAACTTACCACCTAGAGACGCTGGACAGGTAGAAGTTGCATCACTCATGGAACATAGAGCACCTGAAGAGGTACTATCAGTAGGCCATTAGCAGTAGATGAACAATGACACTCCTCATTTTCCATTTTCTTTCTTTATATTTTAGATTTTATTATCTACAGTTCCTTTTAAGCCCAAGGGCAAGTTTTTGTTATTATTCAAGAACAATTTCTACGCATGAATTACCATTATAATAAGAGGAGTTATTCAAAATCACTGCATGTTCTATTCCTACAATCAAGTCCATAAGTGGACGGATTCGTCCTAAAGGATGATAACTATAAAAGTCCATATAATGGACAGGTTCAACATAAATTTGAATATTACAAGTGGACGGATTCATCCTAAAGGATGATAACTATAAAGTCCATATAGTGGACGGGCTCAACAAAAAATTAATTATTATTAGTGGATGGGGTTCATCCTAGAAAATGATAACTATAAGGTCCATATAGAGAATGGATCCATCATCATAAGCTAAACATTGCAAGTCCTTAAAATGGGTAGGGTCAATGTCCACAAAGTGGACGAATTCATCAATCCTTTGAAATAACGTAAGTCTTTGAAATAACGTAAGTCCTTGAAATGGATGGGTCCAAGTCTACAACGCGGACGGGTTCATCCGAGAGGATGCTAAGTCCTTAAGAGGACGGGTCCAACAAGGCATTGAATCAACATTATAAGACCTTAAGAGGACGGGTTCACCTAGAGAGTGACAATCAAGTCCTCATAAAGGAAGGGTTCAATAATACAGCGGAATCAACATTACAAGTCCTCAATGTGGACGGAAAGATGGTTATGATAGATATATTCCTTCACAGCTATAAATTGAACAAATTCATCCACAAACATAAAATAGACAAAATAAAGTAATGAAATTAAGCTAAAACCCATGAAGGGAGAAGTTTAAATACAAAATATGACGGTTAAATTAAACATTTAATGTTCTCCAAAACCATTTCAAAAAAAAAAAAAAAAAAAAAAACTACACAACTTGAGCAAGAGTTTCATTCTTCTCTTCAACCAATAAATCCTCAAGATGACGGGCCTAATCATCATTTTTTGTTAACTTGACTTTCAACATTTGCTCCATCTCCATGAGGGTCATTGACGGGGGCATCTTTGGCAAAAAGTTCATCCCTACTCTCCGAGTGAACGAGCTGAACTGATTTTTGGTCCTGGGCATTGATGTTGACATTTGACACATCTAGGTTAGGATAGAAAGTCTTCACTTGATGGAGGGCATCATCAAAAAGTTTAGCAAATGAGCCTCCAAGCTCTGCTAAAAGGGCGTCAAAGTCACGATACTCTCGTACAGCAACTTCCTTCGCTAGACGGAGCTAGTCTTTGGCGTCACGGATTTCCTTCTCCTTTTCTTCCAAGACCTACTTCCTTTGCTCCATCTGCTTCCAAACTAGTCCCTAGCTCACTCCATCAAGGCAAGTTTCTTTTCCTGGACCACCTTCCAGGCCCTCAGTTCATTCAACTTATCCTCCGTTAACGTCGCCTTTGCTCGTATACAGTCCAATGACGTCTCATGGTTAAGGCAACGGCCCAACAATCCCTTCATTATTAGCATTGCCTGAAGATGAAAGGATTAGTAACTAAGCAAGTTGACGAAAAGGAAATAGTAAAGTAAACAGGCATAGTTACTTAAACAATGCAAAAGAGACTCGTCTCCCCCATGGCCTTAGTTGCATGGTTGCTAAAGTCCTCGTAATCATCAGCCATGATGATGGACGAGAGCTACTCCAATGCATATTTGGAGTCCTCATGGAGGAGGAAGGGCGCTTTCTCGGCAAAGGGATCAGAACCCTTCATAAGTCCTTTTCCCTTCCCTAGGTCGGGTTTGGTGACAGTTTTCTTGGCCTCAGCTTCTAACCGCACGATGAGTTCAAGAACTATTTTAGGCTTCTTGGGGGGTTAACGGTCAGTTTTCTCTGGTTGTTTCCTCTTGGTGGATAGGTTGGCTGAACCCGGCCCCTTAGAGGTCTGACCCCCCTGCTGCTTCTACAAAGAAGCCTACTACATAATATAGGCTCTCCTATTGGCAGCGTCCATTTCTACATGAAGGCAGACAGATATTTTAGAATAAAATTAAAAATGAAGAAACCACAAGTGTGGATGACGGACTTACATTGGCGAACTTGAGCGTCGTATCGACAGGCAGTAGGGGTTGGCTGTAGTCCGTCGCAATACCAGTGGATGGTATCTAGTGTGACCAACTTGGACCATGTCCTCTCTTCTAGCTTGGATTTACTGAAAATTCTCTTCAGAAAACTCCATTTCTCAAGAGATACTTGTGGACGGTCTTGAACTGTAAAAGAAGACAGTTAGTGACATGTTAAATAGAAACCAAACTAGACGAGAGCGGATGCATACCAGACGGGGGCAATATGCCCCCTGTTGTGTTAGCGGGCATGTGCTCAGTATCACCGGGATGACACATCCACTTGTCACCATCCATGAAAAAATACCAACTCTTCCAGTTCCGGTTGGAGTCGGGGGTCTCACACATGAGGCTCAGCAATGGGCTCCTAGGCATAAAGCTATACATGCCTTTTGACTGAGCAATCTCGTCTGGATGGTAACAATGAAAGAACTCTTTCACTGTCAACCTCCTTGCTCCGTTAGACATGGCCCCACACAAGACCTCCACGCCAAGGAAGACCCTTCAGGCATTTAGGGAAATTTGGGTGACAGCCAAACCTAGGTACTGAAGGAGCTGACGGTGAAGTGAACTTAGGGGGAATCTGAGCCCTGCCTTCAGCATCTGCTCATAGACCCCAACGCCCTCGACCCCCTTATAATAACACTTCTCTGACTTATAGGGTAGACGGAAGGGTATGTTAACAGGTATTTGGTACTTATCCCTAAGTGTTTTGAAGTGAGATTCTTTAATAGAAGAGGTAAAATCATTGACCGTCCATATCGGTAACATGATGAACTCCCTAAGTCCATCAGGACCTAAGATGGATTGGATTGGGGGTTCTACATCGTCTACACCACCACTAGAATCTCCTTCTGGCCTATCCATCTCCAAACCCTCATCCTTTGAGGAAGGAGAGGTGGCAGATGGATTCCTCTCTTCATTTGAAGTGTCAAGGTCTTTTTGACCTGACGGGAACACTTCATCGTAGCCTGCCCTATAGCGGACAAACGACTGGTTACTCAATGCACTAGACATCTGTCACCTACACGTGACGGTAAACCCTAAGACACTGACAGATTTAAAATAGATGACGACAGTATAAAGACAAAAAAGAAATTTGAACGAAAGAAGGGTACTTACCAGGTGAACAGCAAAAAAAATTGAGGACGACAGATACACCAGGTGAACGGTATGTTTATCTGGCAAGGGTGACGGTAGCGCTCTAATCATAAAAATTTTGAGGAAAGTAGAAAATGAGCAAGGAAGAGGTAGGTTTATATAGAGGGAATGGCACGAAAGACGAAGGGACGCTTCGTTCTAAGAGACTGGCCACTAAATAGATGCCATGTATCCTTGCAACATTAATGACCCTAAGCCAGCCTATCAAGCTAGGTGTGTTTCTCAGAAGGCATATTGAATCGTCACTCCACGGGTCCATCCTCTCAGAGATAACAAAATCGTAAAGTGAGGGGGCAGCTGAAGAGAGTAAAAGTATAGATGACGGATCCATCTTAGTAAGCCTGACAGATCTGGAGCACTAGGTTGATGGTAGATGGATATAGAATTCATGGACACAAGGTGGATGGATCTAGAGGGCCACGTGATATCCGCCTGGATTAAGTGATCTGCAAGGAACCCTAAATGGAAACAACTTGCGTCTTATGATTAACCCTAACTCATAAAGTCTCAACACAACTGGAATTCTAACGTAAGGAGGATTCCGTAATATATGCTTAATTAATGATGATCTTCCCTATAAGGAAAATCCTTCCTACACTAAAAAAGGGGTTGATTATACACTACTATTGAAACCCAGAGACCCTCAGAAAATAAGGTACGCATAATTCACCCTAACTTTGGCACTCAATAGTTGTAGAAAAGGTTTTCTGACTTAACCTTCAGAGGGTCTTTGGCCGGTATCATACCGGTACTCTCCTAGGGTTTTTTTTTGTTGTTGTTTCGCATGCCTTGTTTCGAGCACGTGAGTGTTGTGCGGCTTACTGAAGATTTTCGGCATCATCAATGGACACTATTGACTTTGTCTTAACACACATGGATATATAACTGTAGCAATAATACACTCTGACATTGTCAAGTTTTCATGCGAATCACATTGCAAAAGAAAAAAAAAAAAAGTATTTTAGAAGTCGGTACTTTGTTTTTTTTTTTTTTTTTTTTTTTTTTTTTTTTTTTTTTTTTTGAGTTTTAATCTATGATATTCGCTTATGATGATTGTGTTTTTTAATCATCAAATCAAGACACTAATCAATTTTTTGTGTAAATAAGGAATTAACTTCAGATCTCTTATTCAACCAGTAAAATTTTTACTAGTTGAGCTGACTAAAACATACAAAAGTCAATAAGATGGAATTTTACTATCAATTATACTCTTAACTTAGTTTTAGTCCTTTAGAAAATCCAAAGAGCTAGATATTGCATACTGCTTCTACGAAATAGTTATCACCTGCACAACCTGTCTTTATGGTGTCCAAAAGTCAGAAATGAGAAAACCCATAAAATTAAATTCTACTTTAAACTCCTATATATATATATATATATATTTTTTTTTTTTTTGAAAACTTCAAAACCTAAATCTTTAGTTATTATTGCTTTTACAGAATTTTCTAAATGACTAGGATTAGAGTACGTTACCCTTTTCGATCAATAATTTATTCTTTCATACATAAAATACTAAACAATCAATATTGAATTTTTAAGTTTTAATGGTCCATGAATTATACTCCCCCACCAATTAAATATTTTTAATAATTATGAATTATCAAATATCTTTTAGTGAGTCGAAACATTGTAAGATGGTCCATCTTTCTATATGTAAACACAAAATTTCAAATTTGGAAATCAAACTATAGAAATAGATTCATAAATGTAATTTATATTGATGATGCACCGTATAATTCTTTATATTTATTAATTTTATTACAAAAGAATAGTCTTTTGATTTATTCTCCCTGAAAAATTCTTCAACCCATGAATTGTGCCACTACAATGTTGATTGGAACACAAAATATCATCCACTTTGATTGGAGAGCAAATCGAAAAGTCTTTATGACAAAATTGCTACGAATTTCTGATTTTGCACTTATTAGAGATTCTTTGGCCTTTACAGTCTTTGTGTACTCTTCAAATTTTAGGTGGATTAGAGTTCTTGAAATTTCTTGAGGCTTTTGAACTTGATTCCAATAGAACTCTAAAACATGAAAGGATGATTTGAATAAATATTCCTTGAATGTTTTTAATATTTGAAGGTTTTGATGTAGGAATTATTTATGGTTTTGGAGCTTAAATCTGATAAAGATTTGAAGAGTGAAATTTTTTGAAAGCTTTAGAGCTTGATTTGGGTAAAATTTCAAAAGTTTTGAGAGAGTCCCCCTTGATTGGAACACAAAATATCATCCACTTTGATTGGAGAGCAAATCGAAAAGTCTTTATGACAAAATTGCTATGAATTTCTGATTGTGCACTTATTAGAGATTCTTTGGCCTTCACGGTCTTTGTGTACTCTTCAAATTTTAGGTGGATTAGAGTTCTTGAAAATTTTTGAGGCTTTTGAACATGATTCCAATAGAACTCTAAAGCATGAAAGGATAATTTGAATAAATATTCCTTGAATGTTTTTAATATTTGAAGGTTTTGATGTAGAAATTATTTATGGTTTTGGAGCTTAAATCTGATAAAGCTTTGAAGAGTGAAAATTTTTGAAAGCTTTAGGGCTTGATTTGAGTAAAATTTCAAAAGTTTTGAGAGAGTCCCCCAAGACTAATGAGTACCTTTATATATAGGAGTCTTGAGGAGGTTGAATGACACATGGATAATTTTGATTAGCGACATGTGCCATAATTCAACTAAAGGGACTTTAAGTCTTGTTCTCCAAAGGACACGTGATATCATTTGATAAACCGAGGTGTCTTGATTTTAAGTAACACATGTGGACACCCTCGGGTGGAGGGAATGTTGCGGTGAGTTATTTGTTTTTTTAGCAATAATCATAGTTTTTGCACATTGGGTACTTGACAACGTGATGCGTGTGTGTATGTGTTACTAAAGTGAGATGTGTGTGAGTCTCTTTAATTATTTTAATTTAAAGTGTTGCCACCAACCATTGATATTTAATTTATGTGTGATTGATCAACTATTTGTCTAATTTATTTTAATTACCTAATTAACTAAAAAACCAATTTCAAGGGTTCTTAAATTAATTATGGTAACCAAACTCTTGAACCAAAGATTCTTGGATTCGAAAATTTGGTTACGGGTGGAGAAGGTGTTAGGCACTCCGCACCGCTTATTCAAAGGATAATACTTCATTTCAATTTAATCACAACTTTCACATTTTAGGAAAATAAATTAGATAATTGGCATTTTTTTTGTTTTTTTGAAAGAGTTTTTGTACAAATAATACATATACATAACATGTAAATTTACACATGTAAGTAGAATGTGATATTATTTACAAAGGATATGTACAAGAAGCATATGAATATACATAAATGTCATGTGGGTTCCAGATAGTTCAACTGATAAAGTCTCTGATGGTTGAATAAGAAATATGGGGTTCAATCTCCGCTTACACCAAAAACCGATTGGTGTCTTGGTCTAATAATAAAAAACTATCATCAAGAGCGGATGTCATAGGCTAAAACTCTTTCAAAAAAAAAAAATTATGCACTTTAAAGCAATTAGTATATTAATTCTCCAAGTATCATCCTCATGCATAAACACAACAAACCAAAATGGTTAGTGTAGAGGGAGGAGAATATGTTAGCTTGATTATAGACCATTATTTCACTTGAAATGAATTATAGACACGTCGTAACCTTTTAAAAATTGTGCTATTAAAGGAATTTAATTGAAATAAATTTTATTTATGTAAAGGTGAAAAATGCTTGTTATATATCTTTAAAAAGAACATAATTTATTTTCATTTGAAAAGATGATTTCTCTTTGAAAACCTCATGACTTTTGAAAAGGCTAATTTTGAAGAAAAAATGCCAAGAACTAAAAAAGAAAAATTGAAAAAGGCTATTTCTTGATTTTTTATAAAAGAAAAAAAAAAAAGTTTTATGGGTGGGAAGACATAAAGGAAGAGCAATTCTATTTTAAGGAAATGAATTTTTATGCACCTTGGGCAAACAATTTTTCAAGATTAAAACTAAGCTATTTAAAGATAGGGAATTATTTTAAGAAAATGGTTTCTATAGTTTTTTTTTTTTTGGGTGAAAAAAAAGGGTGTTGGACGTGAAAATCCATGGTTTTGTTTAACGTTTTAAAGAAAAATTCAAAATTTGCTTATTTTAGAAAGAGCATTATGAATATTAAAAAGTATTTTGAAAATGGCATCAATTGAAGATTTAAAAATGCCCCATTGGAAGGCTTTTTATTTAAGGATAGACTTGAAAAGTTTTCTTTTTTATTTGGAAGAACCCATTATTGAAAAGGGATGGCTGTTGGAGCGTTTTTCCAAAACTTCATTTTTAACCACACATTTTTTAAAGAGCGTTTGCTTGAATCAAGCTTCTCATTGTATGATAGTTTAGAGTTCATGGAGCTAGCTAGAACTTTTGAACCCTCGCACCCGTGATAAGACAAGAAGGGGAATAATTAGGACTTAAAACAATAAAGGAATGTAAAGACATAAATGAAGGACTTAAAAGAACAAAGGAATGTAAAGGCAAGAGCAATATATATATATATATATATGTAATTTAAAGAGAAGATATGAATTTAAGGACATAAAGTAAATGAAATCTTCCTTGAATAAACATCGATACCCATAGAAAATCAAATATAATGGTGCACAAGGATAATCCTCCACTCATCATATTGATTTAGGGAATGAGCTTAGACTAGAAATACCCATCTTAGTTAAATCTTCATACCCATAGTAAACCAAAAATGATGGTGTACAAGGATAAACCTTCACTCACCATATTGATTTAGAATATAAAGATTCACCAAGATCGTTGGTTTTTCCTTTAAATTCTTGGGATTTAGTATGTCTATGTGCAATAGAAGGTGGAAACCTTCACAAATAGCATATACATAATCATGTATAAAGGAAACACAAACTTCAAACCAAAAAAATAAAGACAATAATTTAAATGACAAGAAAAGTAAATAGCAAGGAAAATGAATCATATGAATGTAAAAAGCAAGGAAAGTAATGAGCAAGGAAAGTAAAGAGCATATATGTTAGAGCAAGAATAATAAAAGAGCATGAAAAATAAATGAACTTCATAGACTTAGAAAGTATAGACAAGAAAAAAAAAAAAGGAAAGAGAAAGGGAGACAATTGAATATGTTTCACAAGTATAAATTTGTATTGATGAATTTGTAGGTACAATTTTCTATATTTAGATTCTAATACAATAAAATTATCTTCTGATTTGATCTCCTTAGAAGAGTCTTCAATTCAAGTATTGTGTCGATATGGTCTTAACTCGAACACAAGATGTCCTCCACTTGGATTGGAAAGGGGATTGAAAGATCTTTAGAATGAAATTGCGATGAATCTCTAGCTTTGTGTTTATTAGAGATTTCTTGTTCTTCGTGTTCTTCGTGGGTTCTTCGAATGTTCTTGATCTTCAAAGATTTGTGGTGAAAGTTCTTTGGGGCTTTAGAACTTGAATCCAATGAAGTTTCAATGGATCAAAATCTTTGAAGTTGCTGGAGGCTTTGAAGTTTGATTCTAGTAGAACTTTGAGACTTGTAGGAATGATTTAGATGAATGTTCTGTCTTTGAAGATTTGTAGTGAAAGTTATTTGGGGCTATAGAGGCTTGGATCAGTAGAGCTTCACTAATTTATATTCTCTTGGTGTTTATGGGGGCTTTTAAGCTTAATTCCAATGAACTTTGAGATCTAGAAGGATGACTTGAATGATTTTGCTCCAAATGTTTTTGAGATTGAAGGTTGAAGTTCTTGGAGGTTTTGGAGCTTGATTCTAGTAGAGTTTCGAGACTTCTAAATGTTTCTCTATCTCCTTTATAAGACTGAAGGGAGTCTATATTTACAAGAGTCTTGAGGGGATTTAATGACACATGATTGGCTATAAGCAATGACACATGTCATAATTTAATTAGAGTGACTTTATGTCTTACTCTCCAAGAAACACATGGCATTATTTGATTAGCCAAAATATTTTCATGTAAAATAACACATGATAGTATTTAATTTAATTTCTTATGTCATTATAAATTAAATGTTAACATGTATCGTCGTGTGATTAGCTCTTGGATATTATTTTTATAATTTCTATTTATTGACACTTGGAATATTTCCATTGGTTTCTGAATAATGACAATTTAACCCACTAGTAGCACTTGGCACTTTGTAATTGACCATTTTAAACGTACTATGTGGACTTGATGGATGATGTGTCAATTGGTGATTGGTTTGAATTTTTCACTCTCTACAGTGGGATCCCTCTAGAGTGTGTGCCTACCAGGGTGGGTGGCTACCCTAGCAGGATCTTACCATCACCTCATCATTTCTTCTACAACCCCTTCCATTCTTCCTTTCTTGATTTTCTTATTCCCCCCCCCCCCCTCCCCTTTTTAGAGCCTGTTTTCGTGTTGCTGTTTGGAAATCTTAGGGAGCTCTGATTTCTTCAAACAAAACATCTTCGAAAAGGTCTAGATTTCTAGTTTCCATAGGTTCTGGACTTAGGCAATTTGGAGTTACGGTTGCTGAGATATCATTTCCAGAGGGTAGGTGAGATAGTGCAAAAAAAATGTATAGCACTTTTCTTGGAAAATTAACTCCTAATCTGAAAAGGATATCATTACGCCCTTTTTTTAGTAGAGTAGCTAATCCATCACACTTTAATATGGTCTAGGTCGTTTGCACCTATTGTGGCTGGATTTGTATAGTTATTGCGCAAAAAGGCCCAAAAAATAGCCTTTTAACTTTTGAAAGCTCAAAAAAATGTTGAAAACACAAGAGCTGTTTAGACCCCCAAACAAAAATTACGGCTCGATAGATTTTACACTAGCTTAATACTAAGTGCCGAATAGTGTAAATGCGAGTGGATAAATAAGAAGCTACTCTAATCCATAAACTAAGCAACACAGTAGTATAATGGAATATAAAAGAGTAGGGAAGAAGGATGCAAACACAAGATAACACGCCGATGTGTTATCGAAGAGGAAACCGAAGAACTCGACGAAAAACCTCTCCACCACCCTCCAAGCGGTAATCGATCCACTAGACAATCAGTTAGGATACATGGGTTAGCAAGAGACCCTCCAAGCCTAATCTACCCGATGTACTTAAGCCCTCCAAGCTCCTACTCCAACAAGGCTTCTCGAAACCCTGTCTTGTCTAGCACTCCAGATCCCGCAACAAGCTCCATGTTGCATCTGCCATCCTTGGCTTCTTCCAATACTTCCCAGTAGCACCAAAATGTCACTCAACACTCTCAAAGGGTGTGGTAAGTGTTTGGGCTATCAACCTCTTAATGGTATGGAAATGGAGAGGGAAGAGTTGAGGGAAGAGTTGAGGAAATACCACAAGGAAGTGTATAGAGAAATGTGGGTATGACAATCTCTAATTCTCAATGTGTTTGGCTAGGGTTTTCTCTCTGAAGCACTCTTCAACATTTGTGGGTATTATGGGTATAAATAGTGTAGGCACAAAAAGTGTGAATCAGACTGGACAGGCTAGTAGAACAGAATGCCTCGTTGGTGTCTCGCGGGAAGGCCTTACCCGCGAGATACTCACGAGACACAGCTGTCTCCACCTGGCCTGACTCTTCGCATTCCAGCATGTGCAAGGCACATATGACATTTCGCGGGAAGCTAAGTCGCGACATACCCGCCAGAAATCTTCAGTCTTCAAATGCTTGAGTCTTCACACTCTCTCTCTATCACACAACCCTTACAATCAAATCCCACAATAAATACAGGGTACAAACGATTGAAAACAATTACAATCAAATTTGGCACGAAATAAAAGCCAACAAAAATATAGTTGTAAATAATAACTTTACAATCTCCCCCTTTGGCTATTCCGTGACAAAACCCCTAAAACAGACTCTAGACTTAAACGTGAGTTTGGGAACAAAGACAAAAGTCACTCACACCTAATCTAGAAGCTATGAAGCACTTGCACGTGTATATACCTGTAACCTGAAACACTTGTATACAAACAAAACTTTCGTTAAGTTTATGACAAGTTGAACACAAGGTACGAACATGAACAAGTAAAATAAAATCAAGTTAAATGGAATAAATCATTAAACCATGGCTTGACCAAACAAGTAATCACTATACAAAAGTGATCACTATGCTCATTCACACAAGGAATGAACATCCGGACATGCAAGATGATGAGCTCATTTGAAGAGTATCATTTGCAAATCCAACACTCAACCAATGCAAAATACACGAAGTATTTGCACCTAGGAACAATCCTACATGGGCATAAGAGTGATGTACTGAAGTAAAAAGCATGACATTTAACATCAAAACATAAGCATAAAGGCTGCATAAGCAAGGTACTGCTTAAGCATGGTATAAACCATAAAAGCCTACAAATTATGCAAGGAAACCAACCCTAACAGCTTACAAAAGCATCATGGGTACAAGTATAATGCCACAAAGCAAGTATGCCACAAAGCATAGAAAAATAAACACACAACAACTGAAATTAATATTGAAATTAAAAACAGTGTGTCAAAACTTTAAACCAAAAGCAGTAAAAACATAAACCAATTGAACCAGCAGTAAACTTCTTCTCCCCCTATCACTATACTCTCCCTGTCAATAATGACATCATCTCTCCCTTTTTGTCATGGAATAGCTAGCCTGCATTGTCTTTTAGCTTCCTTTGAATCTCATCCAACTGAGTTTCGAGAGATGTTAACTGTTTGTCAAAACGGGAGTGTTGGGAGTACATGATATTGGCTAGTCCTGAAATCTTGGTGCTAATCTCTTGAAGTGCAAACATGATGTTGTCAAACTTTTCATCAGAGGAATGGGAGGTAGAACTTGAGCTTTCCTGATTTGCATGATGTTCTTGCTTAACATTCTTCTTGGTGTGACTCATACTTGCTTGAAGAGTACGAATGTTAATTAGGCTGGGCCTTGTATAAGGGCGCTCATCTGCAGAGGGACGCATATCTTTGAGCTTCAAAATTCGAGAGATGAGACAACCAAACGGAATACAATCCTTGAGGCAGTTCAGTCAACTGTCTTTGCCAAAATGTGAAAGATGTGAGAGCATATATCAATTTCTACATCAGATACCAGATCATGTAGAAATAATGCTCGACCAAGATTGATGTAGCCAGTGCTTGACAATGGGTAGAGATTGCTACACATGATCGTTGACATGAGCCTTAATTCTGGAGAAAGTGAGGCCACATTGATAGACTTTCTACTAGACAAAAATTCCAAATTAGCTCCTAATTCTTCCCGAAGTGTGTCCTCATCCGGAACTAGTTCATCATATACGGGTGGTATAGGAAGTATTAGCCGGTTTATGTTTAGAATATTAGATAGGTACACAGTAGTTACCGAGAACCGCTTTTCTCTAACCCAGCACTTGATCTCTTCTCCTTCTACAGTAGCATTGGCATAGAACTCTTTCACCATGTTTTCATAGGCATCCTCAAGATCAGAGAGAAGAAAATTCCAGTCTTTTGTGGCAAACCAGATAGGAATTTTAGTATCTAAAAGAGATGACTGATCAACGGCCCTTTCAGCTAACAAGGGAGCATCTTGAAAGAGGTACTTATATGACTCAAAAGTAGCATAAGACCTAAACAAGTTAGGATTATACATTCCTGCTGAAAAACGAACTCCCTTTGGTCTAGGGGAATTGTAATCAACATCAATGATCGGCTCTTTCCCTTTGTTGCTGCCACCTTTCACAGCTGAAGTCTTGAATGGAGACATCTATACAAATCCATAAAACAAACAAGAAACATGTGCAAGAACACAAACCAGAACATAACACTTGATTAGATTCAATGTAGTTCAAAGGTATAGCAACTTAAAATAGAGCATAATCAACTCCAAAGAACATGCTAAACACATAATAGCAAAAAAATATAACCACAATGCATGAAATCAAGTAACTGTGCATGTGTGTGCATATGTATGCATGTGTTGATGCATGTGTGTGCGTGTGTTGATGCATGAGTGTGCAGCATCAAATGCATGAAGGGTGCCAAGGTGTGTGCCTTGTGTGTGCAACATAAGCAAAGAGTGTGAGACACTCAAACAATGACCAAAACTAAGTAAGCAAGGTCATATAAGTAATAACTCATAAATTGAAGTCACTTGAATCCAATTTAACACAAAAATGTCACTTGGACATTTTGTCAAACACCTAGCATGCGCAAATGTACATTAAGTATGAACAACGCATGAACATGGTGAAAACTAGCCGTAATACATGATAAAACGCCTCATAGGGCCAACACAGATGCACAAACACCAAATGGGACTCAGCCCAATCAAAGATTTTGAAAATTTTACCCAAAATAGCGAACCCCAACCCAATTTCGAAAAATCCCCAAATTTTTGAAACCCTAACGAAAATTCTACATAATCTAAGCAAAAGCTTGAAGAGAATTGTTTAGAAGACATACCTTGAAGAAGAAAATGCAGAAAGGATGCTTGGATTGAAGGGGATTGAATGAAATAGTGATTTGGGTTGAAAAGGGTTCAAGAGAGGTTGAGCGAGGGAAATGAGTGTGGTTTGAAAAACTGTCACATCTGCTATATAAAACTGAAAACACGCATTTTTCGCGGGTTACAGAGTAGCGATAATGGCCACTGAAGCACAAAAGCTTTCGTGAGAAGCTTTAGGTCGTGCGATAGTTGCAATATAGTCGCAATACTCTCTGTGTAAATTGATAAAAACCAATTTTTGCCAAATAGTATTTCGCGAGAAGCTATTGGTCACGAAACAGTTGCGAGACAATTGCGATAGTCTCTGTGTAAATTTGCGAAAAGTTTATTTCCCTCAAACACTTTTCGCGGGAAGCTCTAAGTTGCGAGCTTCTCGTGAAACAACCCCTGAACCAGATTTTGATGAAAAATGCACAAAAAGCATTTTGACCAAAATAAACACACGAAAGTTTAAAATCACTTTCAAAAACATATAAAACACTCAAAAATCTTTTTAGGTTTGATCAACAAGTACTTGATCATACACATCACATTTGAACAAATACAATCACACAAATGAGATAGGCATTGATTGAATCAAAGTCTTGTGTGTTATATGTGAGTATCAAATGTAGAATAGTCCTTAGACCAGAGTAAAGTTTTAATAATCAATTCAATTGAGTCATACACAACTGATACGAAATCAGGTGGACTATCTCCATTATAAAAATGAGTATATATGACCTCCCACATAATGAATACACAACTTGGAACCTTTTTATTTGGCTTCTGCACAGAGCATAACAATTGATCCATTTTTGGACAAAACATCTCTTTTTGAGATCGGTGCTTGAAATTTTTTATATTTCAACATTGATGATTAGCCTTTGGCTTTTTGAGCACCATACAAAATACATTTAAAAGAGTCGCTTTCCTTTTTTCCTAGTCGAATACTAGTATGTGCGACAGGCTTTTGCAACTCAATATCTCTTTTCATTTGAAGATTTACATTTGTAGAGCTCTTTTTGCAAAAATATAAAAATAAAGTGGGAAGAGATATAGACACAAGTCTATGCAAGTTTCAAGACCAACAAGACTATTGACCAATCATTCATGACAAGCTTGAAGATCTATTTACAACAGTTACACATAGTTTTCAAGATTTCTTCCACATAAAAATGAGTGCATACATAACAAGCCAAAATTGTAAATGCACTACGCCATTAGTACGAAGGTACTAGGCCAAACTCACATGTGACATACACAAAACAAGTGATCAAACTTTTTGAGATTTTTCAATTTTTTATGGGTTTTTTTTGAATTTTTTTGAATTTTTTGAACACACCCAAAACAGAACAAGCAAAGTAAGATCAGCAGAAAACAACTGGTAAAACCCAACCAGGTAAAAGAAACATGCTAAAACATATTTCAATGCATGATATGATGCAATAACAAATGTCCCTAAACATTGGAAGAATTAATGTATGGACATATTATAATGCTTATGCATGAGTACCCCTCTTCACCCACACGTCACGTGCGTTTGGGGTGATATCCTTGTCGGATTGGGTACGAGAGTTGGGACTTTCAAACCTTCTAGTGAAACTCTCCAAGCAATTGGTGAAAGCACCGATCATTTTCGTTACGTCCATCATTCCAGGATCACCGTTTTGACTTCTCGGTTGCTCACCACCCCAAGACCTCTTGTCATTTCTTCTTCCTCATGTCCGAGGTGCGCTTGCATTGTTCAATGCTCTCAGCTTTTGGCAGTTGGGTCTGGTATGTCCCTGCAATCCGCAATAGTGACAAACATAATTCGATCTAGGACCCCATTGTGATCTTGGGAGAGATCTTCCTCTAGCTTCATATCTGGCTTCTGATTGATTACGGGACTTATTAATCACCTGTTGTTCAGCCATCTTCTTCTTCTTCTCAACCTTAACTTTCTCAGGAATATGTTCTTCTATAACCGTGTCTTTAGCCTTTACAAATTTCACTTCTTTTGTGACATTGGCCGATAAGCCGCTCCCTCCGGTATAACCTAACCCGAACTTATCAGAGAAATGTTTTTGAGATGAAATAACTTCTTCTAGCTTCTTAGAAGAGACCCTTTCTATCTTAAAATGTGCTTGCACTACCTCTTGCTCAAGAAATCTCACTTTCATATAAGTTTCAAAAAGCTCACCATTTACAGTCTCAATCTCACATTTTGCCTCTTTATATCTGACCAGGAGACTTTTGTAATCCTCCTCAGCTCTCTTCATCTTCTTTACAGTTGCCTTCACCACCCTTGTATACTCTCCCGATTTCTTAAGAAGTAAGGCGTAATTCTCTCGAAGGTTAGTTGTCTCTTTCTCCTCTTCAACATCTGACTCCTCAACAATCCCCATGGATTCTTCATCACTGCACTCCCCAAGTTCTTGTACAAGTTGATGCAAGTCCTCAGAGGATTCAACATGTTCAATGGCCATAAAGGTGGAGTAATTTCCTTCTCCGTCACAGCTCTCTTCTGAGTCAGAATTGGAAGAATATGTATCACTAAGTGTTGTGGCATATGCCTTGCCTTTTTCTCTCAGAAAATTTGGACACTCCTTCTTTAGATGTCCATGGCCATTGCACTCATAACACATGATGCCTTGGGGCAATTGAGACTCCTTCTCTTCCTTCTTTTTATACTCTTTCCTATCACCTTTTGAGGATGAGAATTTCCCTCTACTGAACTGTCACCCGTTGTTCTTCATTCTCAGGAATTTTTGGAAGTTTTTTGCAAGAAATACAACCTCCTTCTCCACACCTTCTTCTTCAGAGGAATCGCCCATCCTCTTGGCGATGGTCTTAAGTGTGAGAGATTTACTCGCCTTATGAAAAGGCAACCCCAGTTCATATGTTTGGAGAGACCTTATTAGCTCTTGGATTTTGATCTCATCCAAGTCTTTACTTTCTTCTATGGCTATGACTTTTGCTCTAAAGTTTTTCGGCAAAGACCGAAAAATCTTTCTAACCACCTTTGTATCTTCAATTTTCTCACCAAGATTGAGTTTAGCAATTACAATTTCGTTGAGCTTCCCATAGAATGAATCAAAAGGTTCATCATCACCCATCTTGAGCTCTTCAAATTTTGTGGTAAGCATCTGAAGTTTTGTGTCCTTAACTTTCTTTGTACCCTCATAAGTAGTCTCCAAAATCTCCCAAGCTTCCTTGGCTACTGTCATATGAGAGATCCTATAGAATTCATCAAGAAACACACCACAGAAAATAGCATTTAAAGCTTTACTATTAGCATTGGCTGTCGCAAGAGCTACCTTATCCCAAGTGGATTTAGGAGCCTCCGGCCTAGTCCAACCAACTTCAACCGCATCCCAAACGGTATCATCAATAGAGCATAAAAATGCTCTCATTCTGACTTTCCAGAAAGAATAATTGTTACAATCAAAAAATGGTGGAACATTTAACGATTGAGACCGGTCCATCTCAAATAGGGTCAAGGATCACACTTAGGTATTTAAACCATAGCAAGTGTACCCGCTCTGATACCAATTGAAAGCTCGAAAATGTGTTGAAAACACAAGAGCTGTTTAAACTCCCAAATTAAAATTACGGCTCGATGGATTTTACACTAACTTAATACTAAGTACAGAATAGTGTAAATGCGAGCAGATAAACAAGAAACTACTCTAATCCATAAACTAAGCAACACAGCAGTATAATGGAATGTAAAAGAGTAGGGAAGAAGGATGCAAACACAAGATAACACGTCGATGTGTTATCGAAGAGGAAACCGAAGAACTCGGCGAAAAACCTCTCCGCCGCCCTCCAAGCAGTAATCGATCCACTAGACAAGACAGGGTTCCGAGAAGCCTTGATGGAGTAGGAGCTTGAAAGGCTTAGGTACATCGGGTAGATTAGGCTTGGAGGGTCTCTTGCTAACCCATGTATCCCAACTGATTGTCTAGTGGATCGATTACTGCTTGGAGGGCGGCGGAGAGGTTTTTCGCCGAGTTCTTTGGTTTCCTCTCCGATAACACATCGGCGTATTATTTTTTGTTTGCATCCTTCTTCCCTACTCTTTTACATTCCATTATATTGTTGTGTTGCTTAGTTTATGGATTAGAGTAGCTTCTTGTTTATTCGCTCGCATTTATACTATTCCGCACTTAGTATTAAGGTAGTGTAAAATCTATTAAGCCATAATTTTAATTTGGGAGTCTAAACAACTTTTGTGTTTTCAACACATTTTCTAACTTTCAACTTTAAAAATAACGAAGTAGTATTTTTAATCAGGGTTTTGATGTTTTGAAGATATTTCATCTTTTTCAACTCTAATTTTGGCCCGTAAACTATCATTTTAAAGGGAATTTTATGGTATTTAAGATGGGAAAAAATTTATCTCAATTGGATAGTTAGATATCCGCTCAACATTTTGACTTGTCCCAATAAGGGTTAGTTGACATCAATCAAACTTAGCCAAAAATGGCAAATTTGGGATCTTGAACTCTTGGATTACCAAAATGGTTTATCCAACATCCTATCAGGATATATAGAATTTGTTCGTGTAATTCCGTATTTTTCTATGTTTAAAGACACTAATTTTGCTTTCTAGGGTTTAAGATCAAAGTTCAATAGCTATGTCATCAATGACATTTTTAAATTTCAAGTTTTGTGATAAAAAAATTATATATAAAAAATAAGTTTATTGATCGAATGGTAAATAACATCCGATTTGAACGAAATTTGACACGCATGTTAAAAGCACAAAGAATATGCAATCTAACGGTCAAATTTTCAAAATTCATATTCAACAAAAAGATATAAAATGAGTTTGAAGAGTTTTCCTTTGTCTAAATATATGTCACGGATATTAGAAGTAAAAATCCTCACAGTTTTAGTTATTTCAATGTAAGCCAACTTGAAGCCTATATGTAAGAGTGTAACTTATAAAGGCAAAATAATAAGGATAAAATATTAATACGGTTTCTTAGGAGCAGCATATTACTTTTCAATTTAATCCAAATACCTACATTAAATTTAAATGTTCTTAAAAAAAAAAAGTAAAACTTCTTATATTTTATTGGTCAATGCAATAATATATTTGATTTTTTTTTTTTTTAATTGAAGCTAGAAAGTGTTTGAGAATATAATTGAAGAACTTAGAAATTGTATATACATTTTGCCAAAACTAGATTAAACAACGAACAAATGGATAGTAGTTTGTTCCAGGCACTGCGTAGTGAGTAGTTGTGGAATGAGTTGAAATATTGCAAATGAAGATGAAGTACTTGTAAGTATTTTGCTGGTTATTTGTGTCAATCGCAAATTGAATGTATTAATTCCTGTGACACGTTTTGCTCTATATAGCTAGGAGAATTATTTTACATGCTTTGCTCGACTAGTGGGAATTGAATCAGAAAGCAACCTGACATGGACCGATCGAGTTGAAGCAAAATTATTGTGTCCTTAGTTTAGAAAAATATTTTACTACTGGATTTTAGTTATTGGATTATATATAGTCACGCATTCAACGGATCGGAATTTGGCATAAATTCCACTAATCTTTGCAAATAAAGTGAGCTTTACTGAAAGAAAAACATGGTCACATATATCTTTTTTTCCCATGTGATCGAGACGGATTATCTTAATTTTTGTATTATGGGTTATGGACAAGAGGCCAATTATTTGAAAGACTATAAGCCTAGAAAGGCAGTAACTCGGCGACTTTAAAAGGAAAGGTAAGATTAGATAACGCGTGCGTGCTTTGATTTATCATATATAGACATGGTGTGGTGTCCAAAAAGAAAAAGGGTGTTGTTCTTTTTCTACATTGAAAACGTAATTTTATATATAAATATATATATATATGTATGTTCCTTTCTTGGCATTTACTCAAGGTTTCTATGACTTAAGGTTAACTATGTCTATATGCTGCATATATGCAATATTGCAGACCTCAAGTTTTGACTATAATTAATTAGACCAATACTTATCCTCAAGAAATTTGATTTGAAATCTTGTTATTCTTTCTTTCATCTCTCAATCTATGACTCCATCTAAAATCCCAAACATATCGAAGTTAAATTAATTGAAGAATCACCTATAATTCTGTCTTTGAAACTTCACCACGAGATTTGATCAAACATTCAATTGATAAAGTTTATAATAGAGTTAAAACAAAGGCCTCAAATTCTTATACATATGATAAAAATATTAAAAGAGTGAGATCAATTGGAGTAGAATTAGGGACAATGAAAATTGCACAGGAGATCTCCAAGGTTGAAAATTAATGTCCAACAGATCGCTTGAACCGAGAAGAATTCATTTTCAAATCATAGTAGAGTTTCAACGTACTCATATATATAAATAAGTAGCAATACCAAGTACTCATAGTAGAGTTTCTACTTACTCATAAAAATAACACAGTAATCAAACTAGGGAAGGTCTCCTTTCTCAGTCTCTCACTTTTTGTTTCATCTTCTTTTGGAAAAGTCCAAAAATAATATGAGAGTTTTGTCTCTTGACACAAATCAAATCCTAATATTTATAATCTATAACATAACACTCTATTTATGTGTTAATTAAAAACCATTACAAAATGTTTGGATTATTATAACATAAAGTTAAAAATGGCATGATTAATAAGTTCAAATTTAATTTATCTCAAAAAGCAAGGTTCCTTTTTTTTTTTTTTTTTTTTTTTTTTTTTTTAGAATTTCCTCTTTTTTGTTTTTTCTTTTTTCCTCGCTAAGTTTCAAATCCAAATCTAAATCCAACCAGACCTTTGTTAATTTATCTTAATTAAGGCATGCCACTGAAAAAAGCAAGATGTCTACTCATCACTAATTCGCTATACTAAAAATATACTGATGGTAAAGAAAAATAAAGGCACGAATGATTTAATATTTGACTATTTTGTTTATTTTATTTTTATTCTTTAAAAGTCAGTATATTAAGGGTATGGTAGAATGTAATTGCAAATATCATCCAAAGGATTGAATCCGTATAACAATAGTGCAGGAACATGAACAAAAGCCCGAAGATGAAGTTCGTCAAATTAGACGTGGATAATCAAACAATCTAAAGGTCTCGTCAATATACCAAACCAAAAATAAATTAAAAGAATAAGAAGCTAATTAATGTCCCATTTTTTGATGAGTTGTTGTAAGTCTTGTAATGAGAACAACCTTCACTTTCTACGAGTTTGAACTCCTTTTGGATTTGGCTTTGCTTTTAACCTCAGACTCTGGATCGAAAAATGAAAGTTGCACTTTTCACCATGGTGTTCCGAAGGATAGACAAACAATTTAGTAAACAAACCATATACAGTTTTTTTTTTTTTGGCTAAACCAAACCATATACAATTATACACCCTAAAACATATACAGATGACTAACCTGTGGAAGATGCAGGAAAATGTTGGTCATCGCAGTTGCTGGATTGTGATTTTCTGCACCCTTATTCCAGTCATAGCACACCTTCAGAAAAAATAACAATGATAAAAAAAATTCGGCGCCAACTTCAATATAAAAAAATAAAAGGACAAAAACTATTGTTTCAAGCCAATTTACACTAATATATGCTTTTGGCGGACAGGTTTCAAGCCAAGAGTGTCCATTATTCAGTTGATATTGTTAGATTCTAAAACTTTAGGAACTAATGTATTAGAACTTCAATTTGTATATGTTGGCAAACGATGATCAAAACATTTAGTCTAGGTTTAGATGTGCTCAAAGTTTGGTTTGATGTAAGTTTTGTATCGAGTAATTGCAGGAAATTACTAGTCAATTTTTGCAAGGCTCGATCGATCGAAAATTAGATTCAATCAATCGAAAATCGTGGATAAGCAATTTTCTGCAGATTTCTCAAACCAGCCCAAGCTCATATGACGTGTAAGGTTAAGTGTTTCATTCCAAGTATAAAAAGAAAAACTCTAGCTACATTTTATAAGTCTTTGTTGAGTTGTGTGTTGAATCTTTTGTGAGATCTAAGAGGTATTTACCTTCAAACACACACATAGAGCTATCAAGATCAAGATTCACATCAACAACTTGATGATTGCTTCAGTTGCTACATAAAGAACTTTCAAGAAGATCTAAAACCTTTCAGAGGAATCTCAAAATCATAAGTAGAAGAATTTGTGCTTGTGGTTGTTGTAGATCAATGAAAGAAGTAGTTCGTGGACTCGAAGCTGTCATGTGGTCATGGTAGTAAGTTTTCTACATGAGGTAGTAATAAGATGTTAGTGGTCTAAGTCTTATAGTACAAACTTCAATTCTTTCATAGTGGATCTGTTTTTACCTTGAGGATAGTTAGGTTAAATCCTCCCTAGGTTTTTTACCGGTTTGGTTTTCCTAGATCATCAGATTTATGTGTTCTTTACTTTCCGTGTTCTATTTGTTTTACACATATTTGTTTAACCTAGATTTAATTAAAAAACTTGTTAATCAACTTGGCTTAATATTAGGTTAAACATATTGTGTTAAGGGGTCTAAAAACTAACAAGTGGTATCAGATCAGGTTAGCTTTTGTGTTAGATCTCTCGATCTAAGAATTAATCATTGACCCCTGTTGTCATGGAACACAGTCACTCTCTTGTAATCTCCCTCACTTTGATGGTAACAATTATGCTTATTGGAAGGTTAGGATGAAAGCCTTCCTGAAATCTATGGATGAGAGAGTGTGGAACTCCGTTGAATACGGATGGGAGAAATCGACTACTCCTATTAGTGAGTGGTCAACCTCCCAAAAAGAAGCAGCCGCTTTTAATAGCAAAGCCATGAATGTTATTTTTAATGCTGTTTCTATGGAGGAGTTTAGGAAAATCTCAAATGTTGAGATTTCACACCGCTTGGAAAATCCTCCGAATTGTGCATGAAGGCATAGAGGCAGTTAAAATTAATAAGTTGCAGTAGTTAACAATGTTAGGACATATGTGGTTCACATGTTAAGAACATATGTCATACTTATTTATGTAAATTGGCTAATCCTTTGACAAAACGCACTCTACTTGTAATTGGGTAGTTCTAGGTGTTTTTAATACTTCAAGAAACAAGGTGTCAAGATCAAGTCTTGAAGTTATCAAATCTATCCAAGAAAAACAAGTTGAAGTACAAATTCATTAAAGCTCGACACCTGCTCGATAGCACCTCGACACCTGCTATCTGTCGAGAATTAAAAAGTCAGATTTTCTGATCTAATTTCTTGGGATCCATGAATATGTTTTTGGGCCTTCTTTTCTTCTAACCCTAAACATATAAAAGGATTGTTTTAAGAGCTGTCATAATAGACACAAATTGCAAAAGCATTGAGCAATCCTTGTTCAAGAAAATTGTGATCAAAGACGAAGTTCTTGACCTAGTTCATCTTCTCTGAAGAAGTTACTGTGTATTTGCACCAAAGGGTTTTGTGACCAAGCATCTTCCTGATCTTCATCGCGTAGGATGAACTGAAGAACTTTGCAACCAACCTCTCCTTCTAAGTTGGTGTTTGAAGTCGCGTACTGGGTCCGCGCATCTAGTTAGTCACGTACTTGGGAGCCGTGAATTAAAGGTGGAAATTGTCACTATAGATCAAGTCCAATTGGGTATTGGGGTAAGGGTTCAACTGTAGGTTAGTAAGGGTTCAACTGTAGGTTAGTAAGGTACTTAGGATTTCTTTACTTGTAACCGCTTTGATTTGATAATAGTGGAGTTTCAAGAGTGGTGACCTGAAAATCACTCGGTGGAGTTTTTGCCATTAGGGTTTTTCCCCATTCGTGAACAAATCACCGTGTTATTTAATTTCTGCTGCATATTTAGTTATTTGGTGATTTGTTTATGCTGCCACGCGTTTGCATGATAAATTGATTAATTAATCACTTGGCTAATTAATTAATTGGTTTAATCACAAGGGGTCATTTAGTTTGTGGCCTATCAAGTGGTATCAGAGCAGGCACACTCTGATTAGGTTTTAATCTTTGCTGTGTTGATCCATTGACCCCTGTTTGTCATGGATAGAGGACAATCATTAATTATACCTCCTTTATTTGATGGGACTAACTATGCCTACTGGAAAGTTCGCATGAGAGTTTTTTTGTAGTCCTTAGATGAGAAGGTGTGACAAGCTGTTGAGATTGGCTGGACCAAGCCAAAAGAAGCATCGGCTGATTGGGATGAAGCCAAGATCAAGGCGGCAAACTTCAACAGCAGAGCGTTGAATGCCCTATTTAGCGCAGTCACCAATGAGGAGTTCAAGAAGATATCCTCAACTGAAACTGCTAAAGAGGCGTGGACCATCCTCCAGACAACCTATGAAGGAACAAAGGCTATCAAAGATTCAAAGTTACAAAGGCTCACTACTAGCTTTGAAGAGATTAAGAAGGAGGAGGATGAGTCGTTTGATGAGTTCTATGCCAAACTTAAGGACATAGTGAACTCAGCCTTTAGTCTTGGGGAAACTCATATCTCTACCTGAGAGATTTCATGCCAAGATTACGGCAATAGAAGAATCAAAGGATATTGACAAAATTCCTTTGACTGAGCTAGTTGGGAACTTGCAGACCTACGAGCTAGGGTTATCAAGGATTGGCAAGTCAAGCAAAGGCAAGAGCATGGCCTTGAAGGCAAAGAGCAGTGATACAGATGAGTCTTCCGATGATGAAGATTTCAAGATCAAGTCCTACATTACAAGACAGTTCAAGAAGTTTATGAAGAATGCCAATGGGAGGAGCTTCGACAAGGACCACAAGCAATCTAGTTCTTCTCAGTTTAAGAGCCAAGACAAAAGGAAGAAGGATACAAAGAAGGGTGGTCAGTACACTATTCCTGCAGGACCTAAGTGTTTTGGGTGTCATGGGTTTGGACATATGAAGAATAAGTGTCCTACATATCTCAAGAGCATTGGGAAGAGTAAGGCACTTGCTGCAACCCTGAGTGACACTGAGCCTGAAGATGATTCCAACAATGAGGATGACGAAATCTTAAATGCCTTCACTGCCACAGTCAATCCTACTGAAGGGATTGTTAAAGAAGTGGATGAAGAAGAAGAATTGGTGGACACCAAATGTGAAAAGATGGATGATCAAGATGATATCCATTCAGCCTATGAGAAGCTTTACAAGCTCTCTGAGAAGCATGAGAAGTTGTATAGGTTGACCACCAAGAAGCTCAGTGATGTGGAACTTGATCGTGAAGAGTTGTCCATAAAGTTTGATGAGGCGAATCAAAATATTGGAGTACTGAGGTTTGAGAACAACTTCCTGGCGGAGAAAACCAAGAAGCTTGAAGCGGAGCTGTTTCAAGTCAGAGCCCAATTGAAGAGGACCTCAAGTGCAAAACTTGATGAGATGCTCAGCATTCAGAAATCTGCTTCAGATCGAACAGGTTTAGGGTATGATCTTTCTTCCTCTAATATTGCTTCCACTAGTACTACTGTTTTTGTTCCTTCTGCTAATACTGTTAAAGCTGAGAACACTGATGTTAAAGCTAAATTAGCTAGTGAGAACTTAGACAATGGTAAATCTATATTAGGAGCACCCCTAAGCAAGATAAGAAAAATGCTAGAACCCTTAGGGCTAAGAAGGCTAACTCTCAAAAGCCTAAACAAAAGAAGCAGCATCTCTGTCATCATTGTGGAGCTGCTGGTCATACTCAACCAAATTGCTACAAGTAGCTAGCCACCCAACAGAGTAACAACATGACAGCATCTTGAAGCCAAAATTAGCTTCAATCCTCTCTTGCTCCTCTTGGAGATCTTCTAAAAGCCCTCATGTTCCTTTCGAACTTGAACGGTTTCAATTATTCCCCCTCACCACCGGTTCAAGGGTTTAATCAAAGGAAAGGTTCTTCCAAGGTCTGGAAGAAAAAGGATTCTAAGTGATTTCATCACTTTCTTCTCCCTTCTTGTTTTTCTTGTTTATTGCATTGCTTGTGTGTTTTGCATTTTTGTTGAGTCAGTCTAGTTTTATGCTTTGCTTTGTTAACATGTTTTTGTGTGCGTACTTTCAGTTTTGTTTATTTTGTTTTTGATATAAAAATAAATAATAAAAAAATTGAAAAATCAGAAAAATACAAAAACAGTGTGTGTTTTGTTTACTTTGGTACTTGTGTACCCTGGATGGCCAATGAAACAGAGTTTTCTAAACTTTGTATCTCTTGTAGCTTAGATGAGCATTTCTATGCACAACTAAGCAAGTGAGTTTTGCGGCTCTTGTTTGTGATGAGTAAGATTAAGTTATCTCTTAAAATTTAACACTCATATCACTCTTTTTGACGGGTAGGACTAGAAAATCCTAAGAGAAAGGCATAAATAACCATCCCACCACTGTTGCCCGCCAATCATTAATGACATTTGTATGTTTCGGCATAGCAAAAGTGTGATGTTAATGATATTTGTGTGCTTAGGCATAGCAAAATTGGAATGTCAAATATCAATGGGTATTTCTTTTCTCTCTCATAAGCCCATGCATGATATGCTTAAAAAAAAAATTTATATATGCAAAGAAAATAAAAAGAAAAAAGATCAAAATGCTTTAAAAATGGTTGCAAGCGTGTATTCTAGGAGATGTGGGAGTTATAGGATGTACCTCGAAGGTGATAGTCCCCATCAAACAGTTATGATTGTGTGTGAGTTAAAGTTGTTTTCTCATATCTCAGATCGTCATAACATATATACACATATGTAATCTTACAATATTTTTCACACACAACACGCAATATTCTTCACTACTTTTGATACATGTATAGGTACAATGTGATTTGGCCATCACTAAGGTTTTACATGTGCTTTTGTATGCTCACTAAATTGTCCTGACTTGTTTTTGAAAAATAAAATTGGTTAGACTTGTTTAGTGTGTGTGTGTTTTTGAGAGATCCATGTGCTTAAATTTTTCATTGAGAGATGATTTTAAGAGCCTTTTTATGTTGATTGGATCATTGTTGAGGTGCATGTTTGATTGCATTCATGTTTATATTTTTCACTTCTTGAAAAATTATTTTTAAAATCTGGCTCGACACCTCCTCAATACCTGTCTATCTGTCGAGCTTCTCAAGCCTTTTTCTTATCGCAATCTCGACACCTCTTCGACACCTGGTGGATTGATCGAGAAAGTTCTTGTCTCCTCGATACCTGGTCAATCGATCGAGTTTTTGTTCTTCGTTCTGGTGTTCATTCCTCGACACCTTCAGCTGTCGACGTGCTTTTTCTCGATACCTACCTCGACACCTGTCTCAACACCTCAGTTGTCGAGAATTACTGAGGTTCCTATATAAGGCTCTGTCGCGATTCTAATCTCATTTCTCTCGATCTCTCTCGATCTGTTAGCGGCTGTTCATCTCCCAAACCACCTTTTCTCACTCAAAATCTCCAATCCTCATGATTTTCGACCATTCCTTGCTTCAAATCACTTGGTATGATCTCATTTTCCTTCCTTATTCATGCATTTCATGTTTTGAATCTTAGGTTTTGGTGTTTTGAAAAATTTTGGGGTTTTTCAAAATCAATGAGTTTTTCTTGAAATTTTGGGTTGGGTTTTCATAAAAGATGTTCAAAATGTCATACATTTCATTTCATGTGCATTAGAATGATCTTTACATGCATTTAGATGTGTGTTTCTTGTATGTGTACTGATAGGTTTGGATTAGGCTAAGCCCATGATACTTTTTAAGTTTGCATGTCACATGTTCATGCATTCCCCATGCTTATGTACTCTTTGTTCAATATATTTGATATTTGAACTATTTTGGGACTTTTCTGATTGTCTCCCTCTCTATTTCTTTCTCATTGTGTTTAGGTTAGTAGTGTCTATGGCACCCAAACGTAAATCCACTCCAGATCGGAACCCTTTGAGTTCTGGAGCTTCTTCCTCTTCTGATTCTGCTCCTCTCAATCTTCAGTTCCATGATGGAGATGCCCACAAGGCATTTTCGGAGAACTTTTCTAGACGAGGTGTTCATTCGGAACGCCAAGTCATTTTGGCAGACTTCGCCGACACTGGCCTTCCCTCTGTCATTCACATTAGGGGATGGGAGTCACAGTGTGACGTCCCAATCACATGTCCTCTCGTGCTGATTTAGGAGTTTTACTCCAATATGCACGAGATTGATCGTTCAGTATCTCTTTTTCACACTCGCGTTCGAGGTATGCGCTTTGCTGTCACACCGTAGCTAGTTGCGGATGTGCTTAGGGTTCCTAAGATAGAGTTTCCTGACTATCCTTCTTGTGAGCGTCTGAGGACTGTGCCCAAGGATGAGCTCATTTCTGCTTTTTGTGAGCGCCTTTCTATTTGGGGTGAGCATCAGTATACATCATGTAGACCCTTTGCTAAAGGTCCTAGATTTCTAAACATGGTGATGACTTTTGTACTCCATCCACTCTCTCCCTACAACTGTATCACAGAGCCTCGTGCTCAATTTTTGCTATCTCTTCTTGAGCATCTTACAATAGATTTTCCTTTTCACTTCATTTTCTCTATCATAGATGTTCATCTAGATTCGGCGTCCCATGATAAGCTCATCTTTCCTTCCACTATCATGAGGATTTTACGCCATTTTTCTATCCCTTTTCCTGTGTCCGACCACTTCACACACATTTTTGCCATAGATGCCGCTACTATAAAACGTAGTAAGGCTCAGTTTAGGTCGAGACAGACGGATTCCACTCCTCCCTCCCGTTCGGCTCCATCCAGATCAGCTCCATCTACATCTGCTCCTTCTACCTCTACAGGCGATGTATCTCTTGAAGACATCATGGCGTAGCTGCAGCACATGGATGCTCGCCTTGATACACTCTCCACTGAGTTGTATCAGGTGAATGTTCGTGTTGGTCATATTGCATGACTGCAGGCAACCATGGGTGGTTTTGCTTCTAAGGCTTCTCCTTCACCACCTCCTCTAGTCACTTCTGATTCTGATGCTGAGGATGATGATGGTGATGACGATGATGCTTTGGATTATGATGATGGAGATGTTAGCTCTACTGATGAGATGTCTACATGACACTCTACCCTTTGTCACTCGTGACAAAAAAGGGGAGTATTTTTGGGTTATGAGAGTAGTCATCTTAGGGAGAGAGTTAGTATAGGAAATTTTTGATAGGGGGAGTATTAATATGCTGAGGGATGTAGTGAGGTTTTGATGTATCTTTTCTTTTCTATTCTTTATAGATACATCGATCTTGTATATGAGGCCTTGTGACCAGTTTTACATACATTGTACTTATTTTCTCTCTATGTGGATGTATGTTTTCTTTCACCTCTCTCTTCATGTGTTGTTTCTTCTCTATCTTTATACACATGTTCTTTATACTTGTATGCAATCTAATTATTTCTATTTCACACAAGATGCCTTGATGAATTTTGTTTAAAGTGTTTCAGAAATACAAGTTGTCAAAGTCTACTTGCCATAAACTCTTTTCTTGCAAAAATTTTCAAGAGTTTGTGTTAAGATAGATTTTATTGTATTCAACAAGTGAATATAAGTTGAGTGATTTATGACTTCTCTCATATGTTCATTTGTTTGTTGTGGTTTTGTCACAGATTGACAAAGGGGGAGATTGTTAGGACATATGT
The DNA here is from genome assembly GCA_023621385.1 of Quercus gilva. NCBI lineage: Eukaryota > Viridiplantae > Streptophyta > Magnoliopsida > Fagales > Fagaceae > Quercus > Quercus gilva. The sequence goes on from CM042477.1 coordinate 40,627,938, forward strand.
GGTTCACATGTTAAGAACATATGTCATACTTATTTATGTAAATTGGCTAATCCTTTGACAAAATGCATTCTACTTGTAATTGGGTAGTTCTAGGTGTTTTTAATACTTCAAGAAACAAGGTTTCAAGATCAAGCGTTGAAGTCATCAAGTCTATCCAAGAAAAACAAGCTGAAGTGCAAATTCATTAAAGCTTGACACCTGCTCGATAGCTCCTCGACACCTGCTATCTGTCGAGAATTAAAAAGTCAGATTTTCTGATCTGATTTCTTGGGATCCGTGAATATGTTTTTGGGCCTTCTTTTCTTTTAACCCTAAACATATAAAAGGATTGTTTTAAGAACCGTCATAACAGACACAAGTTGCAAAAGCATTGAGCAATCCTTGTTCAAGCAAATTGTGATCAAAGACGAAGTTCTTGACCTAATTCATCTTCTCTGAAGAAGTTGCTGTGTATTTGCACTAAAGGGTTTTATGACCAAGCATCTTCCTAGTCTTCATCGCGTAGGATGAACTGAAGAACTTTGCAACCAACCTCTCCTTCTAAGTTGGTGTTTGAAGTCGCGTACTGGGATCTGCGCATCTGGTTAGTCACGTACTTGGGAGCCGTGCATTAAAGGTGGAAATTGTCACTACAGATCAAGTCCAATTGGGTATTGGGGTAAGGGTTCAACTGTAAGTTGGTAAGGTATTTGGGATTCCTTTACTTGTAACTGCTTGATTTGATAATAGTGGAGTTTCGGGAGTGGTGACCTGAAAATCACCCGGTGGAGTTTTTGCCGTTAGGGTTTTTCCTCATTCGTGAACAAATCATCGTGTTATTTAATTTCTGCTGCATATTTAGTTATTTGGTGATTTGTTTGTGCTGCCACGCGTTTGTATGATAAATTGATTAATTAATAACTTGGCTAATTAATTAATTGGTTTAATCACAATGGGTCATTCAGTTTGTGACCTATCAAACAACTAGATTTGAAAGCATTTGGATGTCTGAAGATGAAAGTTTTGATGAATTCTATGCTAAACTTAATGACATTGTTAATTTTGCATGTAATTTGGGTGAAATTTATGATCAACTTGAGATTGTTAGGAAAATTCTTAGATCCTTATCTGAGGAATTTAGACCCAAAGTAACTCTCATTACTGAAAATAAGGATGTGCACTCCATCCATGTTGATGAGCTTGTAAAATCTCTTCAGTCGTATGAGTTTGACCTACCCAAAACAAACAAATCCAAATCAATGGCTCTTAAGTCAGTTGATGATAATGGATTTGATGATGAACTCTCTTCTACAAAGATTGCATATCTTACCAAGAACTTTAAAAACTTTCTCAGGAATAACAATAGAAGGGCAAGAGGTAGAAACAATGTTGAACCTAAGAACTTAAAAAAAAAGAATCAACTAAAATCAATAATGCTAATAACTTAAAAGAAAAAGTTGTTCAATCTTCTAGTAATTCTCTAGGTCAACAATGTTTTGGTTGTCAAGGGTATGGTCATGTGAAATCTAAATATTCAACTTTCTTGAGATCAAAGGGTAAAGCTATGGCTATAACCCTTAGTGATGGTGAAGTTTTTGATCGTGAGTCTGGAAGTGATGAAGATGGAAACTTCTTTGCTTTCACAGCTACAGCTATAGTTAATGAAAGTGATTTGGTTGAAGAGATACCTTCTGATGGGGAACTCTCTAAGTGTGCTGACTTGCAAGAAGTTTATAACAAGCTATGTAAGGTTGCTACAAAGGATGCAATGAGTGTGGATTTAGGGCTAAAGAAAATAGCCACTCTTGGACATGAAAAGAAAAACTTCTTGTTGAATTTGCTTGATGCTAATGAACTGGTTAATAAGGTGAAGATTGAAAATATTATGTTGCTTGATAAGATTAAGAACTTAGAACTAGAATTATTTGTTGCTAGAGAACAAACAAATAGGTCTACTAGTTCTAAACTTGATCACATGTTGAGTATTCAGAAATCTCCCTTAAACAAATCAGGTTTAGGTTTTGTTGATAGCATTTCTGTGTCTAAAATTCATTCCACAAACTTTGTTTCTTCTTCTGAACCATCTAAGATAGAAGTTGGCAAACCAAAAGAAGATGTTCCTACTCCTAGGAAAATTAGGGTTGATTTTAAAGAATCTAAGCCTAAGAGTACTAACCTTCCTAAGGACAAGAAGCATGATAGACCTTTATGGGTTTGTCATTTTTGTGGAAAAGCTAGGCATACTCACCCAAACTGTTTCAAGTTGCAAGTTGCAAAGCAAGCAAATAAGCAAAAATTACATGTGCCCCCAAGCACAAGATCCTATGGTACTTATTGGTGAATTGGTAAAGGCTTTATACCAATGCTGGAATTGCTCATCATTCTAATATGAATAATAACTTCAAAACCAAAGTTGCATCTACGAGGTTACTGATGCAAAAGGCTCAATCCAATTGAGTTTTTCTGATATGGTCCTTATGCTTCATCTTAAAATCCTTTGTGACCATTTTCTTGATTTTCTATTTTCTTTTGTTTTTTGGATTTGCATTGCATTACATTCACGCATTTCATATTAGGTTGTTTTTGTTTGTTTTTTTTTTTTTTTAAATATATATATAAAAAAAATATAAAAAACAAAAAACAAAAAAAAAAAAAATGGAAAGAGGAATGTGAAAGGATGTGTTTTGTACTACATATCATGGATGTGTAGTTAAGGTTGGCCATATTATCTTTGCATAACATGTCTGTGTACTTTAATTAGCTTGGATGAGCTTATTTTCTGCACTTTGCTAGTTTGAGCTATGTAGTGCATGTTGTGTGTGAGTTGTTTATAGTTTTTGATCACATGATCTTGATTTTGAAGTCACATGCTTTTGATTGTAAGGACTAAAAAATCCTAAGAGAAAAGCATAAATAACCATCTCACCACTGTTTACTAGCCAATCATGAACACCTTGGTGCATATCGTAAGATTTTATACTCAAGAAAATGTAGCACGTGCACACAAAGAAAATAAGGTATAGCCTTAAAATAAAATAAAAACAAAGAAAGAAAAAGAAATTAAAAAAAAAAAGCCATGTATACAATAAGGCTAAATAAAAAAAAATGCATGATTGCAAGCTTGTTTTCTAGGAGATGTAGGAGTTATATGATGTTACTCTTTAGGTGATAGTCACTTTCAAATTTATGTGATGAATAATGTAGAAATTGTGATTGATTACTATTTACATATCACCTTACATATATCTCATGCCGTTACTAGTTGCACACACTTCACAAGTTATTCTTTGCTAAACTTAGTACATGAAATTGTGTGTGAATTTGGTTTGGCCATCCAAGATTATATATTCTATGGTTTTGATACAAAATATATTCATTGGTTGAAAATTTGAGGGTAATAAGTGTGAAAAGCTTGTTATTGAAGTTCTGGGTTGAAAACAAATGTTTTTGAAAAAATTTTAAACTCATTCTCATGCATTTCATTCATGAAATTCTTTGGATTGAGTGTTTTTTGCATAAAACTTCTGCTGTTTTTCAAAAAATCCACTTTTCCAGAATTTCGATCGATCGAATGTGTTTTTCGACTGATCGAAAATCCCTTAAGTTTTTAAGCTTGGTCTCTGCCTAGTTCGATTGATCCTCGATTAGTGCTCGATCAGTCAAATATGTTTTTCAATTGATTGAAACCAATTTTTGACCAATCAAAATTTTAAAAGTTTTTAAAGCAAACTTTCTATCTGGCTCGATTGGTACCCGATCAGTACTCAACTGATCGAGATTCGAAAAGGAAGAAAAATAAGAGTCTTTTCAACTCACGTGTTCTTCACTTTTTCAAATTATTTTTCTCTCATTTTCGTCCTTTTCTCTCTCGACCGATCCAATCCAAGATTTTTTGTCGTTTTCCTCCTCAAATCTTCAAAGGTTTTTGTCCTCAAGTGTAGTAGGTAAGACCTAAATACCCTTCCTTTTTCAAGTTATTTACATTTTTCATGCATTTCTTCATGATTTTCAAACTAAAGAAATTTAGGGGTTTTGATTTTTGACTTGTTTTTGTTCATATTTAATCAATGGCTTTTTGTTCTTACTTCATATACATATGATTCTCATGCATTAATTTGATCAATTTTGTGATTTGAGAAGAATTGAAAATTCTAGGGCTTGAAATTTTGAGAAATTGGGGTTTTTGTTCAATTGGGCTTAAATTGATGAAATTGACTTGTGAAATTGATGGATTAATTCATTATACGATGTTTTCTAACTAGTATAATGTCTAATTACTCAATTTGATTTGGTTTTGAAAAATGGGTTCTTCAAAATTTGGGGTTTTTGGTTAAATCTCTTTGTTCAAGTCAATTAAATGAAAATGTTGAAAAATTGAACAAGCTTTTTGTGCATTAGAGCATGCATCATATGTGCATTCATTACATGAATCATATAAATTGTTATTTATTGATATGTTTTGTGCTCTAACCCTTTCTAATGCAATATGCCCTTGGTTTTGTGTTTTCTTTTTGTTTTATTTTTCCTTTCTACTCTTAGAGTCATGGTTAGGAAAACTAGAGCTAAGAAATCCTCTACCTTTTCCTCTTCTGATTTTCAATGTTCTAGATTTCAGTTTAAATCTAATCAAGAAACCTATGAGAATTTGAATATCTTTAGGTCTGTTTGGGCTGAAAGGAAAGTTATCCTAAATGAGATTAACCCTGAGATACGTAGGAACTTTGAGAGTCGAGGTTGGTTACCTCTTTTGAATGTTGAGCATCCCCCTCCGGCTGCTTTGATTAGAGAGTTTTATTCAAACCTCTCTATCCACTCCAATGATTCCAACATTCACTATGTGAAGACTTGGACAAGGGATGAAAAGTTTGTCATTACTCATGAGGTAGTGGCTTCTGCTCTTGGTGTATCTTTGGTACAGCAGCTTGTGTACACTTACATAGAGATTCCTCCCATTGACGACAGTATGTCTCTTCTTACTAGTACTACCATTAATTGGGGTACTAATCCTAGGGTTACCACACATGAGCTTACTGAGCTCAATTATTTGTTCTTTAGGATTTCTTGTCATAGTATCTGGCCTATTTCTTACATACATACTATTTCCATTGAGAGATGTGCGTTCTTATATGCTCTCATCACTAATGCTCCTATCAGTTTCCCTACTCTTTTCATTCATTCTCTTGTTAAGGTTCATAGGAGTAGTGTTAAGTTTCATGGTTTGTTTTTCCCGGTTTTCATTCATAGGATTCTGTTAAATTTAGGTTTAGAGGACTTCCCCACGTCTGAGCCTGTTCATATCATCGCTCCCATAGGTGCCATCTGTCTTAGTCAAAGAGCTACTCAGTTAAAAGTTAGCTCTAAACACCCTTGAGTCAAGTCTTCTACAAGTGATGCATTTAGAGCCCTCCTTCAAGTGATCCTACTGCTAAGGATTTTGTGGACCCCATTACTACCATGGATCCTCCATCGCTGCCGTGGATCCTCCACCATCTACATCATCTTCTTCGTCTATGCGTACTATGCTGAGACGTGTCTCATCGTTCAAGCAACTCATGGACAAATTTTATTGTATTTGTTCAATGAGGTTGTGATCTTACGAGCAAATTTAGTTGATGCTAGAGGTGCTTCTCCACCAGCTCCACCCTTAGATCAGTCTTGATTACCTTTTGGCAATATGTCACAAAAAGGGGGAGTCTATAGTAATTAGGGGAGTTGAGGAGATATGAGATTTTTTTGAGATATAGATTTTTTGGTGTAGATTGTCTTTTAGGGGGAGATATGTGTTATGTTTTGATGATGTGATCATGTGTACATGTTAGGGGGAGACATTGTTTTTATATTTTTATGTTTCTTGTTTTATTTATGTTTACGTTCTTTGTTTCACAAACTATGATACATTGGTTATGATTTATATAATGAGGTTATACATGGTATATGTCTTTATTTTTGTTTTGTGAAGAGAAGAAATTTATTTAGTTTACTTGTATTTTCCACACATGCGTTTATGGTTTGTTTAGTGTTTCAGGAATTTACAGGTTGATTCATTCGAAACTGCTGTCTACTTTTGCAATTGATGGATAGTAGTTAGGTTGAATTGTATTTTGGGCAATAATGTGTAATTGGGTTGTTTTTTACTTTGAGCTTTTATTTCGTGTAATTTGTTTTGTCACGGATTGCCAAAGGCGGAGATTGTTAGGTTCTAAGACTTTAGGAACTAATGTATTAGAACTTCAATTTGTATATGTTGACATTTAGTCTAGGTTTAGATGTGCTCAAAGTTTGGTTTGATGTAAGTTTTGTATTGAGTAATTGCAGGAAATTACTATTCAATTTCTACAAGGCTCGATCGATCAAAAACTAGACTCGATCGATCGAAAATCATGGATCAGCAATTTTCTGCAGAATTCTCAAACCAGCCCAAGCCCATGTGATGTATAGAGTTAAGTGTTTCACTCCAAGTATAAAAAGAAAAACCCTAACTACGTTTTATAAGTCTTTGTTAAGTTGTGTGTTGAATTTTTTGTGAAATTTGAGAGGTGTTTACCTTCAAACACACACATAAAGCTATCAAGTCAAGATTCACATCAAGAACTTGATGATTGCTTCAGTTGTTGCATAAAGAACTTTCAAGAAGATCTGAAACCTTTGAGAGGTGTCTTAAAGTCACAAGTAAGAGAACTTGTGGTTGCTGTAGATCAAGGAAAGAAGTAATCCGTGGACTCGGAGCTATCATGTGGTGGTAGTAAGTTTTCTACATGCGGTAGCAATAGGATGTTAGTAGTCTAAGTCTTATTGTACAAACTTAAATTCTTTCATAGTGGATTAATTTTTACCTTGATGATAGCTGGGTTAAGTCCTCCCCAGGTTTTTTACCAGTTTGGTTTTCCTGAGTCATCAAATCTGTGTGTTCTTTACTTTTCGCGTTATATTTGTTTTACACATATTTGTTTAACCTAGATTTAATTAACAAACTTGTTAATCAACTTGGCTTAATATTAGGTTAAACATATTGTGTTAAGGAGTCTAAAAACTAATAGACATAACTATAATATCTACGAAAGTTTGGTGCCCAAATATTGATCCTATAAGCCAAATCTCATTCAATCAAATCTCTTCCATATCACAAAGGTTATCCCGAGACTTGAAAGGTTTCTCAAACATATCACACTAAACACTATCTGTAATACCCGATTCCAAAAAAAAAATAAAAAGGAGATTTATTTTTAGGGGTAATTTAGTAATTTTCGATATTGAAATTAGCATAATTTATACCCTAATTGTATCGCGTAAACCCTAGCCACCCTAAAGATTTTGCTTTTTACGCCTAAAGATTTTCTAAAAGGAGTTGCTGTCCACACCCCACCCCCCCCCCCCCTTCCTCATCTTTTCTCCTATCTAAGAAGCCAACTAGTATATGTCCAGTTAAGCAAAATTTCACTACTAAAAGCACATCACTTTTATCCCATGATTCTTATTGAAGGCAACGTAACTAGATGTGTGTTGGCCACTATAGGCATTACTGACTTGTCATTAAGGTTCCTTATCGATAGATAAAAGATGAAGCCAATACCAATTATTTGAAGGTTTCCAAGGACTTAGTCTTTTCACATGTAAAGCATTTTTGCTTTGTTGTCTCTGTGGTGTTGGATGGCATTGAGATTTAAGGTCCAAGGATCTAAGTGACAAACTTGTTTGGAGTAAATTCTTTATTTAGTTTGCTAAAAGGTTTACATTGGATTGGTCTTGGGAAACTGCAAGGATTTTTTAATAGGCTTTGGATTGAGGTAAGTAACTTTATCCTAATTGGTTTTATTTTGCGTAATTTTAACTACTGAAAATTGTTTACAGTTGTTGCAATTTTATTTCTATTTTATTACAGATTTCAAGTAAAGAATTATCACAAATATATCTGATTAATGAATATATGATGTATTTTATTTAATTGTTTTAGCGTTACTTATTCAAAGTAAAGAATAAAGAATTTTCACAAATATATATAAGCATTGAATATAAGATTTATTTTATTTAAATTTTTTTTTAGCTATATTGATTTAAAGTAAAGAATATAGAAATATCGCAAATATATTTGAATATTGAATATATGATTATATATATATGTATTGGAATAATATATATATTTTTTAGAAACTATGATTACATATATATGATTATGGACAATTTGACTATGAATTGGTTCTGATACCCAAACCCCAAACCAATGGGGGTCATTCATTGGTACTCTGATACCCAGCCAATGAGGGTTATTTATTGGTATTCTAATACCCAAACCAATGGAGGTTATTCATTGGTACTCTGATGCCCAGTCACGGGGATATAGCGTGACCATAGTCATAAGATTGTTAAGAATATGAATTACGTTTGAACATTTGAACTATTTTGAGTCCTTAAAACTACATATGTGATTTTGAAAATGTTTGAGTATTTGAACTATTTTGAGTCATTAAAACTGCTTATGTATTTTTAGAACCTATTGTAAGTTATAGCTTTTGATATATGAAAAACTGACTACTTTCTAAACCATCTATGATATATTTGTAAGATTAAAGTATGTGATCTATTTGCAACTTATTATTTTAAGACTATGAAACTTCTTTAGTTATTTTTGAAAACTCATAGCATATTATAACTTTTGAAGGCTCATATTACATCTTATTACTTTACAATCTATTTCTTGATAAAACATATTAGGATTTTGGTTACTTATTGAGTTGTCAGCTCACCCCCCTTTTTCCCTTCCAATTTCAAATTATGAAGAATAACAAGTTTTGGGAGTTTTGATGTTGTGTTGTGATCGGGAAAAGAAGTTTAGTGATTTTGGAATTGGATGGTCTTCTAATAGTTTTATATTTATTGGCCAATTGGCATTATGTACATAAGGTTTGGATTTTGTTCCTTTTAAATTATTAGAGATCTATTCATAAAGAAATTGTTGAGGTAGTTTGGATTTAATTGATTTAATTTTTGAGGATAAATTTTAGTTGCTAAGAATGCCTTGAACACTTGTAGGGTGCTTACTTTATAAGTGTGTGGCAGTTGTCACGTGCCTATCTTTATAGTTGGGTTCAGGGCGTGACAATTTAATGGTATCAGAGCTTAGGTTATGATCTTGTAGACTTTATGCTTTGTATTGATTTAGAATGAAATTTGTGCCCTAGGCATTACAATTCTAGTTATTGTTTATGAGGGTTATTAGGTCATAGATAGTGTTCTTTTGATGACTTGATGAGAAGTGTAAATGAGGTTCCGTTTTATGATGATTTGTTAGGTCATATTTGAAGGATTTGATATTTATGTATATGTTGTTATGCATACGTTACATATAAATACAAAAGGGAGGATTTTAATTGATATACTTCTATGATCTTATACTAGTATTAAGTGAGTGTATTTTATTCTTGAAAATTTTGTAATTGATCAGATTGGTTATTAAAACTGCTTCTTCTTATTATTAAAAGGAGAAGAGAGTGAGAAAAGAACAAGCAAAGGAAATCTTCCTGCTGTTTTACGACTGATCTTTTGAAAACTCAATTGATAGTTTTGCCTAATATAGTCGACCTACCTAAGGTTAGTTTGATCTGTAGGAGATTCTCATAGGTTTAATTATTGAATGATAGTTTACTATATGCCCTATTCAAAATTTGCACTACTTTTTAGGGAATTGGAAATTGCAGAACTTTATTTAGGGGTTAACGTTTGATGTTAGAGCTATGATTCCTTGATTTTAGTTATATGGAGTAAGGAAATTAACGAAAAGTTTGTAGTATGAAGGAAAAATTAATTTGTGGTTATTGTAGTTCACATTATATTATATGCTATTATATAAATTCTGAGGGTGTTTAAAGAATTCAGTAATATATCGGTGGACTTCCTTGGATTCTAATGTTAAGGACCAACCTTCTTGTGGATCATTGTTCTTGTTAGGGTTGACCTACCTAGATTACCATAGCCTAATTTATGTGTGAGGTAGTCCCTAAATGTTTTTGAGACATGTTCTATTACTTAGAAGTTTGAGGTCCTCAATTTCTTTCTATGGACTTAGAAGATTGTTTAATATCCTGGGGAAATAAGTTTTGATGCCAGAAATGTAATTCTTTGAACTTAACTGGTAAGAGTTAATGGATTGGCTCAATAGAAAATGAAGTGGATAGAACACAAGTACATGGTAGTACTAAATTGGACTAGTGAACCATATTTTTGATTGGATATTGAAGGAGTTGGGATGGCAAGAGAGTTTATTTTGAAAGACTATTACAATTTGAATTATAGTCAATTGTTGTACCTTTTGTTTTATATTGGCAGATGGTTAGTGATTATAAATTGCAGTGTACTCTTAAGTTCTAAACTGCTGGGACTATTATTTGCAAAAAAAAAAAAAAAAAATGGTTGAGATACTTCATGGTCTATTCCCTTCTAGCCGATTTATACCTAGAGATTTGTCTTCATAATAGGCAATGTAATTATAAGGAACCCAGCTCTTCAATGAGTTCCAGCCCAAGTATCATTTGGAGATTAAAGGTGAATAAATGTTGCTTATTTGAGAAGATAAATTATGGTTAAGATAGAGGTTCTATGAAAGACCTTATATCGATGCTCAATTGATTATTTATGGAGATTTTGAAATTTCTTTTTCTTACAAAACTTAAGGAAGAAAAGATATAGTGATATACGCATATGTTGTAAATTAGTTTTGAACTTAGGAAGGATTGGAACTTTGGATGCACTACTTAATTTTGAGGTATAGAATTAAATGGATGCTAGCATTCAATGGTCTATGGTGAATCTCAAAATTGTGGATTTCCCTTGTTGTAATTTTTGGAGACTAATTAGGCCTTGGAATTTTGTTGAAATTAATAATTGATGGAAAATCAATTAACGGGGTTAATCTAAACGAATGGGCCTTGGAACTTTTATTCATATTGAAAGGAACTTAGAGAGCTATTTAGAGTAGAGATATTTATATCTTTAAAGAATCTTATATTGTTTGTAAAATGGTTGTTCTTAAACTATGGGTAATTAAGTAAGAGATTTTATAGTGGTATTGTATTATGCAGTGGAAGCATCATGGCTCCATTTGCTTTGGAATTTTTTATTTTTTTATTTTTTTTATTTTACAAATCTTGGGAAGGAAAAGTCTTTTAACTATAGTGATGAGTGATAAATTTGTATAGATCAATACAATTGTGGCTTTAGAGTAGCGCAGTGGAAGCGTGATAAATTGGTTCAGTTTGTGATGAATTCAGAGGATTGAATTCTTATAAGTGGGGGAGATTGTAATACCCAGTTCAAAAAAAAAAAATTAAAAGGAGATTTATTTTTAGGGGTAATTTAGTAATTTTTGATATTGAAATTAGCATAAGTTATACCCTAATTGTATCGCGTAAACCCTAGCCACCCTAAGGATTTTGCTTTTTACGCCTAAAGATTTTCTAAAAGGAGTTGCTGTCCACCCCCCACCCCCCCCCCCCCCCTCATCTTTTCTCCTATCTAAGAAGCAACTAGTATATGTCCAGTTAAGCAAAATTTCACTACTAAAAGCACATCACTTTTATTCCATGATTCTTATTGAAGGCAACGTAACTAGATGTGTGTTGGCCACTATAGGCAATACTGATTTGTCATTAAGGTTCCTTATCGATAGATAAAAGATGAAGCCAGTACCAATTATTTGAAGGTTTCCAAGGACTTAGTCTTTTCACGTGTAAAGCATTTTTGCTTTGTTGTCTCTATGGTGGTGGATGGCATTGAGATTTGAGGTCCAAGGATCTAAGTGACAAACTTGTTTGAAGTAAATTCTTTATTTAGTTTGCTAAAAGGTTTACATTCGATTGGTCTTGGGAAACTGCAAGGATTTTTGAATAGGCTTTGGATTGATGTAAGTAACTTTATCATAATTGGTTTTATTTTGCGTAATTTTAACTACTGAAAATTGTTTATAGTTGTTGCAATTTTATTTCAATTGTATTACTGATTTCAAGTAAAGAATTATCACAAATATATTTTATTAATGAATATATGATGTATTTTATTTAATTGTTTTAGCTATACTGATTCAAGGTAAAGGATAAAGAATTTTCACAAATATATATAAGCATTGAATATAAGATTTATTTTATTTAATTTTTTTTTAGCTATATTGATTTAAAGTAAAGAATATAGAAATATTGCAAATATATTTGAATATTGAATATATGATTATATATATATATATATATATGTATTTGAATAAGATATTTAAAAAAAAAAAAAAAAAAAAACTATGATTTCATATATACGATTATGGACAATTTGACTATAAATTGATTCTGATACCCAAACCAATAAAGGTCATTCATTGGTACTCTGATACCTAGTCAATGGAGGTTATTCATTGGTATTCTGATACCCAAACCAATGGGGGTTATTCATTGGTACTCTGGGGTTATTCATTGGTACTCTGATACCCAGCCAATGGGGGTTATTCATTGGTACTTTGATGCCCAGTCACGGGGATATAGCGTGACCATAGTCATAAAATTGTTAAGAATATGAATTATGTTTGAACATTTGAACTATTTTGAGTCCTTAAAACTATATATGTGATTTTGAAAATGTTTGAGTATTTGAACTATTTTGAGTCATTAAAACTGCTTCTGTATTTTTAGAACCTATTATAAGTTATAGCTTTTGATAAATGAAAAACTGACTACTTTCTAAACCATCTATGATATATTTGTAAGATTAAAATATGTGATCTATTTGCAACTTATTATTTTAAGACTATGAAACTTCTTTAGTTATTTTTGAAAACCCATAGCATATTATAACTTTTGAAGGCTCATATTACATCTTATTACTTTACAGATCTATTGCTTGATAAAACTTATTAGGATTTTAGTTACTTATTGAGTTGTCAGCTCACCCCCCTTTTTCCTCTCCAATTTCAAATTATGAAGAATAACAAATTTTGGGAGTTTTGATGTTGTGTTATGATCGGGAAAAAAAGTTTAGTGATTTTGGGATTGGATAGTCTTCTAATAGTTTTATATTTATTGGCCAATTGGCATTATGTACATAAGGTTTGGATTTTGTTGCTATTAAATTATTAGAGATATATTCATAAAGAAATTGTTGAGGTAGTTTGGATTTAATTGATTTAATTTTTGAGGATAAATTTTAGTTGCTAAGAAGGCCTTGAACACTGGTAGGGTGCTTACTTTATAAGTGTGTGGCAGTTGTCACGTGCCTATTTTTATAGTTGGGTTCGGGGTGTGACACTATCTTATTAGACCACTCCAAGAAAATGATTTCATATTCTAACAGCCATTATTTTATTCATCATCCTCTCTGAAAACATATCCAGTTTCAGAGAAAGTGAGAACAAGAGAGAGGGCCAAGACGTGGTTTACTAGAAATTTTAATCAAGAATGTTAACTAAGCACAAGATGTTAAATAGTTCGGCTGGTATATATGGATTGGCTAAATGTGCATATTATGTGCAATGTGTTTACAATGCACCAAACATAGTCACCAACATGAACTGCATAAATCAATGAATATAATTATTCTTATTTCCAAAAACAGAATATTTGATTAACTTCAAAGATACCTACAACTTGATAATGGAAGCCCTACTTATACATCGTCTAAATATTGGATATTTCCTTTTACATATTTGTATGTGAAGGTTTCCAAAACAGAACATTCATTAACTTCAAAGATACCTACAACATGATCATGGCAGCCCTACTGATGCAACATGCAAATATTGGAAATCCCCTTTTACATATTTGAATGTGAAGGTCTGTGTGTGAGAGAGAGAGAGAAAGAACTTCAAGAAATTCACATGTGGTTGTTTACAAGTGAGACATAAATGAGAAGGGAAAAGAGACTGATCTCGAGATTAAATCATTATTGATTGCAAGAAAAATGAAACCAGGTATATCAAGTACGCAAATATTGAGAGGGTGTTTGGTACATGTGTTTAAATTATAATTTTCAGTGTTTAAACACTGAAACATGTATTTTTACAACACTTTTTAACCCACACATATTTCCATAATACTTAAACAACGATACTAGAAATCTCTAACCAAATGATCTTGAACCATCATTGTTGAAAGTACTGCTGGGTATGGGTTGAGTGCAAATTCCCATGGCGTGAAGAAAAAAGTAGTGTTACATAGAAATACTTCAGTTAGAAAACTCCACAGCCATGGTTACTATAGAAAATAGAATGATGTATGTTAGATTCCCCTTTTCTTTGGCCTTATATTATACAATAGATTCAGGATAATATTATAGGTCAGCAGGAATTGTGTGCGCGCGAAAAGCACATCCATTTTCCTTTTGAAACACTCATTGACAAAAGCATCTATAATCAGTTTAGAATTAAGAAGATAAAACCCTGACTGAATTGAAATGCAGGAATACCATGAAAAGTGGTTCAAATGTGAATTGAGCTAAAAACTATATATGTATTCTCAGGAGATACCTTGAGTCTCTGTTTACTGTATCCCAGAAATTAAGACCACCATCAGACCCTGCAGTTGTGAAAGTGTGATGCACCTGAAACAGAAGGTTGCCAGATAAGAACTTAAGCAGGAAGCAGATCAACATAGAGAAAGCACCAAACAGTTCAATGGCAAAGATATAAGTTATCAGTAAAAGTACAAGCTATCAAAAAAATAATTTAAAAAGAGATCAAATGGAAATACAGAATCTTACAGGATGAAAGTTTAGAGAGTTGACAGAGTATATGTCATTGACATCTCCATGGCATTTGAAAGTGCAGGTTTGACTTGGCTGTGAATCATAAAGGTGGTGTGCACCAACTCTTCCCTCTATTGAGCCAACCTAGACACAAAACAACATCAGATTCAATTATCTTGACAGTCCATTATGGTCCAAATCAGAATAATACTGGGAAAATCTAATAAAAACGGTTGACCAATACTAATAAATGTGGTAAAAAATGTGAAGTGCAACAAGACATTAAATTTAGAAATATGATACTGGTAAGCACATTTGCACATATTTGTAACACACAAAATAAAAATTTGACAAAAAAGTGCAAGAGAATAAATAAGACATTTTTGTGAAGATGGAAAGATGATACAGCCAAACATGGCCAAAGGGGGCATTTTGAAATTTGGGATGGGGAACTAGCAAAGATCATACCTATGAGCACTAGAAATTTAACTAGGAAATTGAATCAATTAATGAGTGATTTAGATGATAATAATTTTCAAAGGTTACTGTAGGTGCATAAAATTAAAGTACTTCGAATTCTTAGAATGAACTACTTTTGCCGGAAAGTAGATCTTTAATTTAACATTAACTTTTCAGTAAGTATCATCCAATTATTTACCTATTAAAAAACATTAACTTCTCGAGAAAATAGCTAATAAGTTTATATCCAACAAGCATTTTACTCCATAAACTCTAAATTAACATGGTTCTCATTTTATAACTAGGTAGCTTGAAGAGATCATCAATGTCAAGTTTCCAAGCTAAATCTTCAAACTGATAAGTTTCACATGTAGGAAATTCAAGCCTCCAAGGTTACCAAGGAACTGTCCAGCATGCCGTGATCAAGCACATGGTAAAGACAGCACCAACATACTTTTCATGCTAATGAACAATTAGAACAAAATCCATCACCTTGAGGGGATAGACATACCCCTGGCACAGAAAGGTACCAGGTTGACTGCATATTAGGAAGAAAAGATTGTGGATTCGAATGATTTACAAAGCTAAATAAGATTAATCCAAGAAAATTCTCTGGCTCCTACCCTAGATAAAGACCCTGATTGAAGCCCAAACAATCAGCCTGTTTCTTAACCTATCAATGTCTAAATTCAAAATCACCTAAAAAAATATGCTTTATGAATGATTTGTTTTTATATATAGAGCATGCTAAGAACCTAATTTTCATTGTTCAACAAATAGATCGCACTGTCCATATTGGGAAAGTAGAGAACATCCCAACAATACAGAATTATCCAAAAAAGGGAATATAGGAATGAAATGCCAAAAGTCAACCATTAAAAAAAAAGGAAGTAATAATAATAATCATAAATAGATTATTTAATCTTAATGTAATTGCAAGCAGTTGCATACCAAGAAACCTTGCTGATCTGGAAAGGCCACAACACATCTTGTCTGGTACTTTAGAGGTGAAGTGATTCTCTTGAACTCAGTCTGTTGGCATTTGGACCATGATTAGACTTGAAAATTGAAAGAAAAATAAAGGGAAGATAGAAAGATGAGAACTCTCAAACACAATTTACATATGAAACTTCATGGCATCTCTCAACCATTTGTTCATTATTATGTACATATATACTTTCTAATAACAAAACGGTCTCTAAACTGCATAGAAACCACTTCTCTTCCTTCAGCACTTGTGAGCATTTATCTTAGTAGCTACAAACCACTTGAGTTTTTCCTGTGTTTTTAACCCAAAATTTTCTTTCACTGCTATCTAAGCAATGTAGTAAAAGCTAGAGAAATAACTGAATAATGATTCTTATCAGTACCTTAAATTCTTTCAGAAAAAAATAATAATAATAAATTAGTCAATCCAACAAAACAATTTGCTTCTGGTAACAAAATGTTAATGTCACATATAGTGAGTCAATTAGCGGTTGATAAATTTTTAATAATAAGAAGTTGGAAACACAAATTTGAAGCCAGGCCTCTCCACCCTTTCATGTTTTCTTTCAAGTCCAAACACATGCACACAATCAATTATTCATTTGGGGAAAGAGGGAGTGAAGAATCAATAATTTATTGGAACTCTTAATAGCTATTATGCAACAGCAAAAGCTCTAACATCAATTATTGTGATTTAAGGCTAACAAAAGCGCATTTACATGAACAAGAAAATAAAGCATCCACACAAGACAACAATATTTAACATGGTTCAGCTAACTTCATGCCTACATTCACAAGCAACACCAACCAAAATATCAACTATCAACAATATGGATTACAACAACATTAATCAACAATCACAACTCACACAAAACAACACTTACAGACCTTACCAACATAAACTCACAAACCCAAAGCCCCAATACACCCAATAACTCTCTCACAACACAAACTCAAACAAATTCTCAACACAACCACAAGTCATCTTTCAACCCCTAATAATCTACCAAGTACTCTTTGAAGAAACCCACTCATGTTCTTCTAGGAGCCTTTCACTTCTCCCCACATAGGAGGATCCTTACGCAAAAGCCACCAAATCCTTTGCAACAATGCTTATTTATAAGAGTTCAATCTTATTCCTTGATGGATAAGGAATATCCATTATTTCTTCTACAAGAAATATTTTTCCTTCTATGCCAAGGAGAATCCTTGTCTTCCACACCTAGTAAATATCTTGTCTTCTATACCTTCTATACCTACGTTAAGGAAACCCAAACCGAAACTAATTAGTAATTTGAGGAAATATTCAAATATTCAACAATAGTATAGCAAATTGAATTGTAAAGGTTAGAAAAGACCAAAAACAAGATTATCCAATCAGCAAGAGATAGACTGTGCAGATACCCTTACGTGATCACAATCTAGAAGCCTAGATCTACATATCAAAAGTTGACAAAATGAGTTTTTCAAAATGTTGTTTTGAAATAATGAAGCATCTGATTGTCAAAGAAAGATGCAAGAAAATCATTATTTGCTCATTTCATTAGATGAGAATGTTACGTGAAGGTTCTGCAAGTTGAAAACTATCAGATTGCGATCTGTAGTGCCAACAACCATCAGAGGATGCTGCATTGAAAAAGCATAACAACGGTCAGGGAGTTGTTGAGTATGCATCAGATTTGACTGCCTAGTATCCCAATACCTAAAAATTGGAAGAAACAAACTGAACAATTAGTAGTCAAGTGCACAAGAGAAACGAGTTGAAAAGATAAAAGATCAAGAGCATGCAAAACGTTATGTAGTGCAAAAGAAACCATATGTTGGATGAGTGTGTCATAAGTCATAACTAGTGAGTGCCAAAATATGAACGAGTATATTGAATAACGAAATCCACAATTAGCGATAAAATCTGTAAAAACCACACTTATATCACCCAAAACAAAAAAGAAAACATTGAATGTTTGGAATTTGTTCTTCCACAAATTAACAGAAAACTGATGAAGAAAAGCTGATCTCTTACATGTTACCCTTCAGTAGTATGTTATAAAGCGAGGGTAAAAGAAACTAACATTCATCTTCCCGTGATACTTTCCACAATTAGTTACATAACCATCATATGATCATTTTTCTAGTCGGTGGCCATATTCATTGATTACACAATTTTCTATAGCCACATACATAAGGGGCCCTTAGAGTCTGTTTGGGATCCGTTTAGTGTTGATTTAGCATGATTAATTTTGCCAACTTATTTTACTATTCAGCTTATTTCTGCTATTATTCATGAGTCTTATTGCACTTTTTTGTACTATTCATAGGTCTCACTGTACTATTTTAGCTAACTTTTACTTTTATCTACAATACTTTTAACAAAAAGTTTTTAGTTTCAGTAAAATAAACGAATCCACAGACCCTTAGTATAAAAGTATGATAGCTTATAAAGTAAAGTAGACTTAGCAAACCAAAACGTTAGCATTAAACCTAAAATCATTAAGAACAGAATTCACAGAAGCACAACTGGTCGTATCTTCTAGTCAAGTACTCCAGTTGAATTAGTATACAAAAATTGCCTAATAAATATATCTCAGGAATGAAAAAGCAAAGAAGAATTGATATTTTTACCTCAGGGTTTTGTCCCAGCTTCCGGTGACTAAGAGGTTCATCTCTGGAATCCATGCAATATCCTTGACGGCTCCATCATGCATGGCCACCGTCACTGGTTGATTACCAGACAAAGGCCACATTTTCGCTTGCTTATCACAGCCTCCAGAAAAGACAGTCATTCCATCATGCTTCCAAGTCGAGCACAACACCTTAATGGGAAAAATAAAATAAAATCAAAGAAACAATTATTTCCATTTTGGATTCAGCAACAGAACATGAAGCTTCATATATGTTATGAACTTCAGTTTTACCGGTTGGTCATGATACATTGAAGCCTTGGGTGTACTGCCTAAACCAGCCCCAGTCTGCATTATCTCCCAACATCTAACCTACAAAATCACAACAATCAGAAATGAATAAAGGAGCAAAGAGACAAAACATTAGCATCATAACAATGATGTTAACACATTAATTAATTCACTGAACAAACCTGGTTATCCCAGGAAGTAGCAACCAGGTAATTGGCCTTGGGACTGAAACTAAGGCTTGAAACTGAATCATTAGGAGGTTGAGACACCTAAATTTGAAAAGTACAAACTCCAAAGTCAATTAAACTAACAAATATAAAAAAATAAAATAAAAAAAACACTCTAGAAGCAATTAAGCTCAAAGATTAAGAATGGTAATAATCAGAAATCAATTGAATTGGAAACAAATACGTTTAAATTAAGGATTTAACAAAGCACAACAACAGTAATATTTGTGCCACATACTCCTTAAAATGTATAGCCTCATTTCTTCTCCTCTACGTGGGAGCGTTACTTCTCACCTACTGTGGGCATTCCTTCTCTAGTTTCCTGCTTCCTAACTAACGTGGGAAGCTGTGGTCCTTGTCTAGTCACATTAGATTAAGTCAGCCAAACCAGATTGCCAATAGTAACACCATGGAGTCTGAAGTCCTTGAACGTATACAGCATATGAAACTCACAACGGATGAAGACGAGGCTATGGCAACCCGATCAGTACAGAGAGACAAAATATTGGAGGAATTTTCCCTGAGCCTCATAGGTCGCTTCCTCACGACAAAGCCAATAAACTTGAGAGCTGCCAAAAGTTTGCTGCGGCCTATGTGGAAACTTGGAGACGATTTAAAGATCATTGACACGGGTGAGGGACTTCTTCAATTCAATTTCTCGTTGGAAAGCCAACTGATGTGGGTTTGGAATAATGGGCCGTGGTGTTTTGATAATCATCTTTTGGCGCTTCAACAACGGGAAAAAGGAATGACAGTCAGGTCCGTGACGTTCGTGAAACAACCATTCTGGGTTCAAGTGTGGGGGCTGCCTTTTGACTTGATTAATGAGGAGGCGGGCAGTGATATTGGCAGGAGCATAGGAGAGTTGGTGGAGGTGGATTGTAAAGCATTCAAATCGGACCAATCCAGATTCTTACGGATACGTGTTGAAGTCACGTTGAACAAACCGCTAAGGCAAGGAGGTCCGGTGATCAGCCCGGAAGGAGAGACAACCAAAGTGTCCTTTCGGTACGAGCGACTTGTGGGCTGGTGGTTCAATTGTGGCTGCATTGGGCATGACCAAAAAGAGTGCAAGCTACCTGTGAATTCAGCGAATGGTGAGAAGCCGTATGAAGAGTGGCTCAAAGCCGTAACTACGGGCCACATGCTGGAAGCAGGTGGCGGACAGTCTCAGGCAAGCCGAAACCGAACCGCCCCACAGGCGCAACCTGAAACCGAGAAGCCCGATTCAGAAAAACCAGAGAGACAAAATTCGGAGAAGCCTAGCTCGAAATCTGGGGAGAAGCATTTAATGCCCCATAATACTCATAACACCCCAGTTACGTCCACACCAGTTACAGGTCCACAACTTGAAACCGTCACATTAAAAGCCCACAACGTTTCAGCTAAAGCATCATAGCTAGACAACACCATTAAGACAAAATCAGTTACACCAAATTGAAAACCCACACTAATGACCAACGAGAATCACGGACCTAAATTATTCTCAGTCCCAATAAGCTACGGCACTACACAAACACACCCCCAAACCCTAAACACACTCCCACGTGACCCAACTAAAGACCCAAAAACAAAAAACACAAAAAAGAAACCCACCCATCCCTCAGCCATTGACAGAACCAAACCCCCACAACCAAGCTCACCCACAGTGGGGAGGAAGAGACAGAATGAAAGCACTGACCATGGGAAAAAAGAAGCAAAGCGGATCAAACTAGGAGACAACAACATACAAATAGATTTATCAACAGTGGAGGCTAGTGCTCAACCCCGCCCATCGCAATGATCACACTAAGTTGGAACTACCGGGGGCTTGGGAACCGCTGTGTAGTTAAAGTCCTTACTGAAGTAGTAAGGAAACAAGTTCCCACAATTTTGTTTCTCATGGAAACAAAATTGGAGGTCCGTGAGATGGAGCCAACTAAATCAGAATTAGGATTCTCCACTATGCTTGCTATGCCATGTGAGAGCCATAGGGGAGGATTAGCATTACTTTGGAAAGAAGAAGACGTGACCATAGAAACACAAACTTACTCACCCAAAGGAAGAAAGGAAAAGTGAAACATGGAGACTCATGAGACACCTACATGCACGAGCATCTCTCTCGTGGGTCTGTTTAGGGGACTTCAATGAAATCTTGTCCTTTGATGAAAAGAATGGTGGCAACCTTAGAACTATGGGAGTAATGATGAAATTCCGACAAACTCTCCTTCACTGTGGACTAGTTGATTTGAGGTTTAATGGTTATCGCTTTACATGGATGAACGGGAGACGGGGAGTAGACTTTGTTGAGGAAAGATTAGACAGGGTTATTACAACATCAGAGTAGAGGGAGATGTTCCCAAGAACCAAAGTGAGACACATTCCAACATCCTATTCGGACCATGATCCTATTCTGATGGACATGGATCCACCTACCCAACCAAAGAAATGAAGACACAAAATCCAGCAGTTTAAAGAGAAATGGGAAACCCATACGGATTGTGAGAGAATAATTTGGGATTCTTGGAATCAAATACAGCTCCAAGGCAGCCCCATGTATTGCCTTTTTGAGAAAATAAAGAGATGCAGAATGAACCTTGTGGCATGGAGCCGAGTCACCTTTGGCAATGCTAGAAATCGATTAGATGCAAGACAAGGAGGATTGATAGATTTGATGGAGTCGGGGTATGGGCCAAATATGGAGAGGATACATGAGGTGAAAAAAGAGATCAATGAACTTCTACACCATAAGGAAGTATTTTGGAGACAACGATCGCGCTCCATATGGTTACCAGCGGGAGATAAAAATATGAAATTCTTCCACCAAAGGGCGAGCCAAAGAAGAAGGAAAAACAACATTGAGGGGTTGTATGATAGATTTGGAGTGTGGCAAACCGAGGAGGATCAAATAGCCAATATAACAGAGGAGTACTACAAGCAACTATATCAATCCACCAATTCCATGGATGTGGAGGAGGTGATGGAAGCAATGGACCGGAGGGTGATGGAGGAAATGGCCCAATCCTTGACCTAGGTATATTCAGAGGAAGAAGTAAAGACTGCTTTTTTTCAGATGCACCCTTCCAAAGCACCAGGACCTGATGGTATGTCACCTTTCTTCTTTCAAAAATTCTGGCATATTGTTGGGCATGATGTTACTGCTGCTGTATTATCTGTGTTACACTCAGGGAGATACTTAAGAAAAATGAATTATGCACATATTGTTCTTATTCCTAAAAAAATCCAACTGGAATATATTACAGAGTATCGTCCTATTAGTTTGGGTAATGTTGTATTGAGAATAATATCAAAGGTTTTAGCAAACCAGATAAAACCAATACTACCTAATGTAATATCTGACTCACAAATTGCTTTTGTGCCTAATAGACTCATAACGAATAATACTATAGTTGCTTTGGAATTGCTCCATCATATGAGAAACAGGAGAAGAGGGAAGAAGGGCCACATGGCAGTGAAGCTAGACATCAGCAAGGCATATGATAGAGTGGAATAAGGATTCCTTCAAAGAATAATGCTGAAGATTGGCCTCCCTGATCAATGGGTCAACCTAGCCATGGAAACAGTGCGCACAGCATCCTACTCAACCCTCATTAATGAAAAAGCCAAAGGTTTTATGACTCCAACCTGTGGGATCAAGCAAGGAGATCTATTATCTCCCTACCTATTCTTGCTATGTGAGGAAGGTCTATCCTCTCTTATTCGTCGAGCCATGGAGAACCAACACTTGAAAGGAGTGATGTCATGCAATGGTAGGGTCAAGATCTCACACTTCTTGTTTGCCGATGATAGCTTATTATTTTGTGAGGCAACAACAAGTGAATGCCAAAGTCTACTTGATATACTGGCATTGTATGAGAGAGCATCGGGTTTGGCCCCAATACCAAGCAACAAGTAAAGCTCACCATTCAAAACATGTTGTGGGCACAAATTATGACAATTGTGAGCGGTACCTAGGACTACCAATGGTGGGAGGCAAATCCAAGGTGAGCACCTTTAGGGAGGTACAAGAGAGAGTAACAAAAAGAGTGATGGGATGGAAAGAAAAATACATTTCAAATGTGGGTAGGGAGGTGCTAATCAAGACGGTAGCACAAGCAATCCCAACTTACTCCATGAGCATGTTCAAAATCCCAAAAAAGATTTGCGATAATATTAATTCTGTACTAGCCAAATATTAGTGGGGCCAAACAAAAAATGAGAAGAAAATTCACTAGATAAAATAGGAGAAATTATGTAAACCAAAAAAGAGAGGAGGAATGGGGTTTAGAGACATTCATGCATTTAATCTCACTATGCTAGCCAAACAAGCATGGAGGCTGACACAAGATACCCACTCACTGTTTTTTAGAGTGTACAAGGCAAGGTACTTCCCTAATGGTTCATTTATGGAGGCTGCTTTGGGACAAAATCTGTCCTATGTGTGGCGGAGTTTACTGGAGGCAAGGGAATTAATTCGGGCAACGATAGTGTGGAAGGTAGGCGATGGGAGAAGTATAAAAATAAATGACCACAGATGGCTACCAAACACCCCCCCCCCCCCAAACTCAAGCCTGAAACGGACAAGAACTTGAGGGTGAGTGACCTATTCAACGCAGCCACTAGGCAGTGGCATACACAACTATGACTCAGCACATTCATGCCTACCACTATGACAGATTGACAGATATCCAGCTCATTAACCTCACCAAAATAGAAAATCAAGATAGGCTACTTTGGAAGGAAAATAAGAAGGGTACATTCTTAGTGAAAAACAGCCTATCAAGTTGCTATAAGGCTGAAACAACAAGAGCAGGTGGAGAACTTGTAAAGTTGTAATTTACAACTACGTATTTTGTTGGCTTTTATTCCGTGCCAAATTTGATTGTAATTATTATCAATCGTTTATACCCTGTATCTTTTGTGAGATTGGTTATAAGGATTGTGTGATAGAGAGAGAGTGTGAAGACTCAAGCAGTTGGAAGCTGAAGAATTCTCGAGGGTATGTTGCGACCTAGCTTCCCGCGAAGTGAAACATGTGCCCTACACATGCTGGAATGCGAAGAGTCAGACCTGGTGGAGACAGTTGTGTCTCGCGAGTATCTCGCGGGTAAGGCCTTCCCGCGAGACACCCGCGAGGCATTCTGGTCTGCCAGCTTGTACTGAATGACTCACACTTTCTGTACCTCTCCTATATATACCCTCATTACCCACAAATGTTGAGGAATGCTTCAGAGAGAAAACCCTAGCCAAACACATTAAGAATTAGAGATTATCATACCCACTTTTCTCTATACACTTGCTTGTGATATTTCCTCAACTTTTCCCTCTCCATTTTCCATATCTTTGAAAGGTTGATAGCCCAAACACTTACCACACCTTTGAGAGTGTTGAGTGACGTTTTGGTGCTGCTGGGAAGCATTGGAAGGAGCCTAGAATGGCAGATGCAACATGGAGTTTGTTGCGGGATCCGGAGAACTAAGACAAGACACGATTCCAAGAAGCCTTGTTGGAGTAGGAGCTTTGAGGGCTTAGGTCCATCGGGTAGACTAGGCTTGGAGGGTCTCTTGCTAACCCATGTATCCCAACTGATTGTCTAGTAGATCGATTTCCGCCGAGTTCTTCGATAACACGTCGGTTTTTTGCCGAGTTCTTCGATTTCATCTTCGATAACACGTCTCGGTGTTATCTGTGTTTGCATCCTTCTTCCCTACTCTTCATTTCATTTTTACTGCTGTGTTGCTTCAAATATGAATTAGAGTAGTTGTATTGCTTATACGCTTGTGTTTACACTATTCTGCACTTATCATTAAGTTAGTATAAAATCAACCAAGCCGTAATTTTAATTTAGGGGTCTAAACCGCTCGTGTGTTTTCGACACATTTACAAGCTTTCAATTGGTATCAGAGCGGGTTCACTTGCTGTGGTTTTAAAACCTTAGTGTGATCCTTGACCCTTTTTGAGATGGACCAGTCTCAATCGCTCAATGTTCCACTATTTTTTTATGGGAACAATTATACTTTTTGGAAAGTAAGAATGAGAGCATTTTTATACTCTATAGATGATACCGTTTGGGACACGGTTGAGATAAGTTGGACTAAGCCGGAGGCTCCTAGGTCCACTTGGGATAAGGCAGCTCTCGCAGCAGCCAATGCTAATAGTAAAGCTTTAAATGCTATTTTTGTGGTGTATCCCCTGATGAATTCCACAAGATATCTCATATGACAGTAGCCAAGGAAGCTTGGGAGATCTTGGAGACTACCTATGAGGGAACAAAGAAAGTTAAGGACACAAAGTTTCAAATGCTTACCACCAAATTTGAAGAGCTCAAGATGGGTGATGATGAACCGTTTGATTCATTCTATGGGAAGCTCAATGAAATTGTTATTGCCAAACTCAATCTTGGTGAGAAGATTGAAGATACTAAGGTGGTGAGGAAAATATTGAGGTCCTTACCTGAGAGTTTTAGAGCAAAGGTTACAGCCATAGAAGAAAGTAAAGACTTGGATGAGATCAAAATCCAAGAGTTGATAGGATCTCTCCAAACATATGAGCTGGGATTACCTTCCCATAAGTCGAGTAAATCTCTTGCTCTTAAAACCGTCACCGAAAGAATGGATGAATCCTCCGAAGAAGATGGATTGGAGAAGGAAGTTGTCTTTCTTGCTAAAAACTTCCGAAAATTTCTGAAGACGAAGAACGGTGGAAAACCGTTCAGTAAAGGGAAGTTTTCATCTTCAAGAGGTGATAGAAAAGAGTTTAAAAGAAAAGAAGGGAAAGATTCTCAACCTTCTTCAGACATTGTGTGCTATGAGTGCAATGGTCGTGGACATCTGAAGAAGGAGTGTCCAAATTTTCTAAGAGGAAAAGGCAAGGCTTATGCCATAACACTCAATAATACAGATTCATCCAATTCTGACTCAGAAAAGAGCTGTGACGGAGAAGGAAATTACTCCGCCTTCATGACCATTGAACATGTTGAATCCTCCGAGGACATGCATCAACTTGTACAAGAACTTGGGGAGCACAGTGATGAGGAATCCATGGGGATTGTAGAAGAATCAGATGCTGATGATGATGAGGATACTGCTGGTCTCTAAGAGAATTACTCCTTACTTCTTGAGAAGTCAGGAGAATATGCAAGAATAGCCAAGGCAGCTATGAGAAAAATGAAGAAAGCAGAGGAAGATTACCGAAGTCTCATGGTCAGACATAAGGAGGCCAAATGCGAAATAGAAAAACTGAATGATGAGGTGTCAGAAGCTTACTTAAAGATCAGATTCTTGGAGCTTGAGGTGGTTCAAGCCAATGCCAAGGTAGAAAGGGTTTCCACCAAGAAGTTGGATGATGTAATCTCGTCTCAAAAGCAATTTTCAGATAAATCCGGACTAGGATACACTAGAGAAAGCAGTGTAGCTACTGTGAATATCTCCAAAGAAGTAAAGTTTGTGAAGGCCAAAGAGCCGATTGTAGTCGCTCCTACAGTGGAGAAGATAAAGGTTGAAAAGAAGAAGATGGTAACAAAACAAAGGGTGGTGAATAAGCCCAGAAATCAACCTGCAGTGAGGTCTGAAGCAAGAGGAAGATCAATCCCAAGATATCAACGGGGCCCTAGGACGGATTATGTGTGTCACTATTGCGAATTGCAAGGGCACACCAGACCCAACTGTCAAAAAATGAGAGCAGACAATAACCTCGATCACGAGGAAGAAGGAATGACAATAAAGCTTGGGGTGGTGAGAACTCAAGAAGCCAAAATCGTGATCCCGGAGTGACAGACGTGATGAAGATGATCGGTGCCTTCACCACTTGCTTGGAGAGTTTTACTAGAAGGTTTGAAAGTCCCAACTCTCGTACCCAATCCGTCAAGGATATCACCCCAAACGCACGTGACGTATGGGTGAAGAGGGGTACTCATGCATAAGCATTATAATATGTCAATGCATTAATTCTTTCAATGTTTAGGGACATTTGTTGTTGCATCATATCATGCATTGCTTTCATTTTACTGTTTTTTTTTTTTTTTTTTTTTTTCTGGTTTGCACCTGTTTTGTTGATCTTACTTTTCTTGTTTTGTTTTAGGTGTGTTTCAAAAAATTCAAAAACCCATAAAAATTGAAAAAATCTCAAAAAGTTTGATCACTCGTTTTGTGCATATCTCATGTGAGTTTGGCCAAGTACCTTCGTACTTATGGCGTAGTGCATTTACGATCTTAGCTTGTTATGTATGCACTCTTTTCTATGTGGAAGAAATCTTGAAAACTATGTGTGACTGTTGTCAATAGATCTTCAAGCTTGTCATGAATGATTGGTCAATAATCTTGTTGGTCTTGATACTTGCATAGACTTGTGTCTATATCTCTTCCCACTTTATTTTTTATGTTTTTGCAAAAAGAGCTCTCCAAATGTAAATCTCCAAATGAAAAGAGATATTGAGCTGCAAAAGCCTGTCGCACACACTAGTATTCGACTAGGAAAAAGGGAAAGCGACTCTTTTTAATGAATATTATATGGTGCTCAAAAAGCCAAAGGCTAATCATCAATAATGAAATATCAAAAATTTCATGCACCGGTCTCGAAAAGGAGATGTTTTGTCCTAAAATGGATCAATTGTTATACTTTATGCAGAAGACAAATGAAAAGCTTCTCTGTTATGTATTCATTGTGTGGGAGGTCATATATACTCATTTCTATAGTGGAGATAATCCACTTGATTTCGTATCAGTTGTGTATGACTCGATTGAATTGATCATTGAAGTTTCGCTTTAGTCTAAGGACTATTTCACATTTGATACTCACACACAACACACAAGTCTTTGATTCAATCAATGCCTATCTCATTTGTGTGATTGTATATGTCCAAATGTGATATGTATGCCCATGAACTTGTTGTTCAAATCCAAAAAGATTTTTGTGAGTTTTATATGTTTTTGAAAGTGATTTTATACTTTCTTGTGTTTCATTTTTGGTCAAAATGCATTTTGTGTGTTTTTCATCAAAAAACTGGTTCAGGGGTTGTTTCGCGAGAAGCTCGCGACTTGGAGCTTCCCGCAAAAAGTGTTTGAGGGAAATAAACTTTTTGCAAATTCACTCAGAGACTTTCGCGACTGTCTCGCGACTGTTTCGCGACCAACAGCTTCTCACGAAATGCTGTTTTCCAAAAACTGGGATTTTTCAAAATCAGACAGAGAGTTTCGCTACTGTCTCGCGACTGTTTCGCGACTTAAAGTTTCTCGCTAAAAATTTGTACTTCAGTGGCCACTTACGCGACTATCTCACTACTCTCTAACCCGCAAAAAACGCGTGTTTTCAGTTTTATATGGCTGATGTGACAGATTTTCAAACCATAACTCCTTCCCTCGCATAAACTCCCTCGAAGCCATTTTCAACCCAATTAACTATTCCATCAAGATCCTTTCAAATCAAGCATATTTTCTACATTTTCTCTCTCAAGGTATGTTTTCTAAAGCATCGTTTTCATGTTTTTGCTTAGATTTTGCAGATTTCTGTTTGGGGTTTTGAAAAATTGGGGATTTTCGAAATTTGGGGTGGGTTTCTTAGATTTTGGGCAAATTCTTCAATTTCTTTGATTGGGCTGAGTCCCATTTACTTGTTGTGCATCTGTGTTGGCCCCTTGTGGCATTTTAACATGTATTTAGGCAAGATTTTACCATGTTCATGCATTGCTCATACTTAGAGTGTTTTTATGCATGTTAGGTGTTTGATAAAATGTCTAAGTGACATTGTTGTGCTTAATTGAACTCAAGTGAGTTCCAATTTGTGAGACTACATATGTTTGTCCTTAGTTTGGTCATTAATCAAGTGTTTCATACACTTTGCCCATGATGCACTCACTAGGCACACACTTAGGCACTCTTAGGCACCCCACATGCATCAACACATGCACACAGACACACACACATGCACAGTTATTTGATTTCATGCACAATGTCTTGTTTTTCATGCATTCTGGTTATGTGTTTATTGCTTTGTGTGTTTAAGCATGCTGGGTTTAGTAGTTTTTGCTCTGTCTCAAATTATTTCACTTGTTGTGAACTAAATTAAATCTAATCAAGTTTTGGTACTTTGTTCTGTGCTCTTGTATTCTGGTTGTTGTGTTCCTTTGTGCAGATGTCTCCCACCAAGCATGCAGCAAAGAAGAAGTCTTCTAAACGTGCACATACTGACTCTGAGCACTTCAAGTCAACAGATGCAAATATGAAGTACAATGACTGCTACAAAGGAGCAACCATTGTCATGGAACGAGTAGTTCAATTGGAGGAGCTTAAGCACACATTCATTCCGGATGTGCTCAAAGAGAGAACTTGGACAAAGTTGCTAAATCCAGTTGGGAATGTATACTCAGAAATTATTAGGGAATTCTTCTCTAATGCTGATGTGGAAGATAACAAGATACTTTGCTGGGTGAGGCACAAGGAATTTGAAATCACAAGGGATAGCATTCAAAACCTTTTAGAGATACGTCCTCCCTCTCAGCCAATGTCAATTCAATATGATGAGAGATTGGGGTCTATCAAGGAAATGATATCAACTCTTGGAGGGGTTCCAAAGAAATCATCAATGGATACTCTCAAGTTTACTCCAGAAATGAGGACTTTGAGCTATGTGATGATCCATAACCTGTATCCGATCACCAACCTCACCACTCTATTTGCTCCAAGGACGAGGTTTCTCTATGACCTTTTCACTCACAAGGAAATTGACATTTGCAACCACATCTTCCATATTCTGAAAAAGAGCATTACGAAGCAGAATTCACTAACCATAATGCCTTTTCCCTCACTGATCATGGGGTTCATTGCTAAGTCGAAGCTGAAATTCCCAAGTGGTCTTACTATAGTTCAAAGGGATTACCCCATTGGTGCAAATACTCTGACTAGGAGCATAGCCCACATTAAAGGCCCCAAGACTGGTGTGCATACCATTCCACCGCCTCGGGTTGTGCCAGATGAGGGTGGAGATACAGAGAAGGAGATTGACAGGTTCACTTCTGCTCCAGAGACGTCAACACATCCCTCGTCTTCTGCTCCAGCATAAGGTTTCAGCAAGCTTGATCAAATACTAGCTAAAATGGATCACATGTCTACAGTGCTTGAATCTCATGTACAGCACACAGCAGATCAATTTGCATACCTCCAGGAACAGATCACCACACTATCATCTCAGATTCAGAACTTGTCCTCTACACATGGATCAGACTTCAAATCCGACCAGTTCTAGCCCTTTGGCCATTCCGGTCAAAAAGGGGGAGAAATTTTTTGAGGGGGAGCTGATAAAGAAGAGCTTGCACAGCCTTAGGGGGAGCATAGCTTAGAAACATAGTTGCATTAGCTATTGGTCATTGGTTTTACAGACGGGTTTATTCAGTTTCCTTTAGTTTTATAACTAGTTTATGTTTACTGTCTTACTGTTTTAGGTTTAAAGCTTTGACACTTATGCTTTGACTTCAGTATTAATTTCAGTATAATTTCAGAAATTTGTGTTTATCTCTATGCTTTGTGGCATTCTTTTTGTACCCATGTTGCTTATGTAAGCTTGAAGGGTTTTTGGTTTTATGCACAGTTTTGTAGGCTTTTATGGTTTATGCCATGCATATGCAGTACCTTGTTTATGCAGCCTTTGTGCTTTGCTAAATCAGTACTTCTAACTTAATGCTATGCATTTTGTTTTGTTTGTACTGTCACTTTTGTGCCCTTGTAGGATTGTTCCTAGATGCATGCATGTTTGTATGCATTGGTTGAGTGTTGGTCATTTAAGTGATGTGCCTTGTGTTTGTCATCTTGAATGTCCAGATGTTCATTCCAAGTGTGAATGAGCATAGTGATCACTTCTGTACAGTGATTACTTGTTTGGTCAAGCCATGGTTTATTCTATTATTCCTTTTCTGCTTGATCGCGATTTACTTGTTCATGTACGTACCTTGTGTTCCACTTGTCATAAGCTTAATGAAAGTTTCTTTGTGTGCGAGTGTTTCAGGTTACAGGTATATACGTGCAAGTGCTACACAGCTTCTAGATTAGGTGTGAGTGAGTTTTGCCTGTGTTTCCAAACTCGCGTTTAAGTCTAGAGTCTGTTTTCGGGGTTTTGTCACGGAATAGCCAAAGGAGGAGATTGTAAAGTTGTAATTTACAACTATGTATTTTGTTGACTTTTATTCCATGCCAAATTTGATTGTAATTATTATCAATCGTTTATACCCTGTATCTTTTGTGGGATTGGTTGTAAGGGTTGTGTGATAGAGAGAGACTGTGAAGACTCAAGCAGTTGGAAGCTGAAGAATTCTCGCGGGTATGTCGCAACCTAGCTTCCCGTGAAGTGAAACATGTGCCCTGCACATGCTGGAATGCGAAGAGTCAGGCCTGGTGGAGACAGCTGTGTCTTGTGAGTATCTCGCGGGTAAGGCCTTCCCGCGAGACACCCGCGAGGCATTCTGGTCTGCCAGCCTATACTGAATGACTCACACTTTCTGTACCTCTCCTATATATACCCTCATTACCCACAAATGTTGAGGAATGCTTCAAAGAGAAAACCCTAGCCAAACACATTAAGAATTAGAGATTATCATACCCACTTTTCTCTATACACTTGCTTGTGGTATTTCCTCAACTTTTCCCTCTCCATTTTCCATATCTTTGAGAGGTTGATAGCCCAAACACTTACCACACCTTTGAGAGTATTGAGTGACGTTTTAGTGCTGCTGGGAAGTATTGGAAGGAGCCTAGAATGGCAGATGCAACATGGAGCTTGTTGCGGGATCCGGAGAACTAAGACAAGACACGATTCCCAGAAGTCTTGTTGGAGTAGGAGCTTGGAGGGCTTAAGTACATCGGGTAAACTAGGCTTGGAGGGTCTCTTGCTAACCTATGTATCCCAACTAATTGTCTAGTGGATCGATTTCCGCTTGGAGGGCGGCGGAGAGGTTTTTCGCCGAGTTCTTCGGTTTCCTCTTCGATAACATGTCTCGGTGTTATCTGTGTTTGCATCCTTCTTCCTTACTCTTATTCATTTCATTTTTACTGCTGTGTTGCTTTAAATATGAATTAGAGTAGCTGTATTGCTTATACGCTTGTGTTTACACTATTCCGCACTTATCATTAAGTTAGTGTAAAATCAACCAAGCCGTAATTTAATTTGGGGGTCTAAACCGCTCGTGTGTTTTCGACACATTTACGAGCTTTCAGAACTCTTTGGCCCAACAGAAGATTGTGGAACCGTATATGGAAGTTAAATATTCCTCCCAAAGTCCGAAATTTTGTATGGCGTGTATGCTCCGATATACTCCCTACTAGCACAAACTTATGTAGAAGGAAAGTCCCACTGAACCCGGCCTGTGCAATATGCCAGTAACATGACGAAACCGTGGCCCACGCTCTTTGGGGCTGTCCACTGGCTAGAAATGTATGGGCGCTGGTAAAGGGTAAAATGCAGAAACTTAGTTCTGAAGTGGAGGACTTTTATATTCTGGTGAGAGAATTGATGGGGGTCCTTACAACAAAAGAATTGGAGGTATGGGTATCTTGGTCCATCTGGAATGCACGCAACAGGTACCTGTTTGACAAAAAACAATCTCAACCTGCGGACATCTTGCAAGGAGCGTTGTCACTATTGCAGGAATACCGAATACCAGAGACTTTGTCAATAGAGGAGTACAAAGTGGGGTAGCTAAATGTATGTTTGTAAACTAAGATTACACACATGCCCATGCTGGGTAATTGATTGGATTAGCTATACATGTCTAGCCAACGTCCAAAAGATGTGATGTAACACAATACTATTGTTTCAATAAAATTCTATCTCTTACTGGCAAAAAAATATTTGTGCCAGTTAAGCAACTAATATGACAACTCCTTGAGTCTAATTTTCCTCCCCCATTAACTATTAAATTATAAAGACAAAAAATCAAAAAAAAAAAAGCAGCAGTAATATTTGTATAATTCAAATTTTCGCAACTACCCACAGCCAGTGAGCTATATATTTTATACGTTCAGCCAACATAATAAACTAATCTGAGTATTTTCAGCAAAAAAAAAAAAAAAAACTAATCTGAGTATTGAAAATGATAATAACAAAGTGGCTATAAATAGATCCAAAACTTAAGACTTGGAAAACCCTGCTTTATACTAAATAGTCCCAAAAGCCACTATGAATTTTGCATAATCAAAAAGTCAATTCAAAAGCAGTGCATTAATTCACAGATAATAATAATAATTAAAAAAATGTTTTTCACTTCAAGAATTTTATTTTTATTTTTGTAAATAATTTTAATTTTTGTAAGAAAATAATTTCATACACAATTATTGGGATTGTGTTGGAAGTGGTAAACCAAAATGTGTTTTTTGATATTTCATAACAGTTTGTGTCTTTTGATTTTCCATAACTGTTTGTGTCTTTTATCATTCCATAACATTTGTGTCTTTGAGTCTTCCACATTCTAGAATTTTCTATTATGAAACAAAAAGTCATGACAATAAGGACAGCTCTTGTAACTTCACCCTATAAAAGGGGACAGATTCATGATGTTAAAGTGTGTGAGAGAAGCCTAATCTCTTTGTTTGTAAGTTTGAAGTACTCTAATAAAATTTTCATTCTACTATTTCTTGTGAGTACTTTTTTGAAATTTAAGTCAAGGTTGTGTAAAGCCAACAGATTGGTATTCTTATTCGCGTTGGCTTTGAAAGCAGCCATTGAAAGCAGCCTTTGAAAGCACAAACTGCACAAACCGCAAAAACTGTAGCAAAACCACCCGCAAAATAGCATAACCGCACTACACCGCATGTAACAATGCACCGCACTGCATAGTGTAGTGTGATTTGCGATTTTATAATAAGAAAACCACACAAACCGCATCGCACCGCACCCTCTCTATATATTAATATATCTATTTATTTTTAATATTAAATATATTATTAATAGTTTAATCACTCTAGTTTTAAAATAAAAATAATAAAAGTTTGATAATCCTAACAAGTGTTGACTAGGAAAGTCAATTCAAAATAAAGAGAAACTAGCTCAATAATTTTAAACTTGGCCAAAAATAAAGAGAAAAATTAGTTTTTGGTTGGATAGAAAAAACTCAAAATTTGAAAAATATACCAACTTTAAACCGTTCAAACCACATCTTATACACTGCACCGCACATGTGACCACAAAAATGAAGTGTGATCTGGTTATGGTTTTAGCTAAACTCTAAACCGCACCGCACCGTACATATAACCGCAAAAATAAAGTGCGGTACAATTATGGTTTTAGCTAAACTACAACGCAAAGTGCGGTGCTAAAAATAGCCCAAAACTGTACTGCATAGCGAACACCCCTAGTTATATTACTAAAAAAAAAAAAAATCGAGGAATCAAAATTTAGAATCGGAATTAAAAGTATGAATTATTTAAAGAAAATAGAAAAATTGAATTACGATTCGAATAATATAAAGATTGAGAGATACTATTGTTTCAAAAGTAGGAGAAAATACACCCTGTTACGAGTATATGTTTCTTTTCTCTCACAATTGGTAGAACCCACCAGCTGTTAATCCCACCAACTTGTGAGAGAGAGGAACCATTCACTCGTAACAGGGGTATACTTCCTCCAAAAGTAGGGGGAAGCAAAGTCCAAGTTTTGGGCTTAGAGAGATTTACTCCCACCAGCTTGTGGCGTGTGATTTAAGCTGTGTATATAAGTCTGTGAGTTGTGACGTTGATTAAAGCTAATATGTATATGCGCGTAGCGTGTGATTTAAGCTCATATGGAAGAGAGTGTTCAATTTGCGTGGGACATGAAGTACGTGAATGTGGCTCCAAAATCTTGTACCACTTTTGAAGCGTAAGACGCTATCACAGGTCTCTCCTTATCTATTTTTTTATTGATAAAAAAAGTCTTGTACCACTGTAACCACGTTAACCACCACGTAATATTTTTATATATGATTATGAAATACGCATTTTGCGCACCTAAGACACTTTTATTTATTATGTCATTTTAATGGTGCACTTAAAATAATTGTTAATAAATTATAATGAAAAAGTTTTGACATCACTTTTATGATCAATATAAAAAGTTGTTAACAAAATTAATTGTTTTATCATTTTTTCATAAAATATTTCTAAAAATAGTTCTTAAACCAAGCGAAGGGAATAGAATGTAATAGAATAATCATAAAGGAATGGAATCGAATCGAATGAAATAGAATGGAATAGAATAGAATGTATTTAACTTAGAGAAAGGAATGGAAAAGAAATTAATGGAATATAATTAAGTAACCTTGTTTAAATGTTTTAAAATAAAAGAATGCAAATGAATAGAATGTAAGTAATCTTGTTTGGGAGTAATATAGAGAAAAATGAATCAAATCATTTAATGACAATATTACTATTAGATCCCTATTTTAAAATAAATAGCTGAATATATAGGGGTATTTTGGGAGTTTTAGTAAAAAATTCATTAAATCTAATTCTATTCCCTCCAATTCCTCACAATTTCGGGGGACTGAAAATTTAATGTTTTAAGGGGATAGAGAGGAATGCATGTTTCCTCCTACTCATTTTATTCACTCCCACTTAAACTCCTAAACAATGGAATTGACTTTCCATTCCCTCTATTAAAACTCTCAAACAAGAGAATAGAAAAATATTATAAAATTATTCTTTTCATTCATTTCCATTCCCTCCTCCCAAATAAGGGTTTAGAGCATTCTTTAACATTTCCCATATCTATTTTATATTTTTACTTAATAAAATAATATCTTAAATTATATATTCACGTTTTTATTTTGCATTCCATCCTATATTTTACCCACACCAATAGTAGCAACTAAACCCAAATTGTAATATCAACTATAAATCCAAATCTAAAACCACCACCGCCCAAACACCAAATCTAAAACCACCACCACACAACAAACCAGATCAACCAAAAATCGACCACCAGTAAAATCAACCAAATCTAAAATCAATTGTTGCAATCCAAACCTCAACCTAGCAACAACCTATGACAGAGCCACTGCTACAAACCCAAATCAACCACTCCTCCTCTAATCTAAACCAACTAAAGTAAGATAAATAAATAAAAACCAAATCTAAAATTAAACGTTGTGACTCAAACCCAAAACCCACCCCCAACCCAACAACAACCTATGTCGAAGCCACCATTGCAAACCGAAATCAATTGCACCACCTCTAACCCAGCTGAACCACCAACATCACAAACCTCGAACCCAAATTGTGGAAGCACCACCGATGTGATGGCACCACCAAGAAAAAGAGTCGTGCTTTTATCTGGCAGAGAGAAGAGGTGAAAGTCAAATAGAGAAATTAGAAACTTGGAATAAAATAAGACTTGTAATTTTTAAAGATTGCTTTAGTATGATTTTTTTTTTGATCTTATTATAGCAAGTTGTAAAAATATATGCACTTTGGCTATCGGGATGTAGAAGGTGTTTTCTACTTTTTTTTTTTTAAATAGTAAAAGTTATTTTACTGCTCAATTTTCACAAGTTGGTAAACAGGGAGCATTAGCATCAGCCATTCTATCCCAAATGCTAGTTTCACACATCAAAAGCTACTTTATCTATTTTAACACACCATTTCACAAAACGCTCTGCATCACATCTTCTATTTTCACATTCAACATATTAAAATAATATATTCAGCCAATTAAAAAATATATTTTCCAATACAACATAAACCCAATAACCAGCAGCCTCCGACCACCAAATCTACCCATAACCACCTCCCATAACCACCAGCCATCGTGATTACACCCCAAATCCAACCAAAATTGCAACAAAAATCATCTAAAAAACCAACCACAATTACACACAAAAAACCACCACCAACGAAATTAAATAAGCCCACCACCACCAAAGGAACAAAAGAAAAAAAAGACACAACACCATCACCACCTGAAACTCACCATAACCAGAGGAAAAACAAATAGCCACCCACCAACCAGACACTCAGATCAGCGAGGGGTGAGGTGGCTAGATAAAGGCGACGCCGATAGGTTGCAGGTTCATTTAAGAGAGAGAGAGAGAGAGAGAGAGAGAGAGAGTCAAAAGGGAGAGAATGGCAGCAAGATCTGGACAGCGTCGAGAGAACGGAGACTGAGATTTGGACAGTGGCAAAAGAACGGCAACGAGATCGGCTATTTGTAAGATTGGCACCAGTGAGAGAGGAAGCAGGTACCGATGAGAGAGATGAATAAAGTGAAAGAGGAAGAGACCAAAACCAAGGTTTTGAAATTCGGACCGTTCAATGAACCGTAAAATGGAGAGGTTCAAGGTTTTTAAGGTTGGACCGAGGTCGAACCGGGGTCGAACCGTGATGATGTCATAATTAATTTAATAATTATTTAAAATATAAATAAATATATTAAATTAATAAAAGTAGAAAAATGAACTAAAATAGTCCAAATAAATATAAAGATCTATTTTTCAAATGTCTTTTTTATATCATAACTTTCATAAGGCAAATAAAAAATATTAAATCTTAAGCAAACTTAAATCATTTTTTGTTAATGCTCAATATTTTACTCTTTTAATTTTTTTTTTATGGGAGCTTATGTGTAAATTATCTTGAGTCATGCTCAAGCCCATTTGACTACCCATTAGATTGTTTTAGGCTAAAGCCCATTTGAACATTCAACCATTTATGAAAATTTTAAACATAAAAAATAAATAAAAGCTAGAAGGATGACCGTACAAAGCATTAAAAATTAATAAAATAAAGAACAAAGCCCAATAAAATTTAAAAAGGAGTGAATGACACATTGACAGCATGCATTTATTTAAATTTTAAAAATAAAAAATGAGAAACAGCCAGAGGCCCAGAAGAGGTACCGGACAAACAATTAAAAAATTGCTTAAACTCAATAAAGTTTAAAAAAGAATGGTTGACAGCATGTTTTAGCGTGTGACAGAAAGCAAGTTGTCATCATCTTCAAAGTACACTAGAAGACTCTAGAGTGCATAAGAAAAAACGCAGGATGAGAGGAAAATGCAGAAACAACCAACAAAAACAACACAGAGAAGATAAAATGCAGAAACGGCAGTCGGATAAAATGCAGAGAGAGAATGGGCGAGTGAGACTGAGAAGAAGAATAAGAAGAAATGTTGGTGCGATCTCAAGGTCTGAGGTTGAAGCTTCAACAATGGCTGACCGGTAAGTACAAAAAAAAAAAAAAAAAAAAAAAAAAAAAAAAAAAAAAAAAACTTTGAATCAACTGAACCTGCAAAACCGTGATAACCGTCCACGGTTTTTAAACCCGGGAGGTTCAACCGCGATTCACACGGTTCACTAAGTTTTTCATGGATGCCGGTTTTTGAGCTTAAAAGAACCGTTTTGATAGACGGTTTCTGGTTAACCTGGTCGGACCGTACGGTCCGGTCCGGGTTTCAAAACCATGACCAAAATGGGAGAGAGAGAAAAAAATTTGTACAAAAGGTAGAATAAAAAAATGGAAAAAAAATTTAGCATTTGGAATATCTAATGTGAGAGGTTTTTTTTGGTATTTGGTGTGCCAAATGCCAAATATTTGGCATTTGGCACACCTAATGCTAGTACTATAATAAAACTACTCATTATCTAGCTCAAAATGCTAAAGGTATATCAAGATATGCAGTTGGATTGAGGAAAGGAAAACCCTTGTATGATTAAGCCCTATCTAGTTCAAGATGTACTATTTCCATCTCTAGCTGAATAAAATTTCAAGTTTCCTATCCAAAAAATTTTATATATATATATATATATATATTGTAAACAGTAACGTTTCACCAAATGGGTAAGGCTTGGGTGCAATTCACATGAGTAACTCACCAAACATTTCAAAACTTTTGATGTAGCAAGTTGTCAACGGTAGATAATAAAGTAATGTCACTCTTTAGAATCAATAAAGACCTATCATCAATTCAATGTTATAAATAAATTTATGAAATATGTTATTTCTATAGCATTACTTTTGAAAATGTTCAATTTAAAGCCAAATAATTTGGGGTGTCAAATAAGTTAAAAGTTGTTGCAATTGCAACTTAAAATGATAAAACATAGCATCAACAATAATTGGTTGCGATAGCTTATAATTTTCGGTTGCAATAGAAGTTTTAATACTTTACTACATTGGAAAATTTGTTGCAAAAAGTTAAAATGAAGAATAGTTACAATAACTTGATACCAACTATTTTTGTACTCTACTGCAACAAAAATTTTGAAATGATAGCTTATTGCAACAAAATTTGTAGAATATTGCCTTAAATTCTTAATTAGTTTTGGTTTAGGTTTCCTTGATGTAGAAGACAAGGATTCTCCTTCTCATGAAGGAAAAGTATTCCTTATCAAAGATGTAATGGGTATTCTTTTTCCATCAAGGAATAAAATTGAAGCCATATAAATATGTATTGTTGCAAAAGGTTTGATGGCTTTTACCTAAGGTTCCTCCCACATGGAGAGATGTGAAAACCTCCTAGAAGAACATGGTAGATTTCTTCAAAGAGTAGTTGGTAGATTATTTGGGGTTAAAACATTATCCATGATTGTGTGTTGAGAGTTGTTTGTTTTGTGAGTGTGAGTTATTAGGTTGTGAGAGACCTCAAGAAAAGTGTCCCTCAAAAAAAAGATTCAGATACCTTTTGGGGCGCCTCTCTTTTTGGGTAAGTGGTATGGAGTCGCCACTTATTTTTTTATAAAAAATAAGAAAAACTAAATACATGACTGAATCGTTCTCTTCATTTATTGAACAAAAATTACATAACTGGAAAATTGAAAAGTTACATAGCTTTGGGTCCTAGTTACAATCTACCAAAATACGTGGCTTTTTGTCCTATTTACATTCTACCCAAAACAAACAAAGACAAGGCTAGATCTACTTAGCCAAAGACCTAAATCCGGAGGCTAGGTTACAGAATAGGAAGGTGTTAGGCAGCCATTTTGCCCAAACAAAGTCTAGTCTTCTAGACTCTTATAACCAATGTACCATTTTATGCATGTCATGAATGATATGTTGAACATGTGACACTAAAATTAAATCACACAAATTTATTTATGAATGAATTCTCTTCTTTTGTTTAAAAAATTTAGATCTGTTTTGGTTGGTAAAAAAAATTGATTTTGATTTGTCAAAATAGTAGATATATTTTGTAGTATGTAAAAAAATGGTTTTTGAAGATAAAAATCCAGATCTGTGTTTATCACATAAAATAAAGTCTTTTGATTTGAAAAATAATCAAATCTATTTTTTATATGTTTTAAAAGAATGAAAAAGGTTTTTTTTTAGAAGAGAGTTTCATCATAATTTAAATTTATGCAACATGAACTAAAACAAACATAAACACAACAATACATGTATAATCTTTTTCTTTATTTCAAAATCTATATGCATTAAAAATTAAGATCTGTATCTAAGGAAGATACAAATCAGTTTTTGATAAAATAAAAAAAAATAAAAATAAAAAATCGGATTTGCATCTAATGTAGACACAAACCAGTTTTGATTAAGAATTCAAATCTACATCTAAGGAAGATGCAGAATTGTTTTGTTGGGAAGAAAAATTCAGATTTACATCTAAGGAAGATGCAGATCCATTTTGTTGTGAAGAAAAATTTAGAGCTACATCTAATGAAGATGTTGATCTGCTTTATTGTGAAGAAAAATTTAGATCTGCATCTAAGGAAGATGCAGATCGTCCACTTTATTGTGAAGAAAAATTCAAAATCTGCATCTAAGGAAGATGCAGATCTGTTTTATAGTGAAGAAAAATTCAAATCTGCATCTAAGGAAGAAAAATTCAAATCTGCATCTAATAAAGATGCAGATCATCCGCTTTATTGTGAAGAAAAATTCAAATCTGCATATAAGGAAGATGCAGATCCGTTTTATTGTGAAGAAAAATTCAGATCTGCATCTAAGGAAGATGCAGATCTGTTTTGTAGAAAAATTCAGATTTATTTTGAAGAAAAAGAGTTGATTGCATGCAAATCTTTAAAACTAAGAAACATATTACATCAATAAACGTATTTTCATAAAATAAATTAACAAGGTAGAACAATTAAACATGCATCATCATGATAAAGAAAAGCATAAAAAACAAAAGGGTTAGAAAGCAACCTCTTGCATGAGCACACTTTATTCTTGAGAGGATGTTTTAAGGTTCAAAGAAATTTATGCAATTCTTTTTGAAACCTAAAAACCCTAATTTATGCAGCAACACTCAGAGAAGGGATCCGAAATATGAGTAATTTAAGAGTCTAAAACGTATGCCACCCAGAGTGTAGAAAAAAAGTGCTGAAATTATGAGGTTTGGTCTCTATTTATAGAGGTCAGAGTGCTCTAAAAAATAGGTATGGACGATTAGGGTTTGAATCCAAACGCATCCTTTTGCGAAAAGATCGAAAAGAGTATGCATTACTATCACCCGAAGGCCGTTGGGCCAATGCCTAATACATGGAAATTCGGCCCTTTTGGAGTGTCGTTCGGCACTCCAAAAGTGCCAAATTGGCCTTTGGACTCTAAAAGTTCTTTCATGTTCAGGTGCCATTTGGACTCCTTTTCTAGAGTTTTTTGGCTGGTCCTTGTACCCAAACGTGTTTTCATCCTCCATCTATGTTTTTTCCTCTCTTTTTTGGATAATTCAGGCTATTTAAGAACAATTATCTTGTAGATAAATACCCTAAAATAAATCTTGATATAGTTCAGATTATCCACAATTTTATTGTTATCTAATCATCCCTTTTATTCCTATGTATACAATCCTATTTTAAACACTAATTATCAACCAATCACAAAATTATTTAATTAATTTTAATGGTTTAACCCATCAAAATAAATTTAAACTAATCATGTGTGGCCGACCTTACCTAGACACAATGCATATTGACCGTGCAAACTTGATCATGTGACATCTTTTGATCCGATGGCCCGATTTGAAAACCAAAAACACCTTTGCGACCGTTAGAATCTCAAGATCATTTTTATGTAATGAAATGAATGAATTAATGCATGTGAGGCAAAGACAAGTTGATGTATGTAATGCAAGAACCAGTTGATGCATATAACGCAGTCATGATTTTTGAGGTACATGGATGGTCATTCAAGCCATTCTCCTTGATTAAATTATGGGTGCAAAATTAAGTGTCTACAGAATGCCCCTCATTGACAGAGCTTGAAAAGTGAATGTCAATGTAAAACAAAGACTCTAATTTTAGCAACCATAATTTAATTGAGGTTGAATTTTCAAAGATTACCTAGCCCTCGAACCTAAAATCTTGAAACATAGAACTAGCCTTATCTTTTGACCCAAAAAAATAAAATAAAAATACCGGACTTAGCTGGTAGTTGATGATTCTGGACATGATTCTTGGCAATTGTGGTGACCAAAGGACTTTTCTATCCTAATCTTAAAATGGAGTTGTTTGGGATGACAATCAAAGGTCTTCTTCTACTTTGATCTGGAATATGATGGTGCTTAAAGGTCCTTTTCTACTTCGATCTGGAATGGGATGATGATCAAAGGTCCTCTTCTACTTTGATCTAGAATGGGATGACGATTAAAGGTCCTCTTCTACTTCGATCTGGAATGGGATGGCGATCAAAGGTCCTCCTCTACTTCGATCTGGAATTGAATGATGATCAAAGGTCCTCTTCTACTTTGATAATCTGGAATTGTAATGTCAATCAAAGGTCCTCCTCTACTTCGATCTAGAATAGAATGACAATCAAAGGTTCTCTTCTACTTTGATAATCTGGAATGGGAATAACGATCAAAGGTCTTCTTCTACTTCAATCTGAATTGTTGAAATGATGATCAAAGGCCATCTTCTACTTTGATTTAGAATTGCCAGAATGACGATCAAAGGTCTTCTTTTACTTTGATGTCGATCAAAGGTCTTCTTCTACTTTGATCTAGATTTGTTGGAATTACGATCAAAGGTCTTCTTCTACTTTGATGTCGATCAAATGTCTTCTTCTACTTTGATCTAAATTTGCTATATTGCCTGCAAAAGTCAAAATTTGGGATTAGACTTTAAATGATGAGTGTTTTGTGGTCCCACTGTTTTTTAGATGTGTGATTTTCATTTGCTCACTCTTGATTTGAACTTTATCAAGAAACGTTTAATTGACAAAATATTTTTCTTTTAAGAATCATTTAATTTTTTAAACTTGGAAGTTTTGAAATTCTTATTTCAAATTCTAAGACTTTGGAACCTAGAAATTTTTATTTGAAATCTGTAACTTAAAATCTAAAATTTTGAGCCTTAGAATTTTAAACATTAAGGCTTGGAATTTTGATCACGAAATCTGAAGTTTGAATTTTTTGAAACTGAAAATTTGAATTTAAAATTTGGGCATTGAGAATGTGAAATTGAAAGCTTGGGAATGAAAATTTTTGAATTGAAAATTTGGATTTTGAAAGATACTTGAAAACTTTGAAAATGATTTTTTTTTTTTTTTTTGGTTGATTGAGTCAACTCAGTTTGACTGAGTTGGCTCAGCTTTTGGCAGAGTTTAAGTGTGGGGGCCAAAATTTTGGCCCCCCACTTCTTTGTCTCTTCTTTTTTTGCTTTTTTGCTTCATCTTCTATCAACTTCTTTTCCTCCATTGGCACTATTCATCTTCTTCTTCCCCTTGATTTTTCTTCTTCATTTCACCATTTCTTCTCACAAAAAACACTTTTCTAAGCTTCTTAACTCTCCCTCATCCATCTCCATCAATATTTCTTTAGATCTTTGTATTTTGAGCATTTTCATCCCACACCCATTTTTGGTGAAACCCATTTTCCAAAACTCATTTTCTTTGCATTAAAATGGCTTCTTCCTCCAAGGGATCTTCTTTTCTAGCTTCTCATGGTAAGAAATATGATCCAACTTTTGAGTGGCATGATGATGATGGACTTCTTCAAGACCCTAGGACCCATGCTCCATATTGTCATGTAGACACCAAGGTGAGTTTTTCTTGGGTTTCTTTGCTTGAAAAAATATTGTTACATGTTTCATTGAAAGTTTCATGGTGAGATATTGTCATTTGGTTATTTTGAAATTTTGGGGGCATTGTGTGATTGATCATGTTTTGGAAATGTTGGCTTTAGAGCATTCTTGAAGTTTTATTTATTTATTATTTTTTTTTTTTTTATGGTAATGGTGCAATTT
The DNA here is from genome assembly GCA_023621385.1 of Quercus gilva. Taxonomy (NCBI): domain Eukaryota; kingdom Viridiplantae; phylum Streptophyta; class Magnoliopsida; order Fagales; family Fagaceae; genus Quercus; species Quercus gilva. The sequence goes on from CM042477.1 coordinate 40,672,335, forward strand.
GGACAATGTTGGTGGCTCTTGGAATTTTGACAATGTAGGTAGACTGTGATGTTGTTGGATAAATTTTGGTTTGGACTTTAGGAGTATTGTCTTTGTGAAAATTTTGGGTTAGGCTTATATGACTATGTTCATGGTGTATGTGGGAAAAGTTTATAGGTATATGTAAACTTTGTTTTATGGACATGGCAAAACTTTGTGGGTATGTGTTTGGATATATTTGTGGGTATTGGAAAATTTTGTGGGTATGAAATTTTGACTTGTGAAAAATTTTGTTGGATTTGTGATGTTGGTTCTTGGAAAATTTGTATGGTTATGATTTTGGCTATGTGAGAATTTCTCCGTGCGTGAACTAGTGGAAATTTTTATCTTGGTCATGTAGGAATTTTTTTTCTTTTTGCATGGCTATGGAAAAATTTTTGTAGTTGTGTATAGACATGTCAAAAATTTTGGTTGTGGTAAAATTTTGGTGGAGCATTGATTTTCTTATATGGTGGTGGGGCATTGGTTGTAAGAATATTTTTTTGGGTATGGAATTTTTTGGTCATATGGGTTTTGGTCATGAAAATTGATGAGCTAAACTTTTCTGTTGCAGAGTCTCAAGAGTCGAGACAGTCTCCAAATGTTGAAAAGTGCATAGGCTCCATTGTTTCCTAGCATCAAAAACATTATCAATGAAGCAGGCTTCGGTACTTTCTTCGAAACTTTTTTAAATAATGAGACACATGAGTACAAAGATCTTCAGTTACTTCTTGCCTTGGCAAAGCGCTTCTAGGACAACCTGTTCCTTCCATTTTCCAGGCATTGGGAAGGTAATGTTGACACCTTATGACTTCTTTGTTATCACCGGTTTGAGGTTGGATGGTAAAAGAATTCTTGTCAATGATTCCTTTACTTCAAATGAGCTCAATAAATTTCTAGGTGTAGTGCCTTCTAAAATGAGGGGTAACAATATTCCTTTATCTTGGCTATATGAAAGTATTCCCCAATGTGAGACTGTGGCAAAGGGTGTTTGCATTTTCATGTTTCTTTTTATTGGGACCTTTCTATGTCCAGATTTTGGCAGTACTATGAATTTATGCTACTTGGGGAGATTGAGAAAAATTGAACAAATCCAAAATTATGACTGGGGTGACGAAAATTATTTTGGCTATGTGGTAATCATATTGTGAATTTTTCAAGTCTGGATGTATGAGTATTTTGGAGTTGGTCCTGAAATTCGGGAGGAGGTTGCCAGCATTTTTCCTAGATTTCTCCATTGGTAGCCCAAACATCGTTTGTCTATACCCTCCAAGCGTTCTTTGGAGATTTGGCACTTGGTGATTAACAATCTGACAATTGATGATGTGAGTGCTTTCTTCCTTCTCCTTTTCAAATCTTTGGCACTTGGTTATGATTCAGTCTCTTCTCTTTCTAAGTTCCTTTTTGTGATTTTTCGGATGAACTTAAATCCTTGGGCTGGATGCGAGGGGTATGCTGAGTTTGAGCGGGCTCTAGAACTGAATGGCCGTCAAGTATTGTTTGAATGTAGGCATGGAAAATATTGGTATCTTGGTGATTGGATGTCACCCCAAGTTGAACATGTGTATCCTCCTAACACAATTCCAACTCTTCCTTGTCACACTATTCGATTGGCTGACCTTCTGGCTGATGAAGGGATTGCTCGAGCTCGTGATGGCTATATTGTTGCAGGAGTAGAAGGAAATTATATTGACTTTGTCTGGGATCATCTACAAGGTTGCTTGGTTGGAAGAACGGTATTTCTCTTCCCTTCTAAGATCAAACTTTTGTTCTGCAAATTCATTTTCCATATTTCTACTTGGTAACAATATTTGCATGTTGAACTTTTAGCTTCCTACTTCTGAAGGAGAGAAAGAAGAAGAGATTCCCTCTCCTCACTATGCTGGTAGCTCTTCTAGTTCTTTCGTGGAGACTTATCCTTATTTTCCGGCATGGTAGTATGATATGATGAATCCTGGTGGAACGTATAGTTCCATGCCTTTGACCAGGCCAAAGCACGTACCAAATGTTCCTTGGCCTGATCCAGTATGCTTTTGAATTTTCAATTCTTTGTCCTTATTTTCTTCTTAACTGAATGAACGGCTCTTAATCTAGTAGAGTTGCTTCTAGTTGACGTGGATCTGGTGGAAGAAAGCATGCAGATGATTGGAGGCTTGCAATCATTGGCTTGCACTCAGTCCTCCCCATATGTGCTCAATAATTCGAATTGGGTATGCCATGTTGCTTTATGAGCATCTTTGGCTTTGAATTACGCTTGATGGTGAAATTAACACTTGATTTTGCTAACTTTTTAGGCACGTCAAATGGAAACTGCTGATGCTGCCAGAAGAACTTTAGAGGAAAGGACCAGGAGCCTCGAACTTGAAAATCGTCAGTACGATCCTTGCTTTTTTGCAAGTCAGGAAGGAAATACTAAAGGTGGCTCCTCTAGAGGTGGATCAAGGAGATCCTCACACAGGCAGACTCGAAGTCCTAATGATTTATGACTTGTATTTTTATTTTTCCTGCAAAACAAAAAGAAGTGTTCCTTAGACCATCTTGTATTATTTCCCATGTTTAGTTCTTTGTCCTTGTCATCACCTCGGATCATGTAGAAACTTTAACTACTAAGACAAGTTTAGAATTCACCTGATGAGATCTTGTAGTACTAATTTGAACTTATCTTGCTTGGCTCTGTTGGAGTCTACACATACTTGAATGAGGTGGAGCTGAATGCCCCTAGTTTAAAATGAATGCATGATTTTTTGGAAATCTTGGTTATGATGTTTTTTTTTTTTTTGAAAAGATGATGACGATCTTCTTTTTTTGAAAATGAATGAGGCATGGACGAATGCCCCTAGTTTGGAACATAAATCCATAAGTCTTGAAAAAAACTTGATTTGATCAATTTTGAAAATAATGGTGTCGGTGATGATTTTTGAAAACAAGTGAGTAAGACACGTCAGAATGTCCTAGTTTGATTTTAAAAATAAAAAAAAAAATCTTTTTGAGTGTTAAACGGTCTTGAAAAATTACATAAGAACGTAAAAATGTATGGAATTGCATGAGTGTAGGACCGAGGAGCTGCATGCCACTTGGCAAATGAGGAATGCCATTCGGCACTTTTAGAGTGCCGAATTGCACTTGGCCACACTGCAATGTTTACGCCATGGTGGGCCGACTCCTTATGCTTTTCCAATGTGCATTTCTCATTTTTGCGTTTTTTGAAAGATTTTTACTTCGTTTGTGATCGTGAAACACTCTCCTAGTCAGCTACAAACTCTCTGAAACCTATTTCACCTAATTAGGAACTGATGCAGCTTATTTAAATGAATTCTCTTGCGACAATTCTCTGCATAAAGGTTAGTAAAACATAATAATCACAAGCAAAAGTCATCCATGACTAGCAATCATAATTTTTCTCATTCAACAATTCATGATATCAACAGATGGGTTCGTAGCTTTGATTTTAGTACCAAAACCAATTTTACAGCCTTCAAATTAGAGGAAATCAAGGCTCTGAGGAATGTCAAAATCAAGTGGGACTTCCTTCGTGCTGCTATGAAATTTTGGGATCCCGAAGATCATGTGTTTTGGTTTAATACTGCTGAACTCTGTCCGACAATTGAAGAATTTTCTACTATTCTGGGCTATGATCCCAACAAAAAATTTGTAGCAGTTTCTTGTGATCCCAGGCATAAGGAATCTTTGTCTGATGCTCTCAGTCTTCCTATTTACATTACTAATAGTATGATTGAAGGTCATATGGTGAATCTTCATGCAATTATCTCTCATCTAATTGACAAACACACCTATGCAGTGACCGACAATATGTAGAAAAACTTTGGTTTAGCTTTATGCATGGTGGGAGAACTTTTCCATTGTTCTGGAAGACGCGGTTTTGTGGATGCTAGAGCCATAAGTGTTGTGAATCAAATTAAGGATGGTGATAACCCTATTTCTTTGATCTTGGCAAAAACTCTTCTAGGATTGGATGCCATATTTCATGGTGTGGAGATTTAGAACTTCTCTGAGAGTCCTTTGACTTTGCAGATATGGCTGATAAAGCGACTGGACAGATTGCCAAACCCACAACCAATAATTATAGGCCCAGCACTTTTCTTAGTAGGGCTATAATCAAAGTTGAGTGCCAAACTGAGAGTGACTGGGTGAATTTCTTAGACAAGAAATCTAGTACCTCAATTCAATGGGATTGTTATTGGTGGAAGTGCCCACCCCCTCTACTGAGGTCTCCAGGGTCAGATCATATCTTCCTTATTGGATTGCGAAGGGAAACTTTCTACAAGGGAAATAGACTCTTGAGGCAATTCAAATATAAGCAAGGAATGCCTCGTGCCAAAAGAAGAAGACCTTTCTCTCCTGTGGACACAAATCCTACTTCTGTAAGGAACATGCTATTGGGTTTAGAGATGGCTGACTGAATGGACCAATCTTTTGTCAAGATTCACTTTCACAAGATAACTACAGAATACTCTAGTTGGTTAGTGAACAAGATTGTTGACAAGGAAGCTGAGATGGTTGCTATAAGAAAGCAACTTCTCAGAGATAACCGAGAAAAACCAGATGAAGACAATTAAGAATTCAAAAGAAGGGATAGTGATGACAAAGTACCTATCACAAAAGAAATCAATGACCAGCAGAAAAAGAAAAGACTGAAGACAAAGTGACCTTATTTTTTGGCTTTGAATATGTTTATTTTAGAAGTTGATGTAAAAACTCTTATATTTAGGAATTATTTAGGACTTGCAAGTTAGGGATTCTATTTAAAGTGTAGGTTTTTGGGATTTGGAATTTTTAATGTTTGGTTTAGGGTTTGGGTTCTTGGATTTTTTGTAATGACATGGTTTAATGGGATGGTTGAATTTTTGGTAATTTTGGTTAATGGGCAAATGGTGGGTTTAGGGAAATTGTGACCAAACCAATACATGGTTGCCTACGTACCCCCTTGATAAAAGGATCAGGTCATCACATAATTCATTTATGATGATGGGTTTTTTTTATTTGCCTCAACTTTTGCCTTGGTCACCCTTTCAGGTTTTCAACCTAGTAGGCTCTCTCACTCTCTCCTCTTTTTTTTTTTTAACTCTCCTTTTGCATATATTTCCCTTTCGGGTTTTCAACCTATCTTCCTTTTTTTGTTTCTTTTTTTTTTTTTTTTTTTTAGTCAAACCTAGGAAGGGAAACAACATAATTTACAACCATTTCAAACATGGTATTTCTTCAGTTGGTCCATGTTGGTTAGCTCAGTGAAAGGGTTTGCATCCAAGTCCATTAATCTTACTGCTCCACCAGAGTATAGCTATTTGATAATGTATGCGCCTGCCCAATTTTTCTTGAACTTCCTATTTTATCTTGAATTAGGGCTAGGATTTCCTTCAATACTAAATCCCCCAACTGCAAATCTCTGGTTCTCACCTTCTTATTGAAAGCTTTCCTAAGCTCCTCTAATATCCTTGAATATGATACAAGGCCTTGAGTCTCTTCTCATCTAGCATGCATAACTAATCGTATCTGCTTTGTAACCAATCTGTTTCAAGGATTTCACTTTCCAATACTGTCCTTAGTGAACAAACACCTATCTCAAAAGGAAGGACTGCTTCCATCCCATACACCAATGAATAAGAAGTGGCTCCTATGGAAGATCGAATTGATGTTCTATACCCCTAGAGTGCACAGGGAAACTGTAGGTGCTAGTCCTTGTAGTTCTTTGTGCTCTTCTTCAAGATTAGCCCTATGTTTTTATTAGCAGCCTCAACTGCTCCATTGGTTTGAGGGTAGTAAGGTGAAGACTTGTGGTGTCGAATATTGAACTGTCGTAGTAGCTTCTCTATTTCTCTCTTAAAATGCTACCCATTGTCTAAGATAATTTCATATGGTACTCCGTATCTACAGATCATATTGGTCTAAATGAACTAAGCAACCTTCTTTGAATTCAAGACTTTGTATGAAGTAGCTTCTACCCATTTAGTAAAGTAATCAATGGCTACAAGTATGAATTCATGGCTATTGGATGTTGTTGGGTGGATCTTCCCAATAATGTCTATTCCCCATGTAGAGAATGGCCAGGGTGATGTCATAGTATTTAGTGGCATGGGTGGCATATGTTTCAGATCTCCATGGACTTGGCATTGATGAAACTTTCAAACATGAGCCGCACAGTCAGCTTCCATGGTAGTCCAGTAGTAACCCTGTCTCATTATCTTCTTTAACAGCATGTGTTCATTCATATGTAGCCCATAACTTGATTCATGAACCTCTTCAATTATTTGTTGTGGTTCCTTGGTAGTTACACAAAGGGGATGAATTCCATCATATGATCTTCTGTAAAGCTTTTCTCCACAAATGATGTAATTAGTGGACAACCTTCAGATGGTTAACTGATCATTCTTGTCTGCAAACTCTAGGTATGTCTCATCCTTGAGGTATTGTAGGATGTCTAAATACCATTCACTTTCCTCATCTTCTTCTCTTGTCATGCAATAGGCTGGTTCTTCTTTTTGTTCCAACAATATCGGTCTAGCTTCATCTCCTTTTGGCCCATCCTTCGTGGATGCCATGGTTGCTAAAGCATCTGTGATTTGCTTCTGCATCCTCAGCACGTACTAATATTGGATCTTGCTGAATTTTGATGCCCACTTCTGATTCTGAAGACATTGACGATAAGGCATAAGTCTTTCTTCTTTGATCTTCCACTTATTCTGTACCTGAGAGATTATTAATGCTGAGTTTCCTTACACCTCCAACTCTTTTACTCCAAGGCCTAGGGCTGCTTATAGACCCATGATGCAAACTTCATATTATGTGGCATTGTTAGTGGCAAGAAAGTTGAGTCTGCCAGAAAATGGAATGTGTCCCCCTTTTGGAGAAATCAAGAAAACTCCAATTCCACTTCCATTTTGATTTGTTGCTCCATCAAAATACACCTTCCACGATTCTACTTCAATCCCCACAATGTCTTCATCAGAAAAGTCTCCTTAGATCTCTTCAGCTTCTTCAGGTGAACAATGGGCTAGGTGATCAGTAATTGCTCTCCCCTTCATAGATTTCTGAGTCACATACCTAATATCAAATTCTGACAGGAGCAAAACCCATTTAGCAGACTTTCCATCTTGCGCAGGTTTTTCCATTAGGTACTTCAAAGGATCCATTCTTGTAATCAACTGGACCTTGTAAGCAAGCATGTAATTTCTGAATTTACGGGTTGCCCATACGAGTGCTATACATGTCTTTTCTAATGGTGAATACTTCTCTTCATAAGGCAACATCTTCTTGCTGATGTAGTAAATTGCATTCTCCTTTCTAGTCTCCTCTAGGTATTGAGCAAGTAAAGCCCCTACTGTTGTATCTGTAGTGGTGAGATACAACAACAATGGCATTTCAGGAACTGGCAAGACGAGTATTGGTGGTTTCATCAAATAACTCCTGATCTTCTCGAAGGCTTCTTGGCATTGTTCACTCCACACTATAGGGACTTCTTTCTTGAGTAGTCTAAAGATTGGTTCACGCGTCATAGTGAGTTGGGCTATGAACCTACTGATGTACTGTACCCTCCCCAAAAATCCTCGGATCTCCTTTTCAGTCCTTGGAGGCTTCATCTCTATAATTGCCTTGATTTTGTTAGGATCAACTTCTATTCCCCTTTGGCTTACCATAAACCCTAACAGTTTTCCAGATGTGACTCCAAAAGTACACTTCTTTGGATTCAACCGCAACTTGTAGAATCATATTCTTTCAAAGAACTTCCTCAAGGCCGGGATGTGCCCTTCATGGTCTTTGGACTTCACTATCATATCATCAACATAAACTTCTACTTCTTTGTGGATCAAATCATGCAATAAAGTGGTGGCTGCTCGTTGGTAAGTAGCACCAGCATTTTTTAAGCCAAATGGCATGACCTTGTAGCAGTATGTTCCCCATGGTGTGATGAAGGAGGTCTTCTCCATATCTTTTAGAGCCATCTTAATCTGGTTGTATCCTAAAAATCCATCGATAAACGAGAGTAGCGCATGCCCTATTGTGTTGTCAACCAGGACGTCAATGTGGGGCAATGGAAAGTCATCTTTCGGGCTAGCCTTGTTCGGATCTTGAAAATCTACACACATTCGGACCTTTCCATCTTTCTTCAGTACTGGAACCACATTAGCTAACCACTCTGGATAGTTGACCACTCTTAGGAATCCTGCATTGTACTGCTTCTCTACCTTCTTCCTTAATCTTGAGAGTCCACTCTAGCTTCATTCTTCTTAACTTCTACTTGACTGGCTTCATGGTTGGATCTATTGGAATGCAATGCTATACTATATTTGTATCAATCTTAGGCATGTCTTCATATGACCAAGCAAAGACCTCCTTGAACTCAGTCAGCAGTGCCACTAATGCATCTTTCTCTGAGGTGGTTAGGGTATTGCCCACTTGGATCATTTTGGGCTCGTCATTAGTTCCCAAGTTAATGGGTTGGGTTTCTTCTTTTATAGGTTCTAGGTATCCATGTTTTAATTCCTTATTATTAAGACTTTCTTTACCAATTTCAGAAATAAAAACATTCAAAGCAAGCAAATTAGCAGAATCAAAAATCATATTAAAAGGGAAAGAGTTTTTAATAGACTTTATAGATTCAACAAACTCAACTGGAAAACTATCACAAACAAACTTAAAAGGAATGGAAACATTAACAGAAATAAACTCAATAGGAACGAAAACAATGTTCTTGGCAGGAGTGGCTGGCTTAACAGTCTTGAGCTTTTTGGCAAAGGCGACTGACTTGATGGTCTTGATCTTCCTTACAAAGTCCTCCATGGGGTAGGCGGCTCCCTTCCATGCCCAGTTCTTTAACTCGGTCGTGGCTTCCACAATAGCAAGTGGCTCCCAGTAAGCTCATTCTTCCCCCAACATCAGTACTGTGGGATCTACATCCATATCATCAGTAATTTCTTCTTCAACCTCCATGTCTGTGGGCTTGTCAGTCACAAAAGGATCCAGGCACTCTATGCTATCCATCCATTCATCAAATAGATTGTGTTTGCCTCTATTGCACAATTCAGTGGACTGAGGGAGATGTTCTGACTTACTTTCTTTTATTTTCTCCTCATTAAGTTTAGCATTCTCAAGTGTCATGATTCTGAGACTGTGGACCATCAGCTTTTGGTCTAGAAAGGCCAGCCTGGCTTCTATGTCATCCTCCTCTTCAGTATGTAAGGTTGGTGTACTTGGTTTTGAATCATAATACGACCCCAATTCTGGAACTTCTCTTCCATGCTTATCATACCTAGGGCCAAACCTTGAACTGACATTGGTGATATCACTCCAATCTGAAAAAAGCCCATAGGGATATTCATCATGATACATTTGATTGGCTTGTGCATTCTCCTCACTTGCATCCTCTAACACATTTATCAACCTGTATTGGTCACTATTAGTATCGCTCCACCTGTTAGCTTCAGCATCATCTTCTATGTCTTCATCATAATAGTCCACATTACTATGAATAGGTCTACATCTTCATCTTCTCTATCACTAAGGGTTCACCCCAATCATCTCCACTGTATGGGCTATCATAATTTCTACTATTGTTATCATCACCATGTCCACTATCAGTAGTGTTGTTGTCACTACTACTATCACTCTTATCTTCACTTCCATCTTCATCATCACTAGGGGATACTCCCCTTTCCTCATCTTCATCATTGGCTCTTAGTTCATATGGGCTCTTCAACGTATGCTGGCAGGCCTCCCAATATTCTTCTTCTTCTATATTGCAAATAGGATCTCCAAGGAGTGTAGTCATGGCATTAGGATCCATGTGATCAACCTAATCAGAAGGAACCCAGGTTGTATCTTCCTTTTTTAATTCTAGAAGCTTGTTGTTGCAATTAAGTAATATCTCGAAACTAGGCACCATTATCTCTGTTGCAAGATCAAATCTCAGTTCTGGGAATCCCTAATAACATTGACTTTCTCCAACTTTTACAAACTTCCCATTCAATGTAGGAATGTAGGGCTTCAGAGGTTCTGGAGGACAAGGAAGTCCTTGTGCTTTGGCTTTGGCTCGAGCCATCCTTCTTACTTCCATCTCTAGCAAATCATCATCAATGGGCTTATAGCCTAGCCCAAAAGGTGGTGTGGCAGTAGGAATTGCCAAGTCTCGAACAGTTGGATTCTTCACAACTGTCCCCAAGTTCATCCTAGGAAAGTAGGCACAAAGTCTTCAATGCTCAGGCTAAGGCAACTTGCAATCTTCAAAGGACACACGTTCAAGGCACTTCCATCATCTATCAAAACCATCGGTATTCTCTTCCCCATGGCATCTACAGTGATATGCAACGAATCGTTGTGGTGCTTCCCTTTCTTGGTCAGATCCTTGTCAGAATAGAAAATTGCGAGTTCTCTATTGATGGTCCCGATCATAGCATTCAGATCCTGGGAGGTTATGGTTGTAGGGACTTGGATTTAAACTTGGTTAAGCAAGTCTACTAGGTTTTGTCAGTGTTTGTATGAGGCCATGAGTAAACCCCATAAGGATATGTTGGCTTGTATCTTCTGTAGTTGCTTGAGAACTTCATCTTCCTCAGCAGGTGTTTGTTGGGTAAATCTATTCAAAGCTTCCACTGGGTTGTCAGTCTCTAGATATAGGGGTTTGAAGTGTCTCCCTCCCTTATGATGTGGGCAATTTTAGTTGAGTCATTAGGATTAGTGTCTTAGGGTTTGAAGTGTTTCCCCCCATTTGTAGGTGCTTGGTTATTCTCTTGGGGTTTAAAGTGTCTCCCCCCATTTGTGGATGTTCGGTTGTTTTCTTGCTCTGGTATTTCATTCCATATGTCATATCCCGTAGTGGTAGTAAAGGTCCTATCCATTAATTCTTCCCATGTCATCATGAAGCACTTGGGTAGGTCATAGATCAAGTCGGACGGGCCTTCCGTATTCTCTTCTTTGGTCATCAAGCAATTAATCCTTGGTCCTTTCCCAAAATTATGATTAGGCAAGGGATTGTTAGTGATGCTAGGCCTTGAAGGCGACACAATCACTTTGTTGTATATTAAGTCTTGAATTGCATGACGAAGGGTGAAACAATGGTCAGTCTCATGACCAAGGACTTGGTGGTAGGCACATCTTTTATTCACATCAAACCTTGAGGGCAAGGGGTTTGGAATTGGTCTTAGGTCAAAGGGCGTGAGTAACCCTTTTACTTTTAGCTTATCAAACACTTGGCTCATGGGCATGTACAACTCATGAAATTCTCTCTTGGGTCTAAACCCTTGGGGTATTTGCACAGGTGCAATGAGCGCAATCAATTGATAAGGATCATTTTTATGAATATTTGAAATTTCTGCAACTTTAGAATTAGACCCTACATTCTTTATAAACCTTGGAAGGTCATCAGTCTTTATAGTGCCATTGTTTATAGCATCCTCAATTTGGGTTCCGGCAGCAATTAGAGCTTTAAAATTGGGAAAATATTGTGTAAACAAGTATTTATGGTATACAAACAATAAATTCTTTACAACCATGGCTAACTGCTCTTCCTCACTCAGCCTACTCATCATCTATGCAGTCTTGGCTCTCCACTTGGTAATGAAACTAGAGCAGGATTCTTTTAGCTCTTACTTGGTAGTCTCAAGGTCTCTTCTTGTGATATCTACTTCCATATTTACTTGTATTGCTTGTGGAACTCTCGGAATATATCCTCCCAACTTCTTGCTCTTGCATCATCCAAGTTGAGGAACTATATAATGATGGAAAAGTGAATGTGCACGATGGAAAAATAACGAATCTACTTCATTCGCAATTAATAACATGTGCTATGTAATTTTCAAAATATAAGAACAAGAGAGTGTACCTTGATGGGGTGGAATTCAAAATCAAAGATCAGAAGTTCTTGAGAATACTTTCAATCTTCACTCCAATTCCACTTGATGCCCAAAAAGTGTGGTCTCTCAATCAGTTATATGTGTATGTTCTATAGAGAATTCAAGAGTGTCTAACACTCACATACATACCATTTCATGTTCTTGTTGTAGTCATTAAAATTCTGTATGTTTCTCTCCTAATAACTGATTATCTAATTGGGCTAGCCATTTGGGTCTTTCCAATTGGGCTTTAGTATGTGGCTTGGAATGGGACCAAAAGGGAACAAATAAGGCACTATCTCCAATGGGCCATGGGCTTTTTTGTCAACTCTTAACAAGTTTAAAGTTATCATTAATTATATTTAATACCACTATATAAATATAATTGCACTCTAGGCCTTATTAATAAATTATATCCCAAGACTTTATTATACATGCAACCCCTTCATAAAATATTCATAGTAATACAAAGTCATGAATAAAGACTGTCACTTTGTAGATTACTACATCTTAATCCTTGAGTACCCGGTTTAATCCTTTTAAGTTATTCATCATATATTTATGAAATCCAATTTGATAAATATATACTTTAGTAATTTCTTACCAAAGTGGTTAGGTCTAACTCTCTGAATAACTGAACTTATTAAACTTATCTCAAGGGAATCTTTTGTATCTTCGTTAAAAGACTATGAATTCCATCTTGAGAATATATGTTCCATCAACACTAAATGTGGTTGCCCAACATACTGAGATTTTGACCGTTACATTAGATCTCACTCCTAATATATCAAAGCAGCCTATACTTCATGATCAGGTCCATTATTCTCTCAAGATTAAGAGTTCATGTAATATTAGTCGTGAGATTTATTATTCATTTGACAGTCATTAAGAGAATAACGAATCTCACAGCAGTCTTGTTTAATATGTCTTAACTCTTAAAACATATCAACATATCAACTAGAAGTCTCCACTTCCATGATCAAGATAAATCATCTTAGTTAATATGTTATAGTCTTCGTAGATGAAATGCCCAATTTCATCACCAACTACGAACTAATATTCTGAGTTTACAAAGAACTTGTGATTTATATCTTCAGTGACTTTTCACATAAATCACATACTATGCATCTCATGGATTATATGATAATGTCTGAATATTCATGCTACCTTTATTTCAAATAATAGTAAAACAGCTTTATTAATCACAATATTAAGTCATACATAATGTCATACTTAATATCATACATAGCATCATACAATAAGATTTAAGGGCACTAATCCTAACATCTAAGAGCGGCTCCAGTCAGTGTGTTTTGGAACATCTGAGCAAGTACTTCCTCAGTCGCACCTAAAGGCTGCATAGGCCTCATATACATCTTTAAATGGGACTTTAGGCAACCGTTCCCATTAAACTTGTCTAGGATTGGCATCTTGTACTTGGCAACCTTGCATTAGGGAATAGGGAGAGAGAATCGTAGTCCATAAGTTCCTCCATCTTACGGGCTCTTCTAATCATCTCTTCCATTTTATTCATCCTTTCATTGATCTTCTTCTCACTTTCTACGACTGGTGGATCATGATCAATCTTGTCTTCCTCTTGATTACTCTTCGAATTCTGAAACTGTTGCATTATACGATTCATGTCTTCCCTTAGCTGAATCTGACTAGCCACCATAGTGTTGGGTAGCTCCTGGGTATTCATGGGTTCCTCTGTGTTTGGATGTTCTCCCTCTTCTGCCATATTACTAGGAGCTTCAAACTTCTTGGGGCTTGAACTGTCTTGGAGGTCAAAGATGGGAGTGTGATGTTGCAGCAATGGAGTCTGTTCTAAGCTTGAAGGCTTTAGTATTGTGATGGGAGTGATAGGCTCAGTGCTAGAGCTACTGGCTTGAGTGTCGAGCTTTAGTACTCTTTGTAGCCTTCCTTCAGATCTTGACCAAATTCTCCCCTAATGATAGGCTTGGTCGAGTTAATCAAAGCTAAGACCCCATCCACATCCATCAATCAATCAAAACAAACACACATAACATGTAATGCATTTTTAACCAAGACCGACCTAGGGGTAGGTTCTAAGTCATTATGTTGTAGGGTGGGTTTGTTGTTTCATTGTTTCCCATATCTAGGACGTTACACCTCCCAACTTGTAATGTAATGAACATTGCGTTGGTCCAAACGGCATGGTTTGTCCATTACAGTCAACAGGAAATGATCCAGTGACTTTAGGCTATGAGTTGGTGAGTTCGCCATTGGGTACCTGAATCTAATAAAGACTAGTGATCCATGGTTACTACCACCACAAAATTGTTGAAAAGGGGTGCATACATTGTTGTTTAAATGGCACACACTATGACAGTTAGGGAAAGCTTTTAACAAACAACAAATTCCATGCACCAAAATATCATTCAACATCCCATCAAACATAAATAAACAAACAACAACTATATCATGCAAGACCATGCAAAACAAGGGTACATATTTGGTCACTTAAGCCTAATACGAAGCTTAGCCCGAGACATCCCAGTGGAGTCGCCACTGTGAGAGACTTCAAAAAAAGTGTCCCTCAAAAAAGAGATTCGGGTATCTTTTGGGGCACCTCTCTTTTTGGGTAAGTGGTATGGAGTCGCCACTTATTTTTTTTATAAAAAATAAGAAAAACTAAATACATGACTAAATCATTCTCTTCATTGATTGAACAAAAAGTACAAAATTGGAAAATTGAAAAGTTACATAGCTTTGGGTCCTAGTTACAATCTACCAAAATACATGGCTTTTTGTTGTAGTTACATTCTACCCAAAACAAACAAAAACAAGGCTTAGATCTACATAGCCAAAGACCTAAATCCGGAGCCTAGGTTACAAAATGGGAAGGTGTTGGCACCCATTCCACCCAGACAAAGTCTAGTCTTCTAAACTCTTGTGACCAATGTACCATTTTATGCATGTCATGAATGATATGTTGAACATGTGAATCTAAAATTAAATCACACAAATTTATTTATGAATGAAGTCTCTTCTTTTGTTTAAAAAATTCATATATGTTTTGGTTGGTAAAAAAATTGATTTTGATTTGTCAAAATACTAGATCTGTTTTGTAGTATGTAAAAAAAATAGTTTTTGAAGATAAAAATTCAGTTCTGTGTTTATCACATAAAATAAAGTCTTTTCATTTGAAAAATAATCAGAACTTTTTTTTTATATGTTTTAAAAGAATGAAAAAGGTTTTTTTTTAGAAGAGAGTTTCACTCATAATTTAAATTTATGCAACATGAACTAAAACAAACACAAACACAACAATACATGTTTAATCTTTTTCTTTATTTCAAAATCTACATGCATTAAAACTTCAGATCTATATCTAATGAAGATACAAATCAGTTTTTTGATAATAAAAAAAAATATTCGGATTTGCATCTAATGAAGACACAAACCAGTTTTGATTAAGAAAAATCCAGATCTACATCTAAGGAAGATGCAAATCCGTTTTGCTATGAAGAAAAATTCAGATCTACATCTAATGAAGATGTAGATCCACTTTAATGTAAAGAAAAATTTAGATCTGCATCTAAGGAAGATGCAGATTCATTTTATGGTGAAGAAAAATTCAGATCTGCATCTAAGGAAGATGCGGATCTGTTTTGTGGTGAAGAAAAATTCAGATCTGCATCTGAAAAAGATGCAAATCCGTTTTATATTGAAGAAAAAGAGTTGATTACATGCAAATCTTTAAAGCAAAGAAACATATTATATCAATGAACATATTTTCATAAACTAAATTAACAAGGTAGAACAATTAAACACGCATCATCATGATAAAGAAAAGCATAAAAAACAAAAGGGTTAGAAAGCAACCTCTTGCATGAGCACACTTTGTTCTTGAGAGGATGTTTTAGGGTTCAAATAAATTTATGCAATTCTCTTTGAAACCTAAAAGCCCTAATTTATGTAGCAACACTCAGAGAGGGGATCAGAAAATATGACTAATTTGAAAGTCTAAAACGTATGTCTCCCAGAGCATAGAAAAAAAGTGTTGAATTATGAGGTTCAGTCTCTATTTATAAAAGTCAAAGGGCTCTAAAAAATAGGTACGGACGATTAGGGTTTGAATTCGAACGCATCCTTTTGCAAAAAGATCGAAAAGGGTATGCATTATCGTCACCCGAAGGCCGTTAGGCCAAAGCCAAATACATGGAAATTCAGCCCTTTTAGAGTGTCGTTTGGCACTCCAAAAGTTCCGAGTTGGCCTTTGGACTCCAAAAGTTCTTTCGCGTTCGGGTGCCGTTTGGACTCCTCCTCTAGGGTTTTTTGGCCGGTCCTTGTACCTAGACGTGTTTTCATCCTCCGTCTATGATTTTTCATCTCTTTTCTGGATAATTTAGGCTATTTAAGAACAATTATCTTGTAAATAAATACCCTAAAATAAATCTTGATAAAGTTTAGATTATCCACAATTTTATTGTTATCCAATCATCCCTTTTATTCCTAAGCATGCAATCCTATTTTAAACACTAATTATCAACCAATCACAGAATTATTTAATTAATTTTAATTTTTTAACCAATCCGAATTAATTTAAACGAATCTTGTGTGGTCGACCTTACCTAGACACAATGCATGTTGACCGTCCAAATTTGATCATGCGATATCTTTCGATCCGATGGCCCGATTTGAAAACCGGAAACACCATTGTGATCAAATCTCAAGATCATTTTTATGGAATGAAATGAATGAATTAATGCATGTAAGGCAAAGACAAGTTGATGTATGTAATGCAAGAACCAGTTTATGCATGTAATGCAGTCATGATTTTTGAGGTACATGGATGGCCATTCAAGTCATTCTCCTTGATTAAATTATGGGTGCAAAATTAAGTGTCTACATAAGTATACTAGTCGTAGACCCACGCGATGCGTGGAAATAAATAATTATTTTGTAATTGTAATATAATTTATAGTTTTTTCTCTATAATTTGTTGAAAATAATTTGTTCTCCCTAAAAATTAAACAATTGCTATTCAGTCCAATTAGGTCTACTTCAATCCAATTCAGTCCACTGTCCCTTTTGGTCCATTTTGGGCTAATTGTGCCTTAAATTGATTCTTTTTGTAGGTTGTCTTTTCAAGTTTAGCTCAAAAAAAAAAAAAAATTTTCTTAATTTTTGGGTTGAAAAGTATGAGATTTATTATATTTGATCTAAAGTCTTTAGTTTTGATTTAAAAAAAATACAAACAAAATAGACATTAGAAATTAGAAATATGAGCCATAAAAATGCAATAAAAATGATAAATATTCAAAAGTCCTATTTAGTCCACATTGGTCCTATTCAGTCCATTTTGTCCACTTCAGTCATATTTAGTTGACATTGGTCCTATTCAATCTATTATGTCCACTTTGTCCTAATCTGTCCATTCGTTCTTATTCGGTCCACATTGGTCCAATTTGCCCTTTTCAGTCCACTTCAGTCCTCCTTGTTCCTATTCGGTCTTATTCTGTCCATTTTTGTCCAATTCGGTCCATTCGGACCACTTCGATCCATTTTGGTCCACTTCGATCCATTTTGTGGACTTACATATATAGAAAAGAAATTTTTAGGTTAAGATTACATATTCTAAATCCAAATTTATTTTAAAAAAAATATAGATCTCAAACTCGTAATATCTAAAATCTTATTATATGTTACGCTTTTGTTGAGTTACATTAACGTAGTATTTCAGTCCACTTCAGTTTGACTAAATTTAAATGAAATTTTTTTTAAATCTTAAGGATATGAATATACAAATTTAATCTTTAGGACAGTGACTCATTTGTTTTGACATCATTACTTTTAAATGAATTGCATAAGGTTGATTATACCTTCAAGCAAAAAGAAAAATTTATATATATATATATATATATATAATTTTTATTTAAATAAATTATTCATATTCTTCATTCTCTTAAAAGAGATTATTATGATAATCAAAACTTATAACAAACTTATACTGAATTTGTATAATTTATTCTCTAAATTTTATTTTAGATAATTTGTTCTCCCTAAAAATTAAACAATTTCAAAAAGCAATTTCCATTATTCCATTTTTACAAATATATAATTTTATCATTTTTTTATGTTTTTGATTGATATTATTCTTTTATGAAATGGTCCATATTCTTTTAACTATTGTTATTATGCATTATATTTTCCTAATTTCTTTTGGTACTGTAGAGGCCCCCAAAAATTGAAATTTTCCGGGTTTTGTCGCACATTGGATCCTTGGCGACGTGACTCTTGTGTGCTTGTGTATCTAGAGTGGGGTGTGTGTATGTGAGTCTCTTTTTCTTACTTTTATTTTAGGAGTCAACACCAACCATTGGTTTTGTATTAGGTGTGATTGGTCACCTAGATGTGTAATTTATTTTAATTTACCTAATTAACTAAACCAAATTTTAAAGGTTCATTAATTAAGGTAAACCAAAAGTCCTTAAACCAAAGATCTTGGACTTGGAAGTTTGGTTACGTGTGGGGAAGGTGTTAGGCACCTTAAAACACCTATTCGAAGATAGTACCTCATTTTAATTTATTTCAAACGTTAACTTTTTATGAAGAAATAGAATACTTGACATTTTGATTTTTTGAAAAGATTTTTGCAAACAATATATATATATACACACACAGACATGTGAATAAATATTTATGTATGGCTAACATGTGTGTTGGACCGTCAGTTGTGCCATTTCACCTCAAAATCAATTGGCAATGAGAAAGACACACTAAAATCTTTTATGATATTCGACATCACGCCACACGGGCTTATTTTTAGAGTGGTTGTCGGGAGTCAAATTGTGGTCCCCCCAACAATCCCTCTCTCATAATGACACTTTCGTGACTCGAACCCATGACCTTGGCTCTGATACCATTTGTTGGACCGTGAGTTGTGTCATTCCACCTCAAAACCAATTGGTGATGAGGAAGACACACTCAAATCGTTTATGGCATTCAACATCATGCCACAAATGCCTGTTTTTAGAGTGGTTGTAGGGAGTCAAATTGTGGTCCCCCCAACATTGTGAATATTAACTCCAAAGAATATATACAATCAATACATGTGAGGTATATACATAAGTAAAATGTGAAAGAAGCTTCCAAGTATACTATACAATAATATGGGAGTATTTATTTACTATATAGCTAGCATGTGAATCCTAAATATTATACAAAAACAAATCACAACATAAGAAGAAGAGAGGGTTGGAAGAGTAGCACTTTGTTATCACCCACCGTTTTCTCATTTTAATCATGCAAAAAGATGACAAAGGAAACTCATTAGTGCCAAGAAATATTATGGACAATGTCAGCTTATAGGGTGTTCAAAGACTAAAGAGAATGAGCCTTGAATAAAAATCCTCAAACTACAACTATTCTGAGAAAAGGCTTGAAATTAAAGTGAATAAAAAGTTACAAAGATAACTTTTATTATTTTGAAAAATCACATTTTTTTTTAGAAGATATTTTATTGAAAAGTCTTGAAAAAAGTTTTTTATTTTATTTTATAAAATCTTGTTTATAATTTTTTTTTTTTTAAAAAGGAAAACCAACCTGGTAAAAGAGACCTCTTTTTTTTATAACGTAGTAAAAACACTTTTTGTTTGAAAGATTTTTTTTAGTTTTTTTTTTAAAGAAGGAAAAAAAATTTGTTGGAAAAACCAACGTGGTAAAACATATTAATTATTTTTTGAAGACATTTTTTGTATGTACAAAAACATTTTTGAAACAATCTTTTGTATATAGAAAACATGCTTTAAAAAAATTTTATTTTTAAGAAGTTTTCTTTTGAAAACCTTTGAAAACATTTATGTCGTTTTTTTAAAGTATCGGGTTTCCCCCTTTTTTTGAAAACAGATTTTTTTGGTTTTGAAAAACAGTTGTTGAAAACAGATTTTTTTAATTTTGAAAACAGTTTTTAAAAACAGATTTTTTTATTTTGAAAAAAGATTTTTTATTTTGAAAACAATTTTTGAAAATATATTTTATATTTTGAAAACACTTTTTGAAAACAGATTTTATATTTTGAAAACAGTTTTATTTTCTTGAAAGAAAAAAAAAAGTTTCGGGTTCCCCCCCCCCCCCCCTTTTTTTTTTTTTAGTCAAGGGAAAGCATTTTTAAAAATTTTTTGTTGTGAAAAATCTCTTAGAAAGGAAAAGCTTTTAAGAAAAAAAAAATTTTTTTCTTTTTTTTGAAAACTTTTAAGAAGAAACAAGGAAAAACACTTCTTTTAAAAAGACTCTTCTTATTTGAAAAACTTCATTTTTTTTTTTTTTAGAAAGAAAGAGGTGGGAAAGAAAAAAAAAATTCTTAAAATAGTGTGTAAGGGAAATGCTTTACCTAAGCATATTTATTTTACGGCACATTATTAAAGAAAAATGTAAAGAGACAACAATAATAAAGTGTAGAAAATAAATTGCAAGGAAAATAAAGTGCAGAAATTTAAATTGCAAGTAAATAAAGAGCTGAAATTTAAATGACAAGAATGTAAAGAATTGAAATGTTGTAAAGGTTCATTAAAAAAAGGTTTCTTTTTTTATTTTGTTTCTCCCTTAAATAGGTTTTAATCTCTTTCAAGCCTTATGGATTCTTCATCATAAAGAAATGGGAGTTCTAAGCCATCATCATTCTTATGAAACATACCCATATTGTGCACTATTTGAGAGATAATAGAAAATCTTTTTTTCATTTAGGTGTGTGTGTGTGTGTGTGTGTGTGTGTGTAAGAGTAATAAAGTAAAGGGGGGAGTGGGAATGTGCAAGAAATTAAAGGGATGATATAAAATAAAAGAGAATATGGATTGTTTGAAAGTAAATTGACCACCGCACACCCTTGGTGCAATGGTCACTCCACAAGTATAAGTGCTTAGGAGGGGTGGGGGGAAAGGGCCGGGGTTCAAGTCTCCAAGAGAGAGTTTCACACACATATATACTTAGATTAGGTTAGAGTAGAATTTCTATCTTGTATCAAAAAATAAATAAATAAATAAGTAAATGGGATGACATAAAATAAAAGGGGATGGGGATCGCTTGAAAATAAATGGGATGACATAAATTACAAGGGGATTGGGATTGCTTGAAAGTAAATAGGATGACATAAAATAATAGGAGATGAGGATTTCTTGAAAGTAAATGGGATAACATAAATTAAAAGGGGATTGAGATTTCTTTGAAAGTAAATGCGATGACATAAATTAAAAGTAATAATATTAAAATTCCTAGATGCCTAGGTGGGATGAGATTTTTTTTTTTCCCCTAAGGGTACTTCCCATACATGGCTTAGGAGATAGTCCAATACCTATCTAGGGAGAACAAACCCAATAGCAAATCCCAACAACAATAATATAAACATAGAAATAAAGAAAGAGATATATACACAATATGTACAAGAGCATAGGAAAATAAAGCTACTATGAACAACAAGCAAGATAAAAGAATAATTTTATATATATGGAAATGATATTTACAAGATAATAAAAGGGGTGGGATGGGTATAGTTATTAGAGAACTAACCCATCCCTATAGTCTTACTCACAATGATTACCAAAAAAAAAAAAGATGAGGCTTTTTGTGGTGCGCTTCCGAGAGAGAGAGAGAGAGAGAGAGAGAGAGAGAGAGAGAGAGAGAGAGAGAGAGAGAGAGAGAGAGAGAGAGAGAGAGAGAGAGAGAGAGAGAGAGAGAGAGAGAGAGAATTTTAAGACTCCACTTAAAGGTTTAGATCATCAGCTGTGGTTGATTTGATTGCAACAACTTTACTTTATATTCAGATTTGTTGATTACACAAGGTCCCCAGCTGTAGCTTCAAAAGTGTTTGGAAAACTTCAAATCTGTGTACAAAACACTACCCTCGTGAATGTGTAAAAACGTGCTCTAGGGTTTGTATTTATATACTTAAGATCCATCAAAACCCTAGATCCAATGGCTGAGAAAGAAAGTAAGAATTCAGATGTGCATGAATCTCGATTTGTTGAGATAAGTGAGACTTTTTCTGCCCTTATCTTTTCCTACTTTCTTGAGTCTTCAATTGTACAGAACTTCATTTGTCTTGTTGCTGAATATTTCTAAACTAATAACTAGACAAACAAAGTTTTAAGGTTACAATTTGTTCGTGGTTGCCAACCTAAAAATATGGACTTTACACACTACACTCACTACACAAAAGTTCTCTTAGCAACTTAAGAGGAACAACATACTAAGGGCTTAAAGTGAACGTGACAGCATAACAGAGCTCTCTTTATCTCTCCTCTCTCAAATTTTCATTCCTTCTTTGTGTAAAATATTTCAAATACATAATGTATTATTCTTTTTTGTTGTTTGGCAATTTCGGTTTGTTTTTGTGATGCGCCAACCTCTATTCTTTTTTCTTTTTTTTTTCTTTTTTGAGAAAGGATCATTCATTCATTCATAATAATATAGCATCTTGATACAAAGCTTCCATTGCTGGTGGAGGGGAATCCTCCATCCAGTACAAATCAACATCTAAAGTATTCCTAGCATGTTGTGCTAGAACATGTGCAACCTTATTTCCACCCCTCCTAGTGCAGCAAATACTAGCCCACTATAAACCATGAATCAAATGGCGAATATCATCCACCACATTACCTAGCAACGAATGGTTAACCAATGGTGAGGAGATGGCTTGTATCACGTTGACATTATCTCCCTCAATAATCAGCCTTGAGAAACCAGCATCCACAGCAAATTAAAAGGCTCTTCTACATGCAAGCATTTCTGCTTCATCACTTGTACTCACCTTTGGCCCACTGGCAGTCATTGCCGCCATGACCTCACCCTTGTCATTACGGACTATCTCTCCAAATCCAGATCTATTCAACCCCAAAAAGGCCACATCAAAATTAAGGTTGTAGGCCGATGGTGGAGGCGGTTGCCAAACTTCACTGCTTGGTTGCAACGTCAGGCTTACTGTCAGTTGAATCTGGGATCTTTTGTACTACTCAAGATAGTCTTCTGCTCTCTTGTTTAGACTAGTCGGATCCCTCAGTTTACCTCCATGCACCACACAATTACGTTGATTCCATATGATCCATGCCTGAATCCAGAACAGCTCCAGCTCTTGAGCCATTAATCTGTCCAACAAGTACTCCATGAGATGTATCATATCTGGTTGTCCTTGACACCCTTTCTGCAGTTTTGTGATGCTCCCTGCCCAGATGTCTTGCACTGCAACACACTCCCATAAGGCGTGGATGGTTGATTCCAATTCCCTGGTACATATAGGACATATTTTCTCACTAATAATCTTTCTTCTTGACAGGTTGAAGCAAGTGGGCAATATGTCATGGCATGACCTCCAGCTGAAGACTTTGATTTTATTTGGGAGTCGGAGCTTCCATAATGCAGCCCAAACCTTTTTCCCAGCATAGCCACTTGAACTTTCAGCCTAATCTCCACCTCTTTGAATCTTCCTTGCAACCTTATAGGCCGATTTAACAGTATACTTCCCATTTGTATTGTAAATCCAGATTATGGAATCAGAGACATTTCTTCTGCTAAGTGGAATTCTACAAATTGCTTCGGCATCCTCCCTATGGAATGTAGACATAATCAACTCACTTCTCCATACATATAGCTCTGGGTTGATCAATTCTGAAACAGCTAGCTTATTAAAGTGATCGTGGATTGGATGGAGAACTTTGTTTGTTGGGTGGTTTGGGATCCATCTATCCTCTAGTACACTAATTGAACAACCATTGCCTACTCTCCAGCAGTAACCAGATTTGAGAATAGGTAAAGCTGCCATTAAACTTCTCCAAACATATGAGCAACTTGGTGATTCTATAGCATCAAGGAAAGAAGACCGAGGGAAATACCTTGCTTTGAAGCACTTGTATAGCAATGAATCAGTGCATTGAATCATTCTCCAACCTTGCTTGGTCAACATAGCTAAATTAAATGTTCTTAAGTCCCAGAATCCCATTCCTCCCTCCATTTTTGAAGTTGACTGAAAGTTCAATATGTGTATAAAATACTCTTGAATGTTTAGACCCCAAATTACAAATTACCAATTCAAGCTTATTATCAAACAATAATTGTGCAAAACATGAACATAAGCTAAAACAGAATTGATAAACAATCTAAACCATAAATAATCACAACCACAACAGTAATTAAATGGCAAAGATAAAGGGAAGAGAGGTGCAAACACAAGAACAACACTCGATGTGTTATCAAAGAGGAAACCAAAGCCCTCGGCGTAAAACCTCTCCACTGCCCTCCAAGCGGTCAATAATCCACTAGAAAATGTAGTTGGGATACATGAACAGCAATAGACCCTCCAAGCCTAATCTACCCAGTGTACCTAAGCCTTCCAAGCTTCTTGCTCCAATGAGGTTACACCAAACCTTTATCTTTTCTAGCTTACCGGATTCCGCTATAGCCCATAGCATCAACCAATATGAACTGATCCCTTCCTAATTGCTTCCCAAAGCACCAAAAAGCCTTCTCACAGATGTAGGTATGGTGAGAAAAGGATTTGGCTAAGAACCTCTCAAGGATGTAATAATAGAGAGGGTGAGAGTAGAGGAATTTAAAGAGTCTCTATGTAAAGATTGTGGATGAGTCAATCTTGTTTTTCTCTAGGGTTTCTCTCTCAAAATTCTCTCTGGAAGCTCTCTACATTTCGTGGATATAAGGGTTTATATATAGTGGTGTGTGTTTGGAATGTGAAGAATCAGTTTTTTCAAAACATAGCTGGCTGGCGGCTTGGCCTCTCGGTTTGACTAGCCGTGAGTTCAAGCCGTGAGGTAACTGAATGGCCAGTCTGGACTTTTTGTTTTGTAGTACAACAGTTGGCATGACACTTCAGCTTCTCCGCATGCTTGGTAAGTGAACATCTTCTGGCAACTTGCTAGTCACAAGCCACCTACGAGTTCCAGTCACGAGTCTCTGCTTCTTTGCATAAACTTGAACATTTCTTCACACACTCTTACACACTACCCTTACATGATTCCCACCTAAATACAAAGTTTCTAAATGCTAAATTACAAGCAAATTTAGCACGGAATAAAGCCAACAAAATGGTTAATTAAATTCAACCTTACAATCTCCCCCTTTGGCTATTCCGTGACAAAACCCTACAACAAACTCTAGACTTAACGAGTGAGTTGGGAACAGTTGAGCAAAACTCACTCACACATAACTCTAGAATCTGTAAAGCTCTTGAACCATAAGTACAAGTATCTCCTGAAACACAACAACACAATAACATCATTGTATGCAAAAAACTTGTAATGCATATGGAGCAATCACAATGCGATCAAGCAAAATTGGACTTAAGCAATAAAGCATGGCTTGACCAAAAACGAACAATCACTATAAATAGTGGTCACAATGCTCATTCACACATGGAATGAACATCCGCACGTGTAAGCTAATAAGCTCATTTGCAAAGTATCATTTGCATGTCCAACACTCAACCAATGCAACAACACAAGGTAATTGCATTAAGGATAAAAATCCAACAAAGGGCACAAGAGTGATATACTTTAAGAAAATACATAACATTTAGCAACAAATACTTAAGCTACAAAGTAAGGGTACAAAAACCTAAAAGCTTACAAAAGCAAACAGATACAAATGAAAAGCTACATAAGCATAGGTACAAATATAAAGTACTTCTCCTATCATATCACTCACCCTATCATGAATCATAGGAGCTGTGATGAACTTGGAACGTATATACCTGTAACCTGAAACACTTGCACAAAACATATTAGACCTTCAAGGTAAAGCAAGTAATAAACGGACAAATATAATATAACAAGTAAATTGTGATCAAGTAAACATGATGTGAAACATGTGAGCAACTAGATCATACACCTTACAGTCATATGGAAAAGACTACAATGATCATATAGCAAAGTAAATGATCATCTGAACATGCATTTAATGAAGCACAATAGCATAAGGATGTATGCACGTCCAACACACAAACAAAACAAAGTTTTCTTATTAATTCAATGTCTTCTCCCCCTTGGTATATGCATCTTCCCTATGGAATATCTCTCCCCCTACAAATGTGCACGAGAAATAGAATTTCTCCTCCTAAGAATGTGCACAAGGGTCATATAGAAATAACAAAAACTCACCGGTATACTCTCTAGAGTATACTTTCCCCTTTTTGTCAAGAATAGACAAAGAGTCAAGGAGAAACGAAGCCAAGAGATGAAGGTATGAACAATGATAATGATGCATGAAGGGTGCGAGATGAATGAGAAAATGAAAGTCAAACCTAAGACGAAACAAAATGCTACAAAGCATAAGATAAACATGACATAGTAGGATGAAGAAACAATGTATGAACCAATGCATGACATGGGTAGCAAAGGTGTGTGCAAGAGGTGGCTATGTGCAATGCATGGAAAATACACATGTGGGGTAAGGTGTGTTAAATACAAAACCAATAAACCAAACATGTTCCTAATGAGGAAACATGAGAAACCTCAAAATTTGGTACTCATCGGAGTCCAAACAAGTGAGAAAATGCCTAAGAGACATTTTATCAAACACCTAGCGTGCACACTATGAACAACAATGTGAAACAATGTACGAACATCATGAAAATCACCCTTAATACATGCTGTTTTTGCCACAAAGGGCCAACAACCAAAGAAAATCATCAAAAGAAACCAATCCCATACAAAAATTTTGACAAAAATTAAGTTTTCCCAACCCCTATAATAAAAATCCCAACCAAGAGCACAAAACTCACCAAAATATAATCTAAGGATCCAAATCAATGAAAAGAGTTTAAAATAACCTTAAAGATGTTAATGGAATGAAAAAACATTCAAATTGATTGGGTTTTGATGTAAAAATATTGAAAGAGGGGTTTAAAAGAGGGATGGGAGAGGTTAAAAACAGGTTTCCCATGAAAGCCCTTTAAAAGTTGTTTCTGGGCATTTCGAGTTCGCGAGTCGCGAGTGAGTCGCGAAAGTCTTCTGGATGAACTCGCGACTAGAGGTGGCGACTGGCAAGTCGCAAGTGAGTCACGAAAAACTTTGACACCTACTAAGATTTGGGATTTGGGATTTGATGAATTATTCAACGATAACAGCGAGTTGCAAGGTGCGAGAGAGAGACGATGGAAATACAAGAACAACATTCGATGTGTTATCAAAGAGGAAACAAAAGCCCTCGGCATAAAACCTCTCCGCCGCCTTCCAAGCGGTCAATAATCCACTAAAAAATGTAGTTGGGATACATGAACAGCAATAGACCCTCCAAGCTTAATATACCCAGTGTACCTAAGCCCTCCAAGCTTCTTGCTCCAATGAAGTTACGCCGAACCTTTGTCTTTTCTAGCTTACCGGATTCCGCTATAGCCCATAGCATCAACCAATATGAATTGGTCCCTTCCTAACTGCTTCCCAAAACACCAAAAGGCCTTCTTATAGATGTGGGTATGGTGAGAAAAGGATTTGGCTAAAAACCTCTCAAGGATGTAACAATGGAGACGATAAGAGTAGAGGAATTTGAAGAGTCTCTATGTGAAGATTATGGATGAGTCAATCTTGTTTTTCTCTAGGGTTTCTCTCTCAAAATTCTCTCTAGAAACTCTCTACATTTCGTGGGCATAAGGGTCTATTTATAGTGGTGTGCGTTTGGAATGCGAAAAGTCAATTTTTCCAAAACAGAGCTGGCTGGTGGCTTGGCCTCGCAGCTTGACTGAGCCGCGAGTTCAAGCCACGAGGTAACTGAATGGCCAATGTAGACTTTTTGTCCTGTAGTGCAACAGCTGGCATGATACTTCAACTTCTCCGAATGCTTAGCACGTGACCATCTTCTGGCGGCTTGCCAGTCGCAAGCCACCCGTGAGTACCAGTCGCGAGCCCCTGCCTCTTTGCACAAACTTGAGCATTTCTTCACACTCTCTCACACACTACCCTTACATGATTCCCACCTAAATACAGGGTTTCTAAATGCTGAATTACAAGCAAATTTGGCATGGAACAAAACCAACAAAATGGTTGATTAAATTCAACCTTACATTGACAATTTATCCCAACTTTTCCAATGAATTTTCCTTTCATTGCCTATCTATCCCCAAAAAAATTTGGCACATAAAGTGTCCAATTCATCACATAATTTCAAAGGAAGTTGGAATACACTCATTGTGTATGTGAGTATAGATTGAGCCACTGCCTTTTTGAGAATCTCTTTTCTAGCTCTGGATAACAACATGCCTAGATGGATATATCATAACATATGGTTTTCCATTCACCAGAATAGAGAAAGATGGTGTAATAACACAACTCATCACCCTTTCTATCTACACAGCTAGGAAGCCCATCTTTTCCATAATCCCCTATAGAAACTATCATTCGACCCGATCATAAGCCTTGCTGATGTCTAACTTCAATGCCAAGGTCCCTTTCTTGCCCTTTTTCCTAGAGTGCATGGTATGTAATGTCTCATAGGCCACCAATAAATTGTCTATGATCAAACGCCCTGATACAAAGGCACTTTAAGTAGGCGAGATAATCTAGGGGAGTACCTATTTCAATCTGTTTGCCAAAACCTTGGAAATAATTTTATAAATCACATTACATAAACTTATTGGCCTAAATTCAGACATTTTCTCTGGATTTTTCATTTTAGGGATAAGAACAATGTTTGTATGATTTATTTCAAGTAACATGTTACCGTTATTTAAGAAATCCAAAACAGCAAAAACCACATCATCACCCACTACATGCCAAAAATCTTGATAGAAAAGGGCATTCATACCATCGAGTCCTGGAGCCTTTATAGGTCCCATTTGGAACAAGGCCACCTTGATTTCTTTAGCAGTAAACTCACTAGACAGGACCTCCTGCATGTTTGTAGTCACCATGCCTGGAATAGCATTCAAGCACTCTTGCATCTGATCACCCGTTCCTGCACGAAAAAGATTGTCAAAGTAGACTGAAGCTACTTCAGCCACCTCCTCTAAATCCTCCACCCATTGCCCTTGTACATTTTGGATAACCCGTATATGATTTTTCCTCCTCCTTTATGTTGCTTTGGAGTTAAAAAAAACTTAGTATTCTTGTCCCCATGTTTCAACCATGAAATTCTGGACTATTGAGCCCATTAAATTTCCTGCTTTTGTAGAAGCTCATACGTTCTTTTACTCAAATCTAGGTACTCGGCTTTACTATCCTCTGTGGTCTCAGCTTCATGCAATCTATCAAGCCTTTTTTGAATCTCTTTAATGGTAGTTGCATCTGGATCTGTTCTTATCGAGCCCCAATTCATGAGTTCCGCTCCACATGTTTTTATTTTCTCCTTGATTGAGACCAACCCATGTGTACTATCTCCATCTTTACCCTATGCCTCCTTTACTGCAGCTTCACAATCATTCCAAAGCAACCACAACTCCTCAAATTTAAATCCCCTCTCACGCCTATGCCTTTGTTGACAAAATGACTAAACTTGTAGCATAATTGGTAAGTGGTCCAATGCATGTGATGAGAAATGGGTAATTGTACTCATTTGAAATTTCACTAACCACTCTTTATTAGCCACGCCTCTATCCAGTCGGATCTTCGTGTTTGCTTTCCCAGGTCTCTTATTATTCCAAGTAAAAGGATATCCCATGAATCCAAGGTCTTGAAGTTGGCAAGATTCCATAGCTTCCCTAAAAGCTTCAACTTGTGATGTTTGTGGTGGTCTTCTACTTTTCTTTTCCAAGGCATGTAGGAAAGCATTGAAATCCCCTATGACCAGCCAGGGTCCAACCACGAATGTCCTCAGATATTCCAATAATCTCCATAATTTTTCCTTTTGTTGTGCCTCCGGCCAACCATAAAAGCAAGTCAAGTCAAGACTGTCAAGTACCATTTAAAACCATCTTCCGCCATTACCGTAGCCAAAACATGGTTTGCAGTGTAGTTAATAACCTTCTTTGAATGAACTTTTAGATTTGACTCTCTCATTTTATCACATTTTAAAGAACCTGATGAATGTTTGGACTAACTTTCCTCCTTTTCTTTGGCACTTTCGCGAATTATCCCCGACAATATACATTTTATGATCTCCGTTCATTCACGTTAGTCTTTTTCATACTGGCAAATTGAAAAATACAGATAAATGAAGCTATGATAAGATAAATACGCAATGGTAAAAGTAACAAACACAAAATAATAATAGAAGATGATGAAGATACGCAGCCTTACAAAAATTACGTCAGACGAGAATAACATACAAGAACAAGTTCAACCCGACAACTATCATTGCCATACAACTGGAAAGTATTTTTGAAATGTCTTTTTCACTTTTCAGTCAAATAATTCTCGCAACTGCATTTTGTAATCATGCAGGTGATGCAGCCAAGTTCACTTATATATATAAGAGTAACATAATTTTTTTTTTTTTGTTAGTCTGAATGCTAACATCATTCCAAACTCCAAAGACACAGAAAGTAATTTAATCTTTCAAAACAAATAATGTCATGTGTACCTGCCTCTTTATCTCTTCTTTATGTATTTTTTTTTTTTCCTTGATAGAATCACTACATATAATATATTATTGAGTTTAGATGTTTGATGTCTATTTTCGTGAAATTTTTTAAAGAATGATATATTATAATTAAATTAGTTTTTTCTTTCTTTTTTTTTCTTTTTTAAAGATAAACAATGGCCCAAAGACTAGCTTATTCATAGATAGAGGAATAGATAACGTGTGTGTGAACTAGCTTTTACTCACTTAGGAATTACAATCACATGCCAAGCAAAGAAACTTCAGAAAAGTGGAGCACATTCCAGAGTACTTTCCGTCGGTGGGCTTATTCATAAATAGAGGAATAGATTATAGATCAGGAACAGGAAGGCAGTGTGAGTAGCCATGGCAGTAGAAAATGCTCTTTGCATGAATGGGGAAGATGGAGAATCTAGCTACGCCAATAACTCACTCCTTCAGGTTCTCTCTCTCTCTTTCTCAGACACACATATACATGAACATTAGTCTGCTTGCAGACGCACAGAGATGGCATACAAAATACACATGTTTTTTTGAAAACACATACAAAATTTTCCATTATAATGTTGTTTATCTTTAAATTAAGCTGACTAAAAGACTTGATTATTATGTCCATATCTTTCAGAAAAAAGTAATATTGGAGTCGAGGTCCTTCCTAGTGGACACCATTAAAGACATGTTAAAGATCAGAATTCCCACTTGTTTCAAAGTGGCTGACTTGGGTTGCTCTTCAGGACCCAACACCCTCTTGGTGATCGCTGAAATTATTGACACCATCCATGAAATGTGCCAGCAAACTAATACCGAATCACCTGAGTTTCTAGTGTTACTAAATGATCTCCCAGAAAATGACTTCAATGCAATTTTCAAAACTCTACCAGCTTTCCATGAGAGGTTTAAGAAAGACAAGGGAGACAAGTTGGGGCCTTGTTTTATTTCTGGAACATCTGGTTCCTTCTATGGGAGGCTCTTTCCAAGCCAGTGTCTACATCTTGTACATTCTTCTTATAGTCTTCATTGGCTTTCACAGGTTAGCATTCTCTCAGAGCATATTATTCATAAGCCTATCCCAATTTCATCAGTAATAAACCTTAGGATTTAGAAAAAATATGCATGAGTAATTGAGAAATTCATATATGTTTAGTGTTAAAAATAACTTTTCCCTTAAAAAAATAAAATAAAATTCACCCACTAGCAAGGTTAATGAATGATATGTTCAGTGGCAGAGCCACCTTCTATGGGGCCATGGGGGCAATTGCTTAACTAAAATTTGTAAAAGAATTGTCAGACTTTGATTTTTTTTTTTTTTTTTTTTTTTTTTTTTTTTTAAGGATTGCATAAGAAATGATAAATTATGTGATATTTTTAAAAATTTTGAGTCTGGTAACACAGCCATTTATGGTCTCAAATAGGCTTCTCAATCATAGTTTGAACATTTCACCTATCAATTCCGCCATTTTGGTTTTGTAGCCTCTTCTGCAAACTAATCCATATTCTTTTATTGCATTAGTGGCTATTCCATTGCCTTCCACCTCCTTTATAACGGCGACATTATCATCACATGGAACAATTCCAACATTATTACCAATTTTATTCATCAATTTGGTCTCGTTTGTTAACTCAAGGACCTTGGGACCCTTCATTACTTCATGGATTGACAGGTTCATTAGTTTGTTTTTCAATCAGGTCATGTGTGACACCGATTTGCTTTATTGGCAAATATGTTTCATTGTTTTTTTTGTAAGATACCTTGATGTGCTTCACACAAATGCACACCTTTGTCTGATCCAAGTTCTTATAGAAGCATCATGGATGCTTTACAGCATGTACCTCACATTCATCGAATCTTGATCTCTCTTTGGCAATTAATCTAGTCTGCAAATTCAGGCATTGTCCTATTGATATCCATTTGATTGCAATCAAACCCATCTTCAATTATTTACATGCCAGCACAAAGCATATCAAGGTTGAATACTTTATTTGTGAGTGCAAAATTCTTTGCAAGGATTTGGCAATCAATTTTGTCTTTACCAATTACCAACTTGCAAATATTTTCTCCAAGAGCCTCCCATGTCAATGTTTGTTAACAACTGGTTTGCTATTGATGATTAGTTATATTTATTTTATTAAGCTTTTAATTCCAATTATGTTTATTTCTCAGTTGGCTTCCTCATGTGACTTCAATTTCTTAATTCCAAATTATATCTTATAAATAGCAATGTACTTCAGACTTTAATTACTCTAATACATTGAAATCAATTTAAATTATTAAGTAACTCGGTTTATTGATTTATCTCATTTGCTTTCTCTACATAGTCTTTGCATAAACTATATTTCTTTCATTGCAAAGGTAAATATAAAATTATTCAAATCCTAAAATTTTAAATTGGGTTCCAGTAAATACTAAGCCTTTATTCATTTATTTATAGTTTTCACCCACTCAGTAAAAATCCTAACTTCACTAATGGACAGGTGCCAAGAGGGGTTGTGAATAACAAAGGTAACATATACATCGCAAAATCGAGCCCTCCCAACGTATTCAAAGCCTACATGGACCAATTTCATACAGATTTCTCAATGTTTCTATGTTCACGCTCTAAGGAAATATTGCCTGGAGGACGTATGATTCTTACCTTCATTGGAAGGAGCAATGTAGATCCCAACACAAATTGTTGTTACGACCTTTGGGAGCTTCTGGCAAAATCGCTTCTTGACATGGTCCCTGAGGTTGTTTGTTTTTAATATCGAATTTCATAATTAACAAAATTTGGCTCCAAACATATTTGGAGTTATCTTTTCTAACTCATTCTAATGGTATTTCAATCGTCACAAAGTAGGTTGAAACAAGATAGCACCAAATATGTTTGGAGCCAATTTTTTTTCCTTGTATCTAACTTTTTTTAAAAAAACCAAATAATTCAATTTTAGGGCCTTGTTAAGGAGAAGGATGTAGATTCGTTCAATTTGCCATATTATGAACCTTGCATGGAAGAAGTAAAGGCAATCATTGAAGACGAGGGGTCTTTCAATGTAGATAGGCTTCAAATGTTTGAATTCAATGACCCCAATGGTGACATTGATAACAAGTATCAGAGTGCACAAAGTATGGCAAATGGTTTAAGAGCTGTAACAGAAGCAATGCTGGCTGGTCATTTTGGAGAGACCATAATTGACAATTTATTTGCCAAGTTTGCAAAGCATATGGCGGAGGAATTTTGCCAGGAGATGACAAGGTACATCAGTATAGTCACTTGCATGACTAAGAAGTAAGTAAATTATTATGAAGATATGTACGGAAATTTAGTAATTGCTGATAAAGTTCTATGATTACATCGTTGATAAAGTTGCCTCTCTCTAGTGTGAACTCTCCATGAACAATGCTTATAATTATTATCTCTATCGTTTGTATTCATGAAGGATGATTTGCAACAACAATAAAAGTTGTTTATTACAAGGTTTGGCATTATTCACGTTCTATCAAATGCAAGTTACCTTCACATTGATAGTACGATTTTGGGCCTTGCCATCAGGCCCCGCCCCCCCTACTAGGGAAACTGAGAAAGTCCACTAATGTGGGGGATAATAATTTTATTATA
This sequence comes from Quercus gilva, assembly GCA_023621385.1. Taxonomy (NCBI): domain Eukaryota; kingdom Viridiplantae; phylum Streptophyta; class Magnoliopsida; order Fagales; family Fagaceae; genus Quercus; species Quercus gilva. Next base: position 40,706,290 of record CM042477.1, read on the forward strand.
AAAAAAAATAAAAAGAGCTGTAGATTTTCTTTTTCCTTTGTAGGGGCCTTTTTTTGTATTTGGGCTGGACTTCCTTCTGCGGTGATGGGCCCGAATGTTTCTTCTGAGTAGGAAAGTTGAGACCGGCCCAATTGAAACTCACTTTAAATTGGGTCGGCTTGGCACAAACTTAGCCTTACCTACCAGGAACACCCCTTACAGCAAGCAGAGCCATTACAATAAGATTACGGCAAGCAGATATAATGACAATAAAAAGAAAGCAAAGTGCAGTAACTTTCAACAATAATAATGACCAAACGTTACAGTAGTAATAGTAGTAATAATAATAATGGCTTTTAAAAGAAAGAACAATGGATTGAACAATGATAGAAGTTTAATCGAAAATAGACCTCAAGCCAAAACCGAGTCTGTAATGGCTATCGTTCAAAGAGGAAGAACGCTTCCTCTCAATGAAACTAACCTCCCAGGAAAATATCCTGCCGTGGAGATTAATAACTTTAAGGGAATCAGACCTAAATGAGAGACGCCTGAAGAAAAGCTTTTTACTCGCTTAATTATTCCTTAGAGAGTGAGATTTTAAGGGGGAGAGGAAGGAAAAGATATATTGGCGCATGCCCATTATCCTCACAAGTTGCTTTCTTATCTTTCCTTCTTTTCCTTTTCTTTTTCTCTTAGTTTTCTTTCTATGATTTTCTTCCTCTGTTTTTCGATCCCTTTTACAGGGCACGACAAGGCTCCTTTTATAGGGCCTGCCGTGGTTGTTTTTTTACCATTTCACCCCTTAACAGCCTTTGTCTGGTCTAGGCATGCTTGCCGACCACCGTCTGTGCACTACTTACCCTTGCCAGACAAAGACAGGTTGGTGTTGTTTTCTGTCCACCGTGGCACTGTCCTCTGCCGTGGCTTAAATGTTCTCTCTCTCTTCCTATAGCATGCACCCAACGTTCCCTCCCCAATCTTACCTCTTTTGGGCGGTCTGTCATTCCAGCAGGACGTACCTCCCAAAAGGGTTTGGACAGAGAACCCAAAATAAACCTTTTCCCCCCTCCCCACCACTAAACCACACCCCCCCTTACCTCTTTCCATTAACCCGTGGCCCCACCACAACCCATATTGGCTGGGTATAGGCTGGTGGCACCTGGGCTTTGCGCATGTTTTCCTGTTACGTATGTTTGAAAAGGCCCGCCTGCGGCCCATGTGTTTGTTGTGCTCTGGAGCTTTGCTTGCATTCGTCTGCCATATTTCTTCGTCCTTTCATGTGGGCCGGAGTATTTTCGCTGCTTCCCTTTGGGATTGGGCCTTTCTTAATACTAGGTTTCACATCTCTCTTGGCCCATTTCTTGGTTTACATTCATGTCTTGTTTCATTACTTGGCATTTCCTGCCATGATGATATGTTCCTGCTAGGCCTCTTTCAAGCCTGTCGTTCCATTCTTTCCCCTAGTGACTCAAAAGAGTCCGCTGGTGTTCTTACTCATGGGCTCTATTGTCCCTTTCTTTTTTCTTTTGGGCCTGCGGCCCTTTTACTTTCCTTGGGCTTCCTTGGCCCATTTTACTGACTTTGCTTTCCCATGGGCTTTTACTAACTTGATTGGGCTCCCCCGACCCAATCTCCTCATACTCATCCTTGGGGTTCATGGGCTTGCCATCAACCCCTACTTTCTTTATTTACATTGCCTCGGGCCTGCAGCGGTCCATTCTTGCTTTTTCATACTATACATTACCCATGGGTGTCGTTTCTCTCTTTCCAGGCCCTTTGGGCCCATTTGCTTTCTCAAGACCCATCTATTCATGTAATGGGCCTGTGTTCCATTCTTCCTGCCACTTGGGCCTAATAGTCTTATTCTGTGTCTGCCACTCTTATTGCTTGTTTTGCTGGGTTGGGCTAGCTTTACAAAAATGACCCTCAACATCCTTCAAGTTTAAGAAGTCCTTAAAAGTTGAGTGATGTTTAAAATATTACAAATTTTAATACTTAGACTTGAAAGCACCATCCATTCATGGCCTGCCCAAAAGCACCTTTCAATCATTCAAAAGAGAAGAGATACCCACAAATGGAATATTCAACGTAATCAGTAACAATATAATTAGAGTTGAATCAAATTCTTATAAGATATTCTTATTGAGTCCAAATCTTCTGTCTCATCAATTGTGCTCCATTTTATGCTCCACCAATAAAATTTGGACAGCTGTCCTCTCCCATTAAGTGAGATAACCCTGACTTTAACACTGACGTTAATGTTAAAATCATACCCTTTTTTTTCTTCCACAACTTTTGTTTTTTGGTTTCTTTTTTTTTTTTCTCTTCTCTATGTGGTTGATGTTAACAAGAACTCTTTTGAGTTTTGTCTCTTACCCCAGCTTTAGTTTTTTATTTGGACTCTTCCCTTTATTGTCTCATTGTATTCCTATCTTTCTCTCAAAGTTTTATTGTCCACTGTCACAGAGATTCCTTTTGTCCTCTAGATCCAGATTTGTTTCAACTTTTGAGAGACTCATACTGAAGCAAGCAACCTTCAAGGCTTTCAAGGATTCTTTTTTTTCTCTTCTCTATGTGGTTGACGTCTCTAGTGTTCATCTTCATCCTCACTTCGCCCTAGTTACAAACACATCCTCGCTTCATCTTCATCTTCAAGTGTTCATCTACTTCTATTGGTTTCTACAAAGCGACTTGTCTATGGTGATAATGGTGTTTGATTTTTGTTCCATTATGAAACATGTGGAAAGAAAAACGTTTTTGGACGATGTAAAGGTTGTAGTCAGTAAATAATTGGGGTTGTTGGATTTTGTATTTTACATGTTTGTTGAAATTTTTGAATGAGTGACTGGTACGGGAAGCTCCTCTATAGAAGCGCTCTTGTATATATCTTATTGTAGAGATTACAATTTGATTTGAATATACCGATAACATTTAATTTAAATTCTAGATTTCATTATTTTATCAAACTCTATTTGATAAGGACTAACTGGATTAATGGATATCTGTTGAGAATGCTTGGACTGATATGTTTTGGTTTTGTGTTTCAATTGAGATAAGGTCGAATATGTCTCAATAGATTTTTTTTTTTTTTTTTTTTTTTTTTGAGATGAAACTAAAACTATTCTGCAGGAACAAAACATTATATGCAGGAAAAATAGTTTCTACAGAAACAAAAACAGGGGAACCATACCGATTCTATAGAAATAGAAACATTATGCAAGAAAACAATTTCTGCAGAAAACAAAATAGAGAAATCAAACCTATTCTATAGAAACAGAAACATTGTTATCTGCTTGAAGTTGTACACATCCCTTGATGATGGTGAATTATCATTTGATTGCTTAAAAAAGCTTGTCACCAAACATTGCACTAAAATTCATAGTATTAAAGGAAAAAAAAATTTTAAAAAAAAAAAAAAAAAAAACCTTAATGCCATTTTAAAGTACTAAAGTTAGATTCTATAAACTGGAAATTATACACCAAAAATTAAGAATAGTTAAAAAATTTTAGGGAGTTATTTGGGAGGCTATGCTTTTGTTGTCTGGATTACTTGACAACTACCCCACATGGTTTCAAGGGACTCTTACAGCTGCAAATAGATACCTTCCCTCATAATGTGGTTTTTCCCATGTTTAAGAGTGAGTGAGAGTGACCTTTGAGTTTATGAGAGTACAATTACAATTGCATAGAACTGAACAAGCACTCACCTCCCAGGGCCTCCGTCTCTCTTGTTTTTTTTTCCTCTTTTTACTTTCTCACATTATGTGTGTGTGGAATTAATGCATAGCCTTGAAAGTGAATTCCTTTAAGCTTTTCTCTGATATTCTTAGCTGGTTTCTCAAATGGGTTTTGCTCATTTCTCAATTTTGAGATCTGGATTCTGTAAAAAAATTTCTTCAAAGGTTCTTAATTTTTGTGTTACTTTTTCAATTTGAGGTTCCAAGTTCCAAACTTTAATGGCTCCAAGATTGAGCTTTTCTAACTGGTGGCAAAAGATACCTGCAAAGGAAACCCAGTGGTAGTCACAATGGAGAACCCAAATTTCTCAATTGTGAAGATTGATGGTCCAGACTCTGCCTTCAGGCCTGTAGAGAAAAGTAGAAGCAAGAATGCAAAGCAAGTGACATGGGTTTTGCTTCTCAAGGCTAACTATGCTGTCAGTTGTGTTACTTGGCTAGCCACTGTGCTTTGAGCATTACTTGGAGCTATCAAGAAGAGGCTAATCCACAGGCAGGGAGTAAACTTGGCAAGTGAGGCTAGTTACAATTGTACTGTCATGCTAGGCTAATAGGATCTCATATATGAAATTTAAAATCCACCAGTATTTTCTCTATATGGATTATGACTTTCAATTGACTCTAGAGTCAAGAACTTTGTCACTACAATTAAAATAAGACTCCATGAACAAAATTAGGCAAGTGCCATAAATACAGAAGTTCAAGGAAGATAATTTTTAAAGGAAGCAAAAGTTTTAGGCCTACAAACAAACAAAAAACATTGCTTCTCCCCCAAATACAGAAGTTCAAGGAGCCTTTTTGCTAACAAGATCTAACTAAAAGACACACCATAGTAAAAGATAAAAAATTTGTAACATTAAGTTAATACCTCAATGCATGATCTCTATGGACTTGGAGCGTGGCTGATAAAGTCCTACAAGCAATCACACTTCTATCTTCAATTCTATCTTGTTATTCAACATCTTCATAATTTCTTTGATCTCCCATTTTGGGTAATTGTGCATACATATCAATGTATAACAAATCAGAAATCAATAAAATCAAAGCAAAAAATTAATAATTAAATCAACTTTCATCTAATTACCTGTATCAAGTTCAACATATCAGTAAAGCCAGGTGTATTTAAATTTGTCATGCTATCTTCCTAATACATTTAAAAATGAAACAAATAAAAATCAAAGCAAAAAATAAATCAATAAATAAACTTTCATTTAATTACCTGTATCAAGTTCAACATATCAGTAAAGCCAGGTGTATTTAAATTTGCCATGCTATCTTCTTGATACATTTCACAATGAAAATCATATAAATAATTTAGAGAATTAGTACATACTATTGTCTAACAAATCGTAATCACAAAGTAACAAAACACAAAACACATTTCATACCGGTGTGTGTTAGGACATATGTGGTTCACATGTTAAGAACATATGTCATACTTTTATGTAATTGGCTAATCCTTTGACAAAACGCATTTTACATGTATTTGGGTAGATTTAGGATGTGTTAAAATACTTCAAGAAACCATGTTTCAAGATCAAGTATTGAAGCCTTCAAGTCTGTTCAAGAAAACAAGCTGAAAGTGTAATTTCATTAAAGCTCGACAGCTGTCTCGACAACTACATCTATCGAGCTTCAGTAAGTTGTTTCAAGCCTCATGTCTCAACACCTGCTCGACAGTTACTCGACAGCTTCTATCTGTCGAGGTTTATAAAAAACAGAATTCTAATCTGATTTCTTGGGATCCGTGAATGTGTCTTTAGGCCTTCTTTTCTCCTAACCCTAGACATATAAAAGGATTGTTTTAAGAGCCGTCAAGAGAGATACAAGTTGCACAAGCATTGAGCAAACTTTGTTCAAGCAATTTGTAACCGAAGACAAAGTTCTTAACCTAGTTCATCTCTTCTGAAGAAGTTGCTGTGTATGTGCACCTTTGGGTTTTATGACCAAGCATCTTCTTGATCTTCATCATGTGTATAAACTGAAGAACTTTGCAGCCAACCCTTATTTCTAGTTGGTGATTGAAGTCACGTACTGGGATCCGCGCATCTGGTTAGTCACATACTTGGGAACCGTGCATCAAAAAGGGAAACTGTCACTACAGAACAAGTCCAATTGGGTATTGGGGTAAGGGTTCAACTGTAGGTTGGTAAGGTACTTGGGATTCCTTTACTTGTAACCGCTTGTTGTGATAATAATGGAGTTTCAGGAGTGGTGACCTGAAAATCACCCGGTGGGGTTTTTGCCACGAGGTTTTCCCCATTCGTAAACAAATCACCATGTCATTTAATTTCCGCTGCATATTTAGTTATTTGGTGATTTGTTTGTGCTACCATGCAATTGCATGTAATTGAACCTAATTAATTCACTTGGCTAATTAATTGGTTAATTCATCACAAGGGGTCAATTCGTTTATGGCCTACCAGTGTGAGTTGTTGAATATGAGAGGATGGTTTAGTTTGACGTTTTCTCTTTCTTGTAGCTTTCTCTAATGTACCCTTTCTTCTACAAGATGTCCCTACACATGCTTGTCTCCCTTTAAGCTTAATTCCTTTAATTTTATTTCCTTCACAATTAGTAGGCTGCACTTTGTCATTAGCTTGTTGAGCCTTTGATTTGAAACGAGTGCTCCCAACAGTAGATTCTTCAATTGATAAATTTTTCAAATTTGCCTTTACTTTGTTCAAAGTACTTTCATGAGCATCCAAAGAAATACGAAAAGACTCATCAGTCAGTGCAGCTTTTGTTGCCAAATTAGAATACAATTTAAGCAACACTTTATAACGACTTCCCACGTCTGCATTTTGGTCATGTGGTCCCACATGCATATAATTTTTCATTGCAAAACCATCATTTGCATCTTTTGTCCACCTTTTTAAAATATGCTGATTTGGCACCCTTTTAAAATTTTGAAGAGATAACACTTTTAAGGCATGGGCACATAAAATTCCAACAAATTCAAATTTATTACAACTACACATCACTGTAGAAGCCAATGAATCAAATTAAACAATGTGTTGGCTAGATTTACAAGGGGAAATAACTTTATATTTTACCACAGATCCAACCTCACCATCCTTATGCAATTCACAATTCCAAGTGAACCATAATTCACGATTAAACAACTTAAATACTGCAGGAGTATAAACACTCGCTGCATGCTTCAATATTTCTACTGGATATGCTAATGATAGTTTACTTTGAGTTGCTTTAAAATCTGTTCTCAACTCTTCAAAACGTCTATCATCAACCAACCTTTGAAAGCGACGAAATAAATGCAACAAGTCATAATTATAAGTTATGTACCTTTTAATTTGACTGTTCATACTCTCGCTTCTCTGAGTAGTAGACATATCAGCACAAAATGTTTTCCTCCTATAAACCAAAGCCCCTTTCTCCCTTAACTCAAATTGTCTTTGCAACCAATTGTTATTCTTTAAATCATATTTATCAAGCATATCATCACATGCATCTAAAAACTCATCTTCATAGTCATGGTCATATACACAACTACTAAAATCTACTACAAAAGTACTGTACCTTCCAAACACTTCTTTGAGTTACTTAGTTGCGTTTTGGTACATATGCCAAACACATAAACAATGATGTGTTTCTGGCCATTGTGAAGCTAATGCCTTTGCCATTGCAACATCTTGGTCTATGAGGATAGTCTGTGGTTTCTTACCAAACATTGCTTTCTAAAAAAAATCAAACAACCACATGAAAGTCTCAGATGTTTCATCATATAACAATGCAGCACCAAAGATGATAGCTTGTTCATGATGATTTACACCAACAAACAATGCAAACGGCCTACCTTCTTTATTTTTTTTGTAAGTTGTATCAAAGCACACTACATCCCCAAAATATTCATAATCCAACTTCATTCTACCATCTACCCAAAAAATATTTGTAATTTGATTATCAAGGTCAACCTGAATTGCATAAGAAAAATTAAGGTCTTCAAATTGCATTCTTTAAAGATATTCAAGTAGACCTCCTGTATCCAAGCTTTTCATCTCATCTGTTCGTCTTGTACACAAATAACTATTATAATCCTCAAGAATGAAGCCAAGATTATCAAGTCCACATACCCTTCTGGCCATTAGTCCTACACTTGCTCTTGGTGTAATTCCAGAACTATCTGTTAATTCATCCTCAACGGCTTGGGCTGGATTAATGGACCTTTGAGATTTAAGGAATATACGCTTACGAGGAGAAGCTAAGACGTGTGTACTCTGACACAAATTTTACCATATAATATTTTTCACTATATCTACAACTAATTTTCATCTCTGCCAAGCAACCGCATCTTGTTTCTGGACGATGGCATTTCACATTATCTTCTCTTTTGTCATTCCCTCGTATACCCTCGCAAAAGCAACAAAAAACTCTATCTAACCATTTATGTGAACGATCTTTATCACCCTTGTGGCCCTTACTTCACCTAATACTAAATCCAACTACACGCACATAACTATTATAGAAATCATATGCATCTTGCTCAGTCTCAAACTCAAATCCTAATTTCGAAATCACTTCTTTTTCTACATTAGCATGAATTTTATCGTTGCTATCTATTGATATTGGTTCTGGTTGTTCAACTATCGCAGTGGTGAATCCTCATCTTCAAAATTCAATTTTCGAACCGATTGACTATCAATCTTAGTATGATAATTGCTATTGCTCATGACCTTAATACAAAACAAAAACAACATAGTTATTTTTTTAATAAACATATATATATATACACACTTTAGACACAAACTCACACAAGTGTATATAAGAAAGTTGTTATAAATCCTAAAATAAATTTAAAAAAAAAAAATTATTTACACTAAACCAAAAGAGAAAACTTATTGTGTGACTGAACAATACTTAAAAGCCTTGAAGACTGCTTGTTTCAACAGGAGTCTCTCAAAAGTTGAAAACAAAACCTATAGGACAAAAGGAACCTATGTGGCAGTGGACAATAAAACTTTGGGATAAAGATAGGAATACAATGACACAATAGAGGGAAGAGTCCAAATCAACTAAAGCTACAACAAGAGACAAAAATCAAAAGAAACCAAAAAGAAACAAAAGCTGTGGAAGAGAAAAAAGAGTTTCACAGTTCTTGTTAATGTCAACTACATAGAAAAAAAAACAGAGAGAAGAAACAAAAGCTGCAAAAGAAAAAAAAAAGGTATGATTTTAACGTTAACGTTAGTAACGTTAGTGTTAAAGTCAGGGTTATCTCACTTAATGGGAGAGGCCAGCTATCTAAGTTTTATTGGTGGAGCATGGAGTGGAGCACAATTAATGAGACAAAAGATTTGAACTTATTTTTATTACCCAAGTTCAATACCATGGATAATCAATACCTAATAGCTAGGGTTGTCCAACCCAATCGATGGCCCAATCCACTTGGTAAATTTGATTGGACCTAGGCCGACCATCGGCCAACCCGACTACTTCAGCAGTCGGTGGCGGGTCTATTTCTTCAAAGATCGTCAATTTGGTCTCAAATCTTCTACCCAAAATCGAAAGAAACCAAAACCGACTAAAATATAGAGCATTTTTTCCTGGTGAGATCTCAGATATTTCTGGCAAGATCTCAGCTAGATCCATGAAATCTCAACTAGATTTGGTGAGATCTCACCAGATCTGGTTAGATTTCGCCAAATCTGGGGAAAATATCACTGAAATTTTGCTAATTTTTGCGGTTAACTCGCCAGATTTTGGCTGATTTTCAGATCCCCAACTCCAACCACCGTCCATTAAAGGTCGGATTCGCCCGATCTGATCAACCACTCCAGTCGGCAATGGGTTAAGATCTTGACCACTCGATCTAGTCGAATCGGATGCGGGTTGAGCACAAACCCAACCCATGGACACCCCTACTAATAGCCCATACTATGTTGAATTAGTAATCCTTGCCTAATATCATTGTAAATTTAGTTTAACTCTTTGCACAATTTCATAATGTTCTTTACCAATTATCCGAGGTTAGAGCATAGTTGAAGTTGAATCTAAAGGATCGACTATTGGATTGATACATTTGGCAGTTAATCCTCTTGATAGTATGGTAGTAACATTTAAATGTGCAAATTTCATGGCAGAAGCAGGATCAGTCAAATCATCCATAAGCACATAAACTACTTGAATAGAATACCCATAATGTTATTTGTAGGAGTAGCGTTACCTTAAGGCCTGGGGGTTCAAATGAACCCCCTAACCTAGCCAATATATATATATATATTAATAATTTTTTTTTTAGCCCTTAAAATAAAATTTTGAACCCCTTGACTCTAAATTTTGTTTAAACCCAGCTAATATAAGTTTGAATATGATCATCTTAATGCTACTTTCACAATATTTTCACAATAATTTAACAATAAAAATAAAGTGGCAACTTGTAACTAGTTTTTATCTGGGCCCACAACTAACATCACTTTTTTCCTACCTTTAACAACTTGTCACCTAGATTTTATTATGAAAGTGTTGTGTCAATAGCACTACTCTTAAAATATTTAATTTTATAAGAAGAAAAAAATGTTTCAAATTTTTGCTCATTCATTAAAAAAAAAAAAAAAAACTTTTTTTTCCAGGACTTTGGCTTACTTTTCCATTGACAACAAAATAAAGTTGTTTTTTCTGGTACTTTTTTTACTCATCAACAAAAAAGTACACCACTGTCATAACCAACAAATCTGTATCTATATCCGTGATTATTTTCTCATTCTCTCTATCTTTCTTTTTCCCTTCTATGGTTTTTAGTTTTTCTCTCTTTTTAATCAAGTAGTTTGATAAATGCTCTATAGATTTCCAAATCCAAGAAGTCTTTTAGTGCTTACTCCAATTCCAAGAGACTGACCACGTGTATGGTTAGGAAGTTATACACTTTAAAAGTAAAAACTTATATCATTTACTATATTTTTTTCTTAATTTCACATGTACCATTAGTCCAACTCCAAGAGACTAACCACGTGTATGATTAGTTATTTAATTATATTTGTTTATGCATTCAATGGTTGTTGTCTTACCGATATCTATACTAAATTATATTTAGAATACTATTTTAGATTATTGTATAATGTATATAATATGAAAGTTGTACATATAAAAAAATTAATTGTAGGGATAGAGGCCCAAAGTTATATATTGGGCCTTAGACCTTGGCCGAGGATGTTAATTGGTCCGAGGACAAATAAACAGTAGTGGGGGTGTTAAGTTCATAGTCTCATAAGTAACATGCAAGTGGAAAGGTTGGGAAAGGTGGTCTGAGGAGGAGTGTCTCCTCGGATCAACGAGGCACAGATCAAATGTACATCCTATCATTCGAAATGACCTTCCAGGAAGCTCCACTAATAGGGACGCGCATTATGAACATACTGGAAGGATGGGAGCTAAGAAATATCTAAGGAAAAGCTACTGCCACCGCATTGAATGCTCTACAGCTAACTTTCTGGCTGCATTTATGTGGAGAAAACCCCTGAACAGTGCTGCCTTGGCTACCCCAACTCATAGAGGGACAGAGGGGATGTCCGATGGGACAAACACTCAAGGAATGGCTTGGATGGTCAACAAATGGAAGGCCCTGATCATCAGAAGGGAAGTATATAATGTAAGAAACCCTTGAGGAAAAAATGAGGAGGAAAAAGAGAGAAGAAGATTGTAGTAACCAAGAACAAAATTTGTAGTTCAATTTGAGGATCAATACAAAGGAACCAATCTTCTTGGACTTCGCCGAGGACGATTTTCTTAAGTTCAAACTTGCCTATCTCTTTCTTGTCATCAAGATCCATCTTCCTTGTTGACCAATTCACTAGAGCCCAGTCTTTCAACCCACTCTCTACAAATTCATTGTTTTGGGCTTTTTAGGCCTAAGTCCAACCATCTTTTGGGCTTAGGATTCAGATCAGGTCCTTACAATTGGCGCCATCTATAGGGAGGATCACTGAGGTGATAATGAGTGCGATGGTTAACTATGGTCGAATCAGGTCCCCATTAGCAGGAGTCCACAGGGTCCCAACGACAAGATGATTTCCTTAATCTTAAGCACAGGAGAGATCGAGAGGGTAGCGTGCACACTACACACACAAGTTGAAGCCACTCTCGAGTAGGAAGTCACATCTCTCAATAGCAGAATAACAGAGCCATGCAACTAGAGATTAACCATTTAAAGAAGAAGTTGCACCATGCACGGCAAAAGTGAACCCCCTCTGACTCTGACGTTTCCTCTGATGATGGAGAGGACGCTAGTTATAGGCAAAGGTCAAGGACCCAGTCTAGCGAGTCTTTCTCCTACAATGAGGAGCACCATCACAAATGTAGGTATAAAAGCCCACCTCGCAAAGGCCTAGGAAAGGACGCTATGAGCAAGGCATTGAATCAAATTTCCAAGTAGCCCTTCACGCGTCCCTCGACAATTCAATCAGCCAACGTTCACCATCTACAATGGTTGAACGGATCCTATTGAGCGTGTGAGCCATTTCAACTAGAGAATGGCTATCCATTCCAAGAACAAAGCCTTGATGTTCAAGGTGTTCCCATCCAGTTTGGGATCCGTGGCAATGAGATGGTTCGATGGCTTAGAAATGAGTTTCATAGATTCCTTCAAGGAGCCCACCCACTCATTTGGCTCTCGTTTTATTACTTGTAGCAAGGTTCCTCGGCCCTTGGATTCCCTACTGTCCTTATCCATGCGAGAGGGGGAAACCCTAAAAACATACTCAGATAGATACTATGAGATGTTCAATGAGATAGATGGTGACTTTGATGACGTGGCCATCAGTATTTTCAAGGTTGGCCTCCCAACCAAGCACAGTTTAAGGAAGTCTTTGACGGGAAAACCTATCACCAATATGCACCAACTCATGGACCGGATTGACAAGTATAAGAGGGTTGAAGAAGACCAGCAACAGGGAAAAGGTAAGGTTAAGGTTATCCTTCAAGAGAGGAGGGATTTTAGGTCGAACCAGTATAATAACAACCAACCTCAGAGATACTTTGCTGGGCAACTAAGGCCTGCCAATACTCAGATGGTTAATGCGGTGTTCCTAGAATCGGTGCACTAGGTTTTGGAGAAGATCAAGAATGAGTCATTCTTCAAATGGCCAAATAAGATGGCAGGAAACCCCGTGAGGTGCAATCAGAGCCTTTATTGCCAGTAACACCAAGACCAGGGACACATTATGGGGAACTGTAGAAATTTGTGGGATACTGGGATCATCTGGACTAGCTGGTCCAAGAAGGAAAATTAAAGCAGTTTTTGCATCATTCCAGTGGTCTGTAGGGTCAAGCAAATTCAGAACCCCAGAGAAATGCTTCTTCAAGACCTCCTTTGGGAACGATAAATGTCATCTTTACTGCTCCAGAGAAGACCGGTTCTTGCCCCTCTAGAGTGATGTTTATGGCTAGGTTGTCTGCCGTGGACACTAATCCAGAGCCGAAGAAGCCGAGAGTGGATATCCAACCAACACTAAGTTTTTTGGACGAGGATAAGTTTGGAACTATACAATCCCATGATAATGCTTTGGTGGTTACGCTCAGGATTGGGGGATATAACGTGAAGAGGGTGATGGTGGACCAAGGCAGTGGTGCTGAGATTATGTACCCTGACTTGTACAAGGGGCTGAACTTGAGACCCGATGACTTAACAACCTACGATTCTCCTTTAGTGAGTTTTGATGGGAAGGTTGTCATTCTGAGGGGTCAAATTAGACTGCCTGTGCAGGCTAGTTCAAAAGTGGTGGAGTTTGATTTCATCGTGGTGGACGCTTATTCCCCTACACGGCCATTGTGGCCAAGCCCTAGCTTCATGCCCAAGGAGCCGTCTCTTCTACTCTACACCAGAAGGTGAAATATTCATCAAAGGGCCAGATTAAGGAGATTGTTGGGAGTCAATCCATGGCTAGGCAGTACTTAGTGGCTGCCATCTTACATCAGCCCAAAGCTGAATCCTCAGCCTCTACTAAAAGGGGCTTATAGTAATTAAAAGCTCCAGTGTTGCCTGTCAATGGATCATTCGAGGAGGCAAAATGTGAAGATTTAGAAACGGTTGTTGTTGGTGATGACTCGAAGAAGTTCTTTCAGATCAGAGTTCAACTGCCTCCTCTAGAGAAGGAAGAGCTGATAGAGTTTCTTAGGAGAAATGTTGATGTGTTTGCATGGAACACTTACGAAGCCCCAAAGATGGATCCAAGCTTCATCTGCCATCATTTAAATGTTAATCCATTTGTCACCCCCAAAAAGCAACCACCTCTGCGCTCGCCCAAGGATCATTCTAATGCTGTCAGAGACGAGGTGATGAAGCTTAAGCAAGCAGAGGCTATCAAGAAGGTATTCTACACTGTGTGGCTGGCCAATACTGCGGTGGTGAAAAAGAAGAATGGGAAGTGGCAAATGTGTGTAGACTTCACAGATCTAAATAAAGCTTGCCCAAAGGATCCCTTCCCTATGCCTAGGATAGACCAGCTGGTGGATGCAACCGTAGGCCATCCTTGGATGAGCTTCTTAGATGCTTTTCAAGGATACCACCAGATACTACTAGCCCTGGGTGATTAGGAAAATACAACTTTCGTCACTCCCACTAGAAACTACTACTATAAAGTGATGCCCTTTGATTTAAAAAATGTAGGGTCTGCCTATCAAAAGATGATGATTAGGATGATTGAACCACAGTTGGGCAAGAGTATTGAGGTCTATATAGACGATATGGTGGTGAAGAGTAAGGTGGTGTTCGAGCATGTAGGAAACCTTCAGAACATTTTTGAAATTCTAAGGAAACACAAGTTGCGCCTTAATGCTTCCAAATACTCTTTTGGTGTGGGATCAGATAAGTTTCTGGGCTACATGGTAATTCACCAGGGAATCAAGGTTAACCCCACCCAGATTAAAGTCATTAACAGTTTGCAACAACCTCGGAATCCCAAGGAAGTCTAGAAGCTAACCAGAATGACTGTCGCCTTAAATCGGTTTATCTCTCGATCAACGGATAAATGCAAACCCTTCTTTCTGTTGATGAATAAATGGAAGGGATTTGAGTGGACCGAGGAGTGTGCTTTGGCCTTCCAGTGGCTTAAGAAATATCTCTCTCGGCCACCTATCATGTCCAGTCCAAAGGTGGATGAGGTCCTGTTTGCTTATATTGATGTGGCCCCTCATGCTGTAAGCCTGATGTTAGTACGAGTTGATAGTGGCATACAAAGGCCAGTTTATTATGTGAGCAAGTCACTACATGAGGCCGATGTCCGTTATCTACCACTGGAGAAGGCCATTTTGGCGGGGGGTTTGCTACACGTAAACTCCCCCATTACTTCTAGGCACACACAGTTGTTGTCCTAACTCAGCTTGTGTTCAAAGCTCTGCTCTGAAGTGCGGATTACACAGGGAGGATTGCTAAATAGGGCACAATCCTAGGAGTTTTTGACATCAAATACATGCCTCGTACCTCTGTCAAGGGTCAAGTCCTTATTTATTTGGTAGCCGAGTTTGCTAACATTGGAAATAGAAGCAGAGAAGCGAGGCATGGATGGAAAACCATTTGGCATGATCTCCCTACAAGATCCTTTATCCTAGAGAGTATACGTTGATGGTACAACAAATCAAAGGGGATCTAAAGTAGGGCTAGTTCTAATATCCCCCGAGAAGATTACTATTGAGAAATCATTAAGACTGGACTTCTCGGCTGTTAGGACATATGTGTTTCACTTGTTAAGAACATATGTCATTCTTTTATGTAATTGGCTAATCCTTTGACAAAACACACTTTACTTGTAATTGGGTAGATCTAGATGTTTTTAATACTTCAAGAAACAAGGAATCAAGATCAAGTGTTAAAGTCATTTAAGTCTGTCCAAGAAACAAGCTGAAAAGTGCAAGGTCATTAAAGCTCAATAGTTAGCATCAATCGAGCTCAAGAAGCTGTTCCAGTCCCGTGCTCGACACCTGCTCGACAAATTCTCGACAGCTTCTATCTGTCGAGATTTAAGAAAAACAGATTTTCTGTTCTATTTTCTTGGGATCCATGAATGTGTCTTTGGACCTTCTTTTCTCCTAACCCTAAACATATAAAAGGATTATTTTAAGGGCCATCAAAGAGTATACAAGTTGCACAAGCACTGAGCAAAGTCTGTTCAAGCAAATTGTGACCGGAGACGAAGTTTTGCTCTAGTTCATCATTCTTGTGAAGAAGTTGCTGTGTTTGTACACCGTAGGGTTTTGTGACCAAGCATCTTCTCGATCTTCATTATAGATGAATTGAAGAAATTTGCAACCAACAACTTTCTCTAGTTGGTGATTGAAGTTGCGTACTGGGATCCGCGCAATTGGTTAGTCACGTACTGGGAGCCGTGCATCAAAATGAGAAATTTTCACTACAGAACAAGTCTAATTGGATATTAGGGTAAATGTTCAACTGTAAGTTGGTAAAAGGTATTGGGATTCCTTTACTTGTAACCGCTTGTTGTGATAATAGTGAAATTTCGAGAGTGGTGACCTTAAAATCACCTAGTGGGGTTTTTGCCATGTTGGTTTTCCCCATTCGTAAACAAATCACCTTGTTAATTTATTTTCTGCTGCATACTTAGTTTAATTGGTGATTTGTCTGTGCTACCACGAGCTTTGCATGATTAATTTGATTAATTAATAACTTGGCTAATTAATCAATTAATTTAATCACAAGGGGTCAATACGTTTTTGCCCTATCATTGGCCACAAACAATGAGGCTGAATATGAAGCTCTATTGATGGGAATGGCCATGGTGCAAAAAATGGGCGAAAAGGCAACAGAGAAATTTTTAGATTCAAGATTGGTTATAGGCCAAGTGAAGGGGGAGTTAGAAGCTAGGGACATGAGAATGCAAGAATATTTAAATCAAGTTAAGCACTTGCAGTCAGGGTTTGAATCTTTTAGTTTGATACATATCCATAGAAGTGGAAATACACATACAGATTCCCTGGCTACTCTTGTAACCTCTTCGGCAAAAGATTTTCCTCGGATCATACTTGTTGAGGACTTGTACAAGCCTGCTGTGGTGAGAAGAGATATGGTCCAGATCCATCAAATCAGGGTAGGGCTGAGCTAGATGGATCCTATAGTGCTATTCCTTAAGGAGGACATCTTGCCTAAGGAGAGGTCGGAGGCAGAAAAGGTGCGAAGAAAGGCTCCTCAATTTTGGCTGTCCAAGGACCAAAAGTTATACAAGTGCTCCTTTTCAGGGCCATACTTGTTGTGCGTACATCCTGAGGCATCAGAGTTACTTCTTGAGGAGCTACATAAGGGAATTTATGGAAGCCATATAAGAGAAAGATCTTTGTCTCACCGAGCCATCACTCAAGAGTACTAGTGGCCAGGTATGCAAAAGGAAGCACAGGAATATGTCAAGAAGTGTGACCAATGCTAAAGATTTGCACCAAATATTCATCAATCGAGAGGAGTCCTCAATCCTTTGTCTAGCCCTTGGCCATTTGCTCAATAGGGCCTGGATATTGTAAGTTCTTTCCCTAAAGCAGCAAGAAATAAGAGGTATCTACTGGTCGGCACAGATTACTATCAAATGGGATGAAGCTAAACCATTAGCTAACATCAAGGATGTAAATGCTAAAAGATTTGTTTTGAAAAATATTGTTACGTGATTTGGTATCCCTCACACCCTTATCTCGAATAACGACCTACAGTTTGATAATAAGGCCTTCCAGAGATACTGTTGTGACTTGGGGATTACAAATAGATATTCCACCCCGGCTTACCCCCAAGGGAATGGATAGGTCGAGGCTATCAATAAAGTCATAATGAATGGACTTAAGAAAAGGTTGGATGATGCAAAGGGAAAAGGGGTGGAAAAGTTATCACACGTCCTTTGGACATATTGGACTACGCCTCGTAGGTCAACAGGAGAGACGTCATTTTCAATGACGTATGGGGCTGAGACCGTTATTCCTTTGGAGACTAGATTCCCAACACTGAAGACGAGTTCTTTCACTCCTAGCAACAATGATAAGCTGTTAGGGAAGAGCCTAGACTTAATTGAGGAACAAAGAGAAAATGTAATGGTCCAATTAGCCTATTATTGACACAAGCTCAAGCAGGAGTATGATGCCAATGTGAAGCTAAGACCACTAGCACCAGGAGATTTAGTGTTAAGAAAAGTTTTGGGTATTGCCAAGAACCCAGCCTAGGGAAAGCTAAGGCCCAACTGGGAAGGACCGTACCGCATCACTTCAGTGGCAGGAATAGGTGTATTTTATCTTGAAGATCTAGACGAGAAGGTTATACCACGTCCATGGAATATAAATAATCTGAGAATGTATTATTATTAATGAAAGCTTCCTTTACTAATGTTTTGATTCATTATATTATACGTTGTGTGTTTCATTATTTATCTAAGTATTAAACAGAATCTTAGACATACCTGGCTCCTCGGACCACATGCTTTAGGAAAATTAATACTTAATGACATCTATCTCAGTGTTAAACAAAACCTTAGACATGCTGGCTCCTCGAACCACATGCTTTAGGAAAATTAATACTTAATGACATCTATCTAAGTGTTAAACAGAACCTTAGACATGCTGGCTCCTTGGACCACATGTTTTAGGAAAATTAATACTTAATGACATCTATCTAAGTGTTAAACAAAACCTTAGACCTGCTGGCTCTTCGGACCAAATGCTTTGGGAAAATTATACTTAATGACATCTTTCTAAGTATTAAATAGAACCTTAGTCATGTCTAGTTCCCCGGACCACATGCTTTGGGTAAATTAATACTTAATGACATCTTTCTAAATATTAAACAAAACCTTAGTCATGTCTAGCTCCTCGGACCACATGCTTTGGGAAAATTAACACTCTATAATATCTTTCTAAGTATTAAACAGAACCTTAGTCATGCCTGGCTCCCCAGACCACATGCTTTGGGTAAATTAATACTTGATGACATCTTTCTAAATGTTAAACAGAACCTTAGTTATGCCTGGCTCCTCGAACCACATACTTTGGGTAAATTAAAACTCTGCAACAACCACTTTTTTCTAAATGTCAAACAGATCCTAGGTTATATACCCAACTCTTCGGACCATTGGTTTTGATTAGGTTAAGGTTCTTGGATTTTTATCTAAGTGTTGAGCAAAATGAGAGTTGCTTGCCTTGTTTATTTTTTACGTGGTATATTATTCATCTCTATAAGATTCTGCCTCCCCTGCAGAAGGTTCAATTTTCGATACAAGTATATGATAATTTTCTTTATTGCTGATACTCGTCCAATTCATTTAAATTTTCAACAGTGCATTACTGTTAGCTTTTATTAAAGAAGGAGTAGTAGCCGTTCCGTGCTGTGTGCAAAATTATCAAGCTTAAAGACACATAAAGGAAAAGCACATAAGATAGAAAGGCAGAGTCTTTTCATTGATCAACATGAGGATACATAATAACCATTGGTGGACAACCACAACAAAAAATATATATATAGTAATGTAATATAAAATAAAATACAGAAAGATGAAGTAAAAAGGTCCTATGACTATGGCTTTGCTCGGAGAGGGTCTTCTTTGTGATCAGCTGCCTTGGATTTTGTATCCCCAGTTTTGGACTTGGACTCAACGTCTTTGGCCTTGGCAACCACATCCTTAATTGTGAGAGCATCCTCGGAGTAATTAGCTTCGGTCAGTGATTGGACCCCCTTGCCCTTGCCCTTATCCTCAAGCTAAGGATCCCCCATGCCATCCTCCTTGTTCTTAATAGCCCCTGTTAGGACTTCAGCACCAGAAGAAGGAGCTTAAACGGTGGAGGGCTGCTCAGAAGGTGGAGAAGGAAAAACAGCGAAAGGAGGGAGCATGGCTGGATCTTTACTGATATCTTCTAGGAAGAAGATATTCTCAGCGCTCCTCAGTTCAGAAGTGGCAGGAACCTCTGCCCGGTTGAGCACTTCTGCCCATACCTTGGCTCAGTAGTCCCTGCACACCCCAACCACCTTTTCAACCAGTCTCGTCTCTGTGTCCAACACCCCATATTCATAGGATGCTACCTTCTCGACCTCAGTAGCTTCACTGGCCACCCGAGCTATCTCCTTAACTTTTTGCAGCTCAGCCTTTAGATCCACGACCAGCTGTCTCTAAGTGGCCAGTTCTATCTCAGTCATATGAAGCTGCTTATGCTAGTCCTCGACCTGGGTCTCCACACTCTTCAAACCAACCTCGACATTCAGGCGTGCCCTTTCCGTAGCAGTCATCTTGTTGGCCAACTCCATTTGCTCTTGCTTGAGAGCACCTAGTGACTTCTCAGCCTCAGCGCAGGAGTGGGCCTCAACCCTAACCTGATTACAAGCGTCCTGGACCCACTCCTCGGCCACAAAAACTTGTTGGGTAACCTGCATAAAAATAATGAAGGAATCCCATATGTAAAAAAAATAAAAAATAAAAATGAAAGCACAGCTAAGCATTTAATTCGAAGATGTGTTAGATTACTTACCACGGCAAGGTCCCTCTTCAGGGACAAGAAGAGGTCGGGCTGCTACATGCGCCTGAGAGCATCCATGTCTCTGGGGAGGAGAAAGGGTTGTTCTAGGGCTTCAACAACATAGGCTAAATGCCCTCTCTGAAACTCCCAAACTGAAGCGTCTCAGGGAATGGCAACGCCGTCCAACTCTAGCCGAGGAGCCCAAATGCGCTACTGTCAGTGCACCTCGGACCCAAGGGAGTCCTCTCGACTTTCAGTAGAGGACGCCCGTCTATCTCTAGTAGTTTTCTACTAGTTCGGGGGGATAATCTCCCCTTCCTCAATTTCCTTCCCCTTCCTCTTCTTCTTTTGTAAGTTAGGATCGGGGTGCAAATCGAGAGGAGAAGGAAGAAGGGGGAGGGGAGGATTGGGAGGCATTGTTATTGATTCTATTCCGTTCCGGCCGAAACGGCCGGAATTTTTCATACCGGTATGCAAATCGATTCCAGAATACCCCACGTTCCACCTCGGTCAAATTTCGGGCCGTTTCGGGTTATTCCGGCCATTTCGATCAATTCTGACCAATTTCGGCCGAAATGTAAATTTCGGCCGGTACAGGATTTGGCTTGTTATTAAAAAAAAAAAAAAAGTAAAGGTCCAAAGACTCCAAAACAATGCCTTTTTGGACATTACTAAAAAACCTAATCCTATATTCCTCTTCTATTCTTGGATTCTTTCACTCCCAATCTCTCTCTCACTCACTGTCATCGTGCTCTGCTCTCTATGGAGTCTTTGTGCTGTGCTCTCTGCTCCTAAGTTTACTCATCAATCTCTCACTCTCTCGTGACTCCCTCTATCTCTGACTCTCTCACTCTCTCGAATTGAAGCTTCGCCAAAACAGGTATTCTTTCTCTACTCTCACTCTCTCGGAATGAAGCTTCAACCAAATCATAAATTTTTTTTCTTATGATTTGTTAAGAATCTTAAGATTAAGTGTTAAGAACTTAAGATATGTGTGATTAAGTGTTAAGAACTTAAGCTTCAATCTTTTGTTTGTTCATTTCTCTTGGATTGTCATAAATTTTTTTTCTTATGATTTGTTTTATGGTTAAGAACTTAGGAGTTAATATTAAGACGTAAGAGTTAAGAATTTAAGATATGTGATTTGTTTGTTCATCCACTTCATGCAAATTAAATTAAATTTTAGCTACTGCATTTGATTGAATTTCATTTCATTTCATTGAACAGTAAATTATGGTTGATCATCGTTTTCATCATAGTTCAGCTGGTACTTCTTCTGCTTCTATGGCCTCTGCACCTGCAAGATCAGAGAATCCCGCTTGGGCTCATGCCCGTGCAGTGCCTAATGCAAAAAATAACACTATATGTTTGCATTGTAATAAGTTGATTAAAGGGGGTGGTATTACTAGACTTAAGTATCATCTTGCTAGGATTAGGGGTCAAGTTGAATCATGTAAAGTTGTTTCATCTGATATTAGGTTTCAAATGAAACAAATGATTGAAGACTTGAAAAAATCTAAACAAACTAAAAAGAGGATTCAATCAAAAATTGGGAACCCATATGGTGATCCATTTGATGTTGATGATGAGGAGGAGGAGGAGGAAGAGGATGAGGTTAAGGTTGTTGAAAAGGCTCAAAAGAGTTCACCTCAAACATTAGGTAAACGAAAATCTAGGGGAAAGGATGTTGACACTGATATGGGTCAAATAAGAGAAAAGAAGAAAATTAAGAGTTATTTTGCTCCTAGAACAACCCCCGGTGCTCAACCCTCTATAAAAAGTGCTTTGGCTACAAAAGCAATGATTGATAAAGCAAAAATGAATGTGGCAAGATGGTGGTATCATTCTAATGTACCCTTTTATGCATCTCAGTCACCCTATTATCAACCTATGATAGATTCCATTGCTGCTATTGGGCTGGGATTTAAGGGGCCTTTTTTTATGAGTTCAGGGGGCCCCTTTTGAAAAATGTTGTGCATGAAGTTAATGATTTTTTGTTAGATATAAAAAATGATTGGAAAGTATATGGTTGTTCAGTGATCTTTGATGGGTGGACAAATTAAAAACAACAACCAATAATGAATTTTTTTGGTGTATTGTCCAAGGGGTGCCATGTTCTTGAAATCTATTGATACTTCAGGCCTTACAAAGGATGCTGAAACATTGTTCAACATATTTGATTCTGTTGTTCAAGAAATTGGTGTGGAATATATTATGCAATTGATTACAGATAATGCTTCTGCCTATAAAAAAGCTGGAAAAAAGTTACAGCAGAAGTATGGTACTTTATTTTGGTTTCCTTGTGCAGCTCATTGCATAAACTTGATGTTGGAGAATATTGCTAATCCTAAGTGGTTCCCTCTTGTTGATGAAGCAATTAAGAAGGAAAAAAAGATAACAAAGTTCATTTACAACCATGGAGTTGTTTTAGACTTGATAAGGCAGGATTTTACAAATGGAAGAGAGTTATGTCGTCCTGCAATTACAAGGTTTACCACTAACTTCTTAAGTCTACAGAGCATGCTAAGGTTCAAAAAAGAGCTTAGACAAATGTTCACTTGTGATAAATGGCTTTCATGCCCCCATGCTAAGACTGCTGCTAGGAAGGAGATAAGTAAAATTGTTTTAGAAGATTATTCGTTTTGGTCTCAATGCAAGAACATAGTGAAAGTTAGTGAGCCTTTAGTTAGAGTGCTTTGTCTTGTTGATGGGGATGAGAAACTTGCTATGGGGTACTTGTATGAAGCAATGGACAAAGTAAAAGAGGAAATAAAAAAATAAAAAAAAAAAAAAAAGGTTGAAGAACAAAGTTTCTTTGTATGGAAATTATATTAGAGTTATTGATGCTAGATGGGACAAATAACTTCATAGTCCTTTGCATGCAGTAGGTTGCTTTCTTAACCCTGAAATTTACTTTAGGCCTTCATTTAAAAGGCAAAATGAAGTTCAAAGAGGGTTGCTAAGCACTCTAATGAGGTTGATTCCCGATCCTGACATTCAAGACAAAATAAGTTCACAACTTGATGAGTACAAAAAGTCAATTGGTGACTTTGGCACATCACTAGCAATCCGCCAACGAGAGAGACTAAATCCAGGTAAACATTAATAATTTAATAGTATTTCCTTTCAATATGTCTATTTATCCTTTATAGTTGTTATTGTAAGATTACATGGGCAATGCTTATTTTACATTCTTATTTGTTATTGTAGTTTCATGGTGGGAGCAATTTGGACTTGGAGCTCCAGATTTACAATCATTTGCCATTCGTGTGCTAAGTCAATGTTGTAGTGCAACTGGTTGTGAAAGAAATTGGAGCACATTTGAATATGTTCATTCAAAGAAGAGAAATATATTAGAACATAAATGAGTAAATGATTTGGTCTTTGTCCATTATAATTTGAGGCTTCAAGAAAGGTAAATTTATCATCGTTACTCATATGTAAATGAAATGTACTTTCAAATAATTATAATTTATAAAATGTTACTAATGTTTAATATTCTCATTGGTAGGAACATTCAAAGGAATAAGTATGCATTGGATCCCATAAGCTTGGATAACATTGACTTGATGGGAGATTGGGTGGCTGAAGAACCTGCACTTCTTAATCCAGATGACATAAATTGGGATTGTCTTAATGAACCAGCAGCCGTAGTGAATGTGGAAGAGGATGCTGAACTTGAAACTATTGATGTTGATGACGATGATGATGATGACAACAACAATGAACATGGCTTGACAAATCTTGCAACGGGTGCTGTTAGTTCTTGTGGGAGTTCTTTTGATGATAAATTTGATCCTACTCTCATGGATGATGATGAGTAGGAGGAGTAAATCTTGTATTATTTGATATTTAGTTATTGTCTTGTTAATCTTCTTATTGTGTGATGTTAAATTGATGTTATATTGATGTTTAAGACTTAAGAGTTAAGACTAAATGATTTGTATTATTTGATATTTAGTTATTTATTTATTAGAATTTTCAATTTTATGTTCTACAAGAATATATATAAATTATTTTTTAGGAACCCCGAAACACCCTGAAACGATATGCCAAAATCAGCCGGTACCGAAATATTTCATTCCACTGGACAAACTGAAACGGGCTCCGAAACGGTATTAATAACAATGGAGGAAGCTGAGTCTGTGAGGCATCCTTGGATGATGACCCCTTTCTCCCAGCCACTAAATCCTCAAGGCCTCTCCTAGGGTTCAGGGCCATCTCTTCCTCTTCTGCGGAGCTAGTATCAACCCGGGCAACTACGAGTCTCGGAGAATGGGCAGCGAAAAGTCTGTCCAATTCCACTTCAGAATCCGAGAGCTCCACAGGCCTCTCTAGCACCCTTTCTTCTTCTTCTTCGAAGCGAAATTGGTCAATCTCGACCTCAAGAGATAAACGTGAGGAAGCTGTTTCCTCTCTCGAAGCAGCTACTTCTCAAGGGGAGCGTTAAAGAGGCAATTCAACTAGTGGAAGATCTCTCCGCGCCAAAAAACCAAGCACAGAAACGTCTATGCAAGCTAATCTGGGATCACCAGCACCAGCTCTTATTGCTTGGCCCGCATCCTGGTATATTCTTGACAAAGGCTCGTAGTCGAGTATTAAGTGAACGGCTCGCAGCTGCCTATCTTCACTTATAAACACTTCTGACCTCAGCAACTTGTTGAGACTCGGAATGTTGACCAAGTTGCTGAGGTCAAAAGTGTTTATAAGTGAAGACAAGGCAACTATGAGCCGTCCACTTAATACTCAACTTCGAGCCTCTATCAAGAATAGGCTCATAGTCGAGTATTAAGTGGATAGCTCACAGCTGCCTGTCTTCACTTATAAACACTTCTGACCTCAGCAACTTGTTGAGACCTGGAATGTTGACCAAGTTGATTCTCGAAGCAACGTGCCTTTTATCTGCAAAAACATTCAAGGAGGAAATCATGGTTAGATCGATGAAAATTATTATCAGAGGAAGGCAATGTTTTAAAACTGAAAGGAAATAAAGCAAAAAGGGCTAAATCCCTTGCCGAGGGACCTAATCCTAGGATACCCTACCTAGCTCTCCCTCCCGAGTTAGGCAGTAAAGACCGTCATATCAATCCCCGAAGATGATCAAGTAATCATCCTTCAAGCCCTTGTTGGACTTAGGAAGACATGATACCATTCTAACAGTGTCGGACCAAGACTTGAGATAAAATCCCACGCTGGCAAGGGAATGGCATTCGTACATGTGAACGACGTCATGCCATGTAAGCCCTAAATTCATCTGCTTGTTCAAAGCATCTACACTCCCTAAGACTCTAAATAGTGCCAATCCCCGAAAACGATCAGGTAATCATCCTTCAAGCCCTTATTGGACTTAGGAAAACATGATACCATTCTAATAGTGTCAGACCGGGACTTGAGATAAAATCCCACACTAGCAAGGGAATGGCACTTGTACATGTGAACGACGTCGTGTCATGTGAGCCCTAAATTCATCTGCTCGTTCAGAGCGTCTACACTCCCTAAGACTCTAAACAGGTTGGGAGTGCACTGGTGAGGACATAGTCTGTGGTTGATTAGGTAATTTATGGTTACTCTACCCATGGGAAGTGTCATTCCTCCCTCTATAAAGGCAATCATAGGAATGACAACTTCACCTTCTCTTCTATCTCTAAGAATTTGGTCTAGGGCACAATATTGTAGGGCTACTCTTTACGAGATGTGGTACCTAGCCCTAAAGCCTTCCATAGCAATGGAAGAATCAACTAGGTGCTTAAACCCACCCATTTGGTTAAGCTAAAGGGAAGTAAGTGAAGTTTTTAAGGAAAGGAAACGAAGAATAGAGGGCCGAGGAGAAAACGACCTAGAAAAAAAAAATAAAAACATACAGAAAGAGAACGAGTGACACTGCAGGAACTTCTTGAAAGTTTTAGAGTTCTTGAGAGTTTAAAAGTTCTTGAAAGTTTGAGATTTTTTGTAAAGTGAGAAAAATGAGCCCTCCAAGCGCCTTATATCGGAAGCGAAATTGAGTGGGAATTATCTCGCTCAAAATTCTAGGGAAAATGCTAGCGTAGGATCTGCATCTCACCGTAGAATACGAGGAACAGAGCACCGCCTGGAGCATTTAATGAGACATCGCGGGCTACAAAGCGTCAAGAACGGTTATGGGACACGCGAAAAGACACTTCCACGTGTGTAAACCAGAGAAATGAATGGTCTTAACTCTTAAAAATCAAAACCCCACTTTTTCTCCTCAAATAAGATGAAAAAACCAGAGTTTTTAGGGGCTATTGTAGGGATAGGGGTCCAAAGTTATATATTAAGCCTTGGACCTTGGCTGAGGATGTTAATTGGTCCGAGGACGAATAAACAATAGTGAGGGTGTTAAGTTCAGAGTCCCTTGAGTAACATGCAAGTGGAAAGGTTGGGAAATGTGGTCCAAGGAAGAGTGTCTCCTCGGATCACAAGGCACAGATCAAATGTACATCCTATCATTCGAAGTGACCTTCCAGGAAGCTCCATTGATAGGGACGTGCATTATTAACGTACTGGAAGGATGGGAGCTAGGAAATATCTAAGGAAAATCTGCTGCCACCGCATTGAATGTTCTGCAGCTAACTTTCTGGCCACATTTATGTGGAAAAGACCCATGAACAGTGCTGCCTTAGCTACCCCAACTCACAGAGGGACAGAGGGGGTGTCCGATGGGACAAACACTCAAGGAATGGCCTAGATGGTCAACAAATGGAGGGCCCCGATCATTAAAAGGGAAGTATATAATGTAAGAAACCCTTGAGGAAAAAAGAAGGAAAAAGAGAGAAAAAGACTGTAGTAACCAAGAACAAAATTTGTAGTTGAATTTGAGGATCAATACAAAGGAACCAATCTTCTCAGACTTCACCGAGAACGATTTTCTTAAGTTCAAACTTGCCTATCTTTATTTGCTTGTCATCAAGATCCATCCTGCTTGTTGACCAATTCACTAGAGCCCAATCCTTCAACCTATTTTCTACAAATTTATTGTTTTGGGCTTTTTGGGCCTAAGTCCAACCATCTTTTGGGCTTGGGATTCAGATCAGGTTCTTACATTAATTATTTTATATTTTTACTTGTCCCCATAACAAATTTCTAGTTTTACCACTATTGACCCC
The DNA here is from genome assembly GCA_023621385.1 of Quercus gilva. Taxonomy (NCBI): domain Eukaryota; kingdom Viridiplantae; phylum Streptophyta; class Magnoliopsida; order Fagales; family Fagaceae; genus Quercus; species Quercus gilva. The sequence continues at coordinate 40,733,570 of CM042477.1, forward strand.
CTAGAAAAAAATTCTAGAGCCACCACTGGTTATTTGATATTTAAAATAATAATAAAAACATTGTTCACTTGATGGATTATTTTATGAATAAAATCGAGGTGATATAATTACTAGTCTAAAAATATAATCTTCTCTAGATAACCTTATTCCAACTAGCTAATGTTGGGTGTTGTTGGAAATTAAGTTTGAGATTACCACTGTAAAGCCAACCTAAAAAGGAAAGATCAAAGAAACTTGTTGGTAGTGTGATGGGTAGTGTGAGCGACTAGGACACAATTACAACTCGATGATTAGTGCACGGCTTTGAAGGGCTCTTTGGTTTGGGCTCTACCCTAGACATGGCTTCGAGAGAATGCTACAAGCAATAAGCACAAAGACTAAGTAAGGGATCGCTACCTGGTTTTCGATCCAAACCCTATATACAAAGGTCAAACTGGCCCAAGCTAAGTGTTGATGGTACCTTCTTGAAAAGGTGTTAGGAGCCTATTATTACCGAACTACAGTTGGCCTTCACTCGTATTACAAGATTATCCTTAAATGAACATTACTAAGTAGGTATCACTAATCATACACTTGCACCCTAACCGTAAAATCTAAACTTGGAAAGGAAATCATAAAATTAAAACAAAGAATAAGAAAAACACAAAGTAAAATCTTCCAAAAATAATAGCTAACTAATCAAATTTTGAAATTTAAAGCTAATTGACTATCACCTTGTATGGAAAACCCTAAAAAAATAATTAATACAAGAACAACCCAGAAGAAAACTAGGAAGTGGTTCGGGTCATACCAGCTTACACCGGTGTTAAAGTGGCATACGCCCACCGTATGCTTTAGGAAGAAAGCCTAAACTTACATAATTCAAAGAAAATCAAACAAACAAGCATGTGACTGACATGTTATCATCAAAATACACAAAAACACAAAATAGAACATGTTAAATATAAAGAAGAACTATACGGTGCAGAATATGTATCATTGAGAAGATTCATGCTTCTTTCCATCTACAACCGAAGTAACTTTTATGATCTGCACCTTTGGTTAAATCAACTACGATAATTGTGTGTATTAATAGGAATAAAAATTTGTGAATTTATCTAGCATAAATCGAATCAAAAGATCATTAACTTGAAAACAATAATAATAGGAAAGGAACTGATAGATGGATCGTGATAGTTGGAGCTCAAGAATGATAGACTAGTTTTCTAATGATGAATAACCAGGAAACATAGCCAAACTTTCAAAGGTTTGACCCTACCACTTCATTGAAGAGAGAGAACCAAGTTTGAGATGAAACCAACATAGTTTTGGTATGGAATTTGGGGATGTCCTGAGATTTGAAAATGTGAGATGTAAAGGTGGTATCTATAGATTTATAGGGTCTGTGGGGTTGGTGAATGTTCTGGCCGGCTAGGAAGATGACCAGAATCAATCATCAAATGAAACTTTAGTGATTTTAAGGTTCTTGTCTCTAAGAGCATTAGTACCCGCACTGCCATATGCCATATGTCGGTATATTTTACCATAAAAACATTAAAAAAAAATATGCTTTATCCGGGCTTCTAATTGTAAATTTTTTTACAATACTGCTACAGTACTATCTTATATGTAAGATGGTACTATAACAGGCTTGTATATATTTTTTACTAATTTATTCTCTCTCCTTCATTAGATATCTCCCACTTTGTCTCTCCGTCTACCACATCTCTCTCTCTCATTTCTCTGGTTCTCTCTCTGTAGCAGTGTAGCCTCAATCCTCACTCGTGTGTTTGAGATCAGCGTGGTGGCAAGGCAGCTGGCACGGTTGAGATCGCTATGGTGGCATGGAGATCAGCACAATGGAGATTGGCGTGGAGACCAATGTGGAGAACGGCATAGAGATCGGCATAGAGACTGGCATTTGGTGGGTTTGGTGGTGGTGGCATGGTGGCCGGTTTCTTGTGGTTGTTGTGGAGGTTTCTTGGTGGTTCTTGTTATGGGTGTCCATCTGGATATAGGGTGGTGGGTTTTGATTTGGGTTTGATTCTGTCCTTTGATTTTCACCGTGGCTATGACTAGTGTTTGGTGGGTTTTTTAGTAGTGGTTTTATGGGTTTTATAGGTGGAGGTGGTGGTGGATTTTATGGGTTTTGTTCCCAGTGGTAAGGTGGGTTTTTTTCACAGTGATGATGGTCGATTTCTTGTGGCAGAGGTGGTGGTGATGGTGATGGGTTTTTTCGTGGTGGTGGTGATGGGTTTCTTGTGGCAGATGTGGTGGTGATGGGTGGTTGAAAGAGATAGTAAGGAAAAGATAATCAGAGTGATGGGGGGAGATGAGAGAGAGAGAGAGAGAGAGAGAGAGAGATTGGATTATGTTATTTTATTGGGTAGTATATATTATTTTAATGAGTTGAATAGAAAAATAAAAGTTAGGATGTTAGGTGTGTTGTAAAATGGTATGGTATAATAAATAAAGTAGCTTTTAAGATGGTAAAATAAAATTTTTTGAAAAAACCGGATGTGATTGCTTAATAGCATATGCTACTTTCACTTGATTGATTGTATTATTGTTTCCATGTGTACTAATAAATGTGTGCCATGTGTCCAAAACTTTTTAAAATAAAATAGTTCAGTCCAAGTCAAACACCACATCAGCAATCATTTATACCACGTAGAATATAAACTAATGGACATATACAAATTGACGTAAAGTAAAACGTTTTGCAAAATTTAGAAATGAAAAACAAACTTTTAAAATTTTTATCTTAAAAATATTTTTCTTTTTCTTTTTTTTTTATAGGACCTTAAAAATCTTTTTGATGATACTATAGTTGGACGTTAAATTTAAACCTTAAATGTCTATCTTGAAAACACTAGAAAGCCAATTAAGCTACAAAGCTCCTATTATATTAAAAATCTAACGGTAAAGAATAATAAAACAGTAATGATCCTGTTTGGTTTCCTCATAACTCATATCTAATAACTCATATCTCATTTCTCATAACTCATAACTCATATCTAACTCCCTATTTCCTTCTAACTCATTCTCACCGTGTTCGGCACCCCAAATCCCCTTGGTTTTCTTTCTAGAAAAAAAAAATATATTTTAGCTTACTTTGTGGTATCCGCTAGTCAAAACATCTCCTTTCCCCTTCTCTTCAACACCTGTAGGAGTCAAACTATCATTTTTCTCTCCCCACAGAAACCAAACTCACAAGAACCGAAGAAGCCAAACCCATAGGAACCCACACACACTCGCTTGACTCTTTTTCCCCAAACCCACAAATCGACGGTTGTTTCTCTCTCCCCTATAGTGTGTATTCTCTCTCTCTCTCTCTCTCTCTCTCTCCTTAAAGGTTTGGTAGGATTTTATTTTTTGGGCTTTAGGTCGATTGAGTTCAAACAAAGGGCCAAAGAGTCATTAGGGGCAACTAGTGCTTTCCAACTTGAGTAAGACAAGTCACCCTAGTAGGTCCCATTTTTGTATGTTTTGTTAATCATTGGGAGCAACTAGTGCTTTCTAACTTGAGTAAAGCAAGTCACCCTAGTAGATCCCATTTTTGTATGTTTTATTAATGTTTTGCCACTAAACTTATTTTTTTCTCATAACTCATTCTCACCTTTATGAATGATTAGTTATGGGGTTGGAAAAAAAATTTAAGCAAAATAATACATGGAAAGCCCACAAAAAACAAGATGAGTGATAGAAACCAAGTGATCTAGCCTAAACCAAACATAGCCCTTTTTTTTTTTTAGAGAGTTTTAACCTATGGTTTTCGCTCTTAATAATAGCTCTTCATCATCAGACCAAGATATCAATCAGTTTTTGATATAGACAGAAATTGAACCTCAAATCTCTTATTCAACTATCAGAGATTTTACCATTTAAGCTAACTGAAACACACAACATAACCTTATTATTTAGCTATTTTGTTATGTGTTTTAGGTTGTGTTGAGTACCACATAAAATATTTTTCAATTGTAAACCAATTTTTGCCATATGTGCCTTTATTTTATAGTCAACAAAAAAATAATTTCCGGTTGACCAACATTTTTCACTGCCCAAACACCCATAAATACAGAAAAAAATTTCAGAAAATCAATTTCCTTCAAACCAAACAAGTCTTCTTCCTTAAAAGGCTGTATGCGAAGGGATCTAGAATTTATTGGCAAATATCATCCAAAGTATTGAATCCGTACAAACTCTAAAGGAACAAAAAGCTGAAGATAAAGGTAATCAAATTAGACTCTGATAATCAAACAATCAACTCACACAGATATCTTGAACGGGAAGAAGATTCTGCATAACCGGACTAACATTTAAATGCCATTTAGAAACATAGAAATTTGCACACAACCAGCTGTGAGAAAGCTCAGAAGCTTGTAAGGCATGGAACAAAAAACCAAATGTAAAATCTTCATATCCCTTCATGTCATGATACAGGGGAAAAAACAAACAACCCCCAGAGGAACCTCATTTCTAAGTTTCTAACCTATGTATCCACACAGAAAATTAACTCAACAGTAATTGGGAAAGGGAAGGAGGAAAAAAAAAGTCTCATCAATATACCAAGCCGAAAAAAATTAATAATTTATAAAAAAAATTAAAATAAAAAGCTAATGTCCAATTTTTTGACGAGCTGTTGTAAGTCTTGTAACGAGCACAACCTTCACTTTCTAGTTTGAACTCCTCGTGGCTTGCTTTTAACCTCAGACTCCTGGATCCAAAAAAAAAGTAGCACTTTTCACCAGGGTGTTCCGAAGGATAGACAAGCAGTTTATAAAACAAATTATATACACTTTAAAACATACAGAATTACAGATGAATATACCTGTGGCAGATGCAGGAAAATGTTGGTCTTTGCTGTTGCTGGATTGTGATTTTCTGCACCCTTACTCCAGTCATAGCATACCTTCAGATAAAATAATAATGATAAGAAATTCAGTTCCAACTTCCAACTTAAATAAAACAATAAAAGGAACAAAAACTATTGCATTCCTTAGCCAATTTACAATAATATGTGCTTTTGGCAAACAGTTATCGGGCCAAAAGTGTCCATTATTCAGTTGAAAGAACTATAATAATCTCCATGAAAGTTTGGAGCCCAGATATTGACCCTATCAGCTAGATCTGATTCAACCAGATCTCTTCCATACCACAAACGTTATCCCAGGACTTGAAAGGGTTCTCAAACATATTAATCTAAATGCCAGCTGAATAGACCACTCCAAGCAACTCATTCTAAAAGCCATTATTTTATTTACCATCCTTTCAAAAAACATATCCAGTTTGAGAGAGAGAGGGCGGTATAGCCAAAACATGATATACTCGAAATTTTAGTCAAGAATTAACTAAAAAACAAAGAGTTGACATCGGTTGGTATGGATTGGCAAAATGTGCATATTACGTTGAATGTGATTACAATGCACCAAATATATTCATCAAGATGAGCTGCATGATTCAATGAATATAATTATTATTATTATTATAAAAAATATGGGTTTGGTTCAAATTACACCTGGTGTAACTCTAAACAATATTACACCACTCATTTTTTTTTAATTAGATGCGAATATTGACAAATCCACCGTTAGATTACATTATCTTCGTACATTCTTCATACTTGCAAAATTTCGAGGTGATCAAAGATTAATAGCCATGTCATCAATCAATTTTTAAAATTCAAATTTTTGTAGTTTAAAATAATTTAAAAGATGAGTTTATAGATCAAATGATAAATGGCATCCGATTGATATGAAAATTGATATACATGTTAAGAACATATAAAACATGTAATTCAACGGTTGGATTTTCAAAATATTAATTCAATAACAAGTTATTGAGCGATGTAACATTACTTAGAGTTACACTAGGTGCAACTTGAACTCAGCCTAAAAAATATATATATTTAGTTATTGTTAAATTGCTGATTGTCCAAAAAGTTTAAACTATTAGAATATGGTAAATTTAGTCATTTACCCACACAATTCTAACACTTCCCCTCACGTGTGGGCCAAAATTACCTTTTAATAGGTGAGGCCCAACATATGGGAATTTAAATGGAAGGTAGAGTGGAGAAGATAGGAATCAAACTCAAGATCGAACTCAAGATCTCATGCTTTGCTCTGATACCATGTTAAATTACCAATTGTTCTAAAAACTTAAACTATTGAGATATAGTAAATTTAAATTATTTAATCATTTAACTATATACTTCTAACACTCCCCTCCCTCAAGTGTGAGGCAAAACTACATTTTAATAGGTGAAGCCTAACACATGGGAATCTAAATAAGAGGTAAAGTGAAGACAGGGATCGAACTCAAGACCCCCCGCTCTGATACTATGTTAAATTACCAACTGTCCCCAAAGTTTAAGCTATTAAGATATGATAAATTTAATCATTTTCCCACACAATTCTTACTGTTATTATTATTATTTTCAAAACAGGATCTTTCATTAATTTCAAAGACACCTACAACATGATAACGGAAGCCCAACTTACACATCTTGCAAATATTGGATAACCCTTTTATCATGTTTGTATGGAACAAAGCTTGACTTCAAACATATTTTGAGCTTTCTTTTCCAACTCATTACATGGCGATTTATAACAATATTAATGTATATTATTTAAACAAGTCACATGACTCATTAACAACATCACGTGACTAAAATTACACATGGTCTTGGTCTCTTCAATTGCCACATAGTAGGTTGGAAAAATATAGATCCAAACATGTTTGAGCCAAACTTTTTCCATTTGTATGTGAATGTTTCCAAAACAGAATGCTTCAAAGATATCTACAACATGATAATGGCAGTGCTACTTATACATCCTGTAAATATTGGATAACCCCTTTTAAACATTTCTAAGAAAAGGTCTCTGTGTGTGTGTGCACGTGCGTAAACTGTGCACAAGTGCATAAACTGTGTGCATGTGCATGCGCGCACACACGAGAGAGAGAGAGAGAGAGAGAGAGAACTTCATGAAATTCACACATTATGTTGATAACAGATGACACTTAATGAGAGAGGGAGAGAGCGAATGTCTAGAAACTGAATCATTATTGATTATAAGAAAAATGAAATGAGGCATACCGCGTACGCAAATATTGAACCATCATTGTTGAAAGTACTGCAGGGTATGGGTTGACTGCACCTTGCCATGGCCTGAAAAAAAAAATGTGTTGCAAAGATATACTTTAGCTATTTAATCCACAGCCATGGCCTGGAAAAAAAAAAGTTGTGTTCAAAAGTTGTATTGGATTCCTTTTTCTTTGGCCTGATATTGTACATTAGATTCAGGATAATATTATATAGGTCAGCAAAAAATGTTTGTGTGATTTTGTGTGCACAACAAACAGACATTTTGCTTGTGAAACAATAATTGACAAAAGCATCTGTATTCAGTTTAGAATTAAGAAGATAAAACCTTAACTTCATTGAAAAGCAGTAAAACCATGAAAAAAGGTTCAAATTTGAATTGAGCTTATCTGAAGATACCTTGAGTCTCTGTTTACTGTCTTTGTCCCAGAAATTAAAAGCACCATCAGACCCTGCAGTTGCAAAAGTGTGATGCACCTGAAACAGAGGGTTAGCATATAAGAATTTAAGCAGGCAGCAGATCAACATAGAGATAGCACCAAACAGACATATATTTCCACTAAACTTGAGGAAATAGAGCTACATCTAATGAAGATTCAAGTTGTCAATAAAAGTACAAGCTATCGAATAAATAATTTGCAAGGAGATCAAATGGAAATACAGTATCTTACAGGATGAAAGTTTAGAGAGTTAACAGAGTATATCTCATTTCCGTCTCTATGGCATTTGAAAGTAAAGTTTTTAGCTTGCTGTGACTCATCAAGGTGGTGTACACCAACCCTTCCCTCTATCGAGCCAACCTAGACACAAAACAACACAGATTCAATTATCCTGAGAATCCACTATAGTCCAAACCAGAATAATACTGGGAAAATCTAATCAAAGCAGTTGACAAATACTAATAAATGTGGAAAAAAAATGTGAGGTGCAACAAGACATTAAATTAAGAAACATGATACCAGTAAGCACATTTGCACATATTCAGAACACAGAAAAGAAAATTTTTGACAACAGAAAGCAAGAGATAAATAAGACATTTTTGTGAATGTGGAAAGATGACAAAGCCAAACTTGACCAAATAAAGGGGCACTTTTGAAATCTGGGATATGGTACAAGCAAAAAGATCATGTCAACCAGAAAATTGAATCATTTAATGAGTGATTTAGATGTTATAACAATTTTCAAAGGTTACTATAGGTGCATAAAATACTTTGAATGCTCAGAATGAACTACTTTTGACCAAAAGTAGATCTTTAATTTAACATTAACTGTAGTATTGTGATCAGCTGGCTGCAATTCATATTTGGTTCATTTTTTATAATAATAATAATAACAATAATAAATAAATAAACATTTTAAAAAGTTCAAAAAAGCATGCTTTGAGCTTATTGATAAAGCTCCAAAAGGCAAGCTTTAGGCGCACTTCTTCAAATGTGCCCAACTTTAGAGGCAAAAAGCACTGGGCCTTTGGCGTTTCATTTTTTTTTTTTTTTTAATATACGCAAATTGGAAATTAGAATATTGATGCCTAGGAACGAACTAGGGACATTTCACACTTAAAAGTGCGCTTTTACCAACACTGGATATTAAATTGTGGTTCCAGTATAGCTTCTAAACCACTGGAGCAGTTGGATTTGGTGGCAAAAGGGAATGGAAGAGAGAGAGAGACAGGGAAGCATTTTTAATTTTAAAAAATAAAAAGAGAAATTTTCTTTGCTTTAGGGTAATTGAAATAAAAAAGAGCACATATCTTTAATCGGAAGAAACCACAAAAGATAAACAAAAGGATGAATTAAGTACGTGGTCAAGTTGCATCTCCTAAGCTTTGTGGTATGGAGGGTGCACAAGGATGGGGATATAGGTTTTGATCCTAGCTTAAGGTTCTATGTTTTTCATCCCACCGGATGATGTTTGTTAAAAAAATTTCCTTGAAAAGCACCCCGATCCATTTGACAGGGTCATGGCCTCAATTTTCATTTTTACCCTTTCTGATAATTTGAAATTGGGGGAGGGGGATTTGAACCTAAATGTCTCCATTGGTAACACCAGGAGATGCCAACTAGTAGAGCTACAACTCTTGGAAATTTTTATTTTCACCCTTCCAATATTAAATTTGCTAGAATTTACATGATGTTAAACACATCTAAAGAATTCCAATTGAAAAGTCGTCCAACTCAAAATTTCCATCTAAATGCTCTCAGTTTGTGGTTACTTTTTAGCTAGGACCTTGTACATGGTTGTGCGACCTCTTATGCTAAAATAGACTGAAACTCAGTGGTATGGCCTCAGTTTGTGGTGGTTAATTTTGGTAAGGACTTTGTATGTGGTTCTGACACCTCTTCAGCTGAAAGTTTTAAAACTCGCTGATATTGCGTAAGATTTTATGTTGCTTGATTTGATATACAATTTCATAAATAATGGATTTCCATTTTCACTTCTAATTTTCAGGTCTTGTGACGCTACATCTTTGGAACCTCATTCCAAGATATTCTGTCAGCTGATCTGACAAGTTTCAGGAAGATAACCTTTTCGATGTTTGCAGCACTTCATAGAGACACTAAATATAAGATAAACCAGATGAAAAATGCTCTAAATGCTCAGATATTAATTTTGCACTAAAAAAAGACAAGCATGACACATATCTATTTATAACTCTCGTATAGTTTGTAGCTAAATCTCTTTCACAACATGTAACATATTTAAGTCTCCAAGGTTACCATGGGACAGTCAAGCAACTAAAGCATGATCACAACATGTAGTATATTTAAGTCTCCATGGTTACCAAGGAACAGTTAAACAAGCCATGATCAAGCACAAGCCATGATCAAGCACGGTGAAGACAGCACCAACACGCTTTTCATGCAAGTGAACAATTAAAATAAAATCCACAACCTTGAGGGGAAAAACAAACCCCTGGCATAGAAAGGTACCAGATCACAGACTGCATATGAGGAAGAAAAGATTGTGTATTCAATAGATTACAAGACAATATAGGCAATCCCAGAAAATTCTCAAGCTCCTACCCTAGATAAGACCCTAATTGAACCACAAACAATCAGCCTCAATTCCCTAACCTATCAATGTCTAAATTCAAACTCCACTCAGAAAAATATGCTCTATCAACTATTTGTGAATCTATATAGAGCAGACTAAGAACAAAGTTTTCATTTTTCAACAAATACATTACACTGTCCATATTGGGAAAGTAGAGAACATCCAACAATACAGAATTATCAAAATAAGGGAGTAGAAGATTGAAATGTCAAAAGTCAACCATTAAGAAAAGGTAATAATAATAATAATCATAAATAGACAATATAAACTTAATGTTTGCATACCAAGAAACCTTGCTGATCTGGAAAGGCAGCAACACATCTTGTCTGGTACTTTAGAGGTGAAGTGATTCTCTTGAACTCAGTCTGTTGGCATTTGGACCCATGATTAGACTTGAAAATTGAAAGCAAAATAAAGGGAACATAAGACAATGAGCACTCTCAATGACTCAAACACAGTTTACATTTGAAATTTCACGGAATCTCAACCATTTGCTCATTATTATGTATGTTAGAATTGTGTGGTTAAATGATTAAATTTACCATATTCCAATAACTTAAGCTTTTGAGACAATCGGTAATTTAACATAATATCAAAGTAGGAGGTCCTGAGATCGAACCTTGTCTCCTCCACTTTACCTCCCATTTAAAATCCCACGTGTTGGGTCTCACCTATTAAAAGGTAGTTTCAGCCCACACGTGAAGGAAAGTGTTAGAATTGTGTGGTTAAATGATTAAATTTACCATATCCCAATAACTTAAACTCTTGGGACGATCAATAATTTAACAATGTACATATATACTTTCTAATAACAATACAAGTACAAAACTAGGACATCTGTAAATCCCATGAAGAGGCATTACAAGGCCATTGTAAAATTCAACTCCTTTTATACTGAAGCTCAGAGTTCTACTTGTGCTTATTGAAACAACAAAGAAGTTACTCAACTCGTATCACCATGATGCAAACCACAAAATACTTCGTAGTTTAGTTTCTGGTATAAAGAGACAGTAAACCAATAGAAACGAGAAACGGCAAAGAAACCTATTCCATTCCTAAAAGGGACACGCATATGGGAAGAAGAAGAAAAAAAAAAAAAACTGGTCATGCCCAGTTCACAAAGCTTCCAAATATTTATCAAAGATGTAAACCAATACCAGGTATAAAAGTTTATGTCAACAAAATATACACATTTCCAAAATCACACTTGTGCAATGATTAGATGATAAAGCCACCAATTTGTTGAACCATAAAAGCAAACAAAGAAACATGCCAACCAAAATAATGTATCATATTTTGTCTGTGGGACTCACAAGAATCCTTAGCAACAAGAAATGAGGAAGCACTTGTGAGTTGTGCTGCTAGAATCCGCAAATAATATGCAAGGAGTCATGGTCATAAGATTAAAATTCCGCATCCAACTTCTGGAGGTTATGAAAAAAACAATGCTCTAGCCTTTTAGGGTGTTGATACAAAAAGGTCTCTATACTGCATAGAAACCATTTCTCTTGCTCTAGCACTTGTGAGCATCTCTCTTAGTAGCTACAGACCAATTGGGTTTTTCCTGTGTTTTCAACCCAAAATTTTCTTTTTTCACAGCAGTCTAAGGAATGCAGTAAAAGCTAAAGAAAGTACTGAATAATGACTATCAATAGTGCCTCAAATCTATTCAGAAAAATAAATAAATGAAGTAGTCAATCACAAAAAAAGGTTTTGCTAACAATAGCAAAAAGTAATGTCACATACAGTGAATCGATTAGCAGCTGATAATTTTTTAATAATAACAAGTTGGAAATACAAATTTGAAGCCAGGACCCTCCACCCTATCATGTTTTCTATCAAGTCCAAACACATGCACACAGAATCAATTATTCATTGGGAGAATGGGGTGTGGAGAAGAATCAATGATACATTAGAACACTTAAAAACAATAGCAAATTGAATTTTAAGGGTCAAAAAAGACCAAAAATAAGACTATCCAATCAGCTAAAGCTAGAAGTTGATATAATGATATCCCCTAATACTGTGTAGATACCCTTACACGATCACATTGTAGACGCCTAAATCTACATATCAAAAGTAGACAAAAAAGGTTCTCAAACTTGATCAAACTATAAGTGCAAAACATTACTGCCAGACTTACAAAATGTTGTTTTGTAATAATGAAGCATCTGATTGTCAAATAAAGATGCTAGAAAATCATTATTGGCTCATTTCATTAGATGAGAATGTTACCTGAGGGTTCTGCAAGTTGAAAACTATCAGATTGCGATCTGCAGTGCCAACAACCATCAGGGGATGCCGCACTGCAAAAGAATAACAGCGGTCAGGGAGTTGTTGAGTATGCACCGGATTTGACTGCCTTGTATCCCAGTACCTAATAATTGGAAGGAAACCAACAGAACAATTAGCAGTCAAGGGCACAAAAGCATCAAGTTGCAAAGATAATAGATCAAGAGCATGCAAAACTATATATAGTGCAAAAGAAACCATATGTTGGATAATTATGTCAAAACTACTGAGTTCCAAAATATGTTCAAATATATAGTATAAAATATTGCACAATTAGCAAACAAAATCAGTAAAAACCACACCTATATCACCCAAAACAAAAGAAAACATTGTACTTTGGAATGTGTTCGTCCACAATGTAACAGAAAACTGATGAAGAAAAGATGATCTTTTACATGTTACCCTACAGTGATATGTAATAAAGCAAGGGGAAATGGAAACTGACATCCATCTTCCCGCTATAATCGAATCATTCTTAGTTGTTACTTCTCAAAAGATCTTCTCATAAATTAGATAGGTAACCACAAAAATTTTCTTTCCTTTAAGTAGCCATTGATTATTCATACTAACGTATATAAAAAAGGAGCACAATTCCAAGGTTCCTACTTAGAAGCGACCATTAGGTTTAAATATGAGCCAACCATGGAAATTAGTTAAATAACCACCATATGATCATTCTTCTAGTAAATGGCCATGATTTTTTATTGCACAATTTTATCTAAAGCAACATAAATAAGGGGCACTTAGTGTAAAAGTATGATGGCTTATAAAATAAAGTAGACTCATCAAAGCAAACGTAAGCATTAAACCCAAAATTAAACAAAATTGCCTAATAAAGATATCTCGGGGATGTAAATGCAAAGAGGAATTGATATTTTACTTCAGGGTCTTGTCCCAGCTTCCTGTAACTAAGAGGTTCATCTCTGGAATCCATGCAATTTCCTTAATGGGTTCATCATGCATGGCCACCGTCACTGGTTGATTACCAGACAAAGGCCACATTTTCGCTTGCTTATCACAGCCCCCAGAAAAGACAGTTGTTCCATCATCCTTCCAAGCCGAGCACAACACCTTAAGGAGAAAAAAATCAAAGCAAATAATTATTGCCATTCAGGATTCCGAAACAGACCAAGAAGCTAATAGTATATGTTAGTCTTACCGGTTGGTCGTGAGCTATTGAGGCCTTGGGTGTACTGCCTAAAGCAGCCCCATTTTGCATTATCTCCCAACATCGTACCTAAAAAATCACAACCATCAGAATCGAATAAAGGATTAGAGAGACGAAACATTAGCAACATGACAATGATGTTAACAAATTAACCAACTGAACAAACCTGGTTATCCCAGGACGTAGCAACCAGGTAATTGGCCTTGGGACTAAAACAAAGGCTTGAAACTGAATCACTAGGAGGTTGAGCCACCTAAATTTGAAAATACAGAAGCAGTTAAGCTCAATGGTTAAGAATATTACCAAACTAACAGAATCGGAAACAAATACGCTTAAATTAAGAATTTACAAAGCACAACAAGAGCAATATTTGTATAATTCAACCAGTCAGATACATTTTATATGTTCAGCCAACACAAACAAACTAATCTGACTACAAATTTTTCACTTCATAATAACATAAAGGCTTTAAATTCACAAAAAAAAAAAGATCCAAAACCTAAGGCTCAGAACGCGTAATAAAAAGCTGTAATAGTCCCAAAAGTCACTGAATTTTACATAATCAAAAATTCAATTTAAAAGCAGTGCATTAATTAATTCACAGATTAATATTATATATATATATATATATATTGATTTTTTCACTACAAGAATCATTAAAAAAAAAAAAAGATTTTAACTTCCAAATTTGTCTATGAAAATAAATTCATACACAATTAAAGTTAAAGAAACATTAAACAAACTAGCAATTAAGCACAAGATTTCAAATTTTAATTATTAAAAAAAAAAGAGCAAAAAATAAATAAATAAATAAAACTTGGAACCTCAAAGGATTTATTCGGATTTGTATTCGTGGTCGCAGCGGCTCCAAACGCAGCCATTTAAAATTACTACAAAATCAAAATCAAAATTTAGAATCGGAATTATTAGTTAAAGAAAAAATAGAAATTGAAAAATATGGATAAAAATCAAAATGTATCAGAGCGAGATACCTCAAGAGACTACGAGAGAGAGAGAGAGAGACAGAACTCTTTCAAAATTAGAGGGAAACAAAATTGAAACGACTGGTGGCTGAGAGAGAGAGAGAGAGAGAGAGAGAGAGTATTTATACTTAGAAAAAATTTCAGTTTAATCCCTATATTTTAAGAGGGGTAACAAATTAAACCCTCAATTTAAAATAAAAAAATAAAAAATCAAACACTAAGGTTTCAAATTGTGCAGCAAAGGACTGAAGTGACCTTTACCAAAAAAAAAAAAAGGACTGAAGTGACCTTTACCAAAAAAAAAAAAAGGACTGAAGTGACATATTTATTAATTAATTAGTTCAATAACAATAGAGTTGGGGGATTGGTGTTGGGGCCTCTCAGTCCCAGTGCGATGACAAGTCACTTCTTGCGGGATCGAGTTCGGAATTAATAGTCTCTTTCTTTCAAAAATATTTACACAATATGTCTATGACTTCGCAAAACCAAAACCAACAGTTGTTACTTTTAAAACTGAGCAAAAAATCAACCCCAAGTCTTACCGGCGGGCGGCGGCCTTGATATCTCTCCTTTTCTCTCTTTCCAGTAGTGACCGTGGACAATTTTTTTTTTTTTTTTTTTTGAGAGACCGTGGACAAATTTGTTCGGGGTTTAATTTGACTTAAGTTTTATATATATATATATATATAAACTTCAATTTTATTCAACCAGAAAAAGCAAAACCCTAGGGAGATTATCCTTAGAAAAACTAAACCCTAATTTGACATAGGGTTTAAGGTGAGTTGGAATTCTCCTTTTTATTTTTTTTTTATATAAAATAAGAATAATGCTAGCGATACATACTATTTTATAAAAAAATTTACAAACTGCTAATGTGGTGAATGATTATTGGTAAATGAAAAAGTAATATTAATGATAAGTCTAGATAAAAACCAATAAGATATTGGTCACATTAACATTTTGTAAATATATTGTAGAATAGTTTGTACCTGTAGGGTCAATTTTTTATGGGTCAAGTACAGACTTTATAGACTCAGCCCAATGAACCCCGGACAATAAATTTGTAGAGAGTGGATTGAACAACTGGGCTGGAAATGGATTCAGTAACGATTCAAACAGACGAACAAGGAACAAGATGGTGTTCAGATTAGCATTCAGCAGGAATCCTCTTGAATCCAAAGAGGTTAAAAGTTTACAGACTTAAATAAAATACAAATTTTCTCCCACCACACTCTGTGAGGCTTATTCCCTTTATATATACTCCTTCCTCCTCATCTTCATCGTCCACTTGTTCTTCATCTAAGCGTTCACTTGTTCTTTATCTAAGCGTCCACTTGAGTACTAGTCACATCAGAAATTTGCTTTAGTTTGTCATGAGTGGTGGTAGTTGACGTTACACTGTTCAAGTGTCTTCTCCACATAAATGTGGCCAGAAAAGTTACTGCAGTGCATTAAATGCGGTGGTAGCAGCTTTTCCTTTAAGATATTTTATGTTCTTCTCTCCCTTAGGCGTGCCCAGAGCTCACTCTTAACCGTGGAATCTGCTGGGAGGGTTGTTGTGGTTTTCAATATATTTACTTGATCAAGTTCTCCAGCGATCCGATGAGTGGAACCTCTTCGGACCAACAGGCTGTCTTCGGACGCAACATTCCTCCTTTCTCAAGTGCATTTTCACCAAACGAACTGTGCTGATCTCTTTTACCTCTTCGGACAAAAGGTGATATTCAAATCAGGCCCCAGGCCCAATACGTGGCGTTGGGCTTTCTCACCCACAATAGCCCCTCAAAATTCTAATTTTTCCCTCGTATCCGAAGAGAAAAAATGGGATTTTGATCTTTTGCTAAATAAAAGTATTGAATCTCTAAATCCACACGTGCGTAGGTGCATAAATTTAGGCGCTTCTTTATTGCCGCTGTTGTTGCACCGTTTCCGAGGCGCCATTAATTGCTCCAAGCGGCATCTTGTCTACGGAATCCAACGGCACGCTACAAATCCAACGGACGCGATTTTTCTCAAAATTTGGGCGGGATAAATCCCACCATTTTGCCTACCTCTATATAAAGCCCCAGAGGGGGTTATTTTCCCTCACTTTGCAAATTTCAGACTTCTCAGGGAACTCAAGCATCCACGCTCACGAAGCCTCTCCGGTCATCAACTCCAACTTGTCCCAGAATCAGTTACAATCTTCCTACGAACCTAAAGGCCATTCTCCAATTTGATTCCGCGTAAGTTCCTAACTTAAGATTTTCGTATTCTTTTCAGTTTGCCTCTTCGGCCATTGGATATTCGTTCCTCGCTATCTTAACTGAAAATGGGTAGGTTCAAATATCTGGTGGATAGTCCTTCCTAGATAGAGAAGTTTAGGGCGATGTATCGCATTCCCCAGGACGTGGGCTTAAGATATTGCTCTACGGAAGGGTTACTAATAAACCGAAAGGAGGGCAAAGTTGCAATCCCCATTATCGCCTTCTTGGAAGGAGGGATGACCATCCCCATGGGTCAGGTCACTAGAGATTATCTTCGAAACCATAGACTTTGCCCTGAGTAATGTGCGGCTAACGTGTTTAGGATTTTAGGAGCAGTCGACGATCTGAACCATCATATGGGGTTGGGGCTCACCTGGCTTGACGTGATACACATGTACGAATGTCGTACCAAACAAGGGTCGGGGTACTATCTTAGATCCCGATCCGATGAAGTCAGACTCCTCTCTTGTTTTCCCAAGTCTAACAAAGGGATGAAAGACGACTATCTGATCGCCTCGGGGGCGTAGCATGACGGGCTTCATTGCCCCACCCAGCCAGGAGAGCTAGGTGGGATATCCCTTATATAGGTTTCCCAACGATAAACTTAAGGTTTTTGTTTTCAATAATCCGGCCTTCTCTATCACGTTTTAAGTTTTCTGACAGTTCTATTTTGATGTTACAGATAGGAGACATGTTGCTCCTCGGCTGAGCCTTACAAACACCGCAGCACTTAATTTCCTTCTTCGGTCAGAGATCTTCACAAGCGAAGACGGGCAAGTTAGGGCCGTGCATCTTATCCTTGGCTATACCCCGAAGACAAAGGATTTCCAGCCAATCGGCAACGCGATAACACTTGGAGACCACTGCCTTAATCGCATCGACGTTGCTCGGAAGGATTTTTTGGCTCCATTTGATCTCGCCCCTGTGCCACATCCAAACCCACAGGGCATTCCGTTGCTCGTCCAGCCTGTTCAGCAGGTCCCTCTTCAGCCGGCAGAAGAGGGAGAAATAGTAGCTTCTTTAACCCGTTCGCTTGATGAGCAGATTGACCAGTTTAAGTTCGAAGGGGAAGCTTTGGAGGAAGTTCAAATCTTGGCCACCGACGAGGGGATTGATAGGCAATCAGCTGCTCCCCTACAGAGGATAGAAGTGCCTGACTACTCCTCTGAAGAAGACATGCAGAGTTTAACAGACCTAATGAAGAATAGAAGGCCGAAAGCTGTGACCAAGGGTACAGGTACATCCCAGCCCACAGTCAATCTTCCCCCTCCTCCCCCTCCTCCCCAAGCTCCTACAGATCTCGGCCTAAAGCCACTGCCGAATCTGAAAAAGAAGAGGGTCGTAACGGAGACTGAAGAGAGAGAGGTGGCACCTCCGAAGGGGCCCAAGCAGCAAAAAACGACCCACGACACAAAAGGCAAAAGGGCCTCGTCTACTGAGACTAGGGAAGAACCCTTAGCCGCAGACGTGCGGCGAGGAACTCGGGTATGGTCCCCGAAGCTGACATTGGATGGTGCAGCCATTCCATATGATGCCTCCCTCAGAAACTATGCTGGAGGGAAGGACGGACACATTGCAGAGGCACTACAGCAGCCTCTGCTCCTTCCGCAGGACATGGAGTCCTACCGGCGCTTTAACCAACAGGAGCTCTTTCTATCCCTCAAAAGGGATATAGCCATGGTAAGAGAAGTGACACTCTCTCTCAACTCTTGTGTGCGTTCACAACTAACATAAAATTCTTCGTTTGCCACGCAGATTGCCCAACAAATTTACGTGGCTGAAGAGTGGAATAAAAAGAAACACATTGAAGTGCAAGCAGTGGCCCATTCTCGGGCGGAGGCCGAGAAGGCATTGGGCAGCGTAAAAGACGAGTACGCCCACGTCTCTGAGCAACTGAAGGAGGAGACGAAGGCAAGAAGGAGTTTGGAGGCAGGCCTGAAAAGTGCTGCAAAGCAAGCTGAAGACCAACGCTAGAAGCTGTACACTACTGAGATCAATCTGGAGACAGAGAAGGCGTTGGTAAAAGATCTTCGGGCCGAGCTTAACAAAGCTAGGGATTCTGCTAAATTGGCCAAAGAGGATGCTCAATTGGCCAAGGAAGCAGTTGAGGCTGAAAAGCAGGCTGCCTATATGCTGGGGGTGCAAGAGACCCAAACGAGGCTGACCGAGGAGTTTGCAAAGGTCTGCAGGGAGTACTGCGACATCACGTGGGGCAAAAGCCTTGTGCGGCTGGAGTCCCCCCAGAGTCTGCCTTGAGGCAGCCTGGGAGTGTTTACTACCACCCTGACATCTGCGACCTGCCAGATACCTTAGAAGCTTTATCGGCCGGCCAAAACCTTCCAGACCCAGCTGAGACAAGCCAGGCACCTCTTCAGATTGGTGATGCGGGCGATCCGTCAAAGACTGACCCAGTGCCTCAGAAGAAGGCTTAGGTGTTTAGGGGATACGTTTTTTTGGTACTTGTAATAGTTAGGCCCCATTGTCTTTTGCCTTGTAACAAAGTTACTTCTCTTTAATCAATGAAATGGCTTATTTTGTCTTTACTGCTATTATGTTACATGTTAGGATGCATCATTACAGCGAATAACATCAGTTTGATAAAAAGGAATCACTCGACACCACGATTTTGTCTTAAATGTGATAGTAGCAACTGCATGGACCAAGTTAATTGGCGAAAGCAACTTGGTCCGAGGATTGTAGACAGTTGAGCTCAAATTTAAACACTTGGGAAAATTGTAGGCCTAACCATCATACTATGCTGACGATTTAGACAATCATACTTAGGAAAAATTGTACGTGGAGGGGGGGGTTTACTTAATAAAACAAGGCTCTCTCTTGAGTTTAAGCACTTATAGGAACTGTAAACAAGTGTCAACTAACCCAAATCATCTGGTCCGAGGACTACAGGCACGATTGAATTTAAGTTTACACACTTAGGTGAATCATGAATGAGTGTTAACTAACCCAAATCATCTGGTCCGGGGACTACAGGCATAATTGAATTTAAGTTTAAACACTTATGAGAATCGTGAATGAGTGTTAACTAATCCAAATCATCTGGTCCGAGGACTACAGGCATGATAGAATTTAAGTTTAAACACTTATGAGAATCGTGAATGAGTGTTAACTAACCCAAATCATCTGGTCCGAGGACAACAGACATGATTGAATTTAAGTTTAAACACTTATGAGAATCGTGAATGAGTGTTAACTAACCCAAATCATCTGGTCCGAGGACAATAGGCATGATTGAATTTAAGTTCAAACACTTATGAGAATCGTGAATGAGTGTTAACTAACCCAAATCATCTGGTCCGAGGACTACGGGCATGATTGAATTTAAGTTGAAACACTTATAAGAATCGTGAATGAGTGTTAACTAATCCAAATCATCTTGTCCGAAGACTACAGGCATGATTGAATTTAAGTTTAAACACTTATGAGAGTTATTAGCATAATAAAATGGTATCATGACCGAAGGAAGAATCCATCTAATAATAGTACCTTTTGAGGTTATTTACATTCCATGGCCGGGGCACTACATGACTATCCAGATTTTCTAAGAAATATGCTCCAATGCCAGCCCTTGAAGTGATGCGGTATGGCCCTTCCCAATTTGGCCCTAGTTTTCCCCAAGCTGGATTCTTTGCAGTACCTACCACTTTCCTCAATACCAGATCACCAGGCTCTAAAGGTCTAAGCTTTACGTTGGCATCGTAGGCCTGCTTGAGCTTTTGTTGGTAATGCGCCAGTTGGACCATTGCATTTTCCCTCCATTCTTCAATTAGATCCAAACTCTTTTCCAGCTGCCCATCATTGCCGATTGGATTAAAAGAGCTAGTCCTGTATGTTGGGAACCCAGTCTCCAGAGGTATAACAGCTTCAGCCCCGTAGGTCATTGAAAAGGGGATCTCCCCAGTAGACCTGCAAGGCGTAGTTCTGTATGCCCACAACACGTAAGGCAATTCTTCCACCCATCTACCCTTCGCATCGTCTAGCCTTTTCTTTAATCCGTTAACTATGACTTTGTTAACAGCTTCTGCTTGCCCATTTCCTTAGGGATAAGCAGGGGTAGAGTATCTGTTTGTGATTCCCAACTCGCTACAGTAACCGCTGAAGGCTTTGCTATCAAACTGAAGCCCATTGTCCGAGATGAGGGTATGGGGGACCCCAAACCGAGTGACGATATTTTTCTAGATAAATTTCTTTACATCTACATCCCTAATATTTGCTAGAGGTTCAGCTTCGACCCATTTGGTGAAATAGTCCGTGCCGACTAGAAGGAACTTCTTGTTTCCTGCTGCCTTAGGGAAAGGGCCCACGATATCCAATCCCCATTAAGTGAATGGCCATGGGCTGGATAGTGGATTAAGGGTGCCACCCGGCTGATGTATGTTTGGTGCAAACCGCTAGCATTGGTCGCACTTTTTTACACACTCATGGGCCTCTTTCTGCATATTCGGCCACCAATAACATTGTGTAATGGCTCGGTGAGCTAAGGATCTACCTCCAGTATGGCTTCCACAGATCCCTTCATGCAATTCTTCTAGTAGTGATTCAGCTGCTTCAGGATGCATGCACAACAAGTATGGCCTTGAATAGGAACGCTTATATAGTTTATGGTCCTCGGACAACCAGAACCTAGTAGCTTTCCTCCGTACTTTATCTGCTTCCCCTTTTTCTTCGGGCAATACATCATCCTTCAAGAACTTGATGATAGGGTCCATCCAGCTTAAGGCAGCCCTTATATAATGAACCTAGACTGCCTCTTTTCTTAATTCCGTAGGTCTTTGCATGTCCTCAATGAGGATAACCCTTGGTAATTCTTACGCCGAAGAGGTGGCGAGCGTGGCTAAAGAATCAGCATGTGTGTTATTGTTTCGAGGGACGTGCCGCAGGTTAAAAGATTCAAACTCTGACTGCAGTGATTTAGCTCGACTCAAGTACCCCTGCATTCTTTCGTCCTTCGCCTCGAATTCCCCTTGTACTTGACCGACGATTAACCTTGAGTCTGAGAACATCTCGACTGACTTTCCTCCCATCTTTCGCACCATAGTCATCCCCATCAAAAGAGCCTCATACTCTGCCTCATTGTTCGTCGCTGAGAAATCCAGCCTCAACGCTTTTTCAATGACAATTCTCTCTGGGGATATCAGTACTAGCCCCACTCCTGAACCTCTCTGGTTCGATGCATCGTCTACGTACACTTCCCTAGGCAAAGGGCTCCGTAAAGAAACCATGCCAACAGACCTTCCATCCAAGCCCAATGTTGGTGTTACTTCTTCTAAATGGGGCTCTATGAACTCAGCAACCAAGTCAGCAAGGATCTGACCCTTCACTGATGTGTGAGGCATGTACTTGATATCGAAAGCCCCTAAGATCGTGCCCCATTTGGCAATCCTTCCAGTGTAGTCGGCGCTTCGGAGTATGGCCCTGAGTAGGAGCTGGGTGAGGACTATAACGGTGTGCGCTTAAAAATAGTGAGGCAGCTTCTTTGTACCTAGCACTACAGCCAGGATGGCCTTTTCCAGTGGCAAATAACGAATTTCAGCTTCATGCAATGACTTACTTACGTAGTAGATTGGTTTTTGTACACCACAGTCTGTCCGGATCAACACCAAGCTTACGGCATTAGGAGCTACAGCAATGTAAGCAAATAAGATCTCATCTGGCTCAGGACTGGACATGATTAGAGGTCGAGCTAAGTAATCTTTAAGTTGTTGAAAAGCAACAGCACACTCCTCTGTCCATTCGAAACCCTTCCACTTGTTGATCAGTGAGAAAAAAGGTCTACACCTGTCAGCTGATCTGGAAATGAACCTATTGAGGGCAGCAGCCATTCCTGTTAGCTTTTGGATTTCCTTGGGGTTCCGAGGAGCTCGTAAGTTGTTGATGGCTTTTATCTGATCGGGGTTAACTTCAATCCCCTTGTGAGTCACCATATATCCCAATAACCTTACTTTTTACCACCATGTCATCTATATAAACCTCCATGGTTTTACCCAGCTGCGGCTCAAACATTCTGGTCATCATCCTCTGATAGGTAGCCCTTGCATTTTTCAATCCGAACGGCATTACCTTATAGTGATAATTCCCCACAGGGGTCACGAAAGCTGTTTTCTCCTAATCACCGAGAGCTAGGGTTATCTAATGATAACCTTGAAATGCGTCCAGGAAACTCATCCGAGGGTGCCCAACGGTAGCATCAACTAGTTAGTCTATCTTCGGCATTGGAAACGGACCCTTCGGACAAGCCCTATTAAGGTCGGTGAAATCCACGCACACCCACCACTTTCCGTTTTTCTTCTTTACCACCACTGTGTTAGCCAGCCGTTCAGGATAAAAAAATTTCTTTAATAGCCCCTGCCTGCTTGAGTTTCATCACTTCTTCCCTGACCGCGTCTGCGTGTTCCCTTGATGGACGCCGGAGTGGTTGTCTCTTGGGGACGATGGTGGGATTAACGTTCAGATGGTGGCAAATGAACTCTGGGCTTACTCCTGGGGCTTCTGCTGAGTCCCATGCAAATACATCAGCGTTGGTTCTGAGAAACTCTACCAACTATTCCTTCTCTTGAGAAGGTAGCATGGATCTAACTTGAAAGAACTTCTCGAGGTCGTTATTAACAACTACCCTCACTAAGCTTTCACATTCTGCCCCTTCGACTGGGGTTTCGGTGTCCAACACCGAAGGTTTTAACTGCTATAAACCCACATTGCTACGATCCGAGGACTCAGCCTGAGGCTTGTGCTGTATAGCTGCCACTAGACATTGTCTGGACGTGGATTGATCTCCTCGGATCTCCTCGACTCATCCTTCGGACGAATATTTAACCTTCGATGAAGTGTGGAGGATACGGCCCCGAGGGTATGAAGCCAAGGTCTAGCCACAATCGCGGTGTAAGGTGAGTAGGCATCCACCACTATAAAGTCTACCTCCACCGTCTCAGATCCAGTTTGCACAGGTAGTCTGATCTGGCCTTTCGGGATGACCACTTTACCATCAAAACTCACCAGAGGGGAACTGTAGGGTGTTAAGTCTTTAAGAGTCAAGTTCAGCCCCTTATAGAGGTCTAGGTACATTATTTCTACAGCACTGCCCTGATCCACCATTACTCTCTTCACGTCGTATCCCCCTATTCTGAAAGTAACCACTAGAGCATCATCATGCGGCTGTATAGTTCTGGTTTTGTCATCGTCCGAAAATCCCAAAATTGGTTGAGCCTCACTCCTTAGCCTCTTCGACTCCCTGTTAACACTCTCCGAGGGCAGCTGAGCAACTGACAATATTCTGGATGGGCAAGACCCTGTCCTCCCTGGTGCGGCAAAGATAACAATTATCATGCCCAAAGGGGGTTTCACAGGATCTTCTCTCCGAGACCCCGTGTTTCCCTGGCCTCCCTGACCATATGAGTGGTGCAAAAGTTGCTTCAACTTGCCCTCGCTGACAAGCTGATCCAAATGGTCCCACAGGCTCCTACAGTCCTCGGTAGTATGCCCGTGGTCAAGATGATATTGACAGTAGAGACTGTGGTTGCGCCTTTTAGGGTTTCCGACCATCTTGTTTGGCCTCTTGAAGAAGGGTTCATTCTTGATTCTCTCCAGAACTTGGTGTACCAGCTCACGAAAAACAGCATTGACTGTCTGAAAGTTCGCTGAACCCTGTCCGACCCAATCCTTTCTCGGCCTATTATGGTTTTATCGGTCCGACCTGAAATCCCTCCTCTCCTGAGGGATAACCTTATCCTTTCCCTTATTCTGCTGTTGGTCTTCTTCAACTCTTTTGTACTTGTCAATTCTATCCATCAACTGGCGTACACTGGTAGCAGGTTTGCCCGATAGAGACGTCCTCAAGAGATGTTCAGTGGGGAGGCCTAGCTTAAAAGAGCTGATGGCCACCAAGTCGCAGTCTTCCTCCATCTCCTTATATGTTTCCCAGAACCTATCTGAATATGACTTCAAAGTTTCGCCCTCCCTCATGCTGACGGACAATAGGGAGGCCATGGATTGCGGAAGCCTTCAGCACGTGACAAAACGTGACCCAAATGCCTGAGTTAGCTCTTGGAAAGAGCTAATAGTGTTTGCTTTCAGACTATCAAACCATCTCATGGCTATTGGTCCCAAGCTGGATGGGAAGACCTTGCACATTAGGGCCTCGTCCCTGGAGTGAACGGCCATCCTCTGGTTGAAATGATTCACATGTTCCACTGGGTCTGTCCAGCCATTGTAGATGGTGAATGTAGGCTGGTGGAAACGTCGAGGAAGTCTGGCATTCTCGATGTTACGTGTAAAAGGAGATCTGAAAATCTGATCCAGAGCTTTGCTCATAGCATCGTTCCCTACGCCCCTAGGGAAGGGGCTCCGAGGGTTCCTCTCACGATGGTGCATTTCCTCATAGGGAAAGAACTCACTGACTAGTGTTCGAAGTTTCTGCTTGTAGTCAACATCCTGTTCGTTCTTAGAATCATCATCAGAGTATGAGGAAATACGCTTCCTCTTTGCATGGCGCAGCTCCCTCTTTAGCCTTTCAATTTCTAGCTGCATGCCTTGGTTTTTTTCTGCATGGGACATGTGACTCTCTCCATGCGACTGGTTTTGATCGTCATGTGCGGTGTGTATGCTACCTTCACGATCCTGCCTCCGTTCCAGGTTAAGAAAAGGATCGGTGTACTGAGATGCCCTGGACTCCACTGGTCGTTGCCTCAATTCAGCCATTTATAAGGTGTTGCTTCCACCTTTACTCAAGCTGTTCCCACAGACGGCGCCAATTGTAGGGTCAATTTTTGATGGGTCAAGTATAGACTTTGTAGACTTAGCCCAATGAAACCCCGGACAATAAATTTGTAGAGAGTGGGTTGAACAAGTGGGCTGGAAATGGATTTAGCAACGATTCAAACAGACGAACAAGGAATAAGATGGTGTTCAGATTAGCATTCAGCAGGAATCCTCTTGAATCCGAAGAGGTTAAAAGTTTACAGACTTAAATAAAATACAAATTTTCTCCCACCACACTCTGTGAGGCCTATTCCCTTTATATATACTCCTTCCTCCTTATCTTCATCGTCCACTTGTTCTTCATCTAAGCGTCCACTTGAGTACTAGTCACATCAGAAGTTTGCTTTAGTCTGTCATGAGTGGTGGTAGTTGACGTTGCACTGTTCAGGTGTCTTCTCGACATAAATGCGTCCAGGAAAGTTGCTGTAGTGCATTAAATGCGGTGGTAGCAGCTTTTCCTTTAAGATATTTTATGTTCTTCTCTCCCTCAGGCATGCCCAGAGCTCACTCTTAACCGTGGAATCTGCTGGGAGGGTTGTTGTGGTTTTCAGTATATTTACTTGATCAAGTTCTCCAGCGATCCGATGAGTGGAACCTCTTCGGACCAACAGGCTGTCTTCGGACGCAACATTCCTCCTTTCTTAAGTGCATTTTCACCAAACGGGCTGTGCTGATCCCTTTTACCTCTTCGGACAAAATGTGATATTCAAATCAATACGTGGCGTTGGGCTTTCTCACCCACAGTACCTATAACATTCCTCATAAAATAAAAAAAGTAAAATTCTTCCTAAATCTTCCAAAAGTACTGGGTAATGCTCTACGTACACATGAAAAAAAAAAATAAATAATAATAATAATAATAAGAGATGACACATAGGCTTTGTTTGGATTCTCCTGCGTTTGCCTTTTTTTTTAAGCTCAGCGCCTCTTGCACTGTGTTGAGGGTCATTTTTGGAATCTGAATAGAAAGACGGAAGCCTAACCCAGCAATGCGGGTAGCAGAGGAATGGCAAGCAAAACCATTAAGCTCAAGCGGCAAAAATAATGGATCACAGGCCCATAATATAAACAATTGAGTCTTGAGGAAGCAAATGGGTCTAAAAGGCCCGAAAAGAGAAAAATGGCACCCACGGGCAGTATATGGTATGAAAAAGAGAGAATGGGTCACGGCAGGCCCAAAGCGATGTAAACAAAGAAAGTACGGGATAATGGCAAGCCCATAAATCCCAAGGATGAGAATGAGGAAATTAGGTCGGGGAAGCCCAATTAAGTTAGTAAAAGCCCATGGGATGCAAAGTTAGTAAATGGGCTGAGGAAGTCCAAAGGAAGTAAATGGGTCGGAGAGGCCCAAGGGAAAAGAAAAGGATACTAGAGCCCATAAGCAAGAACACCAGTGGCCATATTGGGCCACTGGGGGAAAGAATGGAACAGCAGGCCTAAAAAGAGGCCCAGCAGGAACAAATCACCGCGACAGGAAATGCCAAATAATGTGGTAGGAGGCCGAGGCAATTAAAGAATTGGGTTGAAAAGAATGCAAAGCCCAGTACTAAATAAAGCCCAGACTCTAAGGGAGCGGGAAATCAAAGTAGCAACTCATGAAAAGTTAGAAATGGACGGCAGGCAGTATAGGCAAAGTCTCTAGTCTACGGCAGATGCATGAAGCAAAGCCCAGGCACCACCAGCCTGTACCCAGCTAATATAGGACATGGTAAGGTCATGGGTCAGAGGTAAGAGGGCGTGGTTTGGCGATGGGGAGAGGGGAAGACCTGTTTTGGGGTTTCTGTTCAAGCTCTTTAGGGGGATACATCCTGCTAGGATGACATACCTCCCAAAAGAGGCAAGGCTGAGTTGGAACCACTAGGTGCATGCCATGAGGGATAGAGAGAGAAAAACATCACCACAGTAGGAAGAAGAGCAACGACAGACTAACAGACAAAATAGTTGTCTTTGTCTGGTAATAAGGAGTGGCTCGCAGACAGAACAGTAATGGTCGGCGAGTACACCAGACCAGACAAAGGTGGTTAAGGGGTAGAATAGTAAAATTCGGTCACAACAGGCACTATAAAAAGGAGTCATTTGCCGTGTATAGGGGACATAACAACAACAGGGAGATATACAAGAAAACAGAGGAAACACAATACTAAAAAATCACGATTGTAGAAATCACTAAGAAAAGAATAAGGGAGAAAAACAAAAGGGAACTCGGGGAAAAGAAAGAAAGAAAAGAGAAGAGAGAGTAAGATAGAAAGAAAGAGACGAGAGTTAGTGGTATACACCGATAGGTCCCTTTCCTTCTCTCCCTCTCAAATCCCTACTCTTTTTCACAAATAATCGTCCTAGGCATTGTCCATTTAGGTCCGCCTTCCTCAAATCCATTAATATCCATAAGCAGGATTTCCTTTTCCTTGGAGGTTAATTGTGTTGAGAGGAGGTGTTCTTCCTCTTTGGCATTGCTCCCGCAAATCGGACTAAACTTAATTTCTTTATATTTTGATTAGCTTATATTTTGATTAGCCTCTTTTACCATTTGCCCCTCTTAATTCACTTGTGAAAGTTGTCAATATTACTGCGATTATGGGTTATTTGGTCATTCCCTATTAAAGAGCTATCTGGTCATTCCAGAATATATGGCTCTGTTCTATTTATTGTATCTGTTTGCCACAAGTTTTTCTGAAACAGCTCTGCCTGCCGTAAGCACTCTCCTAGCAGACGAAGCATAACTTGCACACAAGCCGGCCAAATTGAGTTCCAGTTTGACCGGTCTCGAATCCTGCAACCTAGAACACTTGGGCCTACTATCACAAAAGGGCAACCCAGCCCAACACAACAAAAAAGGCCCCCACACACTGTTCATGGGACATGAACAGTGCAAATAGGCATGTGAACAGTAATTTTAAAAGTGAATATTAACCAGAAAATGATTTTTTATTGTTTTCAGTTTTCTATTTTCAGCAAAATGAACGATATCCAAACGCACACATAGAACCCAAATAAGCATTGGGCCTCAGATTAGAATCGGCCCAGAACGTGTCCTACCAAAATATGAATTTTCCTAACAGGGGAACATATCCCAAAGTAAGGACCAAAGGCGAATAGAAAATCATTGGAGATCTCTCCAAATGTCCCAAACAACGAGAATCTGATCTAATAGGACCCATCACCTTAATTTGAGCATGAATAAACCACAAAAGTTGTCCGACTATTGACTATATTGCCCACACTAGTCCGTGTTTGAAGCTATCAAAGCATCTTTTCAAGGTATGCACGAAATATCCGAAAAGGCCCTTTGGATCTTCTTGGTAAATCCACAACAACCCACTTGATATAGTTGCATTTAATGCAATAGATTTCTTATCAGAATAAGACAAAAGGCACTAAAAATCTTTGTTCATTATAACCTTGAGAAAAGAAAAGCCTGATGGGATAGAAGGCTGCCTAACCACATCAGGACAACACCTGCTATGGCACATGCTGGAGAAGAAAATGAAAATAACCAAGCAAAGGATAAGGATAAAGAAAAAGAAGGAGGGAAAGTATAAAAATAAATAAATAAATAAAAGACAGACAAACAAGGGAGTTTTTGGAACAACTTTCATAGAGTAAGAAGAAAAGAAAGAGACAAGTGAAACACATATTGAGGAATGTAACAGTAAAGTTATATGAATAAAGTCCTTGACACTATTTTGAGAGTAGAGAGTTATCTAGTTCTTATTCAAATTTTCCATTGCAGATTGTATTGAACCCATAATAGAAATTAATTGTGATTATAAGTAAGTAATTAAGTTCGAGTTAATTTCTTGCCTCCACACTATTAAATCAACAAGTTTTAATGGTTATCATCTAAACCCACTATCTATAATTTTATCACTTTTTATCAAAATTTGTGTTAAATTCTTTTTCTTTTTCTTTTTTGTCTCTATATACTTTCTCAAAAATAATAAATTAAATAGTGAGAGTTTAAAAAATACAAATTAATAAATTACACTGTGGGTGTGAAAGCCCAACGCTGCGTATTGGGCCTGGGGCCCGATTTGAATATCACCGTTTGTCCGAAGAGGTAAAAAGGATCAGAGCTAAGTCCGTTTGGTGGAAATACACGCGAAAAGGAATGATGGGTATGTCCGAAGACAATCATGTTAGTCCGAAAAGGTTCCCCTCATCGGATTGCTAGAGAACTTGATCAAGCAAATATACTGAAGACCCTAGCAACCCTTCCAGCTGATTCCATGGCAAAAAGTGAGCTCTGGGCATACCTAGGGATGAGAAGAGCATAAAATATCTTAAAGGAAAAGCTGCTACCACCGCATTTAATGCACTGCAGCAACTTTCCTAGCCGCATTTATGTGGAGAAGACACCTGAACAGTGCAACCTCAACTACTACCACTCACGGCAGACTAAAGCAAACATCTGATGTGACTAATACTCAAGTGGATGCTTAGATGAAGAACAAGTGTACGGTGAAGATGAGGAGGAAGAAGTATATATAAAGGGAATAGGTCTCTCAGAAGAGGGGGGAAAAATGGTATTCATTTAAGTCTGTAAACCTTAAACCTCTTCGAACTCAAGAGGATTCCTACTGA
Source organism: Quercus gilva (assembly GCA_023621385.1). NCBI lineage: Eukaryota > Viridiplantae > Streptophyta > Magnoliopsida > Fagales > Fagaceae > Quercus > Quercus gilva. The sequence goes on from CM042477.1 coordinate 40,763,750, forward strand.
ATGCTAGTCTGAACATTATTTTTTCCTTACTTGTCTATTTGAATCGTTCCTAAATCCATTTCCAGCCCAGTTGTTTAACCCATTCTCTACAAATTCATTGTTCGGGGTTCATTGGGCTGAGTCTGTAAAGTTTGTGCTTGGCCCATCAAACTTGGACCCTACAATTGGCGCCGTCTGTGGGAAACAGCTTGAGCAAAGGTGGAAGCAACACCTCATAAATGGCTGAACCGAGGCAATGACCAATGGAGTCTAGGTCATCTCAGCATATCGATCCTTTTCTTAATCTGGAACGGAGATAGGATCGTGAAGGCAGCGTACACACCGCACATGACGATCGAAACCAGTCGCATGGAGAAAGCCACATGTCCCATGCAGAGAAAAACCAAGGCATGCAGTTAGAAATTGAAAGGCTAAAAAGGGAACTGCGCCATGCAAAGAGGAAGCGTATTTCCTCGTACTGTGATGAAGATTCTGAGGACGAACAGGACGTTGTCTACAAGCAGAAACTTCTAACACCAGTCAGCAAGTCCTTTCCCTATGAGGAGATGCACCATCGTGAGAGGCACCATCGTGAGAGGAACCTTCGGAGCCCCTTACCTAGGGGCGTAGGGAACGATGCTATGAGTAAAGCTCTGGATCAGATTTTCAGATCTCCTTTTACACGTAACATCGAGAATGCAAGACTTCCTCAACGTTTCCACCAGCCTACATTCACCATCTACAACGGCCAGACAGACCCAGTGGAACATGTGAGTCATTTCAACCAGAGGATGGCCGTTCACTCCAGGGACAAGGCCCTAATGTGCAAGGTCTTCCCATCCAGCTTGGGACCGATCGTCATGAGATGGTTTGATAGTCTGAAAGCGAACTCCATAAGCTCCTTCCAAGAGCTAACTCAGGCATTTAGGTCGCGTTTTGTCACTTGCCGAAGGGTTCCGCAATCCCTGGCCTCCCTATTGTCCGTCAGCATGAGAGAGGGTGAAACTCTGAAGTCATATTCAGATAGGTTCTGGGAAACGTATAATGAGATGGAGGAAGACTGTGACTTGGTGGCCATCAGCTCTTTTAAGCTAGGCCTCCCCACTGAACATCTCTTGAGGACATCCCTAACGGGCAAACCTGCTACCAGTGTACGCCAGTTGATGGATAGGATTGACAAGTACAAAAGAGTTGAGGAAGACCAACAGCAGGGTAAGGGAAAGGATAAAGTTATCCCTCAGGAGAGGAGGGATTTCAAGTCGGACCGGCAGAACCATAACAGGCCGAGAAAGGATTGGGTCGGACAAGGTTCAGCGAACTTTCAGACAGTCAATGCTGTTTTTCGTGAGCCAGTGCACCAAGTCCTGGAGAGAATCAAGAATGAACCCTTCTTCAAAAGGCCAAACAAGATGGTCGGAAACCCTAAAAGGCGCAACCACAATCTCTACTGTCAATATCATCTTGACCATGGGCATACTACTGAGGACTGTAGGAGCCTGTGGGACCATTTGGATCAGCTTGTCAGCAAGGGCAAGTTAAAGCAACTTTTACACCACTCATATGGTCAGGGAAACCAGGCAAACGCAGGGTCTCGGAGAAAGGATTCTGTAACACCCCCCTTGGGCATGATCAATGTTATCTTTGCCGCACTAAGGAGGACAGGGTCCTGCCCATCCAGAATACTATCAGTTGCTCAGCTGCCCTCAGAGAATGTTAATAGAAAGCCGAAGAGGCCTAGGATGGAGATTCAACCAATTTTGGGCTTTTCGGACGAAGACAAAATTGGGACTATACAGCTGCATGATGATGCTCTAGTGGTTACTTTCAGAATAGGAGGATACAACATGAAGAGAGTAATGGTGGATCAGGACAGCGCTGCAGAAATAATGTACCCAGACCTCTATAAGGGGCTGAACTTAACTCTCGAAGACTTAACGCCCTACAATTCCCCTCTTATGAGTTTTGATGGCAAAGTGGTCATCCCGAAAGGCCAGATCAGACTACCTGTGCAAACTGGATCTGAGACGGTGGAGGTAGATTTTATAGTGGTGGATGCCTACTCACCCTACACTGCGATTGTGGCTAGACTTTGGCTTCATACCCTCGGGGCCGTATCCTCCACACTTCATCAGAAGGTTAAATATCCGTCCGAAGGGCAAGTCGAGGAGATCCGAGGAGATCAATCTACGACCAGACAATGTCTAGTGGCAGCTATCCAGCACAAACCTCAGGTTGAGTCCTCGGATCGTAGCAATGAGGGTTTATAGCAGTTAAAACCTTCGGTGCTGGACACCGAAACCTCGGCCGAAGGGGCAGAGTGTGAAAGCTTAGTGAGGATAGTTTTTTATAATGACCTAGAGAAGTTCTTTCAAGTTGGATCCATGCTGCCTCCTCAAGAAAAGGAAGAGCTGATAGAGTTTCTCAGAACCAACGCTAATGTATTTGTATAGGACTCAGCAGAAGCCCAAGCAGTAAGCCCAGAGTTCATTTGCCACCATCTAAACGTTAATCCCACCATCATCCCCAAGAGACAACTGCTCCGGCGTCCATCAAGGGAACACGTAGATGCAGTCAGGGAAGAAATGATGAAACTCAAGCGGGCAGGGGCTATTAAGAAAATCTTTTATCCTGAATGGCTGGCTAACACGGTGGTGGTAAAGAAGAAAAACGGAAAATGGCAAGTGTGCGTGGATTTCACTGACCTTAATAGGGCTTGTCCGAAGGATCCGTTTCCAATGCCGAAGATAGACCAACTAGTTGATGCTACCGTTGGACACCCTCGGATGAGCTTCTTGGACGCATTTCAAGGTTATCATCAGATACCATTGGCTCTCGGTGATCAGGAGAAAACAGCTTTCATGACTCCTGTTGGGAATTACCACTACAAGGTAATGTCGTTCGGCCTGAAAAACGCAGGGGCTACCTATCAAAGGATGATGACCAGAATGTTTGAGCCACAGTTGGGTAAAAGCATGGAGGTTTATATTGATGACATGGTGGTAAAAAGCAAGGTTATTGCTGGGCACATTGGGGATCTCAGGGATGTTTTTGAAATTTTGAGGGGACACAGATTACGCTTGAACACGTCCAAATGTTCGTTTGGTGTGGGATCAGACAAGTTCTTGGGATATATGGTGACTCACAGGGGGATTGAAGTTAATCCCGATAAGATAAAGGCCATCAACAACTTACGAGCTCCTCAGAACCCTAAGGAAATTCAGAAGCTGACAGGGATGACTGCTGCCCTCAATAGGTTCATTTCCAGATCGGCAGACAGGTGTAGGCCTTTTTTCTCATTGATCAACAAGTGGAAGGGTTTCGAATGGACTGAGGAATGTGCCGTTGCTTTTCAGCAACTTAAAGACTACCTAGCTTGACCTCCAATCATATCCAGTCCTGAGCCAAATGAGGTATTGTTTGCTTACATCGCTGTAGCTCCTAATGCCGTAAGCTTGGTGTTGATCCGGACAGACTCTGGTGTACAAAAACCAATCTACTACGCAAGTAAGTCACTGCACGAAGCTGAAATTCGTTATTTGCCACTGGAAAAAGCCATCCTGACTGTAGTGCTCGGCACAAAGAAGTTACCTCATTATTTTCAAGGCCACACCGTTATAGTCCTCACCCAGCTCCCACTTAGGGCCATACTCAGAAGCGCCGACTACACTGGAAGGATTGCCAAGTGAGGCACAATCCTTGGGGCTTTTGACATCAAGTACATGCCTCGCACGTCAGTGAAGGGCCAGATCCTTGCGGACTTGGTCGCCGAGTTCACAGAGCCCCATTTAGAAGAAGTAACCCCAACACTGGGCCTGGATGGAAGGTCCGTCGGCATGGTTTCTCTACGGAGCCCTTTACCCTGGGAAGTGTACGTAGATAGCGCGTCAAATCAGAGAGGTTCAGGAATGGGGCTAGTGTTAATATCCCCAGAGAGAATTATCATTGAAAAAGCGTTAAGGTTGGATTTCTCAGCGACGAACAACGAAGCAGAATATGAGGCTTTATTGATGGGGATGACGATGGTACGAAGGATGGGAGGAAAGTCAGTTGAGATGTTCTCAGACTCAAGATTAATCGTTGGTTAAGTGCAAGGGGAATTTGAGGCGAAAGACGAAAGAATGCAGGGATACTTGAGTCGAGCTAAATCCCTGCAGTCAGAGTTTGAATCTTTTAACCTGCGACACGTCCCTAGAAGTGGTAACACGCATGCTGATTCTTTGGCCACCCTCGCCACCTCTTCGATGCAGGAATTACCAAGGGTTATCCTCATTGAGGACATGCATAGACATATGGAATTAAGAAAAGAGGCAGTCCAGGTTCATTATATCAGCGCCGACCTGAGCTGGATGGATCCTATCATCAAGTTCTTGAAGGACGATGTATTGCCCGAAGAAAAAAGGGAAGCGGACAAAGTACGGAGGAAAGCTACGAGATTCTGGTTGTCCGAGGACCACAAACTATATAAACGTTCCTATTCAGGTCCATACTTATTGTGCATGCATCCTGAAGCAACTGAATCACTACTAGAAGAATTGCATGAAGGGATCTGTGAGAGCCATACTGGAGGTAGATCCTTAGCTCACCGAGCCATTACTTAAGGTTATTGGTGGCCAAATATGCAGAAAGAGGCCCATGAATATGTTAAAAAATGTGACCAATGCCAGCGGTTTGCGCCTAACATACATCAGCCAGGCAGCACCCTTAATCCACTATCCAGCCCATGGCCTTTCGCTTAATGGGGATTGGATATCGTGGGCCCATTCCCTAAGGCAACAGGAAACAAGAAGTACCTTCTGGTCGGCACGGACTATTTCACCAAATGGGTCGAAGCTGAACCTCTAGCAAATATCAAGGATGTAGATGTAAAGAAATTTATCTGGAAAAATATCATCACTCGATTTGGGGTCCCCCATACCCTCATCTCGAACAATGGGCTTCAGTTTGATAGCAAAGCTTTCAGGGGTTATTGTAGCAAGCTGGGAATCACAAACAGATACTCTACCCCTGCTTATCCCCAAGAAAATGGGCAAGCAGAAGCTGTTAATAAAGTCATAGTTAACGGACTAAAGAAAAGGCTAGACGATGCGAAGGGTAGATGGGTGGAAGAATTGCCTCACGTGTTGTGGGCATACAGAACTACGCCTCGCAGGTCTACTGGGGAGACCCCCTTTTCAATAACCTACGGGCTGAAGTTGTTATACCTCTGGAGACTGGGTTCCCAACATACAGGACTAGCTCTTTTAATCCGATCGGCAACAATGGGCAGCTAGAAAAGAGTTTGGATCTAATTGAAGAACGGAAGGAAAATGCAATGGTCCAACTGGCGCATTACCAACAAAAGCTCAAGCAGGGCTACGATGCCAACGTAAGGCTGAGACCTTTAGAGCCTGGTGATCTGGTGTTGAGGAAAGTGGTAGGTACTGCAAAGAATCCAACTTGGGAAAAACTAAGACCAAATTGGGAAGGACCATACCGCATCACTTCAAGGGCTAGCATTGGAGCATATTTCTTAGAAGATCTGGATAATCATGTAGTACCCCGGCCGTGGAATGTAAATAACTTCAAAAGGTATTATTATTAAGTGGATTCTTCCTTCAATCATGATATCGTTTTATTATGCTAAGAACTCTCCTAAGTGTTTAAACTTAAATTCAATCGTGCCTGTAGTCCTCGGACCAGATGATTTGGGTTAGTTAACACTCATTTACGATTCTCCAAAGTGTTTAAACTTAAATTCAATCATGCCTGTAGTCCTCGGACCAGATGATTTGGGTTAGTTAACACTCATTTACGATTCTCCAAAGTGTTTAAACTTAAATTCAATCATGCTTGTAGTCCTCGGACCAGATGATTTGGGTTAGTTAACACTCATTTACAAATTCCAGTGTGTTTAAACTTAAATTCAATCATGCCCGTAGTCCTCGGACCAGATCATTTGGGTTAGTTAACACTCATTTACAATTCTCCTAAGTGTTTAAATTTAAATTCAATCATGCCTGTAGTCCTCGGACCAGATGATTTGGGTTAGTTAACACTCATTTACGATTCTCCAAAGTGTTTAAACTTAAATTCAATCATGCCTGTAGTCTTCGGACCAGATGATTTGGGTTAGTTAACACTCGTTTACATTTCTCCCAAGTATTTAAAATTAAACTCAATCATGCCTGTAGTCTTCGGACCATATAATTTGGGTTAGTTAACACTCATTTACTAAGCAATCCCCCTACGAACAGTTTTTCTTAAGTATTATTGTCTACGTCATCAGCATAGTATGATGGTTAGCTTTGCAATTTCCCAAAGCATTTGAATTCGAACTCAACTACATCAATAGTTCTCTGACCAAATTACTTTTGCCAATTAACATTCCGATGCAGCCGTTATTATCATGAGGCCTCCTTAGCCATGTTTAAGCGAAAACCGTGGTATTAGTTGATTCTCATTTATCAAACTGTTGTTATTTGTTGTGATGATGCATCCTAACATATACCATAATAGCAATAAAGACAAAAAGTAAGCCATTTCATTGATTAAAGGGAAACAACTTTGTTACAAAGCAAAAGACAATGGGGTCTAACTATTACAAGTACAAAAAATGTATCCCCTAAACACCTAAGCCTTCTCCTGAGGCAATGGGTCAGCCTTCGATGGTTCGCCCGCATCACCAGTCTGAGCAGGTGCCTGGTTTGCCTCAGCGGTGCCTAGAAGGTTTGGGTCGACCGAAGAAGCATCCAAAGTATCTGGCAGATCGCAGATATCAGGGTGGTAGTAAACAGTCCCAGGCTGCCTCAGGGCAGACTCTAGGGGGACTCCAGCCGCATCAAGGCCTTTGCCCCACGTGATGTCACAGTACTCCCTGCAGACCTTTGCAAACTCCTCGGTCAGCCTCGTTTGGGTCTCTTACACTCCCAGCATATAGGCAGCTTGCTTTTCAGCCTCAACTGCTTCCTTGGCCAATTTAGCGTCCTCTTTGGCCAATTTAGCAGAATCCCTAGCTTTGTCAAGCTCGACCCGAAGACTTTTTACCAACGCCTTTTCTATCTCCAAATTGATCTCAGTAGTATACAGCTTCTGGCGTTGGTCTTCGGCTTGCCTTTCAGCGCTCTTTAAGCCCGCCTCCAGACTCTTCCTCGCTTTTGCCTCCTCCTTCAGTTGCTCGGAGACGCGGGCGCACTCGTCTTTTAGGCTGCCCAATGCCTTCTCGGCCTCCACCTGAGAATGGGCCTCCGCTTGTGCTTCAACGTGTTTCTTCTTATTCCACTCCTCAGCTACGTATATTTGTTGAGCAATCTGGATGACAGACGAAGAATTTTATGTTAGTAGTGAACATAGAAAAAAGTTGAGAGGGTGGGTCAATTCTCTTACCATGGCTAAATCCCTTTTTAGGGATAGAAAAAGCTCCTATTGGTTAAAGCGCCTGTAGGACTCCATGTCCTTCGGAAGGAGCAGAGGTTGCTCCAACGCCTCTGCGATATGTCCAGCCTTCCCTCCAGCGTAATTTCTGAGGGAGGCATCATATGGGATGGCTACACCATCTAATGTCAACTTCGGGGACCATACCCAAGTTCCTCGCCGCACGTCTATAGCTAGAGGGTCTTCCCTACTCTCCGTAGACGAAGCCCTTCTGCTTCTTGTGTCGTGGGCCGTTTTCTGCTGCTTAGGCCCCTTCGGAGGTGCCACCTCCCTCTCTTCAGTCTCCACTGCGACCCTCTTCTTTTTTAGATCCGGCAGTGGCTTTAGGCCGAGATCTGAGGGAGCTTGGGGAGGAGGAGGAGGGGGAAGAGTGACCGTGGGCTGGGATGTACCAGTACCTTTAGTCGCGGCCTTCGGCCTTCTATTCTTCATCAAATCAGTTAGACTCTGCATGTCTTCTTCAGAAGAGGAGTTAGGCACTTCTATCCTTTGTGGGAGAACAACAGATTGCCTATCAATCCCCTCGTCGACATCCAAAATTTGAACCTCCTTTGAAGCTTCCCCTTCGAATCTGAACTAGTCAATCTACTCATCAAGCGAAGGGGTTGAAGAAGCAACTCTCTCTCCCTCTGTTACCGACTGAAGAGGGACTTGCTAAACAAGCTGGACGAGCAACGGAATGCCCTGTGGGTTTGGATGTGGCACAGGGGCGAGGTCAAATGAAGCCAAAAAATCCTTCCGAGCAACGACGATGCGATTAATGCGGTGGTCTCCGGGTGTTATCGCGTTGCCGATTAGCTGAAAATCCTTTGATATTGGGGTATAGCCGAGGATAAGAGGCACGGCCCTAAGCTGACCGTCTTCACTTGCAAAGATTTTTGATCGAAGAAGGAAATTGAGTGCTGCGGAGTTTGCAAGGCTCAGCAGAGGAGCAACGTGATCCCTATCTATAAACATCAAAATGAAACTATCAGAAAACTTAAAACGTGATAGAGAAGGCCGGATTATTGAAAACAAAAACCCTGTCTATTGTTAGGAAACCTAAAAATGGGATATCCTACCTGGCTGTCCTGGCTGGGTAGGACAATGAAGCCCGTCATGCCACGCGCCCGAGACGATCAGATAGTCGTCTTTCATCCCTTTGTTAAACTTGGGAAGACAAGAGAAGATTCTAACTACATCGGATCGGGATCTAAGATAGTATCCCGACCCTTGTTTGGTATGACACTCGTACATGTGTACCACGTCAAGCCAGGTGAGCCCCAACCCTAGATGTTGGTTCAGGTCGTCAACTGCTCCTAAAATTCTAAACATGTTAGATGCACACTGCTCAGGGCAAAGTCTATGGTTTCGGAGATAGTCTCTGGTGACCTGACCCATGGGGATGGTCATCCCTCTTTCTAGGAAGGCGATAATGGGGATTGCAACTTCGCCCACCTCTCGATTTGTTAGTAACCCTTCCGTAGAGCAATATCTCAAGCCCACGTCCTGGGGAATGCTATACGTCGCCCTAAACTTCTCCATCTGGGAAGAACTATCCACCAGATATTTAAACCTACCCATTTCCAGTTAAGATAAAGGGGAACGATACAAAACAGTGGTTGGGGAACGACTATCCAAAGGCCGAAAAGGCAAACTAAAAAGAATATGAAAATCTCAAGTGAGGAACTTACGCGGAATCAAATTGGGGAATGGCTTTTAAGTTCGTAGGAAGATCGTAGCTAATTCTGGGTGAGTTGGAGTTGATGACAGGAGAGGCTTTATGAGCGTGAATGCTTGAGTTCGCTGAGAAGTCTAGAATTTGCAAAGTGAAAGGGAAAATAACCCCCTCTGGGGCTTTATATAGGGGCAGGCAAAGTGGTGGGATTTATCCCGCCCAAATTTTGAGAAAAATCACGTCTGTTGGATCTGTAGCTTACCGTTGGATTCCATAGACAAGACGCCGCCTGGAGCAATTAATGGCGCCTTGGAAACGATGCAACAACAGCAGCAATAAAGAAGCGCCTAAATTTATGCGCATACACGTGTGGATTCAGAGATTCAATGATTTCAATGCTTTTATTTAGCAAAAGATTAGAATCCCATTTTTTCTCTTTGGATACGAGAGAAAAATTAGAATTTTGAGGGGCTATTGTGGGTGTGAAAGCCCAACGCTGCGTATTGGGCCTGGGGCTCGATTTGAATATCACCGTTTGTCCGAAGAGGTAAAAAAGATCAGGGCTGAGTCCGTTTGGTGGAAATACACGCGAAAAGGAATGATGGGTATGTTCGAAGACAATCATGTTGGTCCGAAGAGGTTCCCCTCATCGGATCGCTAGAGAACTTGATCAAATAAATATACTGAAGACCCTAGCAACCCTTCCAGCTGATTCCACGACAAAAAGTGAGCTCTGGGCATACCTAGGGATGAGAAAAGCATAAAATATCTTAAAGGAAAAGCTGCTACCATCGCATTTAATGCACTACAACAACTTTCCTGGCCGCATTTATGTGGAGAAGACACCTGAACAGTGCAACCTCAACTACTACCACTCACGGCAGACTAAAGCAAACATCTGATATGACTAATACTCAAGTGGATGCTTAGATGAAGAACAAGTGTACGGTGAAGATGAGCAGGAAGAAGTATATATAAAGGGAATAGGTCTCTTAGAAGAGGGGGGAAAAAATGGTATTCATTTAAGTCTGTAAACCTTAAACCTCTTCGGATTCAAGAGGATTCCTACTGAATGCTAGTCTGAACATCATTTTTTCCTTACTTGTTTATTTGAATCGTTGCTAAATCCATTTCCAGCCCAGCTGTTTAACCCATTCTCTACAAATTCATTGTTTGGGGTTCATTGGGCTGAGTCTGCAAAGTTTGTGCTTGGCCCATCAAACTTGGACCCTACATACACCATTAAGTTTTTAAAAATAAAAAATTAAATTTTAACTCATTAAATATAGATTTAGTGTTTAATTTTTTATTTCTTAAAATTTTACAATTTAATTTATTACTTCTTGAATTTTAGGGCTTAAAATCATTAATTTTGAAGCTCTAAGGTTTAATTTGTTGTTTGTAAAACTATATGATTTAATTTGTTATCTATACTACTATTTAAGGGGCTTTCCCTATTTGGATTCCTCAATTTTGATGCCTAAAATACGATCAAATTTACCAATTTGTAAAGCTAAAGAAATACGGTTATACATGTAAAATTACTAATTTAAAAACTCCTAAATTTTAGCTAAATTTAAAAAACAGTTTCTTTTATCTCTAAAAAAATAAATAAATAAAAACTATCCCACGTTCTATGATTCTATCCCAAAAAAAAACCTACCCCGGCCACCCCTTTTTTTTTTTCAAATTTGCGGATAACTACACGTTTAAAAACTCAAGTAAAATACTAATGTTCAGATAAAAGTAAAACTACCACTCTCCAACAATTAGAAGTTATTTAATTAATAATTCAATGAATAAAAATACCTGATCCAAGTTAATTTTTTATATTCACGTCCTCCTCCCTCACCCTCAAAAATAGGTCCCACAACTATTTATAATGCCAAAATTTTCATAAAAGACAAGTTTGATCTTTGATGCGTCTCCACTCTCCACACTCAACTTCCCACTACAAATCCTAAAATGTAGCTTACCTCTTTAAATTTTAAAAATTAAACTACTCACTTCTGCATAAATAAAAACTTCTCACCACCAAGCAGTTATCTCTACTACAAATCCTAAAATGTAGCTTACCTCTTTAAATTTTAAAAATTAAACTACTCACTTCTGCATAAATAAAAACTTCTCACCACCAAGCAGTTATCTCTATATATTAAAAGGATTCTTAGAGTTAGTTATTACCTTTTGTACTGTTGAAATTACCCCTCTTATAACAACACTACAAAATATTACATACTATACTTTAAAAAAAAAAAAAAAAAAATCTAAGGGCATATAAAGAAGTTTGAATATTTATTTTAGTAGAAATCGATCATATCCAGAAGAAATCCAAAAAAATTTCAAATACCACATTCAAACCCACGTTCAACTTTTCCCTAAAAAAAAAAAAAAAAACTACTTTCAAATCTTTAACAAAACTTTTGGATAATGACTGCTAAAAAAAACTGAAGTTAAAAACAAATCCATAAAATTTTAAATACCACTACCACGTCCAAAATTTTATTTTTTTTAAAAAAACAATACCACGTCCAAGCCCAACTCACGTTCATATTCTTATAAAATACAATTAAAAAAAAAAAAAAAAAACCACGCAGATCTTTAACAAGTCTTCTAAAAAAAAAAAATCTTTAACAAGAGTTTCAGATAACTACTACTAAAAAAACTAAGGGAAGTTAAAAATATGCAACACATGTATATGTTTTGAAATTCAAATTCTTAAAATTTAACTAGCCTCTGAGCATGCGCTCATGCGGGTGCTCCAAAGCTCTTCTATTTTTTTTGGTAAAGGTTAATAATTTGCATCTATTATAAATTAGGATTACTACATTTTCCAATCACAAAAATACCTAAGGGTGTGATGAGTGTTATGCGTGGAGAAAGGTTAATAATTTTAATATTTGGTACAAACGCATAACACTCATCATACCCCTAAGTATTTTTGTGATTAGAAAATATAGTAATCCTAATTTATAATTGATGCAAATTATAGGGTTTAAAATGTAATTTAAGCATACTACATAATTTGAAGATGAGAAAGATCGTAGGATTAATAATAAATTAAACCCTATAATTTTAGGAGTAATGTATTAAATCTTGAGATTATAGAAAAGTAACAAATTAAACCCTATAATTTTAAAACTAGCAATTTAAGTCTTACGATTTCAAAAGGGATTGGATGAAACTTTTTTTTTTTTGATAAGAAGTCCGTAACTTTTATTAAGAAGAAGATAAAAACAATACATCTTGAGTTACAACAAACTCAATCATATAAGGTATTTCCTCTATCCAAGTTACATAATCAATGATATGAGAAGCATATCTAGCTAAAATATGGGCAGAGCGATTACCCTATCGACAAATATGAGAAACCTTGGTCCGATAGAAATCCTACAACTTTTGCTTGACTCCATCAATAATATTTCCTATAACTATTGGTGGCTCACTAGGGCCATTTACTGAACCAGAAACAATCTTGGAGTCACACTCAAAGACCACATCCCATGCAAGATCATGCTTTCCTCCAAAGTCTTTGCTTCAGCCTCCAACGACCCCAACAAGAAGGGGAGGGACTTACTAATAGCAATTTCAACACGTTCCCCCTGGTCATTGATGAGAGCTCGAACACCAATTGATTTCGTGCTAGAAAAAATGGCGGCATCAACATTAGCCTTGTACAACAAATCACCTGGAGGTGTCCAATGAACTTCATCTTTTAACATAGTGTGGTAGGCCTTTTTGTATTCTGGACTGGGCTGTTTCCTGCCGTACTGTGGCCCAATAGTTCTGAGGTAGGAGAGACGAGACTGGCTCAACTAAAACTCACCTCAAGCCAGCTTGTGCACAAGCTAGGACCCCATTGCAGAGATCTTGGTCACATGCCCACAGCAAGGGATGCTATCACAAAAAACGTTATGGCAGAAGACACATAATATAACAGGATAAGAAAGATATTCTAACTAAAATACTTGCTGTCAACCAAAAATAATATTTGAACAACTTTGCAACAGGAAGAAAACGTGATAATATGAGTATCGCAAAAATAAGTTAGCAACGATGAAAAGAACAACGTTAATGCTTAAATAATCATGATAAAAGAGGGAACGGGGATTAGTCTGCTAGACTTAGCTCCTTGGTAGATTTAAGTCCAAGAAGGGAACCAATCTCCAAAATAATCATGATAAAAGAGGGAAAGGGGATTAGTCTGCTAGACTTAGCTCCTTGGTAGATTTAAGTCCAAGAAGGGAACCAATCTCCAATGTACGCAACCTCATACGGTAATCCTGCCATAGAAATTGCCCACTTTGGAAGAACGGATCTAAGTGGCTTATTCTTAAATCTCTTGATTGGCTAGAGAGTAGGCTATTGAGAGGGGAGAGAAGGGAGCAACCTATTGGTGCATGCCTTATCATACTTTTGTTTTCTCACTTTACTTTCTACTCTCTCGTTTTTCTTTCTTTTTTGCCTATCCTCTGTTTTTCTCTTTGCTTTCTATTTCTTTCTATGTTTTTGTTCTTCCTTGTTTTTCCGTTGTTGTTAACTGTGCACAGCTAAGGTCTTTTTATACTACCTGTCATGATAAGATTTACCATTTTACCCCTCGACTGCTTTTGGCCTGTTATGGGTGTCCTTCCTTGGCCACCCACTGGTTTGCTAGCTGCCCAGCCACCACCACTACCCTGTGCTAGCTATGCCACGCTCCATTCCTAAACAAAGGGAGTTTTGTTTTATTTTCTTGCTTTTCGTAGCATCCCCATTCGGATAAGGATGGGTGTTCTCTCTCACTAACTCCTATGGCATGCACCTAGTGATTTCAGCACATCTTTCCCTCTTTTAGGCAATATGTCATCTCAATAGGACATTTTCCCCAAAAGAGCTTGGGCGGGAATCCCAGAATAGACTTCCCTCTTCTCCCCACCGCCAGACCATACCCTCTCTTACCTCTGACCTATGGCCTACCACGTCTATATTGGTTGGGTACAAATGGGTTGTGTCTGAGTCTTGTGCGTGCTACACTCCCATGTGAGTCCATGGCTTGTCTGTTGTTCATGCGTTTGCCATTGCCTGCGGGTTTGTCTAGTCTTGCTGTGCGTCCTGCTGCTTATTTTTACCCTTTATGGCGTGGATGAGTCATTGGGTCTTCATTCTTTGCATTTCATTTCTTCTTTGGGCTGGGTCTTGGTTGGGTATAGGCCTTTTCTTCTTCAATTCAGCCCCTATCTCCCTTTACTTCTAGTTTGTGGGTCAACTAATACTTCTGCCACGCCGCTATATTGTTTCTGCCATGTATTACTTTACTGTGTTTGCTGGGCCTCCTTTGGGCCTGCCATGTATTTTTCTTTACTTAGTTGGTGTTGCCTAGTATTGCTACTGAATTAGTTCTCATATCAACTCAGGCTTTCTTGGCCCATTTTATTTCTCCGGGAATCCTTGGCCCGCTTCATTTCTTTGGGCGTCCTTGGCTCATTCCACTCTTACATTCCCATGGGTTTTTGCTAAATCTTTCGGGCTTCCCCAATCCAATTACCATATTCTTTACTTTTGGGGTTTGTTGGCATTTGTACCAACCCCCTTTACTAATTCCTTTCTTTAGGCTTCTCCGGCCCAACTTTGCTTGCTTTCTACTTCTTACGATTCTCATGGGCTTACTACTTCCTTCTTTGGGGCTCCCTTGGGTCCATTTGCATTCTTTAGGGACTTTTTTACTATTTTGTGGGTCCGTGTACCATTGTTCCTGCCATTCAGGCCTAATGGTTTTTCTTACTTTGTTAATTCTTCTTTTTTCACCCTTTGTTATATTATTAGGCTTCTTCTTGCCATTGGCCTTTTTTCTCTATTTTTTTTTGCCAAAATAGGCCTCAACACACAGCTCAGGATAACATTAGGTTAGTAGTTTGGAACTCAGCCAATAGGTGACGGACTTTGCTTAGGATAGAACAACTAGATTACTGAGCCTTACCTTGTCTCACTTCATTGAGATTAAACCATATGCACCATGCCACCACCACCACTATAGTTCCAACAATTCGTTCCCCATCTTCTGCCTAAATTTCAAATGCCACAAGAAGTCCATGAAATCCAGAGCAAAGGCGCTTAGGTTGGTCAAAAGGAATACCCGATAATATCCAGACTTCCTGTGCTTTCTCACAATCCCATAAGACATGTCCAGTAGTCTCAACTCCAAAGCCACAAAGTTAAATATAGACTAAGGGTTTAATTTGTTAATCTTAAAATTATAAGGTTTAATTTACTATTTTTAAAACATTAAAGTGTAATTTGTTACTTTTATAATTACATGATTTAAGTTGTGGCGGCCCTAGTTTAAAATGCATTTTTTTCCCTAATTTGTTACTTTAATTTATATATTAGTTATTTAGAGTATAATTTGTTTAAATATAAATATATGTCTACAACTTTTTTTTTTTTTTTTGAAGAGATGTCTACAACTTTCAATGTATAAGGTTTGAGCCAAAAACTAATCCAAGGATACACGGAATAGATTAAAACATCCAAGATTTTAAGAGGTAACTATATTTTAAAAAGTGAAATTTCAAAATTCTATATATATGAATTCACCATAAAAACAATTAATATTTTAAATTAAAATAATTAAATCTGGAAAATAGTTGAAATAATCACAAATAGGACCTATCACATTCACATCTTATCTTATTTATAATCTATAACATATATAAAATTGAATCAGTTTGACTTATAAACTTTTGAACCTTACAGTTGCATTATTTGTGAGGGACTCTTGATTGTGGGATGTTATTCCTCTCTCTTTGCCTAAATTGACATGGGGATCCATCGAATCGCCTCTCCACGTTTGGTTTTGTGATTTTTCTTAGTCACAACCATAAAGGCTAGGTATCGATCTTTGGCTTCAAATTATTTTAAAGGACATTGGTATCTTTCTTGACGTTCCCACACTTTGGTGTGATATTGGTTTTTCTCTAGCCATTCGTTTAAACC
This sequence comes from Quercus gilva, assembly GCA_023621385.1. Lineage (NCBI taxonomy): Eukaryota > Viridiplantae > Streptophyta > Magnoliopsida > Fagales > Fagaceae > Quercus > Quercus gilva. The sequence goes on from CM042477.1 coordinate 40,779,771, forward strand.
CTTTTTTTATTCTTGCTCACACCAAGCACATTAAAGTTGACTTTCACCTTCATTTGTTGCGAATGCATTATTTGCTAAGATTGGTCAGTCAAGTCTATCTCTTCCAATGACCAACTTGCATATATATATATATTTACCAAGAGCCTCCCTTCTCATGTTTTCCTAAGCACTCACGTTAAAGATGCTAAAATGACTTAAAACTTATTTTAGCAACCAAAACACAAAAAAGCAAGCTACGTCAAGGTTGCTAAATCTAAAAAACGTAGCTCCAAACATATATATATATATATATATATGTGTGTGTGTATATATATATATAAATGCTTTTTATTTCATTCTCTCTCCTTTTTATTTTAAAATATTGTATTGAGAATATTATTTTATTGTGTTGTTTATATTATTTGAATATGTTAAATGCTAAAATAAAACCTTTGATGTTGAGTGTATTATAAAATGAGGTGTTAAAATAGATAAAGTAGTATTTTGAGGTGCTAAAAGCTATATTTTTTAGCATCCTTGATGTGAATGTTGGCCATTCGTATGAAGCACGATGTTAGTCATGGAACTCATTAATGGTTGTTAACGATTGATTATTTGTTGATGATTAGTTTTTTTACAAAGTTTAGTTACAAAATTGGTTGTAGCCTAAAGCTATAATCTTACTTAATAAAATAAACATTACTACATATTTAAAATCTAACCATTGAATTACATGTTCTTTACACTATTAATAAACAAGTCAAATTTTGTGTCAATTGGATATTATATACTATATAATCTATAAGCTTTATTTTATGCATAATTTTAAATTACAAAAACTAGCAATTTACATAATTTATTGATAGCATAGCTATTGATCTTTAATTTTCTAGAAATTTTGTAACCATGGAGAACGTAAGAAGAATATATAATCCAACAGTATAATTCTCAAAATTCACTTTCAATAAGAAGATATTAAGTAAAGTTATAGTCTTAAGTTATAACCAATTTTGTTGCTAAACTTTATTCTCAGTGTATTTTTTTTTTTTTTTTTTTTTTAGAATTGATGCTTAGTTGTATATGAGAAAAATGTCATGATACCCCTTGAACTTTAGAGCGGTGGCTATTATACCCCTTGAACATTTTTTTTAGCCAATTTAATCCTTGAACTTCACGAATGTGCCAAATTGATACTTAAGTTAGTCTTTTGTTTACATTGACAACGGAACTCAAGTGAAACACACGTGGTTTAAAAAAAAAAAAAAAAAAAACTCAATCCATCAATTTCAAGATTAACTACCAATTGAGAAAAGGATAAACTCAGTTTCAAGTTTGAGAGAGAGAGAGAGAAGAATCAAAGATCGTAAACCTTCACAGATTGTAAACCCCACCAAATAAATTCGCAACTACATATCTTCACAAAATTGTAAACCCATAGCGACATGTCCCTAGAAAAAAATAAAAACTAAAATAATGGAACCCTGAAATTCAGAAGAACTAGAGATTGGCCAACCCAATCTAATAATTGAACTTAGATCAATGGCGATTCTAGGAATTTTGTTTAGAGGGGATCATTAAGAAACTTAAATTAAACAAAATTTAATAAAAAGAAAACTCGAATATATCTAGTTATTGAACCAAAAAAAAGAAAAAGAAAAACACACACACAAATAAATGAAGTTTTACGATTTCCTTGGGTAATTATTGAGTACTCCAAGAGTACCATAAATTCGTACTCCCTCCTCTCACATAACTATGGATCCCACTAATTAAATTTATGGTGGGTCCCATAATTCATGTGAGAGGAGGGAGTACGCATTTATGGTACTCCTGGAGTATTCAATAATTTTCTGATTTTTGCTTCTACGAGTTTTTATATTTTGAAATCATATAGTTCATTATCAGTTATCATTATTTGTTGTCAATGTGGGTAGGTGTGGCCAATTTATTTTGTTAAGTTTGTCTAACATTTTTATTTTTTATGCAATTATCATTATCTATTTGTCATTGTGTTTATAAAGATATTTTAAACTAAATTACAAAACTCAACTTTACTAATACTAAATTAAATTGGCTCACACAACCACACTCATCCATGTATAAATAATACACTAAATGTCTACTTAACCAATTAAATACTCCCTTTTTTTGAGAAACAACCAATCAAATACTTGAACAATCACTAATTTTACTTTTTTTTCTTGAATCACTAACTTTATAACAAAAAGTTATTATAATATGATTACACACACGTAACAAATCTTTTGTATTTTCTAATTATAAAATTATATAAAGTGATATTATATTTATACTATACACGTACACATTCACACACATTACAATTCACACAAATAACATTATAACAAAAAATAAAAAATAATGCACACATTCAATATCAAACACAGACAAACAAACAAATAATATAAATTTATAATAAAGAGGGACACCCATAACTCATAAATACTTACTTTTTACTCTTAGAGTCGGAGATGCCAAGATACTCTAATAAACAAACATATAATATAAATTTATAATAAAGAAAGACACTCATAAATACTCACTTTTTACTCTTAGAGTCAAAGATGCCAAGATAGTCAAATTAAGAAGAGACTTGAGATGAGATTCATGAGAATGAGGTCAGTGATCAAGGAGAGAGATATATGCGATTTGTGTTGTTATTTAGTTAATTTGGGGACGTGACGATCTATGTTGTTTGGTTTTGGACTGGGATGATATGTAGTTAGGGTGTGCAAGATTTAAGGCATTCAAACATATTTTGAAAATTAAACTAATAAAAAAATATATTATTTATATTAAAAAAATTTCAAGTCAAGGGTTCAATTAATGAACCCCTGAACATAAAGTAACATTGCCCTGACTTAGATCTACGTTTTGTTTTTCTATGTTTCATTTTCTTCTTTTCAATTTGTAACTCAAATCTCAACACAACTCATACCTATGACACTCATACCCAAAACTAGTAAACTTTCGAATTTGAAATCTAAGGTGGTAGGATTGATGCACAGGTAGTTGTTGTTGTTGCAGGGTGCTCGATGGGACCATGAATGGTGTTATTGGGAGCAAGAATGGCAAGATCTGCGACGATGGTCTCTCTCTCAAGTGAAACTCAAATTCTCTTTTTCAATTAGGTAAAAACTTCACCGACGGTTTTTATTGTACCATGTGCGTGTCACATGATCACCGTTAGTCAACTTAAACAGGAGACTAACAAAAGTTTCAATTTGGCATATTTGTGAAGTTCATGAACTAAATTGGCTAAAAGAAGAGTTTAGAGGTGTAATGGCCACTACCCCAAAGTTTAAGGGGTGTCATGGTATTCTTCCCTTATATTTATGTTATAAAACTTTTAGAATTCAATTATTTTTATTTCTTATGTGGCTTTATTATAGGACTTCAATTCCTTAGTTCCAAATCATTTTGTATAAATAGCAATATATTTTTGTTAGTCGATAAATCAATTTCAATTAATATTTATTTAAAATGGTAAATACTATTTTGGTCCCTAAACTTTAACAAAAATTTGTTTTTTTGTCCCTAAACTTTGAAAGTTATTTTTTCTTTCCTAAACTTTTTAAAGAGTTTTTTCAGTAGTTTAGAGACAAAAATAGAGATGAATAAATAATTTTTTTCAATAGTTTAGGGATGAAAAACAAACTTTTATGAAAGTTTAAGGACATAAATAAGATATTTTCAATAGTTTATGAATGAAAAATGAATTTCTTAAAGTTCAGGGATGAAAAACAAACTTTTGACAAAATTTAGAAACCAAAATAGTATTTTACCCTATTTTTAATATTAAAATAATATCTTTTTTTTTTTTTAAAAAAGAGATACATCACACATGATACCAAATAATTAATCATAGGAATGGTTAGAAGTAAGTAAAAAAAAAAAAAAAATTAATGACAAATTGAGATCAAAACATCCTAATTCTAGAGTTAGCTCAAAGAATTGAGATTTAAAAAATAATAATAATAAAAAAAGAGAGAATGGTGTGTAATTTCCTTTTTCTACCAATAAAATTGTCATTTCATAGCAAATGAAAATGAAAAGAACGAACATAAACTTTTGGGTAAATTGCAAAGTACACCCCTGAAATTTGGGTTTGCTTAGATTTTACACTCTGAAAATTAAGAAATTTGATTTTACACTCTAAAGTTTGGTTTCGTTAGCAAAAACACACACTCGGTCAGTTTTGACTGTTAAGCGACACATCATTGTGCTGACATATTTTTTTTTATTGCCAAATCATCTCTTAAACAACGCAGTTTTGCCAAAAAATCAAACACAAAACTCAGCTATTTACACAACATTGTTTCACCCAAATAAAAACTATTCCCAAATCCTTACCCCACGAACCCATCCAAGCAGATCAGGGATCAGGTTCTCCTCATAACGTTTTCGTCTTCGTCAAATCTCTGATGTATGAATTCAATTATAAGATTTCTCATTACTCTAGGGGCATGTTTCTTGGAAAGCCAGGATTTATTGTTTTCTTTTTGTCTCTTCATTCGTTTACTTGATTTCACAACTGTTTAGTACAATTTATTTCACAAAATTTTGAAAATAAAGTGAGCATTTTAAGAGCTAGCTAGACTTTTTAGAAATCCAATTTCAAACCCCTAAAACAAACAGACCTTTCATCTCCTTGAGTGCCTTCTTCTCTTCTTCATAGATTTTGAAGCTCTTCGCTACATGTACATTTGTCCCACTTCTATAAATAGTAAGTTCAATTCACGGTATCTTACCATATAAGGCATAAAAAAAAGTATATTTATAAATATATAGAATGAGATGAGCTTGGATGGTTTGTGGGGTCTGCTATCAGAAGCTAGGTTTGTGAGTTAGAGCATTCGCAGTGGACCTGCGAAATGCCAAATGTAAGGTACATTTGGCATTCAGGTCCAAAACGTACTCAGCAACTGGAAGTGGGAAAGTGTAAAGCTACAATACCATACCAAAGGTAAGATGGTGTTGTAGCACTTTATCAAACATGGTCTCTCATCTCTTTGTCTCTTACTCACTTTCCTTTCTTTCTCCCTCTTCTCTACAATCAACAAAGCTCACTATGATCATCAACCTATAGGTAAGCACCAATGGAGCTCCACGGATTTGGTTGTGGGTGGTGATGGGTTTACTAATCGGTTTTGGCCATGGGTTTGGAGCTGAGTTTCGGTGGTGGATCGTGGTGGCCGTGGGTGTGGTGGTCTAGTGGTGGCCTAGCGTGGCGTGGGCGTTGATTGACGTGGATAAAGAGTAGTCTGGTATAAGTCAACCCAGTGATGAGCCCAAGTCCAGTAATGAGCCTCAGTCCAGCAGTGAGTCCAGAAATAAAGGAAAAGCCCAAGCCCAGTTCTAATCATCCAAAGCTCACCGTTTCACTTATAAGCATCTGTTGTTAATGTGGTATTAGTCTATTATTAGCACGTGCATCAAATGATTAGTTTGTTAAGACTGGTGTAACAGATTCCACATTATGCGCTTAAGCTCTCTCTTTCTCTCCCTCTCATTCTGTTATTATATAAACAGAACTCTCTTAGCAAATGTAATTATGAAATCAGTTTTTCTCTAAAATACAAAAGTCATCTTTTATCTTTTCTCTCCAGAACTTTCTTTAAGCTTTGTTTCTTTAGCTTTTCTTTTATGGTATGAGAGCCAGTGGTAGGCTGTTGTTGCAGTGAAAGATTAGCCAAATTTGGTGTAACATGATTTGAACACCCTGTATCAGTAAGCCACCCATTAGCCACATGAACCTGAAAGGAGTTGGCCACCATAGCAGCAAGCTTGGATGGAGCATGCTTTCCCTGGAAGGAAAAGTCCATCCTGTGGTAACAATCAAGAGCAGTGTGACCACTCTTGCCATAAATTTGACATTGTGGTCTTTGTGACAGACCTTGAGATCCTGAAGGTCTTGATGGATTAGACTGAGACTGACCAAACGGAGAAGAGAAAGCATTACTGTTGAAATTTCCATTAGGATTAAAACCACCACCACCAGAATAGCTACCTCTTCCTCCATTGCCACGACCTCTCTGAGCATTGTTCTTGCCTCGACCTCTACCAAATCTTGGAGGTTGGTAATTGGCAGCCATAGCCATAGTGGATGCATCAATCACACTAGCTCTCTTCCTAATAGCTCTTTCCTCAGCATTGAGGAGAGTATTAAGTTCTTCAACAGTAAGGACATCACTGCGAGTCCTGATAGCTGAACTGAAGGAGTCATAATTTGATGGCAGACCATCAAGGGCAACGTGAAGAAGTTCTTCATCATCAAGAATAACTAATACTGCAGCCAATTTGTCACGGATTTGCTTGATCCTCTGAAGGTATACATCAATTGAATCTGGACCTTTCTTCACAGCACTCAATTCATTCCTCAAGCTCATCACACTTGACCTAGAAATTGAGGCAAAACGTTTTTCCAGAACTCTCCAAACACCTCTACCAGATTTCTGCCCAACAGTAAGAGCAAGAACAGAGGGGGAAAGTGTAGAATTAAGAAATGTAAACAGTGCTTGCTCTCGGTTTCTCCAAATGAGGAAATCTAGATTAACTTCTGTAGTGAAATTACCAAAAGAATCCTTCAAGAACTGATCTGGTGCCATTCCAGTATCACTGATAGCATCAATCATGGAGTAGGTTTCCAAAATAACCTTAATTTGGTGTTTCCACACAATATAGTTGGAGTAATCAAGTTTCACAGTCATCATTGATGACATATTCGAAAGTAAAAGAAGAGAAGGATTAATATGAGTGATAGTGTTTGTTATTGAAGAAGGAGTGGTTGAAGAAGATGATGAGGTTGATGCTGAAGTTGAAGAAGGAGAAGGATTAAATTTGATGGTATACTTAGGGTTCCTGATCTTGCTTCCAATTTGCTATCTGTTCATAAACTTTGTTTGCAAAACAATGTTTTATGCTACTTTGATGCTTATAGATTCTCTATTCAAGATTTACTTACAGGGAAGATCCTTTACGAAGGATTGAGTAAGGATGGTATCTACCTTATTCCTGATCCATCTTCCTTGCATTCCTCCAATTCCACTGCCTTTTCTACATCACATGTCCCTGATTCTTCCCAGACTTCTGTTAATTCTGATCAAATCTCTCTCTGGCATAACAGACTTGGACATCCAAGTGCCAAACTCCTTCATTCTGCTATTCAGCTTGTGAATCCTGCTTTTACATTCAATAAGATTGACAAATGCTGTTCTTCTTGTACATGTTGTATAAGTGCTAAAATGCACAGACTTCCTTTGAATAAACATGTAATTCAATCTACTTCTATGCTTCAGCTTGTGCATTATGATATTTGGGGTCCAGCACCCATTTCTTCTTAACTTGGTTATAATTACTATGTTGTGTTCATTGATGATTATACTAGGTTTACCTGGTTCTTTCTTCTCAAACACAAGCATGAATTGTTCACTGTGTTCAAGCACTTTAAGAACCTTGTTAAGACTCAATACTCCACTAAAATCAAAATCCTTAGGTCTGACAATGGTAAAGAATATGTTAACTCTCAATTTCAGGAGTTTTGTTCTAACCATGGTATTATTCATCAGACCTCCTGCCCACATACTTCTCAACAAAATGGTGTCTCTGAGAGAAAGCATAGACATATTGTGCAAACTGGTCTTGCTTTACTTTATCAGGCTCATTTACCTTTGAATTTCTGGTCTTATGCTTTCTCCACTGCATCCTTTCTTATTAATAGGCTCCCTAGTTCTGTCCTTGGTTTAATATCTCCTTGGGAACTAGTTAATGGTGTCTCTCCTTACCTTTCTGCCTTTAAGACTTTTGGCTGTGCATGCTATCCTTATATCCGACCCTATAACAAACACAAACTTCAGCCTAGGTCTGTGGAGTGTGTTTTTCTAGGCTACCCACCTTTGTCCAAAGGTTACTTATGCTTAGACCCTTCTACCAATAAAGTCTATATCACTTGCTATGCATTATTCAATGAAAACTTATTCCCTTTTGCTGTCAATCCTACCCTTACACATGCTCACCTTCCTTTTTCTGTTGATGTGACTTATGATCATTGGTTTGCCTCTGATGTCCTTGCTGCACCTACTGCCTCTTGTCCTGCCACTTCTTCTTCTGCTTCCCCGGTTGCTTCCTTTCCTTTTGAGCTTCTTCAGTCATCCACTTCCATTTCTTGTGTTCCTCCTCTTCCATTATCTTCTTTACCCTCTACTGCTTTTGTTCCCTCCATAATTCCTTGCATTACTTCTCCTAGTTCCTTATCTGATCCTCCTCTTCCTCTTCTTGTCAATCATCATCCTATGCTTACAAGATCAAAATTGGGTATTCATAAACCTAAAGTTTTTAAAGTTGTGACTGATTACACATACCAGGAACCACCCTCTTTTGCTGTAGCTTTTAAACACCCTCAGTGGGTTGCTGCAATGGATTCAGAATTCCATTCTTTGATTAAGCAACAGACTTGGTCTCTTGTTCCCCCTCCTGTGGATAAGAACATTGTCACTTGAAAATGGGTGTTTAAGCTCAAAAGAAATTCTGATGGGACTATAGCCAGATATAAGGCCAGATTGGTTGCTAAGGGTTACCTTCAACAGTATGGTTTGGACTATGAGGATACTTTCAACCCTGTGGTTAAACCTACTACTGTTAGAATTCTTATTGCTCTTGCTATGAATTATGGTTGGGAGTTGAAATAGTTGGATGTTGGGAATGCTTTCTTGCATGGTTTCTTAAAAGAGGAGGTGTATATGGCTTAACCACAAGGCTATATGGATTCAGATTGCCCTGATCATGTTTGTTTGTTGCATAAAGCCTTATATGGTTTAAAACAGGCTCCTAGGGCTTGGTTTGAGAGGTTTAGTACTCAATTACTTCATATTGGCTTTGTTGCCTCTGGAGCTGATGGGAATTTGTTCATCTATGCCTATGATGGTCATTTAATCTTCTTGTTACTCTATGTTGATGACATAATTGTGACTGGTAATCATCCTAGTTTCATTGCTTCACTTCTTGCTACTCTGAGACAAGATTTGATCTTAAGGATCTAGGTCGTTTACATTATTTTTTGGGGCTTCAGTTTGATTACACTTCTGCTGGGATTTTTGTGCATCAGTCTAAGTATGCTACTGATCTTTTGCACAAGTTCTCCATGTCTGAGTGCAAGCCTTGCAAAACTCCTTCTGTGGCTAACGCTTATCTTGTTCCTAATGATGGCACCCTCTTGTCTGATCCTTCTACTTATAGGAGTATGGTGGGGGCATTAAAATATCTTACTTTCACCAGGCCTAATCTTTCCTTTACTGTACAGCAGGCCTGTCAGTTTATGGCTTCTCCAACTTCTAATCATTTGCTTGCTGTTAAAAGGATCTTTAGGTACTTACAAAGGACCATTCATCAAGGCTTAGCTTTTAGTCCTGGACCTTTGACTCTATCTGCCTATAGTGATGCAGACTGGGCAGGAGACCCTATGGATAGGAAGTCTATTTCAAGCATCTTGGTTTTTCTTGGCAACTCACCCATTACTTGGTCTGCTAAGAAGCAGCCCACTATGTCTAGGTCCTCTACTGAGGTTGAGTACAGGGCTTTTGCTTCTTGTGCTGCTGATCTTTGTTGGATCCGTATGTTGCTCAAGGATTTTGGTGTGTTTCTTCATTCCCCTCCTACTTTGTGGTGTGATAATGTTTCTGCTTTAGCAATTGCTAGCAATCCTGTGTTTCATGCTCAGACTAAGCATATCGAAGTAGATTACCACTTTGTTCGTGAGAAGGTTCTCTGCCATGATCTTCAAGTTAAATTTGTGTCTTCTCATGATTAGTTGGCTGATGTTCTCACCAAAGGTTTGCCTTCTCCTCGGTTTCATTGGCTTGTTTCCAAGCTCATGTGGTGCTTCCCCATGATCTTGAGGGGGGATGAAGAGCAGTTTGGTATAAGTCAACCCAGTGATGAGCCCAGGTCCAGTAATGAGCCTCAGTCCAGCAGTGAGTCTAGAAATAAAGGAAAAGCCCAAGCCCAGTTCTGATCATCCAAAGCTCACCGTTTCACTTATAAGCATCTGTTGTTAATGTGGTATTAGTCTGTTATTAGCACGTGCATCAAATGATTAGTTTGTTAAGACTGGTGTAACAAATTCCACATTATGCGCTTAAGCTCTCTCTCTCTCTCCCTCTCATTCTGTTATTATATAAACAAAACTCTCTTAGCAAATGTAATTATGAAATCAGTTTTTCTCTAAAATACAAAAATCATCTTTTATCTTCTCTCCAGAACTTTCTTTAAGCTTTGTTTCTTTAGCTTTTGTTTTAGTGGAGGATCGTGATGGATCTCTCACGGGGATCGGTGTGGCGTGGAGGATCGAGTGGGTATTTGTTTTGTTTGTGGGTGAAGATCGAGTGGGTTTGTGGTGGGTTAGTGGTGGAGATTATGGCACATCGGTGGTGGTTTTGGCAGATCAGTGTGGCGTTGTGATTGGCTCCGACGACTCTGTTAATGGTTTTTTTTTTTTCCTAGGTTTGCTAGTATATATGAAAGTTTGGTTTAGTTTGATGGTTTTTTTTTTTTTAAATGGTTTTGCTTTTGGTTTGATGGTTCGGTGGTGGTGTTGGGATACATAAGGGTGGTAGTGTGTTCACTGTGTTGCTATTTGGAGGTTGTTTGGTGGTGAGAGAGAAATAGTAAAAAAAAAAAAAAAGAATAAAAAAGAATATTTAAATAAAAGAGCAAAAAATATAAAGTTTAGGGATGTTAGGAGTGTTGTAAAATGGTAGGGTATAAATGATAAAGTAGGTTTTATAATGGTAAAATAGAATAGTTCGAAGATACCAGTTGTGAATGCTCTTAGGAATTTGGGAATAGTTTTTATTTGGGTGAAATGGTATGGTGTAAATAGCTTATTTTGTATTTTGATTTTTGGGCAAAACTGTGTCGTTTAAGAGATGATTTGGCAAAAAATAAAAACATGTCAATATGATGACGTGTCACTTAACAGCCAAAACTAACTGAGGGTGTGTTTTTGCTAACGGAACCAAACTTAAGGGTGTAAAATTAAATTTCTCAAACTTTAGGGTGTAAAATCCAAGTAACCCCAAACTTCAGGGATGTACTTTGTAATTTACCCTGAACTTTTTATTTTCTTCAAGGAAATAGAACAAGCGAAAACTTTAAGGTTGAGATTTATGAAAAATGTAAAGAGTAAAGTGTAAAGCTAAAGAATTTATTTTTGCTTTATTTGGTTTCTTGGTCCCTAAAACTAACAAAATGGTAATCAATAAAAGCTTTAAGAAATATATCAAACTTAAGTTAAGTTTAAGCAAGTTGGAACTGTCTAAAAGACATAATTCTTTATTTTTTTTAATTTCTGGAAACCTCTACAAAACAAATCAAATCATATAAGTAAAAGACACAATCATAAGTGGTAAATTTTAGGCAAAAAAATCTTTTGAATTTCAATTTGGTCCCAATGTTCCTTTTTTTTTTTTTTTTTTTTTTCTAACTTTCTATCAATTTAGTCATTGTCGTTATCTCATTTACTGAAAATTATTACGTGGCAAATTGTGTGCATGAGAGAGAGAGCACATTACCATTGCTTAGGTGGCATTGCCTACGTTAGGTTAATTTAGAGGAATCCTAATTTACATTAAACAAGAATTTGGTTTTTGGAGGAATTTGGAAGGGATTTGATATATATATATATATATATATGGGTTCAAGTTACACCATTAGATTTAAGTAGATCCAACGGTAAAAAAAAAAAAAAAAAAAAAAAAAAAAAAACACTCATTAATGCTAATATTGTAATTAGGATCTAATTTATTATCCCTTATTTATGACATTCCATACAACCCAAAACACAGGGGATAATAATATGACTTTAGTTTCTGTTATGTGAGAATCATCATGATAATATGCGGAAATTATTCAAGAAAAAACATAATCATGACTTTAGTTTCTATTATAAACATCTTGAGTATATATATAACCTTTAAAAGTGTTAAATGGAAACAAGGAAGTTCATGTGGCAGATCCAACCAGATGAGATTAAAGCGTAGTTGAGTTTAATTGAGTTGTATTATAAGAACACTTTTGTGACAAGATTGTTTGTAACGAGATTGGTCGATAAAAACTTATGGAGATTTGACCACGCATATCCCTTACCACACATGTAGCAATTATATTGATACATTAAGCAACTAATACTTGTTTGTAGTATGTCCTAGTTGAAGAAACAACCTTCATGATCATGAGTCTAGATCAGGAGTGTTCATGTTGAGGCAAGGAGCATGGTGGTGAGATTGGAATTAAGAGAAAGGCAATTGAATTGATTTGGGGAAAAGTGATGAAGGAGTAAGATAGAGCAAATAAAAACGTGATTATGGAGGAGAGAGAGAGAGAAAGAGAGAGAAAGAAATGTAGACCTATTTTTGGGTTTAGAGATATGTATGGAATGTCATAAATAAGGAATAATAAATAAAATCCTAATCAAAATATCAACATTAATGAGTATCTTTTTTTCATCGTTGGATCTACTTAAATCCAATGATTTAAAACATGTGTAACTTGAACCCATTTCATATATATATATATATATAGTGATGTGTAATTTGTTAAAATTGATTTGCTATGGAGGGATTGTGGATCAAGGAATGGTCTAAATACCTTTTTTGTTGGATGGGGAGGGGAGGTCGGAGGAATTCTTTGTATCATAATTTTCTTTTGCTTTTTCTAAATCTATTATAAAATTTGATAGAGCTCAAAGAGTTTTAAGAGGAATTAACATTTTGCCAAGATCTATGGGGAAAGGAGGGGGAATAAGTAGATTTTAAGGTTATTTATAATTTAACTATCATTGTTAATGGAAATTTTAAAAAGTTAGCCCTTATTAGCTTTGCCATTGGTTCAAAATGTAACTTTTCCATATTTATTTAATTAAAGAAAATGATAACCTCTTTAGTACTCCCTCCGTCCCAATTTGTTTGTCATGTTTGAAAAGTCAAACTTTTTAAGGGAACATCATTTATTATCTTGTCTACCTTATAAAAATGTATAAGTTTACAAAACTACCCTTAAATAAATTTATTAGCTTTTTTTTTTTTTTTTTAAGTTATTCTTAATGAGGCAACTAAAAAGGTGCCCCAATTAAATTGATTTTTTAAATATTTGTTAGTTTTCTTTTCAAATAGTTTTGAAAATAAAGTAGGGGTATAATAGGAACATTAGTAAATTAATAACTTTTACTTTTAAAAACGGGACAATATTTTGGGATATAAAAAAATGGAATAGCAGACAAACAAACTGGGACAGAGGGAGTAATATCTAATACTAGCTTCTAAGCACGCGCAACGCTTGTACTTAGAGGCTTTTCTATTTTTTTTTTTTTTTTTTTTTATAAAGGTTAATAATTTACATCTATAATAATTTGGAAATATATATTTTTATTTTTCAAACAAATAAAAAAAAGGTAAACTTTAGAGATAAACAGAAACTGTAATTTCTATTTTGAATGTGTGTTTGAAAATGTTGTAGTGATATAAAGAAAAATTTTGGTAGGAAAAATAAGATGAACGTGAGGGGAAAGAATGCTAAATTTTAGGAGTTCTCTTAGTTTTTTATTTTTTATTTTTAAATTGGGCGTGTTTTATTTTTATTTGGATGAAAAATGAATAAAAAATGCTAAATTTTAGGAAATAAAAAGATGAACGCGAAATAAAAAAATCCTAAATTTTAAGAGTTCTCTTTTTGAATTCAAAATAAAAATTTTTATTTGACATTTATGATCTTATTTTTAAGAGAAGTTACCCTTCATTAATGTGGGTATTTTTGAACTACATAAATGTCCAGTTTAAATAAGGAAATTCTCTTATAGATAGTATAGATAACATTAATTTGGACTTGAAACAACTAGAAACAAAAAGATTTGGTTTATCTCCAGAACTTTTTTAATTGGACATGTCTTTTTATTTTAAATATACAATGTCAAGTAGTAGTGTGTTTTAATCTCCACATTTATTTAGTTAGTTGGTGACGTGGTAGTCTCTCATAAAAATAAAAGATTCCAGTTAAAAAAGTATTGGAGATAAGCCAAACCCAATACAAAAATAGTCTTTAAACTTGATTTTACAAAGAGATAAACAAGGTAGTACAATCATTGAAAATATAATTGCAAAAAAAAAAAAAAAAAAAAAAAAAAAAAAAAAAAAAACACTCACACACAATTTCAAAAAAGAGACACTTGAAAATTGCCGTATAAAAAGTCTAGCTCTTCCACCATCGCTAATATTCCTCCAATTGAATCTGCATTTGTGCCATTATAGTAAATAAGTGGAAGAATATGATTTTTATTAAAACATGTAGGTGGTTAATTATACAAAAAAAAAAAAAAAAAAAAGGTGTTAAATGCATAATAGGCATGAAACACCATATAAAAGCTTACAATAAGCATGCATATTGAATACCAACAGTCATCAAGTAATTATGTATATTTTCCCTCAAAAAAAAAAAAGTAATTATGTATTTAATTAATATACTTAAGTGTTGAGTTTTGTAATGCAGCAAATGCCCAGCCTAATGCAATGTGTAATGCAACTCAATGCTGAATGTGGGAAGGCTAATATGTGCAACAAAACAATGTTAGTATTAGTTTGATCGAGCAGCTTACTGAGTACAAGCCATGGTAGCATATGAATATCAATTAGTAACAATCAACAAGCAACTGGCAACAACACCTGTACGTAGTTGGCACAAGTAGCTTACCGTGGTACAGTACCGCTCTGTTTGTTTCCCTAGAAAACTTTCTATAAAGATAGTTTTTTACATTTTTCAGTGTTTGGTAACAAAAAAAATTGGTCAACGGAAAACTATCTTTGGTCAACGAAAAACTCTTATAAAAATAAGGCTTATTTTCTATAGATTGTTTTCCAAAAAACAAAATTGGAAAACAATCTCTCTCTCATGTGGTGCATAATTCCTATAAATATTATTTTCTTCTGGCTCAGGAAACAATATTTTTTTTCGCTCATTTAGTCTTTCTCACAATAAACTCTCTCATTTCTTTTCTTTCCTTTGTTTTTTCTCTCTTCTTACACCCTCACTATCACCCCTTCTGGTCTCTTCTTTTCCCACAGATTTCTCTCTCTATCTGCCTCTCTTCTCTTTTTTCTCCCTATTTCTTCTCCCCTCTATAACACCGTTTATTAATAAGGTTTTTTTTTTTTTTTCCTCCTCACAAATCCGTCAACAGTTCTGTTACAATTTTTGTATTTATCAAACTATTTGGCATATGTGGCATTTTGAACTATTTAAAATGGAACTTATGGGTATAAAGGTTATTTTGAATTATGAGAAGTATGGTTAATATATATATATATATATATATTGCTGCTAATTTGTGCCACTATAGTACACTTCCAATGTACTTGGTTGGTTTTTTTCTAATAAAATTTCTTACATTACTTATCAAAAATACTGTTCATATACATGAACAAGATAAGTATTTGAGATCATGAAAATTGAACAGCTAATTTTGATTCTATCCGTTATCAAAATTCTAGTTTGAAAACCAAATTCATTCTTGGTTTTTTTATTATTTATTTATATTGATTACATTGGGTGGGTTTACACAATACACATATTATACATGTTTTAAATTATACAAGAAATGTTATAAAAATCGTGGATACCAAACACCAGAAAACGTTCTCATGCCCATTTTCAAGGTTGTTACCAAACACCAGAAAATGAGATAGTTTCCCAGAAAATGCTCTCTAGAAAATGAATCATTTTTAAAAAACGTTAATGCTGAAACAAACAGAGCAGCAGTGTAGTGTAGACTTGCTTATCTTTGTAATTAGCCATGTGCTTGATAGTTATATTATGTAACTCGTGCTTACGCATGAGAATAATGAATTGTAGTAGTGCTATTGATGTTAGTTTGAGTTATTAAACACATATGACATAGTTCAATCAGGACATTTGGAGGTACTAAAATAGTTTTATTTGAAATTTTCATAATATTGGTTAGCCAAGTTTATCATTACATTACTATTACGTATATAATTTTGAAAATTACTATTAGATACTGCATATATAATGTCAATTCATAATTATAGTCTATGAAATTCTACTAAATATAACACAAAATAATACTAAAATAAATTGGTCAAATGGTATCTCTTAAATTGAATGTGAATAGGTGCATGAGAATGTTCAGCTCAATTATAATTTGTTATGTTCAATATCTTCGCATACAAAATATATGAATAAAAATAGTATAAAAAATATGCTCATTAGTTCAAAAAAAATAATAACAAAAATATAAATAATTTAATTTATATGGAAATTTAACAAAAACAAAATCCAATTTTGATTCTAATTGAATTCTCTCTATCTCTCTCTTTGAGAGTTTCAACTTATGACGTCAACTCTTAATAATAGCTCTTTATCATTAGACCAAGATATCAATCGGTTTTTGGTGTAATCAGGGATTAAACCCCAGATCTCTTATTCAACCATCAGAGATTTTACTAATTGAACTATCTGAAACCCAAAAATGACTTATATATTTGAATTGTTTTTAGTTATACAAAAAAAAGGCTTGTAAGGACCCAAATGAGAGTAATACAAGGTCTGAAGTAATAAGACAAACTCTTGCCTTTCTCAGATCCAATACAACAGAATTTGTAAGAGATGGGCTAGAACAACAAACATTCCGTCCTCTAAAGGCACCCATCCTCCCCCTTAATATAGGCCTCCTCTTTCTGATCTGTTCCGTCCATCTTCAGCTATCATTCGCTTCTTTCTTTGACACCTGTCACCTATCTTCTCTCTAGGAGCAGGCGGTGGCTGTAGCTGGTGCTGCTGTCACGGGCATCATCTCAGGTCATCTCCACAATTAATGCGACTGACAGAGTGGGTGTGCGCCATTTATTATTGATGTGACTGGGGGCTACTGCCCAGACGGCCGCCTGTCTGCCACTTGCCCGTGCCTCCCTTGACCAAGGAGGCTCCCTCTTTGGTACTTAGCGCAGTGTTCCTCAAGATTTAGCTCTTTCCTCGGGAACTATTTAGTTCTTGGGCCCCCGACCAGCTCTGTATTCGGCCCAAGAACAGTTCCCTCCAAGCCCTTCCAGGGGCCTTGGCCCATTAGTTCAGCTCCTCGGCCCCCTTCTTCGTTCCTCGGGTGCCCACAATAGCCCCCTAAAACTTTCGCTTATTCTGCTCGTGGCATAAGTGAAGTTTTAACTCCGCGGATACGCCGTACGTGTTGGATGTGTTCACACGAGTTTGACGTCTTCTCAACTGTCATTCGCACACCCCTGACGCTTCGAAATCCGCGAGCTCACATTTATGGCGCCAGGCGGCTGCTTGTCTCCCCACGTTCAACGGTATGATTAAGATCCTGCGGCTCTCGTCCATCCTTGTTTATGAGCGGGAATTTTACCACTCCTTTTTTCCTCCTATAAAAGGAGCGAACAGGGCTGGCGATGTCTTATTTCTGGCATTTTGGCGTTTTCACTTTGGCGAAGAGAGATTTACTCCCGAGGAGCGTGCTTTTAACCTTTGCAGTAGGTGTGTTGCTTTCCTTCTTGGCTTGCTCCTATTTTTGTCCATGGGTAGATACGCTAGGCTAGTAGATACCGAGGAGGCTAGGATGGCTTTTAGGGCCAAGTATAGAATTTCCGACGACGTAGTGTTTAGGCACTGTGAGGAGGGCGAGTGGCTAGTCATAGAACGCCCTCCTGAGTCAGTAGTTATTCCTATGATCGCCTTTATTAAAGGCGGGATGGAACTTCCCATGGGCCCGGTGACCTAGGATTACCTCATAAATTTTAGGCTTACCCCAACCCAGTGCTCCCCCAATATCTTTAGGATTCTTGGGTGTGTAGAGGCCATCAACCGTAGGATGGGGACCCGTCTTACCTAGCATGATATGAACTGGGTGTATAACTGCCAAAAGGGGGAAAAAACCAAGTACTACATGAAGAGTAGGGTCCCCGCGGTTAGGTTAATCTCCTGCTTGCCCAATTCGAGCAAGGGCATGGACGAAGACTTCCTTCTCGTCTCGGGCGAGTGGCACGATGGTCGGCACTGTCCCACCCAAGAAGGGGAACCAGGTAGCTTTCCCGAGGGTCTGGGCTACCGCCTTAGGATTTTTTTTTTTTTTTCTGTAGAAGAGTCTCTTCTGAGGCATCAGTTTTCTCGTTTCTTCTTTTTTTTGTTTGAAACACAGCTTTCTTTTGTTTCCTTGCTAATAATGACTGTTCCTCCATGACAGACGAGTACCACACAGCCCCCGCCAAACACTTGGTGAATTTTCACGACCTGAATCGGATTCTTCGGTCCGAGATATTTCTCCACCGGGACGGGCAACTCCGAGCAGCGCACGTCATCCTTGGCTACACTCCTTCGACAAAGCGCTTCCAAAGTCCGAAGAACGTCATCAAGGCTCGTGACCCACGCTTGGCCAGTATAGACTTTGCCGTTTCGGGTTTTCTGCTGGCAGGACCTTCCCCCTGAGGGTACGCAAGACGCCCAACTCCCTGCGCCTTTAGCTGCACAAATTTTGTACGCCCAAGAGCCTCCCTTGCCATCCAACGAAGAGGCGGAGGGATCTTTATCTTCTTCTGTCCAAGAGGTAACGGAAGAAGACTTTGAAGTTTTTTATCGCCCCGACGCCCCCGGTTCCTCTCCAGCCCGATCATCATCGGCAATGGGGTTTCAAGAGAAGACACCCGACCTCCTGGCACTACTGTCGGCCCACGCTGGCGGGTCCTCCTCGGCGGCGGCGGTGCCCCCTCGCCTGCCGACTCCAGTGGCTGCCCGTACCTCCCTTGTTGATGCTACGGATAAAAAACGCAAACGTGGTCCCAGTGGAAAAGGGACGACCACGTCCGAGGAGGGGGAGATATCCGAGCCGCAACCCAAGGAGGCCCGGGCCGGCAAAGGCCAGGCGAAGAAGAGGCCCGACCCTGCTGTGGTCCCGAGGGAGAGCGGCGGGGATCAACCTAAGAAAGCTTCCATTTGGAGGCCCTCCTTTACTCTCAGCTCGGGATCTCCTGTCCTGGACGACGCCAACCTGAAGGACCCCTCCAAAGGCAGCTCAGGCCTGGTTGCCGAGTGCTTGGAGAGGGCCCTGTGCCTCCCCGAGGATATGGAGGAGCTAAAGTCTTTCAGGAAGAGGGAGGTCTTCCTTTCCCTGAAGCAGGACCTGGCTAAGGTACCTCAGTCGATCTTACTAGCTTCTTTTTTTCTGCCAAGTATTTTTACTTTGACTGCTTATCCTCTCTTGCTATTTCCCACTCTTGCAGGCCGTTCAAGCTGCCTTTATGGCAGAAGACTGGGTCGATCACTCCCTCGACGCAGCCAGGAAATCTGAGAAGGTCTATGAGGCTGCTGAGAAGGCCAGAGCTGAGGAAGAGAGGAAGTTGAAGGACACCCTCTCCCAACTGTCTGAGGCTGAAAAGGCTTTTCGTGATGCCGATTCCGCCTTGAAGAGCTATGAGAAGCAGGCCTCTAATGCCTTGGCAGCCCAGAAGTAGGCCGAAAGCGCACTGGCACTCTCTATGGTGGAGTTGAAGCAGGCGCATCAGCGGCTGGCGGATAAGGATGCTGAGAAGGCTCGGGCTGAGCAGGAGGCTTATGATGCAGGCATGAACAAGACCGCCGCATCCCTTACTGCCCAGCTCCGCGATGTCGCTCGCGCCTTTTGCCAGGAGGTCTGGGGGGAGGCACTGAACATGGCGAGCGTTAGTCCTGATTCAGAGCTTCGTGCTCCCAACCATGTTTACTACCCCCCAGCCTTGCGCTTGTCGCCGTCAGCCCCCAGTCCTACCGCGGATCCGAGTTCTGTTCCCCCGGTGGATCCGAGCTCCGTTCCCCCCATCCCGGCTGAGCCCCAGAATCCTCCTTCTCCTACTTCATCCAAGGGGTTACCCCCTCAAGAGGGCGTGGTGGACTTGGAAGCTAACAAGGGGGTGCCCGAGGGGGTGCCTTTGAAGAAAAAGAAAGAGAAGAAGGAGAAGGCTGCCAAGGACAAGGGGCCTCAGACTTAGCTTTTCTCTCCATTCTTCTTTTTGTATGCCGTTGCGGACTTTCGCATCCAGGCACCCTTTATGTAGCAATCTTCCCCCTTCCCCCTTTTTTTTGTAGCCAGGGTTCTACCACTGTACTGCTTCTTCTCTTTTGTAATCAGTTTTTTTTTTAATGAACACTTTAAATTTTTTGCATAGTAGTCTTGATATATGTTTGCTGCTTTCCCTCCTGCCCATTTTTCTTGATATATGTTCTCCCAACGCATACAATTTTTCTTGCAAGTGTTAATTATCCCTAAGCCTGTGGCCGAGGAGCCAGGCAAGCACCAGGTCCGTCTTAACACTTAGAATTTTCCTGCAAGCGTTAGTTATCCCTAAGCCTGTGGCCGAGGAGCCAGACAAGCACTAGGTTCGTTTTAACACCTAGAATTCTTCTTGCAAGTGTTAATTATCCCTAAGCCTGTGGCCGAGGAGCCAGATAAGCACTAGGTTCGTTTTAACACTTAGAATTTTTCTTGCAAATGTTTACTTTCCACGAGCTTGTGGCCGAGGAGCCAGGCAAGCTTTAGGCGTTTCCTAACACTTAGAATTTTTCTTGCAAGTGTTAATTATCCCTAAGCCTGTGGCCGAGGAGCCAGACAAGCACTAGGTTCGTTTTAACACTTAGAATTTTTCTTGCAAATGTTTACTTTCCACGAGCTTGTGGCCGAGGAGCCAGGCAAGCTTTAGGCGTTTCCTAACACTTAGAATTTTTCTTGCAAGTGTTAATTATCCCTAAGCCTGTGGCCGAGGAGCCAGACAAGCACTAGGTTCGTTTTAACACTTAGAATTTTTCTTGCAAATGTTTACTTTCCACGAGCTTGTGGCCGAGGAGCCAGGCAAGCTTTAGGCGTTTCCTAACACTTAGAATTTTTCTTGCAAGTGTTAATTATCCCTAAGCCTGTGGCCGAGGAGCCAGACAAGCACTAGGTTCGTTTTAACACTTAGAATTTTTCTTGCAAATGTTTACTTTCCACGAGCTTGTGGCTGAGGAGCCAGGCAAGCTTTAGGCGTTTCCTAACACTTAGAATTTTTCTTGCAAGTGTCAATTATCCCTAAGCTTGTGGCCGAGGAGCCAGACAAGCACTAGGTTCGTTTTAACACTTAGAATTTTTCTTGCAAATGTTTACTTTCCACGAGCTTGTGGCCGAGGAGCCAGGCAAGCTTTAGGCGTTTCCTAACACTTAGAATTTTTCTTGCAAGTGTCAATTATCCCTAAGCTTGTGGCCGAGGAGCCAGACAAGCACTAGGTTCGTTTTAACACTTAGAATTTTTCTTGCAAATGTTTACTTTCCACGAGCTTGTGGCCGAGGAGCCAGGCAAGCTTTAAGCGTTTCCAAACACTTGTAGAGAGACAGAATCGAAACATAAAAGCTGAAAATTTCCATTAAAAGTAATATCGTCGCAAATTGTTTACATTCCATGGGCGGGGGATTACATTTCCATCTAGGTCTTCTAACCGGTAAGCTCCAGTTCCTACGACGAAGGTGACTTTGAACGGCCCTTCCCAATTAGGACCTAGCTTACCCCAGGATGAGAGCTTGGCCGTTCCCACTATCTTCCTCAAGACCAGGTCTCCCGGGGACAGAGGCCTGTGCTTCATTCCCTTATCATATTCTTGTTTGAGCTTCTGTTGGTAATGGGCCAATTTTACCATGGCCACATCTCGTCTTACCTCGGCTAGGTCTAGGTTGTCCAGGAGAGACTGACAGTTCCCCTCGGCACTGAACTGGTCGGTCCTCATAGTTTGAAATCCGGCTTCTAGGGGGATCATTGCCTCTGAACCGTAGGTTAATGAAAATGGGGTCTCCCCCGTGGACTTCCGTGGAGTGGTGCGGTACGTCCAAAGTACGTGGGGCAACTCATCGACCCATCTCCCTTTCGCATCGTCCAGCCTCTTTTTAAGTCTAGCAATGATGGTCTTATTGGTGGCCTCGGCCTGCCCATTGCCCTGGGGGTATGCTGGTGTGGACTACCCATTCCTGATTCCCAATTCCCCACAATACCTTCTGAAAGACTTGCTGTCGAATTGGAGGCCATTGTCCGAGATCAGGGTGTGCGGCACTCCGAATCTGGTGACGATATTTTTCCATACGAACTTCTTGGCATCGACGTCTCTGATGTTGGCGAAGGGCTCGGCTTCAACCCACTTAGTGAAGTAATCTGTGCCGACGAGCAGCCACCGCCGGTTGCCCGTTGCCCGAGGGAGGGGACCTACTATGTCCAAGCCCCACTGGACAAAGGGTTCAAAACTCCTCCCGGCTGGTGTATATTTGGGGCAAACCTCTGGCATTGATTGCATCGCCTAGCATAGTCTTGGGAGGTTTGGCGCATTTTAGGCCACCAATATCCTTGTGATAGGGCCCTGTGTGCCAGGGATCTTCCGCCAGTGTGGCTTCCACAGATGCCCTTATGCAGTTCCTCGAACAGGGGCTCCACGGCTTCCGGGTGTACGCACAGCAGATATGGTCCCGAGTACGAGCGCTTGTACAGCTTATTCTGCTCGGATAGCCAATAGCGCGGGGCTGTTCTCCGTATCTTCTCCGCCTCACCCTTATCTTCGGGCAACGGTCCTCCTTTCAGGAAAGCCACAATGGGATCCATCCAGCTTGGGCCTACGCGAATGCTGCGCACTTCCGCTATAGGTGTCTCCTTCAGGGCGGAGACGTTAACTTCCTCCACCAAGACGACTCGAGGCAGGTTCGATTCTAACGCGGTGGCCAACATGGCCAAGGAATCTGCGTGCGAGTTCTGTCCCCTCAGGACTTGCTCCACCCTGAAATCATCGAAATGACTCCGTACGTTTCGCACCCGGGCGACATACTTCTGCATCCTTTCATCTCGGGCTTCGAACTCCCCTTTAATCTGGCCCACAACTAGCCTAGAGTTGGAGTACACTTCGACCCACTTTCCCCCGAGCAGCTTGACCAGGTTTATTCCTGCCAGCAGTGCCTCGTATTCGGCCTCATTGTTGGTGGCCCGGAAACCCAGCCGTAATGATTTCTTTATTATTAGTTCCTCAGGTGTGATCAACACTACCCCCACGCCAGCCCCCTTTCGATTAGAGGCCCCATCCGTATAAACCCGCTAGAAGGGGGCGGTGGAAGCAGTCGAGATCGTTAGGCTCGCGGCCACACTTACCCCTTCACAGGTACCCTCGGAAAACTCTGCCACAAAGTCGGCTAAGACTTGCCCTTTTATGGCCGTGCGGGGCAGGTACTTGACGTCATAAGCCCCCAACTTGGTGGCCCACTTGGCAATTCTGCCCGTGTAGTCGGACTTTCTCAGCAAGGCCTGCAGTGGCAGCTGAGTCAGCACTGCCACGGTGTGGGCTTGGAAATAATGTGGGAGCTTCTTCGTGGCGTGTACGATAGCTAAGATCGCCTTCTCCAGAGGGAGATACTGCATCTCCACTGCCTGCAACGACTTACTGACGTAGTAAACCGGCCTTTGGACCCCGTCCTGGTTTCTGATTAGTACGAAGCTGACAGAATGCTCCGTGACTGCCAGGTAGGCGTACAAAACTTCTTCCCTGTCTGGCCGGGATAGGATTGGCAGGTTGGACAAGTAAGCCTTGAGATCTTTGAACGCTCGGGCGCATTCCTCGGTCCACTCAAAGTCTTTCCACTTGTGCAGTAGCTGGAAGAAGGGGCGGCACCTGTCCGCGGACTGGGAGATAAACCGGCTTAGTGCTGCCGTCATTCTGGCTAGCTTCTGTACCTCCTTCGAATTTCGGGGGGGATGAAGGTTGTTAATAGCCTTAATCTGGTCGGGGTTAACCTCGATTCCCCGATGAGTGATCATGTATCCTAGGAATTTGCCCGAACTCACCCCGAAAGAGCATTTTGATGCATTGAGCCGTAACTTGTGCTTCCTGAGCACTGCGAAGATTTCTGACAAATCTGCGATGTGGTCCTCGGCCCTTTTACTCTTAACCACCATATCATCTATATATGCCTCCATGTTCCTCCCAAGATGCTTCTCAAACATGCAAGTGATCATCCTCTGGTAAGTGGAGTCGGCGTTCTTGAGGCCGAAGGGCATCACCCTATAATGGAAGTTGCCAATGGGAGAACGGAAGGCTGTCTTCTCCTGGTCGGCCGAGGACAAGGGTATTTGATGGTACCCTTGGAATGCGTCCAGGAAACTCATCTGAGGATGCCTTACCGTGGCGTCCACTAACTGGTCTATCTTGGGAATCGGGAAAGGGTCCTTTGGGCAGGCCCTATTGAGGTCGGTAAAATCCACGCAGACCCGCCATTTCCCACTTTTTTTCTGCACGACAACGGTGTTGGCCAGCCAGTCGGGGTAGAAGATTTCCTTAATGGCCCCGGCCTGTTTTAACCTGACCACCTCCTCCCTAACCGCCTCGGCGTGTGCGTCAGACGATCGCCGAGGGGGTTGCTTACGCGGGACCACCCCTGGATTCACGTTCAAGCGGTGGCAAGCTAGCTCGGGGCTGATTCTGGGGATGTCACTCGCATCCCATGCGAACACGTCCAAGTTGGCCTTCAAGAACTCCACTAACTCCAACCTTTCTCGGGGGTGCAACTGCGACCCTATCTGAAAATACCGCTCTTCGCATGTTCCAGTTAACACTCTCATCAATTCCTCTGATGATTGTGGATGCGCTTCGGCAGGCTGCTCGGGGGCAGCCCCTTGTAATTGCTATTGGGCCGCATATTTGCAACTGGGGTTCGGGTCAGGCAAATGTGGTGTGACAGCGGCTGCCAGGCAACGTCGGGCCATCGCCTGATCCCCTGCCAGTTCTCCTACGCCCCCGTGAATGGGGTACTTGACCTTAAGATGCACGGTCGAGGGTACGACGCCAATGGAATGCAGCCACGGCCTGCCGAGGATGGCCGTATAGGGGGAGAAAGCCTCTACAGCTATGAAGCTCACCTGGACTTCCCTGCCATCAACTTGCACAGGAAGCTTGATTCTTCCCAGAGGGACCACCATTTTTCCGTCGAACCCCATGAGTGGGGAGTGGCACATCTCCAGGTCATCGGGTTTGAGACCCAGTCCTCTGTACAAATCGGGGTACATCACGTCAGCTTGACTCCCCTGGTCAATTAGTACCCTTTTGACGTTGTATCCCCCAATTCTTATAGTAACGACCAAGGCATCCTCGTGTGGTTGTTGAGTTCCCCTTTTATCTTTCTCGAAGAAACTTAGGTCAGGGATCGCCATCCTCGGCCTCTTGTTATACCACTCTTCCTCCCCCGGTTTCGGGCCTTCCACCACAGACAGGACCTGGGAGCTCGGCCCGGCGCCTCCACCTGATCCAGCCAGAATCATATTAATGGTGCCCAGGGCCGGGCGTGGATGGTCGCCCTGGTGCAATTCCGTCTTCGAGGGCCCTATCTGTCCTGTTGGCCGGTTCAAGAAGCGGCTCAGTTTCCCTGCCTTCGCCAATTGACTTAAGTGGCTTCTCAATGTCCTGCAGTCGTCCGTCTTGTGGCCCTTGTCCCGATGATAGTAGCAATAGAGGTTTTGGTTCCTCTTGGTCGGATCCCCGCCTATTCTGTTCGGCCAACTGAAGAATGGCTCATCCTTAATTTCTTCCAGTATCTGGTGCATCGACTCTTTGAACAGCGAGTTTACCATATGGACCCCTTCTGGGGCCTGTCGGCCGGGGAATTCCCTTCGCAACCGGTCGTTACGGTAACCCCCTCCCCGAGGATCTCCCTTTTCGGGGTACAATCCGGCCTTGCCTTTCCCCTGAATTTGGTCTTCTTCCAATCTTTTGTAGGTTTCAATGCGTTCCATGAGTTGATGCATGTTGGCCGCGGATTTCATTGTTAAAGACTTCCTTAGGTCGTGGTCGGTCGAAAGGCCGACCTTGAAGGTCCTTACCGCGACATCTTCGAAGTCCCCATCCACCTCGTTGTACATTTCCCAGTAGCGGTCGGCGTAGGTTTTCAGGGTTTCCCCCTCCCTCATCGTCATGGATAGTAGGGCGTCCAACGGTCTGGGTGCCCTACTACAGGTGATGAACCTCATACCAAATGCTCTAGTCAATTCTTGGAAGGATGCTATGGATCCCTCTCCCAATGCGTCGAACCAGCGCATGGCCACCAGCCCGAGGCTGGAAGGGAAGACCTTACACAGGAGTGCCTCATTGTCTGAGTGTATGGCCATCTTCTGGGTGAAGTGGTTGACATGCTCCACCGGATCCGTTCTCCCGTTGTATATGGCGAAAATGGGCTGGGAGAAACGATGAGGGAGCCTGGCCTTGTTAATCCTCCTGACAAAGGGTGATTTGGAGATTTGCTTCAGGGCCTTGCTCATGGCGTCATTTCTTCTATCGTGGCGAGAGGATACCTTCTCGCGCCTACGGTCACCCTCATCCGAGGTGTCCGAGTACGTTTCATCAGGTGGGGTTCGGAACCTGCGCTGGTACAGCGAATCTGGGCTTCCTCGTGAACCCTCACTTGAAGCCGCCGACGGGCTCCTTCTATTGCGTTCTTTCTGTCTCAACCTCTTGCGCAAGCGATCAATTTCCCGTTGCAATGCCAGCGTGTCCCGCCCGTGTTGGGCTCGACTCTCGTTGCGAGGCCGGTCCCGCCCCTCTCGCCTTGAGCGGTGCAGCCCTGCTGATGTGCTAAGGGCTCATTGCCTATCCCTTCTGCGTTCCATGTCAAGGAAAGGGTCTCCCCCTCGTAATCCAACCGATCC
This sequence comes from Quercus gilva, assembly GCA_023621385.1. Taxonomy (NCBI): domain Eukaryota; kingdom Viridiplantae; phylum Streptophyta; class Magnoliopsida; order Fagales; family Fagaceae; genus Quercus; species Quercus gilva. The sequence continues at coordinate 40,806,500 of CM042477.1, forward strand.
TTCCTCAATTCTGTCCTCATTTGCCATTGCTACTCAAGATGTATCCGCCGGAGCTTGTTGTTTCCCATAAACGGCGCCAATTGTAAGGACCCAAATGAGAGTAATACAAGGTCTAAAGTAATAAGACAAACTCTTGCCTTTCTCAGATCCAATACAACAGAATTTGTAAGAGATGGGCTAGAACAACAAACATTCCGTCCTCTAAAGGCACCCATCCTCCCCCTTAATATAGGTCTCCTCTTTCTGATCTGTTCTGTCCATTTTCAGCTATCATTCGCTTCTTTCTTTGACACCTGTCACCTATCTTCTCTCTAGGAGCAGGCGGTGGCTGTAGTTGGTGCCGCTGTCACGGGCATCATCTCAGGTCATCTCCACAATTAATGCGACTGACAGAGTGGGTGTGCGCCATTTATTATTGATGTGACTGGGGGCTACTGCCCAGACGACCGCCTGTCTGCCACTTGCCCGTGCCTCCCTTGGCCGAGGAGGCTCCCTCTTTGGTACTTAGCGGAGTGTTCCTCAAGATTTAGCTCTTTCCTCGGGAACTATTTAGTTCTTGGGCCCCCAACCAGCTCTGTATTTGGCCCAAGAACAGTTCCCTCCAAGCCCTTCCAGGGGCCTTGGCCCATTAGTTCAGCTCCTTGACCCCCTTCTTCGTTCCTCGGGTGCCCACAAGGCTTATAAATATAAAATCATTCAAATTTTCTCTTCCTTTAATTATATATATATATATAGTTAAATATATGATTAGGTTTTTTTATGGTTTATTTATATAGGATTCCTCGTTTTCTATACTAAATTAATTCATTTGGCACAAAAATTAAAAAACGATAATTAGATGGGACACATGGCGCAAAATTAAACTTTAATTGAAATCTAATTTTCACACTGAATTAACTCACTTGGCACAAAAATTTAAAAATTTAGATTAGATGGGACACATAGCCAAAATTAGACTCTAATTGAATTTCAATTTGAAATCTAATTGAATTTTCTTTCAGCTTTCCCTATTAATATATACTAGTATGTAACCCATGCAAACGCATGGATGCATTTAAAATTAAACACAATTTTTTTACTATAAAATATAAATAATTAGTTAAATTATTAAAAAAAAATAACATGTAACACATGCATACATATTGATACATTTAAAATTAAACACAAATTTTATCATAAAAATATAATTAATTAGTCAAATTATAATTTTTTTAAAAGTAAATGTAATTAGTCACATATTAAAATTCTTATCTAAATTTAATACTACTAATGATCATTTTTTTTCTTCTAATTTTTAATAAGATAGAAAGTGTGATGATCTTTGTTGTGAGGTGATTTTTATTGAATATATGTGATTGGTTTTTTTTTTTTATGGGTTTGGCTTATGTCCAATACTTTTTTAACGGGACATGTCTTTTTGTTTTAAATATACAATGACAAGTGATAGTGAGTTTTAATCTCCAACTTTTATTTAGCTAGTGGATAATGTAACAGTTTCTCATTAAAACAAAAGGAGATTCCAGTTAAAAAAGTACTGGAGGTACGCCAAACCATTTTTTAATTCATTAATGGAGTATTAGATTCTTAGTATTTTGGACTCATTAACTCACTTGGTACAAAAATTAAAAAATTGAAGTGGACACATTGCACAAACTTAAATGGATAATTATGAAGTGGTCCCTCCCTAACACACACACATATAGATGTGCTTAATAGATTTTTAGTTAGGATATTAGAGTTAGTTAAGGCCAGCATATGCTTATGAAGTGTATAATTAAGGAACTAATGGATTGTAAAGAATGTCAATAAAAATTCAGTTTTTCTTACTCCTATCTTTCTCTTTAGTTGCCCTATAAGTTAGCCCCTCGTAGTATATAATGTGAGGCTCTCACATCATTGCTCAATTGTTTGTGAACCATGTAAAGTTGTAATTAAGGGAGCTACCTACCGTCGTCTAATTATCCTCCACCATAAACACAATTAATTAAAAGATTTCTCCCCATAAGACACAATATATGAGCACTTTCTCCCCAAAAAAAATATATATATATATGAGCACTTTGAAGAAAATCATTAAAGGGGTTATTATAAATATACACTAGTACAAACACAATCATATATTTTCATAATCACATAATAATTTATTATCTACAAAATTACTAAAACTACCCAAACAATAATCCAAAAGCTCAAAAGCAAAATGTTTTACAAAAAAGCATCTTAAATTATTCACAATTGATTAAAAACAAAAAAAAAAAATTATTCACAATTGATTCATTAAGTCTCAAAATATTAATTTACTAAATTTCAATTGTTCATTGAAGTGTAAAACATTTTTTCATCAAAATAAGAATTGAAACAAGATTTTTTTTTCCTTCATATGGTTTGTTAAAATTATAATTTCCTTAAATTTCACTAACATCATAAATATAAATATGGAAAAAAATAACTTTCTCACAAATATCAATTTTAAGAATGAATGAATTTATTTATTTTTTAGGAAAGGTAACTACAGAACCAATGGTAAAACATGAATAAATTATGCTGCCTATTTAATCAATAACATCAAAGCAACAAAAAAATAATAATAATAAGAACAAAGTTTGGTTGTAACCTAATGCGACAACGTCATTATATATATTTATATTGGATATGAATTTTGACAAATCTACCATTGGATTATATTTTCCTTTTATGTCCTCCATACTTGAAAATTTTCTTAAAAAATCAAAGATCAATAGTTATGTTATTAATCAAAATTTCAATTTTCAATTTTTTGTAGTCTAAAATTATATATAAAAAATAATTTTATAGATTAAATAGTAAATAACATCAAATTGGTGTGTGTGTGTGTATTATAGTGGGAGTTGTAGCTTTATGGTATAACCAAGTTTGTAATCAAACTTTTTTCAAAGAATAATCTATATCTTAAAATTTTACCTCCATATTTTGAAATCAATACTAAACCTCCAAAATTATAATCATATGAAAATTTTAATACTTTTTAATCTAATAACATATTTGTATGTGTCAAACATGCGACTTAATAACCTAGAAAATACGACACACCCTATATAATTTTAGAATATTATTATACATATCCTCTCCTCTATACTCAAGATTTTAAAATTAGACTCATCAAAAAAATAAATAAATAAAGATTTTAAAATTAGAAATCAAAAGAAAAAATTACATAGAACCACGATATAGAAAAGAAAAAGAAAGATAATTGGGTGAATTAATTTTGGTAGTAGATAAAAATTAAAAGCGAAGAAGAGAATATGAGAGAGAGCTTAACAATTTTAACTTGAAGCTAGCCATTGGGTTTTGGCTATCAAATCTTTAGGCGTTCTAATATATAATTTGGAGATGATCTTTAAAACAAAATAATAAACATTCTTCTTGACCCTTACGTTTTTTTACCCAATTTTCAAACTCAAGTTGGCACTTTCTTGCAGCATGATATCCTGGGTAATTCCGAAAGGATGGGTTGTTCATGCAGTGTCGCATTTATTACTCCATGCAACACATTTTGCATATTCTTCTGGAGATTTTTCTGGGGATTTTTTTTTTTTTACTTCTCGAAAACAACTCCTACTATGCATTAAGAGAAGACAACATATAAATATATATATATATATATATATACTGTCAAATTTATAGAACTAAAATTCTTGCAAGTTGTGATGAGAATTTCAATTTGAAGCAAATAAAATAAATCATCTCGATCATGCTAAAATCTATGACTTCGAACAAAAGTAAATGCATGAATTCATTGTAATTTACGCAATGAAAAATACTATAAGGTACAAAATGTCCCAAACAAAACTATATTTAAAGGTAGAGTTGTTTAAAATGGTGACATTTGATAGAGGGAAACATGTTATATGTTAAATGATTTTTTTTTTTTAAGAAATGTCTGTTGGTGATCAATATTCCACTTTCAACAAAATTCATCTAAACTTGTAAAAGCTCAATCAAAATTCGAAAAAATATGTTTAGAGCTATGATGAAGCAAGGAAAATTAGTGGACAAATTAAATATAACATTTAAAGCCCTACTATTATGATTTGTAGCAGTCAATTGATATGAGTTCCATGTAGCCTAATCCTCATTAGGTTTTTCCCTTCTAGGCTTTACAGAGAGCCAGACTTTTTCATCAATATATTTTAAGGAAGCCCTCGTATGCATCTTCCAATATGGATAGTTGGTGTCATTAAAATGAGGTGGAATTACAAGTGAATGTCCACGATTCATAGGCAACAAGGGTCAAGGATCATATAACAAATATTATCCAAATCCAAGTGTTCCTACTTGAATACCACTTTTTAGGATAAAATTGAACCTGGTTAAATTAACTAATTATACAAGTTGATTAACCAATTTGTATTACGCACAACCATATTGCAAATTCTAAATGCAACAGAAAGTAAATTTGGCAAAAGCAATGTGGATATGATGGGAAAAATCCAAGGAAGTCAATACCATACCAAAAGTTGTTTCAGTTTAGTTAAAGAAATGAGGCAAATTCTAAATGCAACAGAAAGTAAATTTGGCAAAAGCAATGTGGTTATGATGGGAAAAATCCAAGGAAGTCAATACCGTACCAAAAGTTGTTTCAGTTTAGTTAAAGGAATGAAATATTTCGATACTGGTCATTACTTATGTATCGTTTCAGAATTAGCGACACACACACACACACACACACACACACACATATATATAAAGGATTGGGTTCAAGTTATACCTAATGTAACTCTAAACAATGTTACACTACCCAATAACTTGTTATTAATTTCATATTTTGAGAATTATACCGTTGAATTACATGTTCTTAGCATGCATGCCAATTGGGTATAATTTACCATTTAATCCATAAACTCATCTTCTATGCGTTATTTTAAATTACAAAAACTTGAATTTAAACAATTAATTGATACATGACTATTGATTTTTTATCATCTTTAAATTTTGTAAGCATGGAGAATATACGAAGATAATGTAATCTAACGGTGGATTTGTCAAAATTTGCATCAAATTAAAAAAAATATTGAGTGGTGTAACATTGCTTAAAGTTACACTAGCTTGTAACCTCATGCATATGCATGAATACACTTAAAGATATACAATAAGATGCATAATATAATTCCTATATATATATATATAATTTAAATACTATTGATAGCCATTTTTATATTTTGTTAACTCTTTAAAAAAATTGTAAGGATATTATTAGTTATAAATGTAAATTGTCCATGTTTAAAAAAAAAAAAAAAATTATTGTGAAGCACTTTTTTTTTATGATTCATTTATTCTAGACTCTTTTGGTTTTTATACTTAATAACTCACTTAGATGAATATTTATGATGTGGTCTCACGTTTGATTCTAAAATTAAGAAATAAAACTCTTTAAGAATAATTAATTTTTGACACATGGCACAAAATTGAAACTCTAATTTGGAATTCTAATTTGAGTTTCTCTCAGTTTCACCTATTATATATATATATATATTAGATGTAACTTGAACCCAACCCATATATATATATATATAGACAAACACAATCCTATAGTATTTTATTAAGCTTAAAACATATGTATTTTAAGATTTTTTTTTTTTAAAAATACAAAGTTATATAATATTATATACACCACCACTTTTAGTCAATAAATATTTATATTATGATTATAAAAGTAAAATATTCAAATTTCAAACAACCAACCTAACCAAACTAATACCACCTTCACGTGTCAAGAATTGGTGATGCTAATTGATAATATTTGACGCCCTAGATTTGGAGAAATTATAGGGTCCTCTAGTGGACCACGTCATTTGTCCATCATTTCACTAAAAAACTTCTATTTGTTTAAAATTGCTGAGTCAGCAATTAATTTCTGTTTAAAAAAATTTTCTAACTAACAATTTTAAACAAGTGGCAGTTTTTCGATGGAATAGTGGACCACATCACTTGTCCACCATGTGGACCTTATAATTTCTCCTATATTTGAATCTTATGCCTTTATAGGCCGAAATACGATTTCTTTCCTGGTATAGTTGAAACGGTTCAGCATGGACCGATATTTAAACTAGCAAGAAATGTTTGCATTTTTGTACTGACCAAAGCTTAGGAACGGTAAATATAAGCTATACTGGCCTGTACAATATGAAATCAACTTTCTTGAAAAAACCAAAACTAAAAAAACCACAGGTGGGTTGAAGGTTACCACTAACTTGAAGAATCCACTTTGAAAGATTGAAATTACAATTACAAGGAATAAACATGATCCAAAAGTAATGTCCTATAGTAAAGTTATTGAGTTATTTGATTGCAGCTTTAACCCGGTTGGATTATTCTTCCAAATGAATCCCTTTGGTGTGCATGAATCTCTGGTCTGTGCCAAACTTCACACAAATAAACTTGTTTTATTGTTGTTGATATTGTATATTGCTTTCTCTCGATTTGCATGTTAGATTCCAAAAATTCCAAAAAGATTATGTTTTTACCTAAGGGTTGTGGAGAATTCTAGAATGATGTGATTTATCCCGTTCAAGCTTTAAATCACCCAAATTGTCGGTCCATGTCAAAATGACAAAATGCCCTTAGTTGATCGAGTTGAGTAGAGGTCAAATTTGTGTATGGTTTACCAAAATACCAATTTTTTAAAAATCTTTTTATATCAAAGCCAATATTTTCAAAAATATTTTATCAACATTAACCAAATTTGATTGTGATCAACCCGGAGACAACTATAGTTTGACTAAAATTTGAATGTTTGATCGAAAAAAAATTCAAGACCAAAGGAAATAAAATTGAATTCCCTTTAAAATGACTGCTCATAGGTCAAAAATCAGAGCTAAAAAGGTTGAGATATCATGAAAATATCAGAAAATAATCTTTTAGTCAATTTTTAAGTATTTTGACATGTTTGGGTAGCTATTTTCCCAAGGTCGTAATTTCTTGAGGTAAAGCCGTTGATTGAAAAAGTTAATACTTTATTGAAGTGCATGTCAAGATCTTTTCGATGATACCTCATTTGAGCCAATTCAAGGTCAGAGAAATAAGAACCAAACTTGGGAAAACAATTGAAAAGCTTAGGAAAATTTCCTATTTGTGCAAAAACAACCTCAGGTGCCTACTTTGAGCTTAGATCTAGCACACATCAGTAATGTGGAAACAAAAAAGCAGGTACTTTCTTGAAGAAGGCACTTTCCTTTACATTCCAAAACAAGTGATATTTCCAAAGCATCTCTGGGTTAACGGGAATCAATTTGGCAAAATTAGAAAAAATCATCTTTGGGTGCAAAATATGGTGACCCAACCTACTTTCGAGGCCTGTTGTAGACACCTCGTTTTGTACTCCTTCGACTCGGGCCCTCGTTCTCCAATGATGATAGTATTCTAAGGCCCAAGGTTGGTTTAGGCCCTAATTAGATGAAAATTGACTTGAGTAAATATTTATGGAAAATACAAGCTTATTTTTGGAAGAATAAAATTATTTTTGGAAAAGAAAGGCCACTGGAAACCTTAAAGTGAGTGCACGCATACACGTGTATGCATATGCACACTCAAGCCATGCGTACACGATTAGGGTTCTAGAAACTATGTAAGGAAAACTTTTTGCACTTAATTCTAGTTTGGAACGAATCTCACATTGTTTGGGAGCCGCCCCACACCCTTATTTTACCGCTATATAAAGCCATAAAAGGTATTTTTTCAAACATAGAAAATATACGAAAAAAAAGGCAAGATTGACTAGAAAATAGTGAATCAAATAGAGAGTTTTTTACAAAACATCCTCAAGTCAAATTTTATTTGATGGGGACTTTTTCTGGTCTTGGTCTTCTAGTTCTAAAGTTTTCTAACCTATTTTGATTTGGTTGAGAGTAGATTGACTGAGGTGAACAGGTTATTAGATTTCCCTACTTTCTTTGTTTTTGTTTTTGTTTTGTTTTGTTTTTTTTTTTTTTTTTTTTTTTTTTTTTGGTTCTGTTTTTTGGGTTAGGGTTTTGGGCGTGTATGCGTGCACATGCTTCATGCATGTGTACGCATACTTGAAGTGTGCGTACGCATACAGTTGGGATGCGCACGCATACTCGTGCCTAGAAACCCTAATCCACTCCTGATTGTTCTTTCCTTGTTTTCTTTTATGTGTTCAACCTCTATTTAACCTAGTTTTCATATCTTTAGATATTTGCCTTTCTGTTTTGTTTTGCCTTGTTCTATTTTATCCTTTTAATGCTTACTAGGGTTTTAGATTATTTGAATACCATGAACATGCACGTGCATTGATGCAAAGGTGTTGTGTTACAATAAGGTCAGTCATGCATAGAATGTATGAACATGCATTCAAGTGTTTGAATATAAGTTGCCTAATATGCTTGGTTGAACACCATGAAGTTTTGGTGCTTGGATGTTTAGATGTTTTTGTTTAGATTTGTCTTGAGGTGTTTCTGCCTTTGATAATGTATGCTTAATGTCATGATAGACGAATGCTAGGCTTGGGGATGAAATGCCATGTTTGTTTGGTTTTAGATGCATATTAGAGTATGTGTGAGTTAGAATAACGTGTTAAGTATGCCTTTAACGAGATTAAAACTTGAAACACAATGAATGGAAGCCAAGTCATAGGTCGGGTGGGGTTGGGTGCCTAACACCTTCCCATCCGCATACTTAAACTCCAGACATGTGCTCTGGTAAAGATCAGTCATTCCAAAGGGAGCTATATTTATGGTTCCTATACCTAAACTAGGTGGCGACTCCATTTACACCCTTCGCCATGGTCCACCGTAGGCCAAGGCGTACTTCCGAAAAATGACGGTCATGAGCGCTTACGCTTACACTCGTAACTTTTTGCTTTGTGATCCAATTCACACAAAGCTGGTATCTTTAGAAAGTAGGAAGTGCGATCTTTTCAATGCCACCTAAATCACTCAATTTGGAGCTCGGAAAGGCCTTCAACTAAGTGCACAAAATAAGAGCCCAAGAAACAAAATCTGGGAAAATGCTAAAAACGTTATGGTGCACTTTGAAGGTGCACCCAAGTCTGGTTTCCTCTTCTTCTCCTTTTTTTTGGTGCCCATAAAAGGCGGCCCCCTCCACCATTTGAAAAAAAAAAAAAAAAGTTTCTCTTTCTCACAAAATAATCTTCTTCATCAAAGATAGAGTCGTCTTCATTTTAAGCCGATTGCATTGGTTAATTTGGCTTATCCATTGTTATATTTCGTTATGAATTGACAATATATTGCTATAGAGTATAGATTTTTAACCATTTTTTTTAACATAATACTAACATTGTGTGGTTGATCTGTGTTTGCTTAGATGGTTTGATAATTGTGATTTGTGTTTTGATATGTTATTTTGCCTCTAGCATAGTGGTATTTTTCTTACCGGTTCCTTAAAAAAAGAAAAAAAAAAAAAAAAAAAAAGCATAGTGGTATTTATTCCGGTATGTTTCAATTGTCAAGGATTGTTGCTTTGTCTTATCTGTTATTGGAATTTGGGAATGAGATTATTTGTTATTGGGTCATGTTAACGAGTAGCAATTGTTAATAAATTATTTTAAGAAAATTTTGATACAATTTTTATGGGAAATATAAAAAGTCGTTAAAAAAATTAATTGACTTTATATTTTATAAAAAAAATTTCTAAAAAAATTTCTTAAATCAATACTTTTAAGACATCCTAACTTTTTCCTTTATTTTTATGTGGTTGATATTTTTCCAAGTTATTCTATTTATCATTTCTTTAGTACGTTTAGTTTTTATTTTTGAAAAACTGAACTCTTTGTTAGTTGTGATGGTATTATGGAATCTCTAATGTGATTTGTGTTTTTTTTTTTTTTTTGGGTATGTTTCTGTTTGGTTGCTAGAAAACCAAAAGAAAAAAAAAAAACTTTAAAAATTCATTTTTTATTTTGCTTTTTAAAAATGGAGAAAACTACAATATTGATCCTTAAAGTTTACCCTATGAGCACAATTGGTTTCTTAAATTTCAAGTAAGCACTATTGGCTCCTCAAATTTTAAAAATAAGCATTATTGGTCATTTTGTTAACTACTGTTATTGTTATTGCCTATGTGGCTAACGGAATAATAATGTGTCATTTTTTTTTATTGATGTGACATTTCTTTTTATTAAAAGGAAGAAAAATAGATTTTACACCTATTATGCCATGTAATTAACTTTAAAATATATATACATGTACACATCTTTTAATTAATTAATTTATCATTCTATTAAAAACTTAAAAATAAAAACTTGATAAGTCTCCCCTTATCTCTCTCACCTTCTTCCTCTGCCATCTGCTGGCACTATCTAAAATCAAACTTTAATCTAGTTGGTTTTTCTGCACAAAACAATACTAGAGTCCCTTTTAAGTCAATAGTATATATAATCGTTTCAATTTCAAAATACTTTCTTCTCAAACCTGAATCTAATCTAAGTCTCCCCTTTCATTTCAATTTCCTGGGATTCTAATCTAAATCTAACCTTAATCTTCTTCTCAAATCAAAATTTAAGTGTTCACAAGGCATGATGAAGCCATATGGGAAAAAGAAGCAAGGGCCCCATATAGGCATACACATCCAAATTCAAATCCTATTTGTACTAAAGGAACACAATTGTTTTAGATACAATTGCTTCATCAAAAAATGGAAAAAAAGAAAAAGAAAAGAAAAGAAAGAGGATTCAATGATGGTTAAGGCTTAAAACAGAAAACTAGAAAATGGTGTTTGGAAGTTGGCTAAAATGCAAAATCCACTTTCTAAGTTTATTCATTTCAGTCTTTTAACTTTATTTTCATTCATTTAGTCCTCTAAATTTCAAATTTATTCAATTAAGGCATTTCCATCAATTTTTGTTAAAATTTTTTGGAAAAAAAATAATCATTAATTGAATATTTTTAATTTAAAAAGTTTAAAAAATTGGAAAATTAACCACAACATAAAATAAAAGTTGATGGAAAAACGTTAATTGAATAAAATTGAAAAGTAGATGGCTTAAATGAACAAAAGCAAAATTAGAGAACTGAAATTAATTTTGGTAAAACATAGAAGATGAGTTTTGCATTTTAGTCTTAAAAGTTCAAATACTAAACCCATATTCAGTATATGAAAGTTCAAAAGCACCACAAAAAAAAAAAAAAAAAAACAAACAAACAAACAAAGTTCTAGTCTTGCTTTGATATCCAACAAAATAAAAACCTAGAAAAAAATCAACTTTATCAATAAACCCACTTTCGCCTCTTTCACCTCAAACAAAAAATCAGGGCAAAAAAAAAAAAAAAAAAAAACATAATCAATAAAATCTCAAATAAAGCAAATGGAGCTCTTGGTAGAATGGATGATTTGTGATGAGGCGAAGAAAGCAGAATGGAGATGAATTCATGAACAATGGGCTTACATTTGGGAATTTTGATTTTTTGGGTGTTTTAAAAAACTAAAATTTGACTTGTATATTATTATTTTTTTATTTTTTATTTTTTTAAGTTGAAGTACCATCATGCTACGTCAGTTTTGTAAAACACTTGTAGTAAAAAGATGACATGTTATTGTTTCGTTAGCCATATAAATAATAACACTAACAACGACTAACAAAAGAACTAACAACCCTAATTTTTTATATTTGAGGGACTAAACTCACTTGAAATTTTAAGAATCAATTATATTCACAATACAAACTTTAGGAACCAATAGTGTAGTTTTGTCCTAAAAATAAGGAATAATTTTTATATGAATTTTTTTATTTATTAAAATGATGAAGTGGTTTATTAAAGTTAAAGTAGCAAATTCTGTCCTTGAGAACGGATATGATCAAATTTTTTATTATTATTTTTATTTTTATGGGAGAACATGATCAAATTAAATGTGTGTGTGTGTGTGTGTGTTTTTTTTTTTTTTTTTTTTTTTTTTTTTTTAACTAAGGACGAAAATGAAAAAACCCCAAAATAAAAGAATAAAAAAAGATAGGCATCAATGCACTTTTAGTCTCTACATTTTGATTTTTTTCCATTTTGGTCCCTACATTTTAATTTACTACTTTTAGTCTCTAAACCAATTAACGCGTATTATTTTTGTCCATTCCGTCGGTCAACCGACGGAAATAGCTGAGGTGGTAGCCAAAGGTATTAAAATATTATTAAAAAAATTATTTGACATTTTTTAAATGCCAAAATTTAAAAAAAAAATTAATTACTCAATTTTAATTAAAAAAAAAAAAAACTAAACAAAAACACAGCAACCTAGCAACCTAGCTAGGGTTACCAAAATTACTCAATTTAAAATAGCTGAGGTTATTGTTCGCTTCTTCTTCCTTCACAACTAACAATAACAACAACAACAACAACATCCTTTCCTTTACTCTTCAAACCCAATACTTACGCCATTCATCAACCCCATCTTCCCACCCTGTCAAGAATGGAGACACAACATACCCATTTCTATTTCCTAAAAATAGAGCCTTTCATTTCAAATCAGGGCCATTGAATTTCAAGGCCTCCTCGCCTTCTCTTGCCGAGTACGCTGCCATAGCTGATTACGAATTCGAAGCCTCATCTTTGTCTTCGTCGTCGAAAGCTGATGAAGGTTTAGAGGTCACTAAGCTTGGAATCTCTCAAGAGATTATCTCTGCTTTGGCCAAGAGGGGTATCACCAAGCTCTTCCCTATAAACAAAAATTTTGATCTTGTTTTAGAACCTGTGTGTTTGAAAGAAAACTCAGTCACCGATTCGATATTGGAGCCTAGATCAGTGGTTGTGAAGCCGAGATCAGTGGTTCTCACGCCTCTTTCTACCTCACTCGATATTGACCAGCGGCGAGCAGATCAAGAGGCTAATCTTCAAGGTTTTGATCATGGAGGCTGTGGGATCTTGATGTCGTGAAAACAATGGGAAAAGGAAAAATTTGGAGGCTTGCATGTGGGTGTTGTGAACATGGATCGGTGGTTGGGTCCTTTGATGATTTTGGCTTGGGTTGTGATCTAGGTTTCGTTTATGTTTAATCTCTATTTGTGATCTAGGTCTGTGTTTGTGTTTGGTCTCTGTTTTTTTTTTTTTTTTTTTTTTCGTTTATGTTGTTGTGATCTAGGTTTGAGTTTTTGGTTGCTGGATTTGTGTACTTGGTTGCTAGGTTTGATTTGGGAAGAACACGAATAACAAGTTGTGATGCTCTTTTGCTAGGTTTCTATTGCTGGGTTGCTGGGTTTTTGTTTTTATTTTTTTAATTAAAATTGAGTAATTAATTTTTTTAAAATTTTGGCATTTAGAAAATGTAAAGTAATTTTTTTAATAATATTTTAATCTGTCACCTCAGTTATTTTCGTCGGTTGACCGACGGAAGGAATTAAAATAACACTCATTAATTGGTTTATGAATTAAAAATAGTAAAATTAAAATATAAGAATTAAAATAAAAAATTAAAATATAAGAACTATAAGTACATTTACGCCAAAAAATAAAAAAAAATTAAAATGTAAAAACTAAAAGTGCATTTAGAAAAAAAAAAGAAAAAAAAAGAAAAAAAAAAAAAAAAAAAAGAAGATAAGATAAGTAGGCGTTATGGTAATCCTACCGTATTTTGTGCAAAGAAGCATTTCCCTCCTACGATACAAGGCAGGCAGAACCGCCGTTATAGTGTGACCAACGTGAAGACCGGAAGTACCGGTGGACGGTCCTGTCCTAAACAAAACCCTAAAACCTCTCTCTCTCTCTCACTCCACTATGGCATCTCCTTCTCTAATCCTGGTTTCCGGTAATTACCCCCCCCCTCTCTCTCTCTCTCATCGCTACTTTCAAATTTTCCATTGATTCTGTTTGGTTACTCAGAAAATGTAGAAAAAGAAAAAAAAATATCAGATTAGAAATTTAGCTCTCTTCATTATTTGGTACCTGAGAATGTGAATGCAACTAGCTGACTTTGTCTAGTCTCAAGTCTACCCTATTTTTTTTTTTTTTTTTTTTCAATTTCTTTATTCTCTGTTTGGTTGCCGAGAAAATGCAGCTACAAGAAAAACAAAAGTGAAAAACACCACATGTGGAGTTTCATTCCTCAATTTTCTTGTCAATCAAACGGAGATCCAGGGTTTGGTAATTTCGGGGTTAGCTACTCTATATGGTTTGTTAATTTGTAGGGTTTGTTGCTTCATGCTTGCATATTCATAGAATGTAGGATTTAGGATTAATTATTCAACACAGACAAAGATTTTTATTTTTATTTTTTAAACTTTTTCTTCCCTAAATGGAAGTAAATTTTTTTGGATTATTGTAAATGTTCCAATATGAATTCAATTAGACAATTTCTTTTTGTTTAAGAATATGATTTGTTAGTTTTTGTATGCAAATTAGTGTAGTACGAGTTACAAATGAACTAATGTATTTTTTTTTTTTTTTTTAATAATGTTATTAGGGGTTTCTAGTGAACATCATGGTACAAGAAAAAACATGTCATTTAGTAATTCCTGTGGCATGGACCTTGATGTGGGAATGAGTTCAGAAGTTGTATCTCAGTACAAGAAAAGAAGGATATCTCAAAACACTGATTTTTTGTGGTGTGAGGTTTCTAGAGATATTGAAGTTATGTTACCTACTTTGAGGTCGGCTGATTATTATATGAAGCCCTGCTTGAAGGAGTTGGCTACTCGGGAGCTTATGGACCCCGGTTATTGTAGCCGAGTTCTGGATTTCACAATTGGGAGGGTTGGTTATGGATCGGTCAAATATCTTGGGGAGACTGATATACGACAGTTAGAATTAGATGAAATCGTGAAGTTCCGTAGGCATGAGGTAGTTGTGTATGAAGATGAAAATACCAAGCCTGTGGTTGGACAGGGGCTTAACAAGGCTGCTGAGGTGACTTTGGTGCTTCAAGTAAGATCACTGGATTGGGAGAAGGGGAAACTAAAGATGATTGTGGATAAGTTAAGAATGAGTGTGGAGAGACAAGGGGCTTGCTTCATTTCGTTTGACCCAGCAGGTGGTGAATGGAAATTCTCAGTTCAACATTTCAGCAGATTTGGATTGAGTGACGATGAAGAAGAAGATATTGTAATGGATGATGCTACTGTAGTTCAAAATCCTGTTGGGAAGAATGGTGGTGAGATTTATGATCTTGATGACGAAACCCAGGTAGACACCACTGGTGTTCTGCTTTCTCACTCTCTTCCTGCTCATCTTGGGCTTGATCCTGTAAGGATGAGAGAAATGAAAATGTTGATGTTTCCTGATGAGGAAGGGGAGGCAGAGGATTTTGATGATGAAATACCTACACGTAAGAAGCCATCCTTTGGTAAAGAATACATTAGACCTCCTTTACACAGTTCTGCTCAGAGGATGAGCCATAAATCTAGTCCTCCAGTTGCTCGAAAAACCCCGTTAGCATTGCTCGAGTACAACCATGGTAGTTCTGACTCAAACCCTTCTGGGGCCATTCTGATGGCCCAACAAAATAAGGGTCTCTCACTGAAGCCAATGAAACCTGAAGGTTCAGGTTTTAAGCTGGACCTCAAGCAAGAAACACCAGTAACTGGAAGCCATTCTTGCAACATAGTTGATGTAGGATTGTTCATGGGTAGGTCATTTCGAGTTGGGTGGGGCCCAAATGGGGTCCTTGTTCACACTGGTGTACCAGTAGCCAGTAACAATTCTCAGAGGGTGTTATCCTCTGTAATCAATTTAGAGAAGGTTGCTATTGATAAAGTTGTTAGAGATGAAAATAATAAAGTCAGAGAGGAACTTGTTGACTTGGCTTTTGATTCTCCGTTAAATCTCCACAAGGAGATAAATCATGTAACAGAAGAAGTTGAAGTTGGGTCCTTCAAGCTGAGGCTTCAAAAACTTGTCTCAGATCGCATCATGCTTTCAGAGATTTGCAGGAGTTATGGAGATATTGTTGAGAGGAGGTTGGAGGTTCCTGGGCTATCTTCCTCTACCCGTGTAGTTTTGTCTCACCAAGTAATGATATGGGAATTGATAAAAGTGCTTTTTTCTGATAGGGAAAGTAGTGCACAATTGAAGTCCTTGGGTGTTGACAATGAGGAAGACATGATGCAGGATATAAAGGAAGCTTCTTCAGAAGTTGACCCAGAAGCACTTCCTCTTATTCGAAGAGCAGAGTTCAGCTTATGGTTGCAAGAAAGTGTTTGTCCTCGTGTACAAGATACAATAAGCTCAGTGAATGAATCAAATTATTTAGAACATATATTCATACTCTTGACTGGGCGGCAGCTTGATGCAGCTGTGGAGCTGGCTGCTTCTAGAGGAGATGTGAGATTGGCTTGTTTATTAAGTCAGGCTGGTGGGTCCATGGTGAATCGTGCTGATGTTGCACAGCAGCTTGATCTTTGGAAAATCAATAGGCTGGATTTCAGTTTCATTGAGAAGGACAGGTTAAGGCTTTATGAATTGCTCGCTGGTAATATTCACGGTGCTTTGCATGGCGGGAAAGTTGACTGGAAGAGGTTTCTAGGTTTATTGATGTGGTATCAACTACCCCCTGACACTTCCTTGCCCATTGTTTTTCACACTTATCAACATCTTGTTGATATTGGAAAGGCTACATATCCTGTTCCGGTATACATTGATGAAGGACCAGTAGAAGAGGCTGTTAAATGGAGTACAAAAGAACGTTTTGACTTCTCGTATTATCTTATGCTGCTTCATGCCAGTGAAGAGGGGGAGTTTAGCTTCTTAAAGGCAATGTTCAGTGCCTTATCTTCAACACATGATCCTCTTGATTACCATATGATCTGGCATCAGCGTGCAGTGTTGGAAGCAATTGGTGCTATCACTACTAATGATCTTCATGTTCTTGACATGGGACTTGTCTCGCAGCTGTTGTGTGTGGGGAAATGCCACTGGGCCATCTATGTGATTCTTCATATGCCCTACCGTGAAGATTTCCCATATCTGCATGCTAATCTTGTTCGGGAAATCTTGTTCCAGTACTGTGAATCATGGAGTTCAGAAGAATCGCAACGTCAGTTTATTGAGAACTTGGGTATACCAGCTGCGTGGCTTCATGAGGCTATGGTATGTCAATATTTCTTTTATTTGGTGAACCTTATATATCTCAAAGCCTTTTATGCTGCTCTTTATTTGATTTGGTGTAACTATTTCTCATGTCACTGATACTGCAAACTTGGTGACTTATTGATGATTTTTTGCACCTAGCTTTGAAACTTTTATCTAGCTGATTGTGGCATTTGAGACTACCATTAATTTTCATTTTCCTGGGAAATGTTTGTAAAAACTATGTTGTCCTGGTCTAATACATAAATAAAGTGTAGTTGCATCCATTAGAGTAGTCTTGGATACTAAACAGATTTCTGATTTTTTGTTGAGTATAACTGGTTAAATTATATCATTCCTGACCAATGCAGGCAGTTTACTTCAACTACTATGGGGACTTCTCAAAGGCCCTTGAACATTTTCTTCAATGTGCACATTGGCAAAAAGCTCATTCTATTTTCATATTGTCGGTTGCTCATAAATTGTTCTTGTCAGGTAAAATCTCTCAGATTGCTTGCTTAAGTGATACTTACGCACTATATGAGTACCATTATCTCATATCTGTACAAGTTTCTGGGATCTCTATGATCATTTTGAGAATTTTCTTTTTGATGCCCATTCATTGTTTTGCAAAAATAATTAATACTATAATGTGTATAGTTCAAGTGACCGTGGCATTTATTTTTTTGGATGGATAATCAAAGAATATTATTAATGAAAATAGTAAGGAAAAATACAAGTTGTTCATGATGATGAACAACAGGAAAATGATAAAACAAACAACAAAAAAGAGGGAAATCAAGAAACTAATCTAAGAGAAAACATAAACTCAGAGAGAGAGGAACAATCAGTAAAACCCCAACAACAAGACCACTCAAAAAGACTGCGCTGGCATAAAACCTTTAACTCTTTCAATGTCTTCTCAGTGTCCTCAAAGGAAAGATGATTTTGTTCCAACCAAGCAATCCACATCAAACAACCTGGAATCAAATTCCAAATATTTGAAGTATGATTCCCAAGCCATTGATGCCAGTAAAATAACAATCCCGCCACTGAGCCAGGCATGACCCAATGAATGACCATGGCATTTTTACTTATAAAAAAAATAATTGAAATAGAGACAATGTTTTTCTTAGTTATTCACATAATTAGATTGTAAGGATGCACTAACAAGTGTATTTGGCATGGCCACTTTGCAATATGGCTTGATATATATTTTTTTGATAAGTAAGAGAGATGTATATTCAATAAACTACCTCATGCAAACAACATAAGGCAGAACAAAGGTTACAGAGAAGGAAACAAACATGAAAAAACAACAAAGCAAACAACAAACAACATAAGACTAAGAGCAACGAAGAGAATTAAGGAACATAGGGAGAGAATCACTAGAGGTGAGTCCCCAGGCCCTAGACCAATCAAAAAGGGAGCCACTAAAAAAAGCGAGCAGCTGGTCATCGGATTTGTCCAAGTCCTCAAAAGTACGCCAGTTTCGCTCCCTCCAAATACACCACATTAGGCACGGAGGAACTAAATTCCAAATACTAGAAGAGTGCTTTCCCAGCCAATTCCACCAACCAAAAAGCGTATCTGCAACCGAACTTGGCAAAACCCAAATGATCCCAAAAGATCTGAAAACCAAGCTCCACAACTGATAAGC
Source organism: Quercus gilva (assembly GCA_023621385.1). Classification (NCBI taxonomy): domain Eukaryota; kingdom Viridiplantae; phylum Streptophyta; class Magnoliopsida; order Fagales; family Fagaceae; genus Quercus; species Quercus gilva. The sequence goes on from CM042477.1 coordinate 40,825,157, forward strand.
TTTGTCGCAATGGAGAAGTAAATGATTTACCGTCTCCCCACTACAACGACACATAATGCACCAGTCAACAAAATCAAAACCTCTACCCTGCAGATTATCCCCAGTAAGAATCTTCTCCCAAGCTGCATTCCAAACAAAGAAAGAGATGCGTGGGGGAGCCTTAACCTTTCAAACACCTTTCCAAGGAAAGATAATAGAAGGGGGACAATGAAGCTTATTATAGAAAGAGCGAATGTCAAAATTCCCCTTCTTTGACAACTTCCACCTCATACGGTCTCCGTGCCTAGATTGAGGTAAATTTGAGCCTAAGGTACGGAGGAAATCCTCTACCTCTCCCGACTCCCAATCATTTGGTTCCCTAAGTAAACGAACATTCTAGCTTCTCTGAGCCCCAGACCCCAAACTTTCAAGAGACGAGGCCACAGATGCCTCTCTATTAAAAGCAATCCCATACACAGCTGGGAAGGATAAATGGAGTGGTAACTCCCCACACCACTGATCCGTCCAGAATTTAACTCTATCTCCCATCCCTACCTCAAAGAGAATGCATTTACAAAACACCTTCCAGCCTTTTCGGATGCTTCTCCATAAACCACACCCGTGGACACCCCTACCCAACTTGGAAGACCAAACCCCCCACTCTTCCCCAAACTTCGAAGCTACAACCCTCCTCCAAAGACGGGTCACCTCCACCCCAAACCGCCACAACCAATTTCCTAATAAGGCTTTGTTGAAGGTCGTAACTTTCCTTACTCCCAAACCACCATTCGCCTTAGGAGCACACACCTTATCCCACCCCACCAAATGAGCCTTCGAATCCCCCCACAAGAAGTCTCTTTGCATCTTCTCTATCTTCTTTGCCACATGTGAAGGAATGGTAAAAAGAGATAAATAATAAGTGGGGAGGCTAGCAAGCGTACTCTTTAGCAACGTCAATCTTCCACCTTTAGACAAGTACAGCTTCTTCCATCCAGCCAATTTTCGCTTAATTTTTTCCAAGATAGGATTCCAAATAGAGGGGGACTTGTGAGAAGCCCCCAACGGCATACGAAGATATGTCATAGGCAAAGCCCCTATCCTACAACCCAAAATCTCTGCCAATGCATGCAAATTGTTTACCTCCCCTACTGGAACCATCTCGCTCTTCAAGACATTAACCTTCAAACCTGTCACAACCTGAAAACAAAGGAGAAGCATTCGAACATGAAGGATCTGCTCCACTTCAGCATCACAAAACAGAATAGTATCATCCGCAAACAAAAGATGCGAAATACATTCCCCTTCCCCTCGTCTACCATCGGCCTTAAAACCCCTGATCAAGCCAGCACCTTCAACTCTTTTCAACATCCTGCTTAAAACCTCCATTATAACCAAAAACAGCATAGGGGATAACGGGTCCCCTTGACGCAAACCCCTCGTGCTCTTAAAAAAATCAGCTGGGGTCCCATTAACCAAAACAGAGAACTGGACAGTTGAAATACAAGTACGAATCCATCTACACCACTTCTCCCCAAATCCCATTCTCTTCAAAAGATTTAGAAGAGCCTCCCAATTCACGTGATCATAGGCTTTCTCAATGTCAAGCTTACAAATAACCCCCGGGGCCTTGCTCTTCACACGACTATCAAGACACTCATTGGCAATAAGGACTGAGTCGAGAATCTGTCTACCTCCCACAAAACTATTCTGAGACTCAGAGATAAGTTGATCTAAAACCAGCTTCAAACGGTTTGCCAGAACCTTAGACAAGATCTTGTATAAACTCCCCACCAAACTGATAGGCCTGAAATCTCGAATATTGGAAGCATCATTCTTCTTAGGAATTAATGCTATGAAAGTAGCGTTCAAAGATTTCTCAAACTTACTATAGAGATAAAACTCCTCAAAAACTGCTAGAATATCTCTTTCCACCACTCTCCAACAATGTTGAAAAAAGGCCATAGAGAAACCGTTTGGACCTGGAGCTTTATCTCCAGCCAACTCATTGACAGCTAGAAAAATCTCCTCCTTCTCAAACCTCCTTTCAAGCCAGCCCCTCTCTGACCCGTTTATCTGATCAAACTCCAAACTTTCAGCAAAAGGCCTCCACTCCTTAGTCTCTTGAAACAAATTTTTGTAAAATTGAACCACCTGGGCCGCCACCTCAGACTCCTCCTCATAAATTACCCCATCCACCTCCAAAATACTTAGATGGTTAAGCCTTCTACGAGAGTTAGCTACTTTATGGAAGAATTTGGTATTGTTGTCACCTTCCTTAATCCATAACATTCTTGATTTCTGTCTCCAAGAGATTTCTTCCAACGAGAGAAGTTTCTCTATTTCAAATCTCACCACAACTCTCTCACTTGTCTCTGCAGCAGAGAGGCCAAACTCCCCTTCCTTGGCATCTAGTAATTTCAAAGCCTCAAGAACTTGAGACTTTTTGCGCCCGACATGACCAAACTCCGAACGGTTCCATTGAATAATATCTTCCTTCAGAGCCTTCAATTTTTTGGCAAACACAAAACTGGGAGTACCAGAGAAAGAATGTCGATTCCACCAAAAATGAACTCTATCAGTAAACCCGTCCGTCTTTAACCACATATTCTCAAACCTAAATGGACTTTTCCCCCTCGCCATTCCCCCTACCTCCACTAGAATAGGGAAATGGTCAGAAACAGGGCGAGGTAATATCCGCTGGACCACATCCGGATAATGTTCCTCCCAATCATGAGACACCAAAACTCTGTCTATTCTAGACATCGAAGGCTGACCTGAGCCGCTAGACCAGGTATATCTCCCTCCCTCCAAAGGCAAATCAATCAAATTAAGTTCCTCAATAAACTCCGAGAAAAGATCCATAGCCGGGGTGAAACGGGAACTACCCGACCGTTCACTCGGAAAACGGACAATATTAAAGTCCCCAATGCAGCACCATGGGACGCTCCAACATTGCTGAACACCAACCAACTCGTCCCACATTAGCCCCCTCACATTGTTGTCAGTTGGGCCATAAACCCCAGAACACGCCCAACTAAAGCCATCCCCCACCCCTTTCCACCGAACAGACACAGAAAAGGAACCCACCATGAACTCCAACCTCTCTAAAACCCTCATATCCCACATCATCAAAACCCCGCCCGCCGTCTGGACAGCATCTAAAGCCACCCAATCCACATAAGGGCAACTCCACAAGCTGCCAACCATGTGTCTGTCCAAGCCTGAGAGCTTAGTCTCCTGGAGACAAATTACATCACACTTCCATTCTCGCAATAAATTTTTCACAATCAAACGTTTCCGACTGTCATTCAGACCCCTAACATTCCATGAAATAATTTTTAAATTCATAATGAGAAGAAAAACCCATCTGTAAACTTAACACAGCCGCTACCACTCTACCTACCATCATAGTTAACCGAGGATTGCAAATTCCTCAGCTCTCTCTTCCCTTTATTCCTATTAATGACTGCTTTTCTAGAGACTGAATCCTTCCTGTTCAACACTTTGGCATCCTCTGTCTCCTTCTCAATCTTTTGTAACAAAGCAATACATAATTTCTCATGGCGACTCAGAGGCAGCCCCACCAATTTACTAAATCCAGGAAGTTTGTTCTTCACCCAACTAGAAATATCCACCGTATTCATACACTCCAATTCCTCACTGCCACAAATCAAATCAGCTGACAAACGCAACCCAGAGGGATTGATGGAGAACAGAGGTAAGCTATCCTCTCCACCCAAACCCAAATCCGAATGAATCAAGTCTCCCACCACCAAAGTACTCACCCCAGGGACATCACACTCAGCCTTCATGGGTATCACCGCTACGCTGGGCTGATCATAATCCAAGGCCTCTATCAGCCTGAGATTGGCACTGCTGTCCCAACCCCCTTCACCCCCAAAATTAACATCCATAGCCACAAGCCCAGCCCTTGATAAGCACCAAAAGAAACCAGAAAGGAAAAGCTCCACCGATGACCGTGAAATCCCCAAATCGGACTTACCCGGTGGCACCGTGGGCTCATTGGAGCTGGTTCCGGCAAAGAGAGTACCGTCGGCCCCCATCGGAGGCTTGGCGCACCAGTCCGTCGCTTCAAACACAGGGTCGCAGAGCTGGGGAGGATCAAGCACAGTATCGCAGTTCTCTTCACCAGTCAGCGAGCTCTCGCCCACTTCAAATATGCTTGGGCCCGAGAAAACTGAAAGAAAGGGAGTCTTAAATGTATTGGGCTGTAGTGGGCTTGTGTCTAGGCCCAACCCAGTTTTTACTCCAGCCTTATAAAGATCTCCAGCCTTTTTACTTCCTCGTGCAACCCATGTTAGGGCCCCTGGTGCTTCTATATTGCATTCCCTGTCCTCTGCCCGTGACACCCCACTGCACTTCGTATCTCCCCCTTTCCTTCTGTCCCAAAAGACTCGTTTGCTCCCTGTCACATCAACCTCCACGAAAAGACTTCTTCCTGACCTGCAAGATCTCCTAACAACACTCTTCCTCCCTTTTATATAATCTTTTGAATTCAAAGATCTCCTAACAATATGGCTTGATATATCACTCAAAGGTGCACTGTTGTGCAACTTTTAAGTAAAAACAAGTGTAGTCTTTAATTATTGTTTGAGGGATATGTTGTGTTTTTGATCATTAGTTGAATTGATATATATGATTTTGAGAAATTTTTGATGTATGTTTTTGAACTTCGAAATATCGAATAAGATATTCATCTGTTTAGTGTTCCATTTTAGGTTCGATGAGTATCTTATACTTTTGTGATACCATTGATAAACTTGAATTCTTGAGATATATAAAATGGTATTATAAGTTTAATTTAGAACGTCATTTCTTTAAATGTCTTGTTGGAAGTTATTAAGAGTATGTTTGGTTGGGGTGAAAACAAGGAGGATGGAAAATAGGGAGAGGAAAATAAGGTGAAAAATGACATTTTCTACTGTTTGGTTCAGGAGAAAAAACAAGAGAGACAGAAAATAGGGAGGAAAATGGGGAGAAAAAAGTGCCGAATGATATAATTTACATAAATACCCTCACTTTAAGCTGCATTTTTTTTTCTTTCTTCTCTTTTCCTTGGGCAGCAATGTTGCCCCCCCCCCCTCCCCCCTTTTTTTATTGTTGCCCCCTTTTTTTTGCTTCTTTTTTTATTTATTTATTTTTTATTTTTATTTTTCAGGGCAATCACTTTGCCCGTTGCCACTTTTTTTTTTTCTTGGGCATTAACATTGCCTTTTTTTTTTTTTTTTCTTTTCTAATTTCTTTTTCTTTTGATTTTTTAGGACTTGGGCGTGATAGTTTATTTTTAGTTTTACTGGATGTGATTTTTTTTGGAACATGTTTTTAATTCTTATAAATTTTTTTGGGTGATTGCTCTTTTTTGTGTGGTTATTTGTCACTTTTTTTTTTTTTAATTTGGCATTATTCTTTAACAAGGGTATATGAGTAAATTTATTCAAACTCATTTTTTCCATCTCTTCACTTTTCCACTCCCAACCAAACAAAAAGGAGAGAAAATAAAATCTTTTCTATCCTCTCACTTTTTCATCCTCTCACCATTTTCTATTCTCCCACTTTTCCACCCCTCCAACCAAACGGACCCTAAAATGATTTCCTGGAATGTACCTACAAATGAACTGATGTAGAATGAGATCATGAAAATTATACACAGTTGGCTAACTTCTCATTGATTTTGGCCTGCAGTTTTTGTTTTCTGGTTCTCTGAGCCTAGTCCAAGGATCCATTTATTCTTTCATGTCCCTTCCTTTTCTCTGAGTATTTTAGTTTTACTAATTTCTTTTTTTATTTTTTATAATTTTCTTCTCAATTACTATTTAGGCATTACCTTGTAATGTTTTATGCTTTCAGATTTTCTTTCAGATTTTTTTTGAAAATCTGTGGATATTCTGGAATTTTTGAAGTTGGTTATGCATTAGCTGCTCTATGGTTTTAACTTCTCAACTTTACAGGCTTCCAACCTGGAGTTGGGACTTTAATTTATATATGTATTTTCCAATAAATTGCATCTTTATCCATAAAACAGAATTGAAGTGTTAGATCACAGGGTCATTCTTTTATGGCTATGTGAGTTTTATTTACCTCTCAAAAAAATGTTGATCTCTTATAAATCTTTTGTGAAAAGTAAAGTAACTTTTAATTTTGTGAATTTAGAGGGAGTGGATGTGCATAAATAACTAAAGCTATCCCCATCCCTCCCCCCCCCCCCCCCCCCCCCTCTTTTTAAGGCCTGAATGAAAATTCATGGATTTTATCCAGCTGCCTGGGAAATGTTTTTGGATATCCATACCAAATGGGATCTTTTTGCATTTTTAACAATAATTCAATTCCAATTGCTGTTTTAGATACCGCCAAAAAGGGTCCTGCCAGGTATTCATATGGTTAATAGCATGTCTTTTTGAGTTTTTCATGTGGAATGAATTCAGAGCTATTCTGGAATCACAAACTTGTTCTTCTACTAAGAAAACCGCAAATATTTATTCAGCAATGATAGTGGTTAATCATTTTCTCCATTGTCATGCAAATTCTTTTCACTTTTGAGCTTTTTTTTTCTCCTGTGTTGCAGCCAAACACTTGGAGATATGGAGGCTTGCTACATCTATGGAGGACCACAAGTCAGAAATTGAAAATTGGGACTTGGGAGCTGGAATTTATATTTCATTCTATCTATTGAGAAGTTCATTTGAGGAAGATAATGTTTCCATGAGTGAACTGGTATGAAAGCTTATCCTAAATATTGGAGTTTTGATTTCAATATGCGGTATATCTTGCCTTTCTACATTGTTATCTATGTTATAGCCATTTGAACTAAATTTTTTTTGATAAGTAAGATAGTTCTATGTTAAAATACTACTTTATGTAACCAATGAAACTTTGTTGCTGAGCACATCCTTACATATAAAGATATTTCCTTGGATGATTTCAATCAGTTTTAATGTTTAATAACTATGCTGTCATTCTGTTTGATATTCTATTCAAATCCTGATGGCAGGATGAGTCTTTTCTAGTGGGCAATGATATTTTTTTTTTTTGATAGGTAAAAAGACTTTTATTGAAAAAATTGAACATCATGTTCACGATGGTGAACACTTTGAACAAGAAATAGATACAATATAATCAAGAACCAAAGGAAATAGAGACTAAAAAATCAGATAAAGAAATACAATTCGTGCATCCCCAAATATGAGCCCAAAGAAACAGAGTACCAAAGAGGAGAGATTTTAGATGATCTAATGTTCTCTCCTTGTCTTCAAAAGTGCGGGTATTGCATTCCTGCCAAACTAATCACATTAAACATGCTGGGATCATATTCCAAATGGTTGAACAATGCTTTCCAAACCAGTTTCTCTACATAAAGAAAAAAGAACTAACTGACCTTGGTATTAGCCATTGGATCCCAAACATTGCAAAAGCTTCACACCATAGGGCGTGCGAAAACTTAGAGTGAAGAAGAAGGTGATCTATTGATTCCCCATCACAGTAGCACAAACAACACCTATTAACCAAAAACAGACCTCTCTTGACAAGATTGTCAATGGTGAGTATCCCATCATTAGCTGTTATCCATAAGAAGAAAAAACACTCGTTTAGGCACCTTTGCACACCAATTGCCTTCCCAAGGAAATTCATCGGTGTTAGGACTAGGATTAGATAACAGCTTATAAAAAGAGTGCACATCAAATACCCCAGACGTAGTCAATCTCCAAGTTAGGTGATCATCCCCTCCACCCCTCGGCATAGAGGAATAAATAAGCTCAAAAAAGGAATAAACAGTGTCTGCCTCCCAATCCTGACGACCATGACGGAAAAGTAAATTCCAGTTCCTACTTCCTTCAAAATTAGATATTACCAAGTCAGAGACCTGTGCTTCTTTAGATAGAGAGCAAGCAAACATAGCAGGAAAAAGTTCCTTCAAAGGAATAGGCCCACACCAAGGATCATGCCAAAAATTAACACGGCAACCCTCCCCCACATTATACAGAATTTGACTAAAGAACTTCTCTATTCTTTCCTTAATACTCCTCCGCATCCCACACCCATGAGAACGTCTTACCCCTCTAGTGCACCAGCCTCCTCTCCCCTTACTAGGGGTGTTCGTGGTGTAGTGTGGTTTTGGGCCATTTTTAAGACCGTACTTTGCGGTGCGGTTTAGATAAAACTATAACTGTCATGCCCTGCCCCTATGTGCACAGTATTGTCCTCTTTGGGCGGCTCGAAGAGGATAATATCGTGCACATGGGGGCGGGGCATGACAGATGGTATCAGAGCTGAGGATGGCTCTCCTCTGAGGGTGTGGGTGAGGCATTGGGTGCCAAGAGTCCCACATTGCTTAAGTGAGTGTCTAGAGCCTGGTTCATAGGGGGTGCCCTCCTTTGATGTGTATGAGGCATTTTCCCATGAGGCTTGGTGTCATATGGGAAGAACAAAACCTTGAGGGACGAAAAGAGCTTTTGGGCCGCCCAAAGAGGACAATATCGTGTACATGGGGGCAAGGCATGACAATAACTGCACCGCACCGTATTTTTGCGGTCACATGTGCGGTACAGTGTGGTGCGGTTTAGAGTTTAGCGAAAATCATAACCACACCATACCTCACCTCATTTTTGCAGTCACATGTGCAGTGCGGTGTGGTACCGTTTAGAGTTTAGTGAAACCCATAACTGCACTGCACTTCATTTTTGCGGTCACATGTGTGATGTTATGTATAAGATGCAGTTTGAATGGTATGAAATCAGTATATTTTTCAAATTTTGGGCTTTTCCTACCTAGCCCAAAACTAATTTTTTCCCTTTATTTTTGGTCAAATTTTAAACTATTGAGCTAGTTTTGCTTTATTTTGGGCTGGCTTTCCTAGTCAACACTTGATAGGATTATTAATTTTTTTTTTTTTGGGAAAATTAGGGTTATTAAACTATTAATAATATATTTAATATTAAAAATAAATAAATATATTAATATATAGAGAGGGTGCGATGCGATGCACTGTTACTTGCGGTGCGGTTATGCCATTTTGCGGGCGGTTTTTGGTGCAGTTTGTGCGGTTTGGTGAACACTCTTACTCCTTACCATATTTGGTTGCTATAACTTAACGTCATAATTTGTTACTTTGTTTCCCAAAATGCCACAACCACTTCCCAAGTAAGGCCTTGTTAAACAACCCAATCCTTCGGATCCCCAAACCAGCACTCTCAACAGGCAAATAGACCTTATCCCAAGCAACTAAAGGATATTTAAAAACATCCTTTGAGGCCCTTTAAAGGAAATTCCTCTGAATTCTTTTTATTCTAGCTGCCACAACCTGAGGGATAGTAAACAAAGATAAAAAGTAGGTGGGAAGGCTTGAGAGAGTACTTTTTAACAAAGTAAGCCTGCCACCTTTCGACAAATAAAGTTTTTTCCAGCCAGATAGCCTTTTCTTCATCTTTTCTATAATAGGATTCCATATCGACGCATCCTTATAATGGGCCCCAAGAGGCATGCCCAGATATCTCATAGGCACTGTGCCCCCTTGCAACATAGGGTACGGGCCAAAGCATTCAAATTCTTAGCATCCCTAATAGGAACAATCTCACTCTTACCTACATTAACTTTCAGGCCCGTAATAGCTTCAAAGAAGATTAGCACCATCCGAATGTATAATAACTGTTCCCTAGAAGCATCACAAAACAAAATAGCGTCGGTAGCAAAAAGAAGATGAGAGATATGCACACCCCCTTGTCTGTGGGACCTTACTTGAAAACCACAAAGAAAACCACAATTTTCCGTTCTCTTCAGCAGTCTACTCAGCACTTCCATAACTCATAGGAATAATAGAGGAGACAAAGGATCCTCTTGGCGAAGGCCACGAGAACTACTAAAAAACCCAACAAGAGACCCTTTGACCAAAACTAAGGATTTAATTGTAGAAATACACGCCTTAATCCATCCACTCCACCTCGCCCCAAATCCCATCTTTTCCATAAGGTAAAATAAGGCATTCTAGTTCACATGATCATATGCTTTCTCAATGTCCAATTTAACTATAACACTCGGGTTGCCACTCTTCAACTTGCTATCTAAACATTCATTAGCAATTAGAACCGAATCAAGAATCTGTCTTCCTCCCACAAATGAATTTTCAGAATCGGATATCAGTTTATCCAAAACCCCTCGGAGTCTATGAGCCAACACCTTAGCCAAAAGCTTGTAAAAGCTGCCCACAAGACTAATAGGGCAAAAGTCTTTAATATTGACTGCATTAGTCTTCTTGGGATCAAACACAGAAAAGTGGCATTAAGAGATTTCTCAAAAACACACTGGCTATGAAAATCCTTGAAAAATGCCATACATCCCTTTCTAAAACACTCTAGCACTTTTGAAAGAAAGCCATAGAAAACTTATTTGGCCTAGGGGCCTTATCACCTTCTGCCTCCATGAGAGGCTCAATAATCTCCTCCTTCTCAAATTCCCTCTCCAACATAGACCTCTTAGTTTCGTCTAAACAAGCAAACTCTAACCTGTCTATAGTAGGCCTCCAAGCTTCCGGTTCCTGATATAATTTTTTATAAAAATCCACCGCTTGATTTGTAACATCTGATTCATCCTCATAACAAACGCCATCCACCTCCACTTCCTTGATCTGATTGGTCCTATGGGAATTGGCAATTCAATGAAAGAATTGTGTGTTGTTATCACCTTCTTTAATAAAAAAGGGCCGTGGATTTCTGCCTCCAGGAAATCTCTTCCAAAGAAGTCAAATAATCTAAATCATATTTAACCACCAACCTTCTAGCCCTATCCTCTTGAGTCAACACCTGCATTTCCTCTCATGTCAATGTCTAAAAGCTCAATTAGCAGACTCTTTTTTTTTTTAAAAGCTACATCTCCAAAAACATGCTTGTTCAAATGCTTTAGATCCCCTTTCAGGGCCTTCAACTTACAAGCTAGAACGTAACTAGGAGGCCCCGCAAAGTGATAACCATTCCACCAAAGCCAAACCTTATCCACAAAACCCTCCACCTTTAGCCACATATTTACAAATCTAAAAGGACTTTTTCCCCTTGACATGCCACCCACCTCCACTAGTAAAGGACAATGATCCGACACCACCTTAGGGAGAGTCCTTTGGGTCACATCTAAGAAATGCTCCTCCCAATTAGCTGATATCAAAACTCTATCAATTCTAGACATTGAAGGAGTATCAGAATCTCGAAACCAAGTATATTCACCTCCCATCAAAGGCAAATCCGCCAACAAATGTTTCGCAATAAAATTCGAAAATTTAAACATATCTGGACTAAAAGAATTACAGCAAAGTCTCACAACCAGGTATCTGATAACATTGAAATCACCAAATAAACACCAAGCCCCAGCCCACTGTGACCTCATAGAGTCCAGTTTTTCCCACATTGCATCCCTAAGGCTTCCGTCAGTTGGTCTGTACACCCCTAAACAGATCCATTCAAAGCCATTTGACACTCCCTTTAATAAAACTAAAACTGAAAAACTTTCAACCACCAAATCAACTTTCTCAAAAACCCTTCTATCTCACGTGAAAATTACACCCCAAGCTGTATGCAAGGCATCTAAGGCCCCCCAGTCTACAAAAGGGCTACCCCAGAGGTTTTTTACCAAGATAGAGCTGGTGTTGTCCAGTTTAGGTTCTTGAAGACGTACAATATCACACTTCCACTCCCTTAAGAGATTCTTCTCAACATCTTTCTTATGAGGATTATTCAATCCCCTCACATTCCAAGATAGAAGTTTCAAATTCGTTGACCAACAGACGAACCCAAACCAGAGGATGTCAAACTGCCTCTTGTACTTCTACCAAAATGCCCATCATAATTAATAGAAGAAAACAAATTCCTTAATTCCTCATACCTTTTTGGGTAGAGTTGCTTGTCCGGTGAGTAGTAGCAACAGTCGCTTGCTGCTCCCAAGCCCTCTCAAGTTTCTGGAAAAAATCAATACACTATCTCTCGCAACAAGCAATGGGGAATCCCACAAAAGTACCAAACCCTTTGATCATCGTTCTCACCCATTCTGAAGGCTGCAATTCCTACTCCATAGAATACCCATCTGAATCATCTTCCAAAGTGACGAGATCATGAACACTATTTGGGTCCCACAGAGCCAAAGGTGTAATGTCCATAGAATCTGCCTCACCCTTATCCGAAGACAAGGAGTCATCCCAAACCAGTCTAGGAATTTTAGACTCAGTCAAACCACAACCCACCTCAGTTACAGGAAAGGACAAGTCTAAACCCACCAAAAATTGACTCTGAACAAATCTGGACACCTAGAATCTGCAACGTTCGTCGAACGGATACCAACAGGTGGATCGGCGTTCAAAAACCCAGCCCCTTGGTCAGCGGTTTGCTTGGCAATAGTAGGGGAGTGGACCGGTTCACCGTCGGTGCTCAATCACACCTCCACGATTGTACTGTCAGCACCCGGTTTTGCATCAAGGGAATCGTCCACCGAAACATGGTCATTGGGCTTTGTGGTGGCGGCAGGAGGGCAGCCCGGTCACTTACCGGAGCTCGGGATCTCTCCTTCCTTTTCCTCGTGTGTTCCCGACCCTTCCCCAGTATCCCACACAGAAGATCGCATGTTATCTTCTCTGTTGCCAACTCGTATCCATCTTGGAAGGACAATCATGGGCTGGCCAGACCCTTTCTCACGGGTGGTTGTGTGTTGGGCTTGAGCTTGAGAAGGCCCACTTTCATTGGGCTGTGTTTTACCCCAAGAAACAGCCCGCTTACCCTCACCCCCCAAATCAACCGAGATTTTTAAATTAAAATGGGCCTAGGTCCATTTCAGGTGACTTACATGTACAAGTCTACCAGCTGTTGACATACTAGTTTTAGTTGACTTTTTGGTAAAATCAAATCCCCCCCAAAAATTCGGACTTATTAATCTGATCAGTTATATTTGGAAACTACTTCACAAAAATGTAAATCACTCAATTTATTTTCGTGGACCTTTAATTTTTTTTCCAAACTTGAGACTTTTGCATGTCAACTGTTTTTTTGAACTCACCATCTCCGGCCACCACCTTTTTCTCCAGCCCATAGGTGGTCTTTCCCAAAAAATGGTCACGTAATCTCGTTCCAAACAAAGCCCAACCACCTATATTGGTCCCCTCTAGAACCCGTAGGCAACCCCGTCTTGCACCATTGTAGTACTCAGAGATTTCCACAAATGCACCGCCTTTGTTAGATCTATTGGTAATCTCCAAAAGTTTAGAATTCTCATGTAAACATTTGAAAAATTGTTGTTTTCGAAAATCCCAATGATAAAGATCTGCAAAACAAGCAATAATCCAATCCAAACCCAAATGGTCCACCCTATTTGAGCCATGGAACTGACCCTGGTGTTCATGAATATCATAAGAATCTATTCTACCACCATCAAAAGCTAAAGAAAAAGCCTTTGAATCAATTCGAAAGAATGCTGAAGACCTCTCTGACTCCCTTGATTGTGATATAGGATTGGGCTATGAGGATAGAGGTTTGGGTGGCTGTGTGGGATTAACATGTGGGGTAGGCTTAGGCTGAAGGGTTGAGGGGTGAGAAAGGTGTTGAGGATAGAAAGCTTTAGGTACAGGTGTTGTAGGGAGTGGAGGTTGAGGTACCTGACCAAAAGTCGGCCAAAAGAATTGTGATGGTGTAAAAGGTAGAAAGGAACCAAAAGGTAGAGGAGGATGATATGGATGGTAAGGATGGAAAGTTGGTGGTGGTGGTGGTAGTGGTTGAGTATATGGAGGGTGGAGTTGGACAGGTTGTGATGGAGGGGGTTGTGTATGTGATGGTGGTGGTGGTGGTGGTGGTAGTGAGGTAGGGCGAGGAGGCAGAAAAGTCATAGGGAGAAGTATGAAACTTTCCTCACAAAGCTATTCCATAGGAATTACAATGTACACACATGTGAAAGTCCTAGTTAGAAATGGTAAAAGACTCCTAAATTTTTTAGATGACTAAAAGTAAACATCAATAAGAATAAGCCAAACTAGACTTATAATCAAACAACTACTAAGTTCAGTGGGCAATGATATTAAAATGACTTTTGCGCCGCCTCCCGCATCCCACCCATTCCTCCACCCCCAATCGACATCAACCTTCCCATCTTCTCGTATTCCTCTCACCTCTCCTTTCTGTTTCCCACCACAGTTTCCATCAACCTTTAGTTTTCTCCCTTACCCCCAATTTTTCCTCCCTCCTTCTCTTTCCCACCACCTTAGTTGCCTAATATTCCACAACATCCCCTTGTACCCAAAGCTCTTTCTCCACCCGCTACGCCACCTACTCTCGCCGACTTTATCCTCTAAACCACCCTCCCAAACTATTTCACCTTCTTCCTCAAATCATGGGGGCAGCAAGGCTTCTGTTCGCATTGATGCAGAATTGTTTTCTTTTTCTTTTGATGGCGGACGGTTTGACTCATATGCTATCCATGAGAGTCGTTGGAATGTCAAGAGTTCTATTTGGGTAGGATGCAAAGGCATGGAATGGATTCTTTCTTGCTTTGCCGATATACGTGATTGGGTTCCAGGGAAGGATTTCTTTTGTAAGAGATTCCGGGAAAATAATAAGCTGCTAGAATTTAGTGTTAGATCAAATAAGGCTAGTCTTTTTGTGGTTATAGCAATGTTCTATGGTGGAGTTAGGTGAGGTTGTATTATGATCCCAAAAAGCATCAATCATTCTGGGTGGTCTTTGTTTCAGAAAGAATTGGGTGTTTTCCTTACCGGTGAGAAGCCAAGGCGGGGAGGGGTGACTCCAGTTATTCTTGGCGATGCTAGTTCATCAGATGGAGGTGGCCGAAATGGGCAAAAAATGCATAATAATGGGAATCAGCAGAATTCAAGGATTTTTGAAAAGTTGGGAGTTAATTTGGAAAGGAACGTGATCCTAGGAGATTCTGCCGTTAATACTTCTATTATAAATACTAGACCCACACGTGCATTTAGTTTTATGTTGACTACTGAAACTTTGGCGTTTAGAATTATTAAACCTGAGGGAGGCAAACGCTGTGTTTCTTGGATGGGGCCTAAAGACCGTGGGCTTGAAGGTGGGCCTGGGGCTTGCACTGTTCTTAATGAATCTCAAAGGCACGATGGGGCTTGTGATGTTTCTTGGATGGGGCCTAATAACCTTGGGCTTAATAAGGAAGCTGGGCCTGTTTCTGATTGCGTAAGTGGGAAAGCCCATTTCCCGATCTCTAAGGACCCCAAGAGCAAAGGCCTTTCAGCCTTGTGTCCATCGGATGTTTCTCTAGGGTTTCAACAGTTTGATTTGAGATACAGATTGGTGGGCGAGAGCTCAAGGGTTGCTAGGAGGGTATCGGTTGGTGCTATGGAGGATTCGGTGGCCGATAAATGGATTGAGGCTAGGCGCGATACCTTCGAGATGCTTCCTAACTCCATCACGACTTAGTTTTTAGTTGAAATTGATAGCGAGCCCAGTCGCAAAGTCGATATTCACGGTTTTAACAGTGAGGTGATCTTGGTTTCTGCGGGGATGGAGGCATCGATCAGATCCTCGAACAACAATGATGTGCAAGTACTTTATTGGCATCCTTGGGTGGTTTAGAATAGATTCGCTCTTTTGACCAACTTGGGTAACAAAGTGGATTCTGGGTTTGAGGAGGGGGAAGATTTAGAGGAGGTTTTCAGTGAGTGTGGTCAACAGTGGGTTACTCAACAAGCTGATGAGGTGTTGTCGAGTTCTAGGGATACATTGGACTATAGCAACTTGACCCGGAGCTACTCCTTATTCTGTGGGTTCACAGTGGAGCTAATATTAGTGGGTGTGGCACTTTGGAGAATGGGAATCGTATTTTGGAGTGTGCTCCGTTGTCTCTTTTGGATCCTAATGATTCTAGTGAGTGTTGCTGGCTCAGGAAATTTCAGAGGGTGAAATTAGGGCGGTAGAGGCAGAAAATTCGAAATGGGTTTCTCAATTGTTAAAGAGTTTTTGTAAACTTGTGGGTTTTCCGATTGTGAAACATGAAGCTTAGTGTGTGGCTTTGTTTTGCCTTCTTGAATAGGAATGTCTTGCTGTGAGAAAGGAAGAGGTGCCTAAACGTCTCTCAAATTTAGGGAAGAAAGGTCTCAGAGAGCTTAGGGGGCTGGCTTCTACTATAAACTATGATGGGTTATCTTCTAGTAGGAGAAACAGAGGTTCTTTGAATGGTTCAGGGGCCAGAAGTGTTTAAAAATGAATTTATGACTCTTGTCATAGAATGTTAGAGGACTTAACAACCCTTGAAAGCAAGAAGTTTATAGGAATCTTCTAAAAGAATGGAAGTGTGATATTGTCTGCTTCCAGGAAACTAAGTTATCTTCCATGGATGTTGTTGTTGTTCGAAGTCTCTGGGGTAGTCCTTTCAATGATTGGGCAATTTTGGATGCAGTTCAGACATCAAGATGAGTTTTATTGGTTTGGGATAAGAGGGTGTTTGAAAAGGTTGACGTTGTTGTAGGACAATTTTCTATCAATGTTTTACTAAAGGGGTTGTGGATGGTTTTGTATGGACTTGTATTGGAATTTATGGCCCTAATGACGATAGACAACGGGCTGCCTTATGTTTGATTTTTCTGATTTTATTGAGAATAATTATCTTGTCGATTTACTGTTGGGGGCTTCTTTTACCTGGTTTAAGGAATCTGTGACACCTTCTATGTCTAGAATTGACAGGGCTTTGGTATCATTGGATTGGGAGGATCATTTTGGGAATGTATCTCAAAAGGTGCTTCCCCGGGTTATTTCAGATCACTGTCCACTCTTGTTGGAAGCTGGTGGTTTTTGTAAGGGTTGGTGTGCCTTTAAATTTGAAAACATGTGGTTGAAAGCTGAGGGTTTTGTTGAGAGAGTTCAACAATGGTGGAATGGGTACTGCTTTGTGGGTTCTCCTAGTTTTATTTTAGCTCAAAAACTTAAGGCTCTCAAAGTTGATCTTAAGAAGTGGAATACGGAGGAATTTGGAGACCTAGCATTTAGGAAAAAAAGTTTGCTGTTTGAATTGTTGGGGCTTGATGCTGTTGAAGAGGTGCGGTGTCTCTCGAATGTGGAATAGTCTTGCCGTATACAAATTGGAGGGGATATTGAATATTTAAGCTTCGTTGGAGGAGAATTTTTGGAAACAAAAATCCTGTGTCTTGTTTGTGAAGGAGGGGGACAACAATGCTCATTTCTTTCGTAGATTAGCAAATTCCCATAGAAGAGCTAATCAGATTAACAGTATTGAGGCGGATGGGGTTGTATTAGAGGATGAGATGGATGTGTGTTCTCAAGTGGTTCAGTTCTATCAGGCCTTGTATCAGGAGACTGAAACAAGGCGCTCCTCTATGGATGGGTTGGATTTTTCTTGTATTGAGGAGGAAGAGAGGTTGTCCTTAGAAAGAGTGTTCTCTAAGGAGGAAGTCATCTTGGTTTTGTAGGAAATGGAGGTGGATAAAGCCCCTTTGTCCTGATGCATTCACTATGGCTTTTTTTCATTAAGGTTGGAGTGTTGTAGAAAAGGATGTTATGACTTTTTCTGAACACTTATTTTCACTCTGTGTTTGAACGGTCTATGAATGCCTCTTTTCTTACTTTAATTCCTAAGAAGAGTAATGCTTTGAATGTTAAAGATTTTAAGCCCATTAGTTTGGTGGTAGCATGTACAAGCTAATATCTAAGGTGTTAGCTAATAAATTGAGGGCGGTTTTGGATAATCTTATTTTTGAGTCTCAAAATTCCTTTGTTGGTGGGAGGCAAATTTTGGATTCCGTGCTCATTGCCAATGAATACCTAGATAGCAAGTTGAAGAGTTGTTTACTTGGTGTGGTTTGCAAGCTTGACATTGAAAAAGCCTACGATCATGTTAATTGGGATGCCTTGTCCTACCTGTTGGATAGAATGGGTTTTGGGGTGAAATGGAGAGGGTGGATTAAGGCATGTGTCACTTCTATCTGGTTTTTAGTCCTAGTGAATGGATCCCCTGAAGGTTTTTTTGGAAGCTCACGGGTTTAAGGTAAGGTTGATCCTTCGTCCCCTCTCCTTTTCCTTTTGATTATGGAAGTCTTAAGCAGGATTCTGAGAAAGACTGAGGATTGTGGTTTTCATGTTCGACTAGTGAACTCTATTGGTGTTCGCATTTCTCATTTGTTATTTGCGGATGACACTATATTATTTTGTGATGCTTCTAGGGAGCAGCTTCTGTCTATAAGGTTGACCTTGTCGTGTTTTCAAGCTTTTACAGGTTTGAAGGTTAATGTGGGTAAGAGTGAGATTGTCCCTATTGGGGAGGTGAATAATCTGATTGCTTTGGCTGATATTTTTAGTTGCAGAGTAGGAAGTTTGCTTATGAAATACTTGGGGATGCCTCTTGGTACTTCTTTTAAGACAACTTCTATTTGGAATCTCATTTTGGAGAAGATGAAGGATAATTGTTCCCCATTGTTTAATGTGGTGTCTTTGAAAGGAAAGAAATAGTAGGTGATTTGAAGATTTTGAGAGATCCATATCAGGCCTCAAACTTTTTTTTAAGAACTTTTTTGGATTGGTTATCTACCTTGTGAAACCAATTATTCTCTTCTATATTTTATTTTTTTGATTCTTTTAATTTTTGTATCTAACCCCTGTACACTCCTTGTGTATTAGGTTGTCCTTTTTTGATATTAATAAATCTTATTACTTATAAAAAAAAAAAAAGGGAAAGTCACTTGAAGAGGTTGATCCCCACACCAACAATCATGCCAGAATCTCACTTTATTCCCCATCCCAATCTCAATCTGAGTATTTTGGCTGAATGCCTTCTAACCCACTCAAATACCTCTCCACAAACTATAACCATGTACATCCCTGCCCAACTTAGAAGTCCATCCTCCCCCCACTCTTCCCCAAACTTCATAGCTACCACCCTCCTCCAAAGCCATACCTCCTCAACCCAAGTCGCCATAGCCATTTTTCCAATAAGGCTTTTTATTGAAGGTAGTCAGTTTCCTTATCCCTAATTCACCGTTGGCCATAGTTGAACACACCTTATCCCATGTAGCTTAGACTCACCCCCCATACCTTCCCAAAGAAAGTCCCTTTGCATCTTCTCAATCTTGTTAGTCTCACTAGTAGGAATAGTGAAAAGTGATAAATTATAGGTAGGAAGACTTGATAATGTATTTTTAAGTTGCATCAATCTACCACCTTTTGACTAATACAACTTCTTCCATCCTGCCAATCTATTGATACCGACCGTGAGGTGTCGACACAATCTTCTCTCGAATTTCTCCAAGATAGGATTCCAAATAGAAATGGACTTATGAGAAGCCCCCAAAGGCATGCCAAGGTAAGACATAGGCAAAGTCTCAAACCTACACCCCAAAATCCTTGCCAAAGCATGCAAATTATCGAACTCCCCTATTGTAATCATTTCGCTCTTACACACATTAACCTTCAAGCTTGTTATAGCTTGAAAACATAGTAGCAAAATTTATATATGAAGAGGATCTGTTCCACATGTGCATCACTGAAAAAAATTGTATCATTTGCAAACAAGAGGTGTAATACATACCCAATCACCCCGCCTACCATCAGCCTTGAAACCACTTATTAAACCCGTCCACTCTCTTCAACATCCTACTAAATACCTCCATCATAATTAAAACAACACAGGAGATAACAAATCTGCTTACTTATCAACAAAAAAAAGGAGATAATAGATCCATTTATCTCAGTCCCCTCGAACTGCCAAAAAAATCAGCTGGAGATCCATTTACCAAAACAGAAAACCGAACTGTGGATATACAAGTGCAAATCCAGTTACACCATCTCTCCCCAAAGGCCATCCTCTTCAACAAATCTAGGAGTGCCTCGCAATTCACATGATTGTAAGTTTTTTCAATGTCTAGCTAAAAATAACCCCCCGGATTTTTACTCTTCACTTGACTACCCATACGTTCATTGCCAATGCCTTAACCAAAATTTTATACACTCCCCACCAAAATTTTTCCATTTGAACTAAATTATGGGACCAAAGCTTACTTCAAGTGTGAGATTATTCAATCAAAAATAATAAAAGTGTGTGATTATTATTGTAAATCAGTCTGAATCTTGAGCAGTTGTCTTGAGCTCAACCTGGGCCTATGCTGATGAATGGGCCTTTCTCAAATAGGGTTACTGAATCTAAGAAAAGGGGTTTTCATGCATGTGGTCCAACATAGGATTGTCATAAATGCCTGATGATATTTGGGACACATGACTTGTACTAGTGGACCAGGCACTCATCAACTTTGTTACTCTTCTTGTTGGGCTGGAACTAGAAATTACTCTAAAAGGGCAAACAGCTGTGGCACTGGCCTGGTCGCTAATAGGCTTAATACAAACAATATCAGTGATAGCTAGGAATAGCTTAAAGCCAATTACCACACACATGCATATATATAGAAATGGTTAATGTTAATGTAGTAAAATTCATCCACGCTTATCACGCTCTAATTTGCATCAGGGATTCAAGAGCAGACCAACATGCTAATACTAAGCTTGTGCCTGATATTAACACTAACCAACTACCAACTAAAAGCAATATATTTATATATATATATATATATATATTTTTTTTTTTTCTTTTCTCTTATCTCTTGCTCTAACATTTGTTGCATTAATTTGCCTTTTGAGATTTTATTAGTCTTGCCTGAACTAACATGTTAACACAGCATGCTTCAATCCTTTTTTATTATGCAATAGAATGATAAAGGCTTGAGAATGATGATTATACTAATCTTTGGTAGCTTTGATGATGTATGGATTTATGCAAACTAGGGTGGAAGCTAATTTTATATAAAGACATGCTCAATGCTAATATGGTAAAATTCATGCAGTGGAATGATAAAATCTTGAGAATGATGATTATACTATTCTTTAGTGGCTTTTATGATGAATGAATTTATACAAAGCGAAGTGGAAGCTAAAATTATATGCCCAAATTTATGGAATATACTCGAAAGGCATTGTAAATAATTTTTCTTTCTGTAATGAGTGCTAAGGAAAATGTAATGTTTTCTTCAGGATTCTATTGAGAGCAAAAATGCTGCTTGTAGAGACTTTCTTGGTCGGTTAAATGAGTCTTTGGCAGTTTTGGGTGGCAAATTACAAGTTGATGCAAGGTATGAATGTCAATCACTTTTCTCAGTGTTTGAAGCCATGATAACATGCATGTTGAAGCTGTTTCTTTTGATGAGATGCTTCTTTCAGTCAGTGGCCAATTACTACAATTTTATTGAAGTGAGGAGATATATTTTACATAGGATGTGTGGGAAACACTCTTGTAAAGAATACAATTGAATAGAGATGGGGAGTCTATGAGGTCTACCATAGAACTTATATAGGAATCACGAAGGATCCTAGCCTGTTATTGTTTTACTACAGCCCTGAACTCTATAATATGATCAACTATGCAGTGCAGCCTGCACGAGTACGTCTGTGTGAGTGTGAGTTGCATCATTATTTCATATTCCCGTCATCTGCTATTCTGGTTAATTACAAAATTGTCTTGCATCCTGCTACCTTACAATTGAAGCAGCATATGTTTCATATCTGGACATTTTATTCTTGCCCCTCAAAAACCTGACCAACCTTTGTTGGTGCTGCAGACTTGATCAATTTTTCTTTGCCCTTCCCACCTATTCTTAACCATCATTGATTTTTATGCATTCAAAATATAGGATTTGATTTGTTAATTAGGTAGATGGCCATATAGAAAAAGGAGCTAATGAGGTTGCATGTAGATGGTGAATCCCTTAAGATCTACGTCTTTTCCAGGCTTTTTATTTACTTTTTACCTCTCTCCCCCCTCCCCCCCTTTTATGGAGTTTCTATTTGCCACTTTTTTTTTAGCTGGGGTACCCAGGGAAGAGAGCTTTTGAAGGCCTTTCAACAAAAGAACAGTTATTAGTTATTGTGAGATATGATGTTTTACTATTTTCACTTGAGTATTTTCATACTGGCAGAAGTTTCCTACAATTTTTACTTCCCAATCAACATAAAGACAAGGCGTTTACTCTGGCACTGCATAAAACATTGAATTTGCCAGACTGTTGACTCTTGCTTGGCATAAGGATGTCTTATACAAAGTGAATTTGACAAAATGCTCAACTTTAACCATCTATGATGACAGAATTGTTTTTTTAAATTTGTCATTTTATGTGAAGCTCCTACTTAATTGTTTCCCAAACTTAAAACTTTACATGATTTAGGAGAGCAGTTTCATATCCATAACCAGTAAAATGTTTAAAATATTACCCTGTTGCAGCTTCTCCTTCAAAATCTTACAAGTTTAATGCTTGTATTATTATTACTTTTTTCTTTCAATAATTCAATAGTTAGGGGTGGGGGATTTCAACTCTAAATGTCTCTGTTATAAATACTAGAAGGTGTCAACTAGTTAAGTTACAAAACTCTTGGCTTTATGCTTGCATTATTCGTAATGAAAGATTCCATTCCCTTAAGATCATAACTGAGTTCTAGAATCAGAAAGAGTGATAAACAAACCTGACTTATTGGTCCATGTTTCTATAAATTCAATGCCAAAGTTTCAAAATTGCTGGATATCCATACATGATGAAATCTTATGCATCTCTACTCTCTTGATGACTTGTACCAATTTAGCTTTGAATTTTTTATATCAGCAAGGAGTATGATGAGAAATGAACCCAGTTGATGAAAGTTCTTGTGTGGAAGGTGGTTTCTTGCATATATCATGGTCAAACAATTAATTATCTTTCCTAGGAAAATCTGATCTGTTATGCATGAAGTAATTAAAACATGAAGCTGACTGTATAAACTTAAGAACCAAAATATTTTGTATACTAAATAAAGTTTGTATTGTAGTGTATACCAGTTCCGACTGGATATAAATCTGTATTGCAGTGTATGGAGAAGATAAAACCTATCATGTTAAAGTCCAAGAATCACTCTCCAAATTTGGGAGAAAGGCTTTTAATCAACTCTCTGTCCTAACCCCACAGAAGCAGGATGCTTGCACACTCGTAGAACCTTTGTTAGTCTTCTAATGTTTAGATTTCAACTATTGAATTTGAATGCTGTTTCCCACTGTGTGTTTGCAGAATAGCTTATTCAAAAATGGCAGAGGAAGTTTGTGGTTTGCTTCTTTCTGACATTGGAGAAGGCTCCACATGTGATGATCAGTTAAGCTGCTTTGACACTTCTTTCAGTGCTCCTATTCCTGAGGACCTACGCTCAAGTTATTTGCAGGGTGCAGTATCTGTTTTTACATGCTTTCTTTCAGAGGTGGCTACATAGGCTTTACATTTTTTACGGCATGTAAAGTATTTGTGGTTGAGGTGTGATATGAAGGTTGAGTGTTTTGTT
Source organism: Quercus gilva (assembly GCA_023621385.1). Taxonomy (NCBI): domain Eukaryota; kingdom Viridiplantae; phylum Streptophyta; class Magnoliopsida; order Fagales; family Fagaceae; genus Quercus; species Quercus gilva. Next base: position 40,848,502 of record CM042477.1, read on the forward strand.
GTTAACTGCCCTTTCGTATTCTTAAAAGAAAATTGCGCTAAGCTCTCCAACCAAAAAAAAAAAAAATCCACCGCGCCCCCCCCCCTCCCCAATATGATCCCGAATTTATTTGCTATCTGCCTTTTTTGATTTGTAGGCTGTAGTATTCTGTAGCATTGGTGGATGGACTTTGAGATGGATCAGCTAGGGATTTTTTTTTTATAAGAGCTAGGGATTTTTTTGGTATGAAAAGATGCTTTTACAAAAAAAAAAGTTCAGTTGAAAATAATTGAAATGATGATATTTATCTAGGTGGTTTTCTATAATTGTCTTGGTCAAAATCCAACAAGCAACCTTTGTTGGTTCTTGGGCTTGAGGACTTGGAAATTAAGAAATTTGAATTGTGATATCTTTTATAACTTGTTTGAGTGAAACTCAAATTACAAAATGAAAGTTCAGAGAGTTAAAAATGAAAAGAAACTAGCATATATAAAGTTCGTATTACTGAGAAACAAGGAACAAACATAAGTAGCTTTTAGTTAACAAGCATACAAACAGTGGCGAAGTTAAGATTTTATTTTCAGGAGGAGAAAATTTATGATTGAAACATACATGTGAGTAATTTAGACCAATATAAATAATAATAAACCATTCAAGTGAATATTAAGCGAGATTTTTATGTATAAAAAAAAAAAAATTGATTATTACAAGTTTTATTATAAATGAATAAATTATTTTATGACTTGGTTTCAAAGTCAAAATTCAATGTACGATTCACATGAAAGGATCTTTAGTAGCTTGACAGATGTCAACTGCAAATCATGAAAAAATATGATATTTTGATTAGTGTGTATATAGATATATATACACATACATACATGGTGTAACTTTAAAAAGTATTATATCATTCAATAACTTGTTATTAAATTCATATTTAGAAAATCTCATTGTTGGATTATATATTTTATATGTTCTTAACATGTATACCAATTTTGATGCTAATTAGATATTATTTGTCATTCGATCCATAAACTTATATTTTATGTATTATTTTAAACTATAAAAATTTGAATTTAAACAATTGATTGATGACATGACTATTAATATTAAATTATTTTAGAATTTTACAAGTATGGAGAATATACGAAGATAATGTAATTTAATGGTAGATTTTTCAAAATTCTCATCAAATTAAAAAATATTGGGTGTTGTAATATTGCTTGATATTACACCAAGTGTAACTTGAACTCAAACTATATACATATATATATATATATATACTTTGTGTAAGTTTAAGTAATGTTATATCATCTAATAACTTGTTATTGAATTCATATTTAAAAAATCCTATTGTTAGATTATATATTCTATATGTTTTTAATATGCATGCCAATTTTGATGCTAATCAGATGTTATTTGTCATTCGATCCATAAACTCATATTTTATGCATTATTTTAAATTAAAAAAACTTGAATTTAAACAATTGATTGATGACATGATTATTAATATTAGATTATTTTGAAATTTTGCAAGCATATATGAAGATAATATGATTCAATGGTAGATTTATCAAAATTCACATCAAATTAAAAAATATTGGATGTTGTAATATTGCTTGATATTACACCAAGTGTAACTTAAACTCAAACTATATATATATATATATATATGAGGTTAGATTTAAGTTACACATAGTGTAACTCTAATCAATGTTACACCCTTTAATATTTTTTAATTGAATGTAAATTTTGACAAATTCACTGTTAGATTATATTATATTCGTATATTCTTTATGCTTGCAAAATTTCAAAGTGATTAAAAATTAATAGTCATGTCATCAATCAATTGTTTAAATTCAAGTTTTTGTAGTTTAAAATAATGCATAAAAAATGAGTTTATAGATGAATGTTAAATAACATCCAATTGACATGAAAATTAACATGAGTGTTAAGAAGATATAGAATTAGAACATGTAATTCAATGATGGAATTTTCAAAGTGTGAATTTTATAATAAGTTATTGAGTGATGTAATATTACTTAGAGTTACACTAAGTGTAATTTGAACTCAACTATACATATATATATATATATAAAATAACATTTTCACACGTGTTTAGAGACACTTTTATTTTATCTATATATATATATATATATATAACCGAAATTTTTGAAACTTTCACAATTTTCCACGTCAGCATTTTATTAAAATAATTAAAAAAACGTAATAAAACTTTTTTAAAACCCGACTCTACCTTTCACTTTCACGAAGACCCTTCCTTTCCCTTTCACGTGCTATGCCAAAACCTAAATTGGCTCCCCAAATCCCCAACCTCCACATTTGACAAACAAAATTCTGATCCTTTCTCTTCTCCAAATTCCCAAATCCACCGTTTCCCTTCTCCTTCCTCCAAAACAAAAAACAAAATCTAGACTATTAGCGAACTGAAAACCAATGTAAGCAACCTCCTTCTCTCCCATTCCGGTCTCTATCTCCAATGATCCAAAAAACCCAATCATTGCTTTGAGGTACGCTTCTTTTCATCTTTTTTCATCTTCTTAATTGTTTCTCCCTCAGCCTTAGGCCTTAAATCTCTCTCTCAATTGAAGTTTTCCGTTTTCAACTTTTCTGGTCCCAACTCCACCAAACCCATTTCCCATTTTTCAACTTTCAAAGCATTTGATAGAAGAAGAAGAGAAGAAAGGCAGTGAATCTTATTGTGGGCAAAATAAAATAAAAATAAAGAGAAGATGAAAGAGATGACAGGGAGATACAGAGGGCACTGTGAGAAAAAAAAAAAAAAAAAAAAAAACGAAGTCGTTGATCCAAATTGCCAGATAAAAAATCCTAAGCTCTTTCACAAATGATGACCAGAGGAAGAACATGACGCTTTAGAAGCTGGTCATCATTTGTGAAAGAGCTTAGGATTTTTTATCTGGCAATTTGGATCAGCGACTTCGCTTTTTTTTTTTTTTTTTTTGGGTAGAGCTTAAGATCATATTGTATCGATTAGCAGAATTAGACCCACATCCCCAATCGAAGGAGTATACAGTTAGACTTAAAATCTTTAGGGCCAACATTTCAGGTCATAACTGTGGAAACATATGGCTCAAATCGTCCTTTAACTTGGAGTGGGGCCTTGATTTTTTTTTTTTTTTTTTCTTATTTGAGAAGTGGGTTTGACAGTATATATGATATTATCAAATAATATTTTACTCCAACGGTATCATTGCATATTGCATTATATTGGACTTTTTTTTTTTTGATAAATCATGATAGCGGGTTTGATAGTATACCATTGGGTTCTCATTAGATAAGTTTTTATACCATGATCTTGGATTTTTTTCATTTTTTTATTTTTTATTATTTATTGGGAAGTTATCAATAGCTTTCCCGTGTATCACATGGGTTCGCGACTAGTTTTTCTAAAAGAAAAAACTATTTATTTATCATAATTTAGGGTTGATGCATTTTCAAATTTAAAAAAAATAAATGGTGTGATGAGATTTATGTGTTTCCGGATGTGTTTATATTCATTATAATTCAGGGTTGATGCATTTTCAAATCACAAAAAAATTAATGGTATGATGAGATTTATATGTCTCTGGATGTGTTTATATTTTATGCTACATCTCATCACAATCTAGGGATTTAGGTGATTGGAAAATATACCAATCCTAAATTATGATGAATGAAAAATTTTGTTCTTTAGGAAAAAAAAAATTAGAAGAGTCTTTGAGCACTTGCAATGTGTGTGTGAAGAGGCTAGTTATAGCAATATTAGTTGGCCAATGTCAATTAATATTACTTGTCGGCTTGTTTGAACCATTGGATTTGAATAAATCTTGGTTACGTAACATTTTGGAGTCATGTTAATATTTTTTTCTAAAGAATTCAAAAATCAAATTGAAAATTTCCGTTGTCATGTAAAGGAAAAATTCTAATACTTAATCAGTTTCTAAGGTTATTCCTTAAACATTATTTTTTATTTTCAAAAATGAAAAGTTATATCACAATTTGTCATTTTATCTAGTATAAGTATTCCCATTAAAATCCAAACGCATTAGAGTTAGAAATTGTGAAACAAAATCACTTTTACATCTACTAACAATTCCATAGAATATATCAATGAGGGTATTAGGAGTGAATGACAATGTAACGTTCTAGTTTGACTCATGGCCTTGTTTTTCACAGGATTTTCATCTTACTTTATCTCTCCTATTTCCATGTCCTTCCATTCTAGAACCTGTCATGGAAAAACCAATTGAATAAAATAAATTAAATAATTACATTTTTTTTACCCAAAATTCTATAGTTCACAGTTACAAAATTAAAAAAAAAAAAAAAAAATTCCAAAGAAAAAAAAAACTGTTCACACATATAACTCACTTATATACAACAAACAACTTTCTAGGAAAATTAAAAGGGAAAAAAAGAAAAGAAAAAACAAAACAAATAGCATAAGAAAACGATGCCATTCCTTGAACCTTTTTCATTGTTTGACTTCAATCTCATTTGGTCCTTAGTTCCTTACTTTTGCCCCCGTAAAACTAAATGAGCAATAACTGCAAGTGCTCTAATAACCTTGAAAATAGTTATAGAACAATATTTATTATTTCAAATCTTTTTCTTATAATTTCCTCAACAAATAAATCAAAATTACATACAATAATCAAAATCATATGAGCAATAAAACAACAAAAAAAGAAACAGAACTAAGAGAATTATCTTGTAGAAAAAGAATACTCCTTCCTTTGAGAGAGAAAAAGAAAGTTATTAATTTTTTTTAAAAAGATTAAAACAGGAGAAAGAGAGGCATTTATTTATATATGATTTTGGCAATTGACTTGTGGTTTAGAAGAACTATTGATTCACTGAAAATGCAGTAGCTAAAACTTTGATAATATTCTGACCTGGTTTTTTTTCTTCTAAATTAAAAAAGAGGTAGGATCATGGAGGTAAATCACATCTTATTGGACACAATATACCTCAAGATTCCCATATTAGCCTATGATCTCGGTGCTAATGAGTCTTGCACTACTTGAACCCAAGTGCTATGGCAAGGTGGACGAGGTCTTTGACCACTAGACCCGCACACCAGAGATTAGTATTCTGACCGGATTATGCTTGACCGATTCAGCTCTGAAATTTCATTTAATAAGTTAACATGACATTCCCTTCTCAAAAAAATGAAAAAAAAAAAAAAAAAAAAAAAAAAAAAAAAAAAAAAAAAAAAACATGACATTCAAGTCCCATGAAATGAATATCAAATAATTTTAAGAGAGAACATTACTTCAAATTGACTTTGTTGAAATTGTATTTTGTCCATCTTGATTACAGTAAATATTACTTTATTAAGACTTGGGAAAAAAACCCGGATTCAAGCGCTATTTCACGTAGATCCGAAGAGATTTTGACCGAATCTAACTAAATCTCATCGAATCTGCTGAGATTACTGCCGAATTTGGCGAAATCTCCTAGATTCCGATGAGATTTTTGCTAGATCTGGGTTTTTCTCACCTTTTCTCGCAGTTTCCTCGTCGTTCTCTTATTGTTTTCTCAGATCTTTGATGTTGATCGACCCGTCCACCACTCGTTGAAGTCTGATTCGCCTAACCCGTTTACTTTGGCGGTGGGTGAGTTTTTCCAAAACCCGATTTCGTTGGGTCGGTTCTGGGTTGGGCACAAACCCGATTCGGACCGACCTGTGGATAGCCCTAATGCTATCTTAGTTGAGCATTGAATCTATATAATAATAATAATAATAATAATAATAATAATAATAATAATAATAATAATAATAATAATAATAATAATAATAGGTGAAACTGAGAGAAACTCAAATTAGAATTCCAAATTAGAGTTTCAATTTTGTGCCATGTGTCCTAAATTATTTATTCTTAAAGAGTTTTATTTATAAATTTTAGAATCAGATGTGGAATCACATTATAAATATTCATTCAAGTGAGTTATTAAGTACAAAAATCAAAGAGTTTAGAATAAATGAATCGTAAAAAAAAAAGAAAAAGTTCTTCACAATAATAAATAATAAAAAATATGAATAATTTACATTTTATACCTAATAATATTCTTACAAATTTTTTTAAAGAGTTGACGAAATATAAAAATGACTATCAGTAGTATTTAAATTATATATATATGAATTATATTATATATTTTATTGTATATCTTTAAATATATTTATGCATATACATGAGGTTACAAACAGTTATTATTCATGGGTTACAAGCGGTTATCTTAATTAGTGAGATATAATTTCTGACGCATAGCTATTTTCTAGTATTAATGCTGAAAATTTTGACCTTCGGTTTGACCACAGTAAAATTATGGTCAAACATTGTATTAATGCAAATGAAATATCACCCGGGCCGGAAGTAAATCTAAAAAACTTCAATTTGAAAGGCTCAATATTGGTACAAAGGAAATTGGCGCTACGAGCTTTCCAACATTACTCTATTTATCTAGAATTGCCACAAATCGTGTATAGATGATCCTAAAAAACATATATTTTATGAAACTATAGGAAAATCCCTTTACAAGTGTATTCAAACGAGTTAGCTGAAAGTAATATCAATTTGCTGAAAATTGCGTGAATAAAGTGGAAGGAAAATCTTATCTAAAAGTTAGGATATAAATAAATAAAACAAAAAGGAAAGAAAAAAGAAAAAGAAAAAGAAAAAGAAAAAGAAAATCATATCTTAATATGGGCAGTAGGGGAAAAATACATCTAGACTTTATAATTTATATTTATATAAAACCGGAAACGTTTAATTTATAGGTTCTGTTTAGTTAGGGTGAAACTGGAGAGAAAACTAATTTTATGGGTGTTTAGTTGGAAAGAATGAGAGGATAAAAAATTAGTGGAGCCTAGGTATTTTCTCTTCTGACTTACCAAAATTCTATATTTCCAATTTGGGAAGAAAATAGAGGAGAGAGGAATAGTTGCAATCAACGATTGAACCACTATTCTCTCCTCCTTTTACGTACCGGTTCTATTAATAGCTTCTTCTTTTGGGTGTAATTGACATACAAGTTGTTGTGAGAGCGTGTCTCAAAAAAAAAGTAGTTGTGAGTGCTTTTTTTTGTCTCTCTGTCTCTCTCATTTAACTAGACGTGTGTTTTTTTAAAGCTATTTATTTTGGGCATGATTTTTATTTTTTAATAAATTGGGTGATTGCTTTTTTTTTTTTGTCACTTTTTAATTTTAATTGAGCATCATTTTTAACAAGGGCACATGAGTAAATTTATACAGATTTTTTTTTCCATCCCTTTACTTTTTCACTCTCAACCAAATAAAAATGAGGGAAACTAAAATCTCTTATATCCTTACACTTTTTTATATCTATTCTTCATTTTCTATCCTCTCACTTTTTTACTCCAACCAAATAGACCCTTAGTTCACCTTATAATTTTTACACTTCATTATATATATATATATATATATGTAGGGTCCAAATTTGGTAGGCCAGGCCCAAACTTTGCGGATTGTGAGCCCAATGAATCCAGAATAATAAATCTGTAGAGAGTGGGTGAAAAAGCTGGGCTAGTTTTGGATTTAGCAACGATTCACTTATGTCAGTAAGAATAAATTGAAGTAGAAACAATTGTAGAGTGGATGATACTCAAATCCGAAGAGGCTTAATATTCATGGAAAAGTGAATACAATTCTCTCTCTCTCTCTCTCTCCTTCTTTCTTTTCTCTCAGTTTTCCCCCTGTCCCCCTCTATCTAGAGGCCTGTTCCATTTATATATCCTCCTTCTTCCTTATCTTCACCGTACACTTGTTCTTCATCTAAACATTCACTTGAGTACATGTCACATCAGACGTCTGCTTTAGTCTGCCGTGAGTGGTAGTAGTTGAGGTTGCACTGTTCAGGGGTCTTTTTCACATAAATGCGGCCAGGAAAGTTGCTGCAGTGCATTAAATGTGGTGGTAGCAGCTTTTCCTTTTAGATATTTCTCTGTTCCCATCATCTCTAGGCATGCCCAGAGCTTGCTCTTATCGTGGAGTTAGTTGAGAAGGTCACTTAGGCCTTTGGTATATTTGCTTGATCAAGTTCCCTTGTGATCCGATGAGAGGGACCTCTTCGGACTAATAGGATTGTCTTTGGACATCTCCTCTCATTCATTTCCAGGTGCATTTCCCCCATACGGATTCATTTCTAATCCATTTTCTTTCTTCGGACACATAGTGATACTCAAATTGGGCCCCGGGCCCAATATGTAGTTTTGGACTTTTACACCCACAATATATATATTAATTAATTAAAATAAATTCTATTTTGTATTTAAACACTCTATTAGAATCTTAACAAATCATATTTTCTTTAATATAGTAGGACATATAATTCCATATATAAACACCATTATAATAAGTGTCTAATGCAAGAATATATAAAACAATTAATATACGTATAAAATCTAAATTAATAAATTGTCTATAAGTAACTTTCATAATTATCGAATTTCATATTTAGGAAAAAAAAATATATGAAAAGAATATATGATGTTAAACTTTGTCCTGCATTGTACGCAGTACCAGCTTGTAAAATAAGTATTACAATTTTTTTTTTTGATAAACTTAAAATAGATATTACAATAGCAAGAAACCATAAGCACACATACATCTTTAGGTTTACAAACAAAACCATTATTACAACTTCAAATACGATTATACACATATATTGTCAATATGTATAGCCAGTTTTAGCTTAAAAGCTAAATATAAAAATAGTCATTCCTTATTAAGCACGCGTACACAGCGGGAAGCGTTGAAAAGAAAACCTTTCACACATTGTCCGCAGTGTAGTGTCTTAGGAAACATCATCAGGCACACCTCCTGACAGATCAAGCTATCGTGGCATCGCATTGTGAGACGAACTTTACGATGAGAATACTTTTTCCTCACAAGAACATTAGGCTTTATGTTTTTCAAATATCCTAATATATATACAAAGAGATCATGAAAAAGCAAAAAATTTATACATTCGAATATACGCTTAGGATTCTCAAAAAAAAAAAAAAAAAAAAAAAAAAAAAAGAAAAAAGAAAAAAGAAAAAAGAATATATGCTTAGGACATGAAAGTTGTGATTATTAATAGTCCTGGAAATGTGTTCTGGAAATGCGCTCGTCTGTATGAGGAGGACGAAGGATAAGGACAACCCTGAAGTCAGCCAGCCCAAAGGGGATTGCCTGACAAAGACTAAACTGTCACCCATTAATCATGGAAAAACGTTAAGAAGATAATAATGAACCTCCATACCGTTGGAAGTGTATCAACCCATTTAACACCCTGCACAGGCGTTACAAATTCTGCAATGATATCTCCATTAAGATGGAACCAATGGCTAGGAGGAGGCAGAAACAGCTTATATATATCCTTAAACAAGGCCCGATAGAGTTACGGATACACACCAAACTTTCTAATACTTCGACCTTACATTAACTTTGGCATCGAAGACTCTGTGGCTGGTGCCACATCAGTGACCATCCTTTCTTTGACAACTTGTCTTGTTTCAAGACCAAGCCTCGCCGCAGACAGCTCTATCTGGACGAGGATTCTTGCTGACGATCTGAGCATCATTAGTTTGGTGTCGTTTGTAGGGAAGTTATTCTTGAGCATTACCGGTTCAAGAACACAGTTCCATTCCAAACAATAAGTCCAGATGGAGTCCAGCACTAGCCTAGATCCTGTTGCACTGTCCTTACAAATTCAGTCACTCGTAGCCACTGTAGAGGAACTTACCAAGCAAAACCAAGAGATGAGGCAGAGGCTGCAACAAGGAGACAATCGCCCGAAAATCAACAGAGAAGATGATGAAGATAGTCACAGAAGACGAACCAGCACTCCAAAAGAGGCAAACGCAGATTTCCTCAAAGAAATGAGAAAAGAGATGGATGAATTGAGAAATGCTATCAAAGGAAAGATGGATCAAAGTTTGGACAAGATAGTCAGAAAGACGGACTTACCTTTTACGGCAGCACTCCAGGAATGTCCTGTGCCCTCCAAGTTCCGACTACCCCAGCTCGAGCCCTTTGACAGACTAAAAGACTCGTTGGATCATTTAAATACATTCAAGACGACCTTGGGTCTCCAGCAACCTCCTGACGAGATTCTTTGCCGCTCCTTTCCCACTACCTTAAAAGGGGCAGCCAAGGAATGGTTCACTAAATTACCAACCTCGTCCATTGATAACTTCGAGTAGCTCAGTAATTCGTTCGTCCGTCATTTTGTAGGCAGACAACGCCCAAAAAGGATGCCTGACCACTTGCTCACCATCAAACAAGGAGAAAAGGAAACTTTGAGGTCCTACATAACCCGTTTCACTCGAGGAGTGCTAGAGGTAGATGAATCAGATGATAAGGTGCAACTCACGACCTTCAAGGTAGGATTAAAGTCTAGAAATTTTGTGGTCTCTCTGGCAAAGAATCCCCCCAAGACAATGGCAGAAGCATTATTGAAAGCACAGAAGTATATGAATGTTGAGGATGCTCTAGCAGCCATAGAGGGAGTAGAAAAACCAAAAGAAAAGAAGAAGGAAAGATAAGACGATTGAAGAGGACAGAAAAGAGATCGAACAGACCAACGGAATGACGAAGGAAGTAGACGAAGGGATGACAAAAATCCCCGACCAATAAAGTTCACACCTTTGGTGATACCAGTTGACCAAATTTTGACGGAGATTAGAGACGAGCAATATCTTAAATGGCCTAGGCCACTTCACTCATCGCCTAACGTGCGTGACAAAAGGAAATACTGCCGTTTTCATAAAGACCATGGGCATTATACAGAGGATTGCCGAGATTTGAAGGAGCAAATAGAAGAACTTATACAGAAAGGGAAGTTACAGAAGTACGTGAAAAGGGGAGATTCTAGCAAATATAGGGATCACAAGAAGGATCAACACGAAGGCTCCTAAAGAAATGAAGACAACCTACCACCTCATCCACAGAGCATAATAGGGAAATAAAAACTATCGTGGGAGGACCAACTACAGGAGGGTCGTTCAGATCCCTCAAGAAGTCGCTGCAAAGGCAGGTAAACACAGTTCATAGCCTGCCTCCCTTGAAGCTAAGGAGGACGAATCAAGACATGTACTTCTCAGAAGAAGATACCAGGGGTATAAAGCAACCTCACGATGACCCATTGGTCATTATGATTATGATCGAAAGATTCAATACAAGAAGAGTTCTAGTAGACAACGGGAGCTCGGCAAACATTATTTACCTTTTTGCCTTTCAACAACTAAAAGTAGACCCAAAGAGACTTCGTCCTTTCGAATCCCCCCTCGTCAGTTTCAGTGGGGATAAAGTATACCCTCGTGGGATGGTAACGTTAACGGTCACGGCAGGCTTTTACGCTCTCCAGGTAACAAACAAACACAATTTCTTAGTGGTTGATTCACCGTCATCCTACAATGTGATCATCGGACGACCCACCCTCAACCGATGGAAAGTTGCTACATCCACATACTGCTTGAAGGTGAAATTCCCAATGGAACATGGCATGGGAGAGATGTGAGGGGACCAGGTATTAGCAAGGGAGTGTTACCAAGCAGTCTTGGCTTTAAAGGAGAACCACATGTGGATGATCGAAGATAAATCACCAGAGATCATCGAGAAGCTAGAAACGGTAGAATTGGTCGAGGGTGACCCAGCAAAGACGACCCAAATAGGGACGAGCCTAAACCCGCTGAGAAAGGAGGAGATTATTAATTTCCTAAGGGATAACCTCGATGTGTTTGCATGGAGTCATGAGGACATGCCAAGTATCCCAGCAACTATTATCCAACATCGCCTGAATGTGGATCCCAAGAAGAAGCTCGTCTAGCAGAGAAAGAGAGTCTTCGCCCCTGAGCGGAACAAAGCAGTCATGGATGAAGTAAACAAGTTGCTTGCCTCTAATTTCATCTGTGAAGTCTACTACCCCGAGTGGCTGGCAAACGTTGTCATGATCAAAAAGGTAAATGGAAAGTGGAGAATGTGCGTCGAATTCACGAATTTGAACAAGGCTTGCCCAAAAGATAGCTTTCCTTTGCTAGGATTGATCAACTAGTCGACTCTATAGCTAGGCACAAGTTGCTTACATTTATGGACACATTTTCTGGATACAACCAAATACAGATGACCGAGGAAGATCGGGAAAAGACAGCATTTATTACCAGCCAGGGGCTTTACTGCTACAGAGTCATGTCTTTTGGTTTGAAGAATGCAGAAGCTACATACCAACGGCTGGTGAACCAGATGTTTGAAAAGCAGATTGGGAGAAACATGGAGGTATACGTCGATGATATGCTCGTTAAGAGCAAAGAAGAAGAGAACCACTTGGCTGATCTTAGAGAGATGTTCAACACATTTACGCAATACAGCATGAAGCTAAACCCGTCCAAGTGTGCCTTCGGAGTCTCCTCAGGAAAATTCCTTGGGTTTATGGTGTCACAAAGAGGGACAGAGGCAAATCCTGAGAAAGTGAAAGCTATCCTCGAGATGTCTTCTCTAAAGACAGTCAAAGAGGTTCAATCAATCCCTTACAGGAAGAGTGGCTGCCCTAAACAGATTCGTCTCAAGGGCAACAGACAAATGTTTTCCTTTTTTCAAGACTTGAAAAGAGCCTTTACTTGGATGGAAGAATGCGAGACAGCATTTCAGAAACTAAAACATTACTTGGGCCACCCTCCTCTCTTGAGCCCGTCTAAGGAAAGAGAAGATTTGTTTCTCTACTTAGCCGTATCCACAACCGCGGTTAGTGTAGCTTTGATCAGGGAGGAAAACAAGATACAACGTCCGGTATATTACGTCAGCCAGGCCTTTCAAGGAGTCGAAGCCCGATATCCAAATATAGAGATACAATTTTGCCCTAATTGTTGCTTCAAGGAAACTTCGTCCGCTCTTCGAAGAGAACCCTATAATTGTAATGACAGACCAACCCATCAAGAAAGCAATGAACAATCCCGAGACTACTAGACGAATGGTGCAATGGGCCATCGAACTCAGCCAGTTTGACATAGAATATCGCCCCCAGATGTCCATAAAAGCTCAGGCATTGGAAGACTTTATAGCGGAATTCACAATTCCTGAGCACGCAGAAAACCAGGAAGACACTTGGACGATTAATACAGATGGATTGTCCACTCAGAAAGGAGGCGGAGCAGGGGTCGTTATTACCTCCCCTCAGGAAGATGTTCTCAAATACGGGGTTCAGCTTATGTTCCTCGTAACAAATAATGAAGCAGAGTATGAGGCTTTGTTGACCGGGCTAAGGATAGCCCAGACACTTGAAGCTAAAAATGTCGTGCTTAAGAGCGATTCACAGCTAATCATAGGGCAAGCCAGATGAGATTTTGAAGCAAAAGAGACCAGAATGCAGAAATATCTCAAACTGACAAATCAGTTGGTAAGCAGCTTTAATTGCGTAGAGTTTATTCAGATTCCACGAGATCAGAATACAAAGGCCGACGAAGTAGCATGAACCGCATTAGCAAATGACCGGGACAGGATGAATGCTTGGAGGCTGGAGGAACAAAACTCCCCTAACATCAAGGAGTTTTAGACATTCAATGTGCATACCCGCTCAGGATGGGCGAGTCCAATTCTGTCTTATCTCAAGGACGGACGATTGCCACCAAATTCGGAAGAAGCCAAGAAGATCTAGAGGTGAGCTGTCCGGTTCACAATACTGAATGATGAGCTTTACAAAAGGGGTTTCTCCCAGCCCTTCTTGAAATGTGTGGAAGAGGATGAAGCTAGATATGTCCTGGAAGAGGTACATAGGGGAGTTTGTGGAGATTACTTGGGGTCTAAGTCTCTTGTTAGGAAGATCATGAGGGTAGGCTACATCTGGCCCACAATGCAGCAGGACGCAACAGATTTTGTGAAGAAATGTGACAGTTGCCAAAGGTATAGGAACATTTAATGAGTTCCAGGAGAAAAGATGACGACCATTTCCTCACCCTGGCCATTTGCACAATGGGGGATCGACATCATGGGCCCCTTACCACAAGGAAAGAGACAAATGAAGTTTCTACTCGTTGCAATCGACTACTTCACAAAATAGGTGGAAGCGAAAGCCCTTGCAACGATCACAGAAGCAAAGGTACAAAATTTTTTATGGAAAAATATTGTTTGCAGGTTTGACATACCAAAGACGATCATCTTAGACAATGGTTGTCAATTCTTCAGTCATGGGTTCAGATCATTTTGCTTGAGTTTAGGTATCAAAAACAAGTACTCGTCACCAGGACATCCTTAAGCCAATGGACAGATAGAAGTAACGAACCGAACCTTGCTTAGGATTATTAAGTCCTGATTAGTGGAAGCTAAGGGAGCATGGTCTGAGGAACACCAACACCAACAGGAGAGACACCCTTCAACCTAACGTACAACACTGAAGCAGTCATCCCAGTTAAAGTAGGACTTACTAGCATCAGGAGGGAATTCTTCGACGAGCAGAGCAACGACGATCAATTGAAGCTGAACCTGGACTGTTTGGACGAAGCTTCACAAAGAATGGCCAGGTACCAGCAGAAGATGGCTGAATACTACAATCAGAGGGTAAAGTTGAAGAGGTTTAACATTGGGGACCTCGTCCTTCGAAAAGTAGCTCTTGCAACAAAAGATCCAACACAAGGAAAACTAGGACCAACCTGGGAAGGACCTTATAGAGTCGTCCACTATTCACGATAGGGAAGTTATCACCTAGAAGACCTGGAGGGAAATAAGCTACCTCATCCATGGAATGTCGAACATCTAAAGAGGTACTATGAAAAGGAACCATAGCCTGGTTGTAAGTAGTTAACATGACTCGATTTCATACTTTTCAATATAAATCATGTATTTGAATAAGTGATTATTTAGCATCTTACAAGTATTATTTAGCAATTCATGCTCTCATTATCCCTTTCTCAAAATCCAAAATGGCTGCCCGGATCCGAATTGAAAAGACGATAAGATTCTTTAAATGGATGTACATCGTCCAAGCTAAAAAGATGACAAGATTCCTTAAATGGATGTACGTCGTCCAAATTAAAAAGACGATAAGATTCCTTAAATGGATGTACATCGTCCAAACTAAAAAGACGATAAAATTCCTTAAAATGATGTATATCGTCCAAAGAGAAAAGGCGACAAGGTATTCGAGACAAATAAAAGAGAGTATTTTCAGCAAAAATTCTCTAAGTCCTTAGACAGACGAGGAGATGATTTCAGCAAAGATTCTCTAAGTACTCGGAAGGACGAAGAGAGTATTTTCAACAAAAATTCTCTAAGTCCCCAGAAGGACGAAAAGGGTATTTTCCTCAAAAATTCTCCAAGTCCCTAGAAGGATGAAGAGAATACTTCAGTAGAGAATCTCTATGTTTCAATAAGGATAAAGAGAATGCTATCAAAACATGAAGATACCAACAAATATATCATATACATGAAAAAGGATTCAAATCGTTCAAAAGCCCAAAACATACAGGACCCAAAAAAAAAGGATTATTTGTCAAAAAGCCCCAAAACACATAGGGCATATATATATAAAAAAAAAAGAAAAAAAAAAGAAAAAGAAAAAGTGCAACATGGTCAAGCCAAAGGAGCATTGTCACCATCCTTGTCTGCCTCAGGGGGATCTTCGCCAAAGGCCATAGAAGCCTGAGCAGCCGAAGCTGCCTCATCTGCCTCAATTTCCTTATCTACGGCTTCAAAGTCCAGGTCTTCCAGTTTAACTCCTGGCCCATGCTTCACTAGGTACCTCCTCAATAATTTGAAACCCTTGAAGTACCACTGGAACAGGATGGTGTTGTATTCCTCTGTTGTCTGGAAGGCAAGGACGGCCTTAGCCACTGCGGCCTTCATCCTCTGGCCTACCGATGCAAGAAGTTCATCCTTCTACTTTACTAGTAACTTCTCGACTTCCAGCTGCTCAGTCAGAACCTTAACCTGCTCCTTGGAAGTATTATGTGTGTCAATGACAGCAATTAGGTCCTTCCTCAATCCCAAAGCCTCCACCTCTAAAGCCTCCACCTTTGAAGTGGCCATAACGGCCTTTTCTTCGTTCGCCAAAAATTAAGAAGTAAAATGCACCGTCTCTCCCAACACCTAATAGTAAAAACTTATGTTAAAAAAAAAAAAAAAAAAAAAAAGAAGAAGAAGAAGAAGAAGAAGAAGGGGGAATGAGGCAAGAAAAGATTACTTGCACAAGCTTATGAACATGTTGATTCACCATCTCATGGGATGGCATAAGGGAAATTTCTTTCATCTCTTCGGGAGTTAAGAACTCATTCGCCCTGGCCATTGCAGCTTCAGCGTCAGTCCAAACGTTGGAACCCATTTTCTCCTTGCCCTTGTACCCTGTGTTTCGTCTTTTAGGGGCAGGGACTTCCTCAATAGAGATTGCTGGAGAAGTTGCTAGTCCTTTGTCCAAAGTAGGTGTGGACGAACCTCTCTCAGCCATTTCTTTCTCTTTTGCCTTCTCTTTATCAATAATTCTTAATGTTTTTTGACCAATGCTGGAAAGGGGCTCATTCTTCTTCGCCTTGATTTCCCCGTACATATCTTTGTTAAACTTGCTCGTCATTTCTAGACCAAAAAGGAAACCAAGAGTTAAAATAAGAAAATGCAAGAGAACAATCGTGCATATCAAGGTGACTCACGTTTCCTTTGTTCTTGGTCAAGTACTTGAAGAACGTATAGTGAAGGTTCAGGCCCTAAACAATGACGAGCTAATGTGTGCGGATCAACCAACTCGTCAAAGTCGTCGATCATCCTTGAGTATTTGATTGCTTCTTGCACTCTTTCTTCAAACTGGCTTTCAAGATCAGGACGCTCCTTCATTATAGAAAAAGAAAAAATTACACAAAGTTAGAAAGACGATCAAAGAACGGCCACAATACTAGAAAGAAGAGACATAAAAGGCAAACGCACCAAGACGAGGGATCTCCCACCGGCGCAGCAACCTAGGGACATTCCCCCGGAAGTCGTCGGACAAAGTCTCCCAACCATCGTTTGACACGAAGAAGTATCTGGACTTCCAATAATGGAAGGACGAAGGAAGATCAACTATGAGACGAGATCTCCTATCCCAAGGAACAAGTTTGTAATACCCAAATTCCTTGGACTCTTTTAAACGGTAGAGATAGGTGAACTCGTTGAGAGTGATCATGTCTCCATCCGCTATGATCGTCCAAATCACCATATAGCTTATGTTGATTCTCCAAGAATTCGGTATAAGCTGCCCAGGGGCAATCTGCAAGTGATCTAGAAGCTCCATAATGAATGGATGAACGGGTTACCTTAAACCACACAAGAAAGTTGCCTCATAAAAGCAAACTTCACCGTGGGCGAAGGCACAAGACTTTTCGCCTTTCTTGAGAAGACGAGCCCTAGTCTCATTAGGGAACTGGAACCTATCCCTAAATTTGTTAAAGACATCTACCTTCAAGGCACATTTCTCCTTGAGGGCATGAAAAGGATGAGGAGTGGTGGAAGTTGAAGGAAGGACAAATAAAGGGGGAGGAATGGAAGTAGCTATGTCTGTAACAGCCCCGTCCGTAGCTGTGCCGAAAGACGAGCCTTTCCCCTGACTACTTGATCCTATATTAGATCCCATATTTTCCCTCCTAAGGACCCCACGAATTGATTTGAACCAAAACAAAGACTGTTGCAACAATAGATACAGGTCACCCAACACTAAATCTAAGCCATTATCCCGTACTACAAAATCCCCAATTTGTGGGTACCAATCATTAGAAGAATCTAACAACCCCCCAAGCGAGCGAAAAGAAAGGCGATGGAGGGAGAATTTTGCGTAATCTCAGTATAATCCACCATTAATGAAAGATATGGAATTTCAGAAAGGAAAATAAGAATACGAAGGAAAAGAGCACAATACAGCCAAAAAGGAAAAAAGCATAAAAAAAAGAGGAAACGTACCTGGAAATAAGGAAGAAAATCAAAAAAGCTGGGAGCAAACTACGCAGCAGCAACAGTGGGCTTAGAAAAATCACGCCAAAAGAATGAAGAGAAAGGCTAAGAGTTAGAAAAGCCAAATGCAAAAGAAAAGTGAAGAAGATGAAAAGAGAAAGGCAAATAGTTAAAAAGGTTTGCCTTGAAATTTGTGGGAAACTGAAAAGGCACTCGCCAGAAACGAGACCTCCTCACTGATCAGAATAGGACACGTGGCCATGATACGTGCCACGCCGCTATGAAACAATTAATGTGGAGAACATATCCCCAAGCGCAAAAAAAAAAAAAAAAAAAAAAACCTCTCATATTCCTAAGACCGTCCGACCTATGGACGACCTTGGAATAAGGGGGCAGTTGATAGTCCTGGAAATGTGCCCGTTTGTATGAGGAGGATGAAGGATAAGGACGACCTTGAAGTCAACCAGCCCAAAAGGGATTGCCTGACAAAGACTAAACCGTCGCCCATTAATCATGGAGAAACGTTAAGAAGATAATAATGAACCTCCATACCGTTGGAAGTGTATCAACCCATTTAACACCTTGCATAGGCGTTACAAATTCTGCAATGATATCCCCATTAAGATGGAACCAACGGCTAGGAGGAGGCAGAAACAACCTATATATATCCTTAAACAAGGCCCGATAGAGGTACGAATACACACCAAACTTTCTAATACTTCAACGTTACATTTCTTAACTCTTCTAACTTTGGCATCGGAGACTCTGTGGCTGGCGCCACACCGGTGACCATCCTTTCTTTGACAACTTGTCTTGTTTCAGGATTAGGCCTAGCTGCAGACAGCTTTATCTGGACGAGGATTCTTGCTGACGATCTGAGCATCATCAATTATAATATCCTGAAGATTAGGACTATCATTAGATTGAATCTACATAAATGTTTATATTATATATAGGTCCTGCATATTAAGTGTGTATGCAATATTCCTATAAATTTTTAATTCCTATTTGTAAGTAGTGACTCTATTGTATAAAATAAGAAAGAAATTTCATGGTAGCTAGGACTATTCCTTTTATTAGGTTCTCAATGGTTTCTTCCTCCAAAAAAAAAAAAAAAAAAAGAAAAAAAAAAAAAAACCTTCAAGAATAAAAAAAATGACAGGATAAGTGAATGTTGATTAGGCCTTTGCAAACAACCTTGTAGAAACACAAACCCCAAAGATTAAACCAAGCAACTAAAGCCCATTAAAGCAGTAGTCATATCTTTTTCAAATATTTAATCAAACAGTTGTATGTCTCTCTTAGGCATTTAATCAAACAGCTCCATAGCATACTCAAAAGCAACAGCTCTATAGCATACTCAGAAAATTGAACAAACAAGCTCATAGATACCTAACTCAAAAATTAAACCAAACCAAGAATTTCTATTATAGAAATTTGCACATGGAGAATTTAAAAAAAAAAAAAAAAAATTTCTTTGTGGATTTGAACTCAGGGAACAAATGAAAGAGAAAAAAACATACTAGTTGCTGGGTATTGAACGATGCGGCGGAACCACCCAGCGACCTTGGGACAAGGATGGCGAGACCACGGGGAGAAGCTTTGCAGTGGTTCTAGTTCTACCACCTCTCTCTCTCTCTTCTCGGCCGGTCAGACCTCTGGTCTCTCCTCTCTCTTCTTTCTATCCTTTCTATCGTGTGATTGAATTTGTTTTGTGAGGAACACATGCATCTCACATGCCCATTCTGTTAATGTTTTAAAGCTAGACTAATTGAAGTAATGATTTGACAGGTATGTATAGTGTAGGAAGTAAATTGGCTAATATAATAGTTTAGAAGGTGTCTTGGCCAATGGTTGAAAGTTTAGGGGGTATATATGCATTTTTCCCTATTCAACATGATGCAAGGAAAGATTACATGGATCTCTTTGGACAACTAATGTTCTAATCCTATTGGCCACACATGGCTCACTCCTATTAGTTGTTCATTTAGCATTTTTTTTTTTTTGGTAATAGATTTAGCACGTGTTAATGAGCTCCTAAATTGATCTAACTAATCCATGCATGTGCTTAATTATCCATGTATGTGCTACTTCTAACAGACTCTAACTAACTTAGAATTATTGACCTTGATACATGAATTAACCCTAATTTGAACATCCCATTCAAGTTACAAGCTTCCCTACATTTACCTATCAACAAGCTGTTGTACGAAGATGGAAGTAAGAGGAGAGAACTGTGCAAACTGACACTTGATGTCAATTATTCATTTTGAGACTTTGGCAACATAATTTCATTTAGAGCAAAAATTATAATATACTTATACTGCTCCACGAACACGACATAAGGAAAAAGTGGGTGGAGGGACAAATAAAAAAGGAGGTCATGTCCACTTGGCACATTCACGTGTAAAATACAACTTTTATTATATAGTATGAACTCTGAACGTGTCTGCTAGAAACATAAAAAGATTCCAACCAATTGAACTACAAAATTCTTGACAATATATGAGGTGATATGATAGTATTTTTGGTGACAATAACCAAACACTTTATTATTATGTAATTTTACAATTCTCATTTAATGTACCAAAGGTTTTATAATTTCATATAAAGAATTTTTTTGTTTTGTTTTTTTTTTTTGTTTTTTGTGTTTAATAGATGTAAGTTAGAAGTCATGTGGATTTCTATTATTTTTAGTTAGAGGTGTAAATTGAACTGATTTTGATTTGAATATATCCATTTAGAGCAAGAAGAGTATGTAATTACTTTTTTTTTTTTTTTGAGAATGAGTATGTAATTAATTATTTGGTGCAAGTGTAATGACAACTTTTAGGACTGACTTTTATTCGAGATTAGCCAAAGCTCATTAGAGTAAATAATTTTTTTCATAAATTCACCAAATAGCTCAACCTTTTTATTTATTATTTTTTTAAATTCCTATTTTCGTTATGAGATTATTACTGGTTTTTCAAAAGATTTTATTAATTTATTATTTATTTCAGAAGATAAAAGATGACCACAATTGTCAACTGAAGGGATCAACATTCTGACTATATAGTATTTATGGTTGTAGAGGGAAGACAAGGATCTAGGGCCTGTTACTGTTGCGCGCATTGAAGGCTCTCTTTGTCAAAATTGGCACTTAGAACTAGGTGGCCCTTCCATTGAATTGAATACCACCAACTCTGCACACCATTCATCATTTGAACTTGAGCCCTACGAAAGCTGAGAGTGAGAGAGTTCCAATATATATATAGTCCATACAAATCCATTTATTGAAAGTTGTAACATTAGCTGGCTATGTTTAAGCTTTGTAGTTTTTTCCCTGGATTTGTCTTACTGGTATTCACTGCATAAATAAATGTACACCGTGCATTTAAGATTATACAGGGGTTGGTATAGTATTTTTTTTTTTTTTTTTTTGGTCTCTTAGAAGGATCTGGTAGTGTATGTTTCCACCGTACGTTTAGCAGCTCTTTGCATGTTTTTCTTAAAAAAATATATATATATATATATTTGAGATAATTTCATTTTAAACTCTAGTTTAGGAATAGTCCCAATTAAATCGTACGGTGTAATTTTAAAAATAAAAAATTAATTCCTATATTTTTTTTAAAGTAATAAATTAAAATCTGAAATCAAATTTAATGTAACACCGTCTAACGTTAACTATTGAGAGAGAGAGAGAGAGAGAGAGAGAGAGAGAGAGAGCACAAAGTAGATACCAGTGTCAAAGCATGAGATGGAGATATGACGTTTTGTTTTTAAGATGACCATGTGGACAACATCATCAAAACTACCAATATCACAAAAGATGTCCCTAAGGATGTTAAGGAGTGATCTAAAATTGATCAGATCTCTTTCTAAAACTGAAGAAAAAAAAATAATAATAATAACAATTCCCCACCACCCCCCCCCCCCCCCCCCCCCCCCCAAAATAATGTTTATTTCAACGCGTTCCACCAACTTTGACTCTAGAATTTGAAATTATAGATTTAATTTGGATTATCTTTTTCTTTTCCTAAATAAAAAATTTGGTGTGGACTCATCGATCTCATACCATGTGATGGTAAGATTAATACCATGTATACTATCAGGAACTTAATGAGGCTACTGTCGTGGGCACAACACATTTTTTTAAACGCCATTGATCGGACTACTAAATTTCGCTTTACAAAGTTTCATGTTAAGCGATATGAGGATTTCTCCTACCAAGTTATATCTTGCAGTGGTAATTTGGATTATCTTAAACTATAGAGTTTAATGTGGAATTATCAAACATTCTTTTGCCATCTCTTTTAGCTCAAAAAAGGGGGGGGGGGGGGGGGGGGAAATGAATGTACCTGCTGAAATTTCAACAGCAATTTCACATTATAAAAAAAACAGCAATTTCACAAATATATTGCTTTTATTTTCACTTTATAATTGTTATTTTAGTTTTTTTTTTTCTTAGAGAGAGCAATTTTATGCACATTTTTTTACGCCAATCCTTTTTAAAATTTAAAAAATACTTTTGGCATTTTTACTTTCCCTTACTTCTGGCTTTTTTGCTTCTTGTTGTTTGCTTGTTGGCATACTAAGGAAATTCTTTATGCCGAGAAAAATATGACATTTATTTAGCTTAAATGAATAGTAGACTGTAGAATGTAAAGTGCAATTGTAGGTGAAATGATTCTTCTAATATGGTTAATATTTGCTAATTTGAGAGAAAATGTACAATCTTTTTACCTTTATTCAATGGGTTCTAGTTAGCTTAACTGGTAATGTTTCTGATGGTTGAATAAGAGATCTGAAGTTTAATCCCCATCTACATAAAAAATTGATTGTTGTCTTTGTCTAATGATAAAGAGTTATCTTTGAAAGCGGACGCTATGGGTTGAAACTATCTCAAAATTTTTTTACCTTCATTCATGTAAACTAATAATTTTTCAATATTATTTATGAATACTCCGTGAAATTCTGGCCTGATTCTCATCCTCATTAGTACCATTACAATTTTCTTTTCCATTCTTTTTGTTTTGTGTACGTTTTGGTCAAAGTAAGTTCTCAGTTTTCAGTTTCACCCTATATATATATATATATATATATTGACTTCTACGTGCAGAAAGATACTTGAACAAGAGGTTAATACAACAATGTAGTAGAAATGAAAGCAAACGTAGTGCTAGTAATCTTTGTAGCTATACTTTTGCTTACTCACTCCCTCACAGAAGGTAGATCACATTCCAATCACAAGCACCAAAACAAAGAAGTAGAAAAGAGAAGCAACAGAAACAGAACCAGAACCAGAACCAGAGGCAGAAGCAGCAGTAGTAGTGGTGGGAGAAGAACAAGAGCATCTAATTGTGACCCATTTTACCAATACCTCTTTGATGCCTGTGGCCAATGGCCTTTTCCAACATCTCCTTCCCCAGACAACCCTTTTGACCCAACACCAAGACCATCTCCTTGGCCTAATATTTCACCTCCCTTGCCACCACTTGCAGCTTCTCCTCCACCTATATATATAGTACCATCTCGACCCCCAATTGTGCTCCCACCAGCTCCCATAATATCACCTCCACCACCTTCACCACCCCCACCTTCACCTTCACCACCACCACCTTCACCATCCCCACCATCTCCACCACCACCCTCTCCACCACCACCACCATTGGTTCCATCGCCCCCACCACCACTACTTCTACCCCCACCAATACCTCCATTAGTTTCATCTCCTCTAGTTCCTTCCCCACCACCGCCTGATATTACACCAATATTTCCATGGCTAACACCTCCAGATACTACAAACTCTCCACCACCAGACTTAATTCTCCCACCTCCCATACCAGATTTACCACCAGATGGCTTTACGCTATCTCCACCATTTGTCCCAACTTTTTCTACGCCATTATTACCACCACAAGAGCCATTATTTTCATTTTCACCACCAATCATTTCAAACCCACCTGCACCAGACACTGGTGTAAATCAGCCAGTACCACCAGAGCTAATTCTTCCACCTCCCCTACCAGATTTACCACCAGATGGGTTTACACTAGCTCCACCACAGTTTCCAATATTACCACGACAAGATCCATTTTTTTCATTTTCACCACCAATCATATCAACCCCAACAGTACCAGAGACCTTTCTGCCGCCTCCCTTGGTGGATCCTGAAGTTCCTGATGTTCCACAAGAACCTCTTCCGTTTTGGTCCACGCCACCAGCACCTGATATGGTTTTTGATGAACCAGTGCAGCCATTAATGTCACCGCCGCTTCCTTTCTTGCCTCCTTTTCAGCTTCCACCATCATCTGATTCTCCTCCATTTAAGAACTAAATTGCATCTTCAACCTTGCGTCCACTTCAAATAAATAAGTTGTAACTTGTAAATCACTGAAAGCTTTGGCTTGTGAATTAATTTTTCATTTGTTCTGTGATGCATGTTCTCTTATAGTGTCTTGTTTGCTGGTTGATGATGACATCTATAGAATAGGATGAGGAGAAATATTGTTAACAAAAACAGTGTGTAGAATATATGACTACATAGTTTAAAAAAAAAAAAAAAAAATCTGTCCCGTGCAAGCCTCTCATTTTTTACAAGATTTGGAGAGGTAAAACCTTACCTTTAATTATTGTTTTTTGAGAAAGTGATTCTTGGATTTGAATCCAATATATGTCTCTTCTGATAGAAGGCACTAGGCAGTTAAAATTGCACCAAGACCCCATCTCTTGGATAACAAATTAACAATTTATAGGTGTCATACATCTCTTGGATAACAAATTAACAATATATACGATCAATTTGGAAATTGGTAACTGCAAGCCTCCGAAGTAGCACAGCTAGAGAATAAGGCATAGTTGAAGGAGAAGCTTGGTAAAAGTAGCATACTGTTAGAATATGTGTCCTTTAAATTCTATTGTATAATGCTATGTATAACATTATGTTGTGATTAATAAAGTTGTTTTATTATTATTTAAAATAATGACAACATGAATATTTGGACATTATTATATAGTCCATGAGATGTATAGTATGTGATTTATGTAATTTAGTCATAGAAGATATAAATCACAAGCTCTTTGTAAACTCAGAATTTTAGTTCGTAGTCGGTGATGAAATTGGGTATTTCATCTACGAAGACTATAACATATCAACTAAGATGATTTGTCTTGATCATGGAAGTGAAGACTTTTAGTTGATATGTTTTAAATGTTAAGACATATTAAACTAAACCGCTGTGAGATTTATTATTCTACTAACGATTGTTAAATGAATAATAAATTTCACGATTTCTCTTTACATCAACTCTTAATCCTGAGAGAATAATAAAGCTGATCATGAGTGTAGGTTGCTTTGATATATCATGAGTGAGATTTAAAGTCACGATCAAAATCTTAGTATGTTAGGTAGCCACATTTAGTGTTGAAGAAACATATATTCTCAAGATGGAATTCATAATCTCTTAACGGAGATATAAAATATTCTCTTGAGATAAATTTAATTGGTTTGGTTATTCAGAGTATTAGGCCTAACCACTTTAGTAAGAAGTTACTAAAGTATATATTTATGAAATTAAATTTCATAAATATATGATGTATAACTTAAATGATTAAACCGGGTATTCAAGGATTAAGATGTAATAATCTTTAAAGTAACAGTCAACATTCATGACTTTGTATTACTACAAATATTTTAATGAAGGGGTTGTATGTATAATAAAGTCTTGAGATATAATTTATTAATAAGGCTTAGAGTACAATTATATTTATATAGTAGTATTAAATATAATTAATGGTAATTTTGAACTTGTTAAAAGTTGACAAAAAAGCCCAAAACCCATTGGAGCTAAATTTTATTTGTCCCTTTTGGTCCCACTCCAAGCTGCATATTAAAACTCAATTGAAATGGCCCAAAAGGCTAGCCCAATTAGATAATCAGTTATATATAAGGAGAGAAACATATAGAATTTTCAGATGAATGGAAATGATGTGTATGTGAGTGTAAGTCACTCTCTTATTCTCCCTTGAACACATACGCGTAAATTAATTGAGAGATCACACTTATTGGGCATAAGTGGAATTAAAGTGAAGATTAAAAGTGTTTTCAAGTACTTCTAATATTTGGTTTTGAATTTCACCGCACTAAGGTATGCTCTCTTGTTCTTAAATTTTGAAATTTACATAATACATGTTATCAATTGTGAATGAACTAGATCAGTTAATTTTCCGCTGCATATATTTTGTATGCGATAAAAACTATATTTATCCAACACATATTTTGTTGGGGCCTAGATCTTGGGTCCAGGTGTTAATATATTCAATTCCATTGTTTCTCCTCATAATATATCTATCAAAAGCATTTAAACATCTAAGGTACTAAGTTTACGCGCTTACATTGTTGAGGAATGAGATGCTAAAGAATTAAACTTTAGTCCTTTAACTCACTTCCAAATAGGCAGAGCAATGATAAAAACTGTTAGTCATTTTCGGAGTTTATTCAATTCATTTGCCTTGTCAAAATATGCATTTATGAAGTGCCACATACATTAGACTAAGTAGATAATGAAGGAGAGAGTTTCTCGGTAAGTATGTGAGTATATAAATAATGATGATTTGGAATGAGGGTAGTGGAAGTTGGTGGAAATTCTAGTCAGCTAGCTTACCTGAATCAATCACATGTAATGTAATTGGAGTAATTTTAGAGTTCTTGACTATAATAATTGGCTTAGGACACGTTCAAGCTGTGTATGCCATTGCCAGCATAAAAGCAATGGGCACTGCTTTGGTTAGGGAATTACTAATAGAATTGGAAATAGGTCTAAATCTTGAGGAATGGATTG
The DNA here is from genome assembly GCA_023621385.1 of Quercus gilva. Taxonomy (NCBI): domain Eukaryota; kingdom Viridiplantae; phylum Streptophyta; class Magnoliopsida; order Fagales; family Fagaceae; genus Quercus; species Quercus gilva. The sequence goes on from CM042477.1 coordinate 40,875,229, forward strand.
TTGGGCTTACATAAGTTGTTGATCATTTTCGTTGAGAATGAGGTTACTGGGATCGGGCACCCATAAATTGGTAAGGAAAAAATGGGTGTCCTTCAAACATATTTTCAATCTGGAAGCGTTTGCGGGTTACTTTTTCTTCCCCGCTCATGGTACACTAATCAAATTTTATATAAAAAAGCTGTGTAATTCCACAGTAGTGTTTATTTGGTTTTTCTATTTTTTTTTTAAAGAAATAATTACAATATGATGTTAACCCCGCAGCTCGAACCTTTTCCCTCCTAGACTCCCAAACACTTTGTGCATGGGGAAGTGCTAATTCAGCTACAAAGCCTTTGGCTTTCTATGTTTGTTTAGTCTTAGATTAATGGACAAGATTAGAGTAGAAATAAATTAGTTCCCTCTTATATGTGAATGCTTGAGTTTAAATATATGAATCAATCGTGCACTACAAAAAACAAGGGCTATGGTGGGGTTTGAAAAACGCCACTATAAGTCATAAAAACGTCATTACAAGTCCTTTTGGTGCCACAAAATCCCACAATTGTACCGTAACTATAGACCTGTAGCGGTGTTTTACAAAACGCCATTATAGGTCCATACCCTACAGTGGTACCTATAGTGGCGTTTTTAAAAAGTTGCTATAGACCCTTATATTTTTTTTAAAAAAAAAAATTGGCTATAGCATCATTTCAAAATGCCAATATAGCCAACAACCACCAAAAAAATTTGTAAATTGCAAAACATAATTTCATATATATTAAATAGATTTTGAAATTTATGAAACATAAAATTAAATGCTCTAAAATTAAATGCTTTCAAATTTTAAAAATTAAAATTAAAATTTTAATTAAATTAAGAAATACAAAACAGAATTAAAACAGAAAACAAAATAAACAAAAACTATATATATATATATATAAAAGAACACAAACCTAGAAAAGTTAAACACAGGAACACAACCCAGAATACAAACACAACATGCTCCAAAATACAAGAACACAAACCTATAAAATCTCGTCTCCTTCAACGAAACTAGCCCAAATCCAATACCAAATGCATTCAAGAAACCAACCTAAACACTAGAGTACAAGCTTAAGAACTCAAACTCAGGTTTAAACATAAGCACAAGATCAGAAACACAAGAGCACAAATCCAAGAACACAAACCTAGATTTCAACATAAGCACAAGATTAGAAACATGAGCACAGATCCAAAAAATTCAAAATCAAAACCCAAATTTCAAATCAAGACATAAACACAAACATAATAGAATATCCACTTCATTCAAAATGTTCATCATTTCCTCCATTTTCTTATTAGCCAAATAGGAAAGAACAAAAAAAGAAGAAGAATGTAGATCTATTGACCAAAAAAACACAAAAAATCAAAGAGAGAGAGATAAAGGGGAGGGGAAGGGGAACAGGTCTAACTGTCGTCAGTCTGAGCTGGCCAGAGGCAGATAGTGTTGGCGGGTTAAGAAGGGAGGGCTGGGCTTCGTAGCTTAGTGTTGGTGAGAGAGTTTGCAAATCAGTGTTGGTACTGGTGGGTTGGCGGCTTAGATGGGAGGCATGGGTCGGTGTCATGGGTCGGTGGTGTGGAGTGGATAGTGGGTCGACATTAGTGGCATGGAGTGAGAGAGAGTGACAAAGTGAGAGTGATAGAGAGTGAGAGAGGTTTTTTTTTTTTTTTTTTTTGCTGGACTTATAGTGTGTGTGTGTGTGTGTGTGTGTGTGTGTGTATTCAGGTTCGGCTATGGTGGCACTTTCCAAATGTGGCTATGGTGGCGACCTATAGTCTTGCTTTCCAAAATCCACTATAGGTCCTTGTAAGACTAGGACCTATAGAGGTGTTTTTGAAACAATGCTATAAACCCTTTCAAATGCTGCTATAAGCCCAGTATTTTAAAATACCACTATAGACCCTTCAAAACACGGCTATAGAAAACCTATAGTGGCATTTTTCAAAAATGCCACTAAAAAAAAGGCTGTTATAGGCCTTGATTTTTGTAGTGCCACTGTGGACTAAATGGAGTCGCCACCTAGATTAGGTCTAGAAACCATAAATATAGTGCCCTTACATGGAAGAACTAGTCTTATTACCAAAGTATGGGTTCAAAGTTTATGTATGGGGATGGCAAGGTGTTAGGCACCCAACTCCACCCGACCCATGGGTCGGCTTCCAGTTATTGTGTCTTACATCTTAATTTCATTAAAGACTCATTCAATATTGTTATCTATACTCACACATACACATATATCTAGCAATCAACATGACATCGATCATCCCCAAAACCCTAACATACATCTATTATGACAACTCACATCAAGCCTAGCATGCATCTATCATGCATATCATATCATCTCATACAAGGCAGCAAATAACAGGATATCACAAGGGTTGAAACATAGACATGGTTATATCAAAGAAACATGTGATTGCATTCTAGACATCAAGAACACATCATCCAACCAAGCATGTTCAACTCACCATTAAATATATATCCAATGCATGTTCATGTGGATGCATGACTTACCTTACTTATCTTGCTGCATCTTAGCACCTATGCATCAATGAATGGACATGTGAATTTATGTTCATAGTATTAAAGCAAGAAAAGAAAAAGAAAACCCTAATCTAGCATGTTAAAGACAAACAAACAATTAAACATGTGAAACAGAAGCTCAAAAGCATGAAAACATGGAAAAGAGTCTAAATAGAAAGAATTACATGTGAAAATAGAAGTAAAAACATAAGAAATAAAATTAGGGTTTCTGGGCTAGTTCATGCGCACACATGAACAACTTTGCGTACGCATAATCAAGCCTATGTCCACAGGCAAGATTCTATACATGTGGGTTTCTACCCAGAAACCCTAGAAACACAGCAAGCAGGGCAAGGTTCCAAAACAAGAATTCTAGCAACCTAACAAGCTTTTAATATAAAAATAAACAACCTAAACTAACAACAAAAATATCCAAAATAAACAAAACAAAATCTATTCCTAAACATGCATTGGATCTAATTAACAACGAACAAGAACACACTTAACACATCAAAATATCCAAACATTCAACTCTCTAATCAAAATATGGTGAGACACAAAAAATCAAAACCAAACAAAATCAAATCATATTTCTAGAGAATATACAACATATAAATCAATTAAGAACAACAAGAACAAGTCATAAAAAGATCCAATTCAAGGAAAAGTCATGAAGGGAGACTCACCTTGCTTATGGAAACATACTTGATTGATATTTAACTGGCCCCTCATTGCCTATAATACAAAGATTAAGTTGAGAGAACAAGAGAATTGAAGAATACAATAGTTTTTGATAATCACATCTCAAGAGCAGGATTAGTTTTGAAAAAGGTTTTGAGAAAACAAATTGGAAAAATAGTTTCTGCCTTAGAACTAATTAAAGAGAGGTTTTTAATTTGTCAAAAATATGCAAAGGTGCTGTGTGGGAGTTTTGGAAAAGAGAATTAGGGTTTTAGAAAAGATGGAGGCTAAAAAATGACTCTCTTTAGCTAGGGTTTTGATTGGAGGCATAAAATGAGTTTTTTTATGTTAAAATTAGGATTTTCAGACTTTTTAATGATCTTTGGACATTCTCAAGTGTCCATGGGCCGGCCCATATGAAAGCATTATATTTTGGGCCCTTAAAATGTAGTTTTAAAACCCAGAAAAACGGATTGCCTAGTTGGCCCAACTTCAAATGGTCATAACTTAATATAAGTCCAAATTAGGCAAACTTTGTGTTCAAATTAAAGCCCAGGATGTCTAATTTCCAATGAAATAAACCTCACTCAGCAATTCTGCGTGGATCAAAAGTTATGGTCAAAACAGTGAGCAAAAGTCATTTTTCAGTATTGATTTCAAAGCGATTTAAGCACTTTTGAGTTATGATTACTTCCAAAATATTGTGAACTCTTTAATTACCCTTGGTTGACATATGTCAAGCTCATTATTGGGGCTGGGGACCAAAATTTATTAACGGGTACAAAATGCGGTATCTACAGCCACTTCCACGATTAAGATAAATCATCTTAGTTGATACATGGTATTCATAGATAAAAAACTCAATTTCATGACCGACTATGGATTAGGGTTTTTGAGTTTATAAGGAAGTTGTAATTTAGATTTTCTAATTGCAAGTCTTAACCCCATACCTAAATCACACACAATACATCTTATGTACTTTAAAATAATTTCCAAATATTCATTCTAAAATAATTTGAGAAAATAAAATAAAATCTTTATTTTGGATCCATGAATCATGTATATATGGATTTCCTAAAAAAAAAAGTATTGTTAGACAATAGTATTGCATTCCACGATTTAATATTTCTTTAATATAAAGGCATAATAATTTGCTTCATACTATCCAAAAATTTTTTTATTTTTATTTGTATTATTTATTTTTAGAAAAAGAAACAACTAATATAATTGATTGAACAACCAAATAAGAGATAAATCAATATAATCTAACATGAAATTAAAACTTGCAAATGACAAAATTTTTTGGCTTGAAACATGTAAAAAATGACATAGTTCCACGACTCAAATATAGAATAATAAAATTAGGTAATATAATGTTGGGTTAAGATAGCTTGACTCCGATTAATTAATTCAATTACCCAAATTGATTAATTAGGTTCAATTGCATGCAAATCTTGAAGGCACCAACAAATCACCAAAAAAACTAAATGCAGTAGAAAATAAATTTAACATAGTGATTTGTTGACAAATGAGGAAAACCTCGCAAGGCAAAAACTCCACTGAGTGATTTTAAAGTCACAACTCCTAAGAATCCACTAATCAACAATCAAGCATTTATAAGTATAAGGAATCTTACCAACTACCCTAGCTTATCTCAAAATACCAACTTACAGTTGAACCTTCGCTTCAATACCCAATTGGATTTGATATTGTAGTAGCCTTCTTTCCTTCGATGCATAGACCTCCAATTTGTGACTAACCTTTTGCACGAATCCCAGTACGTGGCTAACTCTAGTAACTTGAACAGATGTTGTTGGTTGTAAAATTCTTCACTTCATCAACAATGAAGATCTAGAGGCACTCGGTTACAAAACCCTATGGCGTAAAAATATAGTAGCTTCTCACAAAGAAAATAAGTCTCTTGGTCTCTGTATCTGTGTGTGACAGCTCTTAAAATAAGCATTATATATGTCCAGGGTTGTGAGAAAAGAAACCCTAAACAAATACAAAAACCTGGGCTGGATTTCAGATCTGAAAATTCTGAAATCGTAATTCTCAAAAGATCGAGTTGCTGTCGAGCTATCTATCAAGCTTCACATTAAGTCTCGATAGTAGGCATCTATTAAGCTATCTGTTGAGACTTAATGAAAAGTTTTTCTTCACTTGTTTCTTGGACCAATCTTCATGACTTTAATACTTGACTTGAATAATATGTTTCTTGAAGTACTAAACTTATCTTAGATCTACCCAATTACAAGTAAAGTGCATTTTGTCAAAGGATTAGCCAATTACAAAACATATGACCCTAACAATCTCCCCCTTTGGCAATCCGTGACAAAACCACAAACAATAGTTATGAGAGAAGTCTAACACAACTATCCCATAACCGACAAAAGTACATAAGTCTAACCCTACTACGAACTCTTGAAAAACTTTGCAAGAAGAGAAATCATGGCATGGTAGACTTGTAACCTATCTTAACTGAAAAACTTAAACAAGATTCATCAAGGCATCAATTGTGAAACATGGATAAGTTGTATAAAAGAAGAAACATGTGTATAAAGAGATAAAAGAAACAACACATGTGAGACAAAGGTGAAGAAAAAAATACATCATATATATATATATATATATATCAAAGAATACAATGTATGTAAAAGAGGTCACAAGTGACTACTCTCATATATATATAACTACTCCCTATTTTTGTCACAAGTGACAAAGGGTGCATCATCGAGCGGTCGTCATCTCATCATCACTGGAAGAGTCAGAATCATCAACACCATCATCATTATCTCTACCAGAAGTGGACTCCTTAGCAGACTTGGGTGAAGGTTAGGGCACGAAATCACCAAGGCAATACTGGTGGCGAGTGATGCGACCAATTCTGTTGTTCATCTGACACATCTCATCACATAGATGGTCAAGATGACTACCAAAATTAGCACGCATGTGCTGAAGCTGATCCATGATGTCAACAAGAGAGATATCTGCCCTAGAGGGGGAAGAAGGGGCAACTGTTGTCTCCACACGAGGCCGCTTTGTAGCCAACTGTGCTGCACTCGTCTGGATAGACTCCTTACTTATGGCACCTATGACATGGAAGAGAGGAGAGGGAGGAATGGTGACGTGCATATATGTAAGGATGCGTGTGATAGCTAAAGGAAAGATGAGCTTATCTCATGTAGCAATGTCTTGATAGCAATCTAGAATAGGTATTATCATGTGTGAGGGAAAATCTATAAAAAGATCTTCTGTGAGAGAAAGAAGGAAACGAGCATGAGGCTCAACGATGGTGTTATAGTGTGAGGCTCAATGATGGTGTTATAGTGTGACCATGGAGTGTGTACAAATGCCATCACCATATTAAGGACTCGTGGACCTTTAGCAAACTCGGTTGTGGAGAAATTTAGGGTACCTCCCCACAATATGGCTTTCTCATAGAAGAGTGAGGCCAACTCGTCTCTAGACATAGAACAGAGACACTTATGACTAGGGTAATTCAGATGATCCACCCTAGGGACATCGGACACATAGTACCTCGGAAATGAGCTCAAGGGTAACTACGATACATGTACCTCAGAATATTGTAGTAAACCTGGGTACAAAGGTATCAATGGCGTGCATGTTGGAGTAAAACTCCTGTATAAATGCGTCGGGACACCTAGAGGGTTTCTCACCTAGAAAAGCTCATCCCCGAGAGCTAAACGCAGTGGGTAGAGGAGCGTCTGGAATTCATACAAAATGACCCAGCGTTCTGAATGAATCGCCTGATCAGAAAAGTTCTTAAAGAATTCATCTCATGCCTTCTTATCACGGAACCAAACAAAATCAGAAAGGAAGGAGGAAGAGGAACCACGACTTATCGGGTTCCTAGAAGGGACGGATTCCTTAGGTGCCATGAGAAGGAGACTAAATGAGAGAGAGAGAGAAAGAAGGAAGACAGAGAACACAACAAGACATAAGGCACAGGAAAGAAGAAAAAAACGTGTAATGCATGAACATGTTACGTGTTAAAGAAATTGCACCATAGGTGGAACCCAATCCAAACTATAGCATTTACATTGTATAATTAAGCACACAACCTAGAATGCATGAAAACATGATTATAATGAAAAAGAATGCAATGCATGAGCATGTGAGATCAAATTAGTAACACCCAACCCAAACATTTTGTCAAAACCACAAAAACCCCAAAATTTTCCCAAAAACTTGAAAACCTAGGTTTAAATGCGTGAAATGCATCAAGAAAGGGAAGATGAAGAAATTGAGAGCACTTACCAAGTGAAAGAAGTTTGGGTTAGGCCGAAAACTTGAAAGGAGGAAGGTTTTTGGTGAAAACGTTAGGTTTGGATCAAGAGAGAAGAGAGAGAGAGATCAAGATATTTGATTTTGCACAAAACAAAGTCGAACCTCAGATATGTGTGTGTGTGTGTGTGTGTGTGTGTGTGTGTGTGTGTGTGTGCGCGCGTGCGTGTGCGTGTGTGCGTGTGTACTTGTATATAAACGCAACTCGATAGATTGAGAAAATGTGAGCTTCTATTGAGAACAAAATCTCTATAGATTGAGAGGTATCAAGCATCTATCGAGCAGACGGAGACTCTAAAGAATTGGCTCAATGGATCGGGATATCTATCGAGAGGTATCAAGAACAAACCCAAAAAGCTATATAGAAGAGGCATGTATCGAGAAGCTATCGATGAGGTGTTGAGCTACTATTGAAAGGCCTGAAAGGGATTTTTCAAGGAAGAGAAGCAGTACAAGATGAATGCAAACAAGATAGACACCAAAACAAGCAATCAAAGAGCATGTTAAGCATAAAAACACATCCTCAACTCTAGATGCAAAGCATTCCTAAATCAAAAACACATTAAATAAGTCTTACCAATTTTATTGCAAAAACATGTTTAGACAGTTTAGATAGCACATACTACCACATGTATCCCTTGTGATTGTCAAATCACATTATACCTATACAATAATATCAAGAGTAGCAAAGAGTATGCATGTTGTGTGTGGAACTTTTGCAAGAGAGCATAAGTAAATCATTATATGAAAAGTAATGATATAAGAGGATCAAATATATTCATACACAATCACAACTGTTTGATGGGGACTATCACCTTTGAGGTACATCATATAACTCCCACATCTCCTAGAAACACGCTTGCAACCATATTAAAAGCATTTTGATTTTTTTTTTCTTTTCATGTTCTTTGCATATTTTTCTTTTAAGCATATCATGCATGGGCATATAGGAGAGAGAAAAAGAAAATACCCAATTATGTAAGTTGAACATCCTAATTTTGCTGTGTAAGTGCTACACCTTACCGAGCACGGCTTTTATGAATTGCACACAGATGTTTTATGATTGACGAGTTTTAGTGATGAAATGGTTATTTATACATTTTTCTTAGGATTTTCTAATCATTCCCGTCAAAAAGTGATTTAAGATATGAAAGATAAGAGATCAACTAAATCAAACAAATCACATAAAAGAGCCATAAAGCTCACATTGCTTAGTTGTGCATGAAGATGCTCATCTAAGCTACAAGAGATACAGAGTTGAGAAACTTTGTTTCAAATGCCATCCAAGGTACACAAGTACCAATATACACAAATACATTATTTTTGTATTTTTCTGATTTTTCCCTTTTTTTATTAAAAATAAACAAAAACACAAAAAAACAAGCATATAAAAAGAAAGCATAAAAACTAGATTGACTCAAAACAAAAAACATAAACCAACAACCATACAAGCAGCAGGGGAGAGAAGTGATAGAATCATTTGGAGTTCTTTTCCTTCTAGATGGGAGACCTGGATAAGGATCCTTTCTTTTACATGAACATTTGTTCAGAAGGATAAGAAGGAGAATTGAAACCATTGAAGTTTGAAAGAAACATGACAGCCTTAAGAAGTTCTCCAAGAGGAGCTAAAGAAAGTTGAAGTTGATTTTAGTTCCCCAGAGATGACACACTATTACTTTGTTGAGTGGCTAACCACTTATAGCAATTTAGAAGAGTGTGCACAGATGCACCACATTAGTGAAAGAAATGAGGCTTCTTTGGTTGAGACTTTTTATTGGTGGAGCAATGATTATTCTACTTAGTCTCTTTCTTACCATCCTTAGGGGGTGCTCTTAGAATGGATTTTTCCTTATCACTTTTATCTTCACTCACATTTTCAGTTTTAGAATCAATTACCTCAAAGTTATAATTATTAGTAGGGGCAACAAAAATAACTCTATTTAAAGCATTAGAAGAGGTATTGCAAGAGGAGAGAGAGAGTGATTATACCCAAAACCTGTTTTATTAGATGCAGACTTCTAGAAGTTTAGCATTTCATCTAGTTTGGCACTTGAAATCCTTTCCAGTTGTGCTATAACCTGAAACAGTTCAGCATTTAGTTTCTTGGCCTTTTCAACAAGAAGATTGTTCTTAAAATCTCAGTGCTCCAATGGTTTGATTAGCTTCATCAACCTTGGTGGAAAGTTCCTCACGTTCCAACTCCATTTCACTGAGCTTTCTCATAGCCAACTTGTAAAGCTTCTCATGCTTCTTAGAGACCTTGTACAACTTAGTGTAGGCAATGTGGATGTCATCCTGATCATCCATCTTCTCAAACTTTGATTCTATCAGCTCTTCTTTCTCATCAATTAGGTCTACTACTTCCTCAGGAGACTCAATAGTAGCTGTGAAAACACCCACTATCCCATCTTGGTCACTTTCATCAGAATCTACTTCTGGTTCCGCATCACTTAAGGTGACAGTTAGGGCTTTGCTTTTGCCAATAAATTTGAGATATATAGGACACTCTCGCTTCATGTGTCTTAATCCTTGACACCCATAACACTTTGGTCTAGCAAGAATACTATTGCTTTGACCAGCATCCTTGAATTCTCTCTTGCCTTTGTCTTGGGACTTGAATTGAGAGAATGCAGACTGTTTGCGATCCTTATCACTTGCTTTGACATTTGCATTTTTGATAAACTTATTGAATTTTCTGGTGACATAAGATTTTAACTTGGTATTCTCATCCTCAAACGACTCATCGTTATCATCATTCTTAGTCTTCATGGACACGTTCTTGCCTTTACTACCCTTGCCAACCCTAGTGCATAGGTTTGCTAGTTTCCTATCAGCTCTGACAAAGGAATAAAGTCTAGATCCTTTGATTCTTCGATGGCAATGATCTTGGCATGGAATTTTTTTGGAAGAGATCTAAGGATCTTCCTGACAATCTTGAGCTTTGGAATCTGTTCTCCAAGATTGAAGGCTGAATTCATTATGTCCTTGAGCTTGGCATAGAATTCATCGAATGACTCATCCTCATCCATCCTTATTTCCTCAAAATTGGTAGTGAGCCTGTGGAGCTTGGAGTTTTTAACAGCTTTTGCATCCTCGTAGGTATTCTGAAGAATAGTCCATGCTTCCTTTGCATTGTCAGTGGAAGAGATCTTCTTGAATCCTTCATTGGTCGCAAAACTAAATAGAGCATTCAGTGCTTTACTGTTAAAATTTATAGTTTTGGTCTTGATATCATAGATTAAAAAAAAAAAAAAAAAACAATTTCATCACTAACTATGGGTTAGGGTTTTTGAGTTTACAGGGAAGTTGTAATTTAGATTTTCTAATTGCAAATCTTATCCCCATACCTAAATCACATACAATATATCTCATGTACTTTAAAATAATTTCCAAATATTCATTCTAAAATAATCCGAGAAAATAAAATAAAATCTTTATGTTGTATCCATGAATCATGTATATATGGATTTCCTAAAAAAAAATATTGTTAGACAATGGTATTGCATTCCACGATTTAATATTTCTTTAATATAAAGGCATAATAATTTGCTTTGTACTATCCGGAGAAAAGAAAAAAGAAAAAAAAGACCAATTTATTTTTATTTTTTATTTTTAGAAAAAGAAACAACTAATATAATTGATTGAATTACCAAATAAGGGGTAAATCAATATGATCTAACATGAAATTAAAACTTGCAAATGACAAAATTTTTTGGCCTGAAACATGTAAACAACGACATAGCTCCATGACTCAAATATAGAATAATAAAATTAGGTAATACATTGTTGGGTTAAGATAGCTTGAGCCCAGTTAATTAATTTAATTACCCAAGTTGATTAATTAGGTTTAATTACATGCAAATTGTGAAGGTACTAACAAATCACCAAAAATACTTAATGTAGCAGAAAATAAATTTGACAACGTGATTTGTTGATAAATGGGGAAAACCTTACAAAGCAAAAACCCCACCGGGTGATTTTAAGGTCACTATTCCCAAGAATCTACTAATCAACAATCAAGCAGTTACAAGTATAAGATATTTTACCAACTACACTAACCTATCCCAAAATACCAACCTACAGTTGAACCTTCGCTATAATACCAAATTGGACTTGATCTTGTAGTAGCCTTATTTCTCTTGATGCACAGACCTCCAATTTGTAACTAACCTTTTGCACAGATCTTAGTACGTGACTAATTTCAGCAACTTAAACAGATGTTGTTAGCTACAAAGTTCTTCATTTCATTAACAATGAAGATATGGAAGTACTCTGTTACAAAACCTTATGGCGTACAAACGCAGTAACTTCTCACAGAGAAAATAAGTCTCTTGGTCTCTATATCCGTGTGTGACAGCTTTTAAAATAAGCCTTATATATGTCTAAGGTTGTGAGAAAAGAAACCCTAAACAAATACAAAAGCCTGGGCCAGATTTTAGATCTAAAAATTCTAAAATCGTAATTCTCGATAGATCGAGCTGCTGTCGAGCTATCTATCGAGCTTTACATTAAGTCTCGATAGCAGGCATCTGTCAAGTTATCTGCCAAGACTTAATGAACAGCTTTTCTTTGAACAACATGTTTCTTGAACCAATCTTCATGTCTTTAATACTTGACTTGAACAACATGTTTCTTGAAGTACTAAACCTATCTTAGATTTACCCAATTACAAGTAAAGTGCATTTTGTCAAAGGATTAGCCAATTACAAAACATATGACCCTAACATATTATATCCTTAGCAATTATTGTTACATAACTCAAAACAGCACAATTTAAAACAAATAGACACTTGAACAACTTCATATAGCATATCTAGTTTAAAACAAATAGACACTGGAACAACTTTATATAGCATATCTAGCCCTACACCGGCCCTAACATTCTTCCAGTTATTTGATATCAAGCACACTAAAAATTTGGAACGCAACTCAGTAAATAAAGTGGATGAACATAAAAGTAGAAGAATATGCTTCAAGGTTGTCAATTATATGTATAAAATGTCGTGGATTCAGTTAGTTCAATTAGTAAAGTTTTTTTCGTTAAATAAGAGATTTGGAGTTTAATCCCCACCTATACTAAAAACTAATTGGTGTCTTAGTTTGATAATAAAGAACAATTATCAAGAGCGGACGTTATAGGTCAAAATTACCTCTAAATATATATATACATATATATATTTTAAAGCAAAAAAAAAAAAAAACTATAAAAGCTTAACATGTTTTCTAAAAGCAAAAAAATAAAAATAATAATTGTAAAAGCTTATCATGTTTTAGAAAGCTCTAAGCGTGCCTTTTGAATATCCGTAGTTATTAGGTGATCATGTGTATAAAACTTGAAATATACCATAAAATTTGCAAAATCATCATGTGCTAAATCAAAAAAATATGTCAAATCAATTATATATATATATATATATATATTAAAATCATTCTAAAGCCATGTATTCAAGCTGTATTGATTATTCAGAAAAAAAAAAAGCTGTATTGATTAGCTTGTCCACCACAATTACAATATGGGGCTCCCACTTCAACCCTAATCTCTCTACTTTAATAGTTAGTTAACCTTAATTTTTCACTTCCCTAAATAAGCCCTACAATTGACACTTCTACAAAATAAATTGTAGTTTATACTTGCAGTGTATTCTTTTTCTGACAATCAATTTTTTGTTTAATTTTTGTCTATTTTGGTACTTGTGCCAATTAACATTTTCAAAATCAATTTATTTTCAAAATCAACTTATCTTACTATTAATTAAAATTAAGGGATCACGCTCCATGAGACACAATATATATATATATATATATAAAGACAAAATATAAGCGCTGGAAAATTATCAAGGTGCTTGTTAGGGTAGATTTTCATTTTATTATACACATTTTTCACAACCAGGCAAGAACTCATTATCTACAAAATCACTCCAAAAAAAAAAAAAAAAAACATGGTAATAAGCTCAAAATCCCAATGTTATATATTTTACACACAAAGAATTCCAAAATTTTCACAAATAATTTAATGATTCTCCTAACTTTAATTTAATATAAGTGAATTGGTCCTAAAAAAGTATTGATGGCTCATACATATATATTTCTTTTACATATTTACATTTTGTTGTGAGAGAGGGATAAAGTGGTTAAAAACTACTTACCAAATCTAAAATTGGAGCTTGCCTCAAGACGGCGTGGAAATGACAGGCCTTTTAAAATGGGTTTCATACCAACTACTTAAACAATCTGCAACTATATCTTTAACCTTATGATGTGCAAAGCAATCTAACATGGCAGCTAAACTTTCCAGAATCTTTGGGCCGTCTTTATTTCTCTTCCTTATGCAGTGTCTAAAACCATCATAAATACACTCAGAAGGCTTAGTCTTGTGCGACTCGGAAAACCTTTCATGGCAATGTTCATACATTATTGAAATGCAGCTATAAAATGATCGTTGCTCATAATCAAGTTTAGAGGACTGAGAAAGTAGGGTTGGAGATGATGAGGATTGAAAGAGGTATAAACAAGGTCATTATCTTGCACATCAATGAGAAAAAGGATATCCAAATTCATCATTTCCACCATAAGTATTCTCATAAATTTCATAGCCATTGATTTTCATTTAATCTAGAAATTTTCTTATTTTAAAGTTAAATTGAAAATATAATTGGGAATTGGTTCTTATGACCTATGATGATGCGAAAAATCACCAAGTTAAGGACCTCGTCTCACTGGATGGGCGATCTTGTGGTTGGTCATGTCTCCGATACAAACCTGCAAAAAAGCCTGGGATAGAAATGTAATACACCGGTGTGGTGTTTGCCAAAAACACTTCGATGCTTAAGTCAAAAAAAGGAGAAAACTATTTAGAGAGAAAATGACTTGGAGTGATTTTTTTTTTTTAATTTTTTTTTTATGAGTATTGTGTGTACCTTTGGATTACGTTGTTCCTTTTTATTTTATTTTATTTTTATAGTTGTTTACTGTCTTAATGGATAATGAATCTCAGATTTTATGAGCAATGGCTAGTATGTCACCAATGGGAGCTCTGACGTAGACAACTCACTTGTTACCGTTACTCCGTCCGTTATGTTTCATCATCAATGTGCGCAATAAATGTGAAACGCTTGCTTGGATCGTCATTAATGGGAATGATGATCCCATGTTTATTTTTTGACTCATCAGCTACCCCTATTCGTATTCTCGTCTTTGAGACAGGATAAGAACATAATTGTCTATCGCTTCGTGTCCTGTGTTCGACGCATTTATTGTGAATTGATGTCTTGTCTGTCACGTGCCACGTGTAAAGTTAGGATGTCTTCTTCGTGTCAATAAATCTCATCTTTCGCGCGCTCGTTCTTCCATTTATTATGCATTTTTCCCTCCTTTTCTTTCTTTCCATTTTTTGCTTCGTTCTTTCCTTCTTTGTGGCATTTCAACTGCTCTGGAGCCTCCTTTTTCCTTACTTTTTTCCTTGAGCCTCCCTTGTTCCCCTCTTTTTTTCTAGTAAGTCTTTCACGTTTCTTTCTCTATTTTCATTTTTTAATGGTAGAATTTTCTGTGGTTAGGTCGGATTATCCCTCAATTTCTTTTTTCTTTGCTCGCTTGTGTAGTTTGCTTAAAGCTGTAGGTAGACGTCACCTAAGGTTGGGCTTTTCGTGGGTAGAAATTGTCCCTTTAGGTTCGCTTTGTGTTCCCTTTTTCCTTTAGTTCATTGTTCTGTGGGATTTGCCCAAGCACTAGTTATGTCAGGAGAGGGTGAGGTTAGGTCTAGCGAACTTGAAACAGGCTTGTCCTCATCTGAGGATCGTAAGGCTCTTGAGGTTCCTTCTTCGTTAACTCCCTACAAAGCTTGGGATATTTGTTGTGCTTTGAAAGGGAAAGATGAGGGGAAGAATTAGGAATAGGTTCAATTCCCTTCATCGGTCAAGGTCAGGATCCCCAATGACGATGATAGAGCTTTCCATTCTTACGTTAACAAAGTGTGCTTCTATGAGGCTAACTTCATCAGTGGTCTTCGCTTTCCCATCCACCCCTTTCTTAAGGAGCTTTTCAGCCATTTATTGCTTGCTCCTGGCCAACTAGTCCCCAACTCGTAGAGGATAGTTATTTGTTGTATGGTGGTGTGGATGTCAGCTAATGACGGAGACATTATTAGGATGGATGAATTTTTGCACCTGTATCACTTGAGACACTCCAGGGATCCTGGTTATTGGGAGTTCAAACCTTGGGATAGGAGCTCAAGGCTGATTCTTGATTCCCTATCTTTTCTTCGAAACTGGAAGTCGAGCTTTTTCTTCGTCTCTAGTGAAGGTTGGGAGACCGTACCTGGTGAGGATCCAAGTGAAACTCCTAAGTTGCTTCGTAGTTAGGGGACTCTTGTGTTTAGTGCGTCCTTTATTCGTACTCGCGTTTACATGTTTCTATGCTCGTGTATTCGTTGCTTTCTGAATCAATTGTTTGCTTTTTTTTTTTTATAGTAGATAAAGTTTGTTCTGGACTGAAGAGGCGATATCACGGCCATCTAGAGAAGGTTAAGGAATATTTGGAGACCGTCAAGGATTTTGACGAACTCATCTCCCCCCAATCTTTATTTTTCCACTTTCTCAGTCCAGAGTCTTCCAACAAAGTTCAAAAGAACATTGAGACCGTCAAAAAGAGTAAGTACACCAATGATATATATTTTTTTCTCTTCTTTTCTTTTTTAAAAAAAGGATCATCGTTTCCTTCTTCTTTTTCAGGAATGAAGACCAAATTTAGCAATGCAAAACTCGCCGAGGCTCAGGAAGAGAAAGCCAAGGCCGGTCTGACTGGTGGCCTTCTATCAAGGAAACGTTAGAGGGAGAATGAACCATCTAAGGAAGAGACTGTGGTGACTTCTTCTATGGCTAAGTCTCAAGGTCATCGTCTTGCCTCGCCTACTTCTTCCTTGGAGTTGATCATCTCTTCTAGTGGTGGCTTTAAGGCCAAAACCACAAGCAAGATCTCGATTGCCTTCTTTTGGGAAGACGCAGGGACTGCGATGCAGAAGGCCCATAACGCAATATCCGTGGAGGATTTAGAGCCTTTGATGGGAAAACCTCCTCTTGAGTTGATTTCATCACACGTTCATAACCTTGTGCAGGTATACATCTTTGTCTCTTATGCACACCTTTGTTTGTTTGTTTTTTTTTTTTTTTTTTTTTTTAATAAAAAAAACTGTCACCTATTTGTCGTTGTAGGTGTTGGGAGAGTCCTTGTACATCTCAGGAAAGTACTTGGACTATGATATGAAGTTGGTTGAGGCTTAATCTAGGATTACTTCTCCTTTTGCCGAGAATGAGTCACTGACAATCCAAATCTCCACCCTTGCTAATGAGGCCAAGAAGGACAAGGATCATCTGAAGACTTTGGAGAAGAATATCGATACTGAGAAGGCATTTTCAAAACTAAAGGATAAGCAAATTGACGAGGCTCTCAAAAATGTTGAGAAGGTAGGTCTTGAAGCAGTGGAGAAGTTTAAGGCTTCAGATGAGTTCTCAGACAAGCCCTACGATTATTATGTGGATGGTTTTGAACTCTTTCGTAAGTATCTGGCCAGGCATCACCCTGAGATGGACTTCTCCAGGCTTGACATGGAAGAAGTGGAGAAGGAAATCTTAGTGGATCGTCTTACTAAGGCCACAGATGAGAAATAGGTTATGCCCGATGCTGCTAAGAATGCCCTAACTGATCCGCCCCCTTCTGGTCTTCCTTGAAACTTCTTTACCTTTATTATTTTTTGTAAGGCAAAAAACATTACCATTTTTGGGGCTTATTGTTTTGAGCATGTCTATTTTACTTTTCTTCTTTGAACGATCTTTTGGATAATCTTTCAGGCTCGGCTATTTTGAGCATATAATTTATGAATATTTTTATCCTTGAATCTGTTTGGCAACTGGCTTTATGCCATGCATGAATGACAATGCTGTTGTGTGTTGATGAACTCATGCCTGAGTGGCGATTGAGTTATGTGTTAATAATTCCAACCTTTTCCAAGTCGTATGATGATGTTATATATTTATAGCTTTTTTTTTAGTCATGTATGAATGATGGTGTGGTTATGCGTTAAATAACTTCATTTCAAGTCATGTATGAATGACGATATTCATAACTTTTATTGAGTCATGTATGAATGACGGAGTTGTTATGTACTAATAACTTTTATTAAGTCATGTATAGATGACGGTTTGGTTATGCATTAATAACCTCATTTTTAAGTCATGTATAAATGATGGTTTGGTAATGTATTAATAACATCATTTTTAAGTCATGTATAAATGACGATTTTGCTATGTATTAAGTCATGTATGAATGATGATTTTGTTATGTATTAATAACTTTTATTAAGTCATGTATAAATGACGATGTTATTATGTATTAATAACTTTTGTTAAGTCATGTATAAATGGTGGTTTGGTCATGTATTAATAACCTCATTTTTAAGTCATGTATAAATGACAATTTTGTTATGTATTAAGATATGTATGAATGATGATTTTGTTATGTATTAGTAACTTTTATTAAGTCATGTATAAATGATGATGTTGTTATGTATGAATAACTTTTATTAAGTCAGTAAAAATGACGATGTTGTTATGTATTAATAACTTTTCTCATGCATGAATGGTGTTTGTTATTATGTATTAATATTTTTTCTACATCATGTATCAATAACGACTTGGCCAATATTTCGTAATGGAAAATTCTATTGCGCATAATTCTTGAATTCTATTTCTTCTCATATTTCATTGATAGAGAGATAAAATATTTCTTTATCTATGGAAGACAAATAGTACTAAAAATGGAAAATACATCTAAATAAAAGTAAGCATTTTAAAATCACCTATGTTGGTTTTAAAAAGGGGATTCTTACTGATAGTATCTCTTTAAGTGTTCTATGTTCCATGGATGAGGTAGTTCTTAACTGTCCAAGGTCTTCAGATAGTATGATGCCTCTCTGGAGTGACGAATTACTTGGTCCCATGCTGGACCTAACTTCCCTTAGAACGAGTCATTTGTCACCTACGAGACTTTTCTAAGAACGAGATCACCTATGTTGAATCTTCTAACCTTCACCTTCTTGTTGTAGTATCTAGCCATTGCTCCCTTGTACTTTTCCATCCGCTTTATAGCTTCGTCTCTTACTTCGTCGATCAGGTCCAAATTATTGTTAAATCCTTGGTGGTTCCTCTGCTCTTTGTACACCTTGAGTCGGATGTTCGTTAGTCCCACTTCCACTGGTATGATGGCTTTAGTTCTGAACATTAGTCTGAATAGTGTTTCTCCTGTTGGCACTCTTGTGGTTGTCCTGTTCGCCTATAAAACGTTAGGCAGCTCTTCAGGCTATGCACCTTTTGCCCCCCCAAGCCGAGTTTTGATAATTTTGAGTAGGCTTCTGTTCATCACTTCGGTGTGACCATTAGCCTGAGGGTGTCTTAAAGAATAGTAATGGTTCTTGATGCCTAAGTCTTGGCAAAATTTTTGAAACTTGAGATTGTCAAACTGCCTCCCATTGTCCGATGTGATTACGTTAGGAATCCCGAATCTGCAGATTATGTTCTTCCATACAAAGCTAGTGATCTGGGCTTTTGTGATTGTCGCTACAGGCTCAGCTTCCACCAATTTCGTGAAGTAATTGATTGCGATGATGAGGAACTTGTACTACTTCCTTCCTATAGGGAGTGGTCCCATTATGTTGATCCCCCGTTAGGCGAATGGCTATGGAGCAGTTTGCAATTGGACGTTTGCAAAGAGTTGGCATTGATTGCAGGTTTTGACGAGGTTGTGTACGACCTTTTGTAGCGTTGGCCAGTAATAACTTGCTCTAAGTGCTTTTCCCGCTAGAAATCTTACTCCTGCGTAGTTGCCACAAATTCTTCGTGTATCTCTTGAAGTACATAGTTGGCTTCTTCCTTGTTAGCATATCGAAGATAGGGGAGGGAGTGTCCACATTTGTATAAGGCATCGTCAATAATGACAAAGCGAGCAACTCTAATCTGTACCTTCTATGCTTCATTCCTGTCTTTTGGGAGTTGTCCTCCTTTCAAGTAACGAATGATAGGAGTCATCCATTCGCCTTGTTACTGTATCTTTATCACCTGTTCTCACTCCATGCTAGGCTGTCCCCTTATTTCCATGCATAACTTAGGAGATATGCCATGTTCATCTGACGAGGCTAGTCATGCTAAGAAATCAGCTTCAGCATTCTTTGCACGAGGGATTTGTTAGAACTTGACACTGTCGAAGTACTGTAGTAGTTCTTAGACGATCTTTAGATATTTCTGCATTCTTTCTTCCTTTGTTTCATAATCTCCTCTTACCTGGCCAGTTACAAGCTGAGAGTCGGCTTAGACAATGAGAGTCTTGGATTCTAGTACTCTTGCAAGACCCAATCCAGTTAGAAGTGCTTCATACTCGGCTTCATTGTTGGTTGCTAGGAACTGCAATCTAACCACGTGCTTTAGGATTTCTCCTTCTGGTGATATGAGGACTACACTTGCTCCTCCAACTTTCTTGGTGGCAAACCCATTTGTCTAGACTGTCCATATCTTTTTTTGAGGTTTTCCTTCTTCTTGAAGGTAAGTGAATTTTACAATGAAGTCAGCGAGGACCTAGGCTTTGATTACAACCCGGGGCCGATATTCTATGTCGAACTGTCCAAGTTTTATGGCCCATTGGATGAGGCACCATATTACATCTATCTTGTTCATCGTCTTACTTATTAGTTGGTCTGTCATGACAACGATGGGATGTGCCCTGAAAGTAATGGAGTAGTTTTCTAGAAGTAACTACTAGAGCGAAGGTGATCTTCTTCAGCCTTGGGTAATTCGCTTTAGCTCCCTAGAATGCTTGGTTGGTATAGTACACCGGCCTTTGCACATCCTCCTCTTCCTTGATCAGTGCCGAGCTTATTGCCGTTTTAGATACTACTAAATAGAGATGCGGCTTCTCTTATGTTACTAAAGGGCTCAACAATGGCGGCTGTGTTAGGTATTATTTTAGCTTTGTCAGGGCTTCTTCACATTTGTTAGTCCACTAAAAGGCCTTCTTCAAGACCTTGAAGAAGGGTAGGCACTTGTCTGTTGCTTAAGAGACAAATCTGTTCAAGGCTGCAACTTTTCCTGTTAAGCTTCGTATTTTCTTCACTGTCTCTGGGGATTTTATCCCCATTATTGGCTTTTGTCTTGTCTAAATTAGCCTCTACGCTCCATTGAGATACCATGAATTGTTAGGATTAGTGCCCTTAAATCTTATTGTATGATGCTATATATGACATTATGTATGACTTAATGTTGTGATTAATAAAGTTGTTTTATTATTATCTGAAATAATGGTAACATGAATATTCGGACGTTATCATATAGTACATGAGATGCATAGTATGTGATTTATGTGATTTAGTCACAGAAGATATAAGTCACAAGTTCTTTATAAACTCAGAATTTTAGTTCGTAGTCAGTAATGAAATTGGGCATTTCATTTGCAAAGACTATAGCATATCAACTAAGATGATTTATCTTGATCATGGAAGTGGAGACTTCTAGTTAATGTGTTGATATGTTTTAAGAGTTAAGACATATTGAATTGGACCGCTGTGAGATTTATTATTCTTCTAACGACTGTTAAATGAATAATAAATCTCATGACTTCTATTTACATGAACTTTTAATCCTGAGAGAATAATGGACCTGATCATGAAGTGTAAGTTGCTTTGATATATTAGGAGTGAGATCTAAAGTAACGGTCAAAATCTCAGTATGTTAGGCAGCCACATTTAGTGTTGATGGAACATATATTCTCAAGATGGAATTCATAGTCTCTTAACGGAGATATAAAATATTCACTTGAGATAAATTTAATGGGTTCAGTTATTCAGAGAGTTAGGCCTAACTACTTTGGTAAGAAGTTACTAAAGTATATATTTATGAAATTGGATTTCATAAGTATATGATAAATAACTTTAAAAGGATTAAACCGGGTACTCAAGGATTAAGATGTAGTAATTTACAAAGTGGCAATCTACATTCATGACTTTATATTACTATGAATATTTTATGAAGAGGTTACATGTACAATAAAGTCTTGGAATGTAATTTATTAATAAGGCTTAAAGCAATTATATTTATACAGTGGTATTAAATATAATTAATGGTAATTTTGGACTTATCAAGAGTTGACAGTAAAGCCTAAGGCCCATTGGAGCTAGTGTCTTATTTGTTCCCTTTTGATCCCACTTCAAGCCACATACTAAAACCCAATTGGAAAGGTCCAAAGGCTAGCCCAATTAGATAATCAGTTATAAGGAGAGAAACATACAGAATTTTGTAAGTTAATGAAATAGTTTGTATGTGAGTGTTGAACATTTTTTCATTCTCCCTTGAACATACACATATAACTGATTGAGAGACCACATTTCTTGGGCATCAAGTGAAATTGGAGTGAAGACTAAAAGTGTTCCAAAGTGTTTCTAATCTTTGATTTTGAATTTCACTGCTTCAAGGTACACTCTCTTGTTCTTATATTCTTAAACTTACATAGTGCATGTTATCAATTGTGAATGAAGTAAATTCGTTAATTTTTCGCTACGTATGTATTGTATGTGATACAAACATGTATTTTTCCAACATAAATGCCAAGAACTTCCCTGATGAAACAGCAAAAACACATTTTGTTGGGATCAACTTCATTTTATACTTACGTAGTGTGTTGAAGGTCTCCCTTAGGTCGTCCAGGTGGTCTACTTCATCATTGCTCTTCACTAGTATATCATCTACATATACTTCCATATTTCTTCCTATCTGATGAGAGAACATGCGGTTCACCAACCTCTGGTATGTGGCCCCAACATTCTTCAGTCCAAAAGGCATCACCTTGTAATAGTATAACCCTTGGCTAGTGATGAATGTGGTCTTCTCTTGATCTTCTTCATCCATTATGATTTGATTGTAGTCGGAGAAGGTGTCCATGAAGCTTAAGAGCTTGTGTCTAGTAGTTGAATCTATTAGTTGGTCGATCCTAGGTAAGGGGAAGCTATTCTTCGAGCATTCCTTGTTGAAATCTGTGAAGCCAAAACACATCTTCCATTTGCTGTTGTTCTTCTTTACCATCACTACGTTGGCTAGCCACTTTAGGTAAAACACTTTCCTTGTGAAGCCTACCTCTAGGAGTTTCTCAAGCTCTTCTGCTACTACCTTATTGCATTCTGGTACAAATACTCTTCGTCTCTGCTACACTAGTTTGCACTCTAGATTAACGTTGAGACGATGCTAGATGACTTCCCTGTCGATCCTTGGCATGTCTTCGTGCTTCAAAGCGAAGACATCCTAGTTCTTTCTCAGAAAGTTTGTTATCTTCATCTTTTCTGATGCTGAAAGTGTTTAACCTATCTTTAAGACTTTGGACGGATCTCTAAGGACGACCTCAACTTCTTGTGGCACTTCTGACAGTTTGGGGACTAGTTCAATTCGTCTATCATCCTTGTGTGGTTTTCCCTTGATGCTAAGGTAGCTTGATAGCATTCTCTTGCAAGGATTTAGTTTCCTCTGATTTCCCCTATGCCGTGGGCTGTAGGGAACTTCATCTTTAGATAATAGGTCGACGTCATCGCTTTTAACTTGTTGAGCGTTGGTCGTCCAAGGATGACATTATATGTCGATGGGCAATCTACCATGAGGAAATCAATTTCCTTGGAGACCTGTGCTGGATAAATGCTTGCAATTATGGTTAGCTTAACAATGCCTTTGGGAATAACTCTGTCCTGGTGAAACTTACCAATGGGGAAGTGAATGGTTGATAGATGATGTCTGTTGAGCCTCCATTGTCTACCAGTACCCGATGCATGTTAAATTCTTCCATCTTGAGCATTATAACCAGCGGATCGTTATAGGATTGTCTAACGCCACAAGCGTCTTTCTTGAAAAAGATGATGTCCAGTTCGCTGTATCTAGGTGTTTTTGAAGGTGGGAACCGCGAGTGTACGCTGTTCACTTCTCTTGCATATGCCTTCTTCAATGACTTAGAGGATCCTCTCGCTACTAATCCTCCTAAAATCATCCTTATTTCTTCTATGGGGGCTTTATTGCCCCCCATTTTTGGTTCCTTGTCCTTCTTGTCTCTTTGCTGTTGTCTATACAGCTTCATTTTTCATACAAACTTCTATAATTTTCTATGGCGGATTAGGGTTTCTACTTGGTCCTTTAGATGCCTGCATTCGTTAGTGCGATACCTGTGGTCCTAATGGAATCTACAGTACTTGCTTTTGTCTCTTACTTCTGCTGAAGCGTAAATAGGTCTAGGCGCAAAGAAGGTTCGTCTTTTATCTGTATCAATATTTGCTCAATAAGCATCACTAGGGGAGTGAAACTAGTAAACTTAGGCCGTCGATCTGGGAGGTTCTTCTTTTTGTCCAACGCATGCCAAGTGCCTTGTGTCTTCTTCTTCTTATCAGGTTTGTGACTAGTTCCTTCATCTCATTTCCTTTTGGTCGTCACATCTTTAGCAGTCACCGCATTTTCCATGGCGGATTAGGGTTTCTACTTGGTCCTTCAGATGCTTGCATTCGTCAGTGCAATGCTCCTGGTCCTAGTAGAATCTACAGTACTTGCTTTTGTCTCTTACTTTTGTTGGAGCGTAAATGGGTCTAGGCCATTGCAGAGAAGGTTCGTCTTTTATCTGTATTAATACTTGCTCAATAGGCATCACTAGGGGAGTGAAACTAGTAAACTTAGGCCTTCAATCTAGGAGGTTTTTCTTTTTTTTCAATGCATGCCCAGTGCCCCGTGTTTTCTTCTTCTTATCAGGTTTGTGACTAGTTCCTTCATCTCATTTCCTTTTGGTCATCACACCTTTAGCAGTCACCGTGTCCTCTACATTCATATACTTCTAGGCCTTGTGAAGTAGTTCTACCACTGTTTTCGGCGGACTCTTGGTGATTAAGAAGAAGAAATCTCCTAGTAGCAATCTTACTTGGAAGGTCGTCAGGATTACTTGATCTTTCGCTTTATTACTTGCAGCAACTCTTTATTGAAGCGCGTCATGTTGAGAAGATGCCTAGTTGGCTTCTTGTGTCATTGTCCTCCAATGAAATGACGAACAAAACCTTTGTTGAGTTGCTTGAAGTTTATAATCGTGCCTAAGGGTAGCTTGCCAAACCACACCCTGGCTATGCCCTTCAGCGTTGTTGGGAAGGCCCTGCACAGTACTTTGTCTGGTGTCATCTGCAAAAGTATCAAAGTTTTGAACGACTCAATGTGATCCAAGGGATCTTTTGAGCTATCAAAGTATTCCAGCTGAGGAAGGCGAAACTTTGGTGAGAGTGGACGTTTCAACACTTCTGTGGTGAATGGTGAATCCGTCCTTTGAATCATTCCATCTAAGTTCTTTACAGCTTTGTCTTTTACTACATTCCTAAGGTCATCTATCTCCCTCCTCATATTTCAAAGCTCTCTCTCCATTCTGGACAAGTTTTCTTCTGACGCTCTTGTCCTCTTATTGGCCTAGCTATCTGATCCTTCCTCATTATGGTTTCCTTCTATCCTCCTTCGCTCTTCTTCATTCTGATTCTCTATAGTCTGTTGTAGTTCCTCATTTTGAGATTCAACGATTCTCATTAGTTCTTCATTTTGGTGAGTCACTTCTTCCAAGCTAGCTGTTAGGGCTTGAATTTGCTGGGCGGCTTGTTCAGCATCCATCTCATGCTTCGAGGTTCTCTTTTGTCACTTAGGGAAGATGGCTTGAATAATTAGCGTTCCTATAAACGGCGCCAAACTGATGATGCGAAAAACCACCAAGTTAAGGATCTTATCTCATTGGATGGATGATCCAGTGGTTGGTCGTGTCTCCGGTGAAAACCTATAAGAAAGACTGGGATAGAAATGTAATACATCGATGTGGTGTTTGCCAAAAACACTCCAATGCTTGAGTTAATGGAAAAAAGATTTTTTGAAGAGTTTATGTCAAAAATGAACTCTCTCGCATAAGGTTGTATTTATATGTTTAAACTATGGTTTTCAGATTAATTTAAAGTGTTTTGGACGTTCCAAAGGGTCTAGGGATCGGGGCCCATCAAAGAGGGAGGCTTTGCGCCCTAAAAATTGAAGTTCTAAAGTTTTGGAATGTAGTGAGCATACAAATGCCTCAGAAACCCTAATTTTGCTTGCTGGGTTGGCTTGACTTCAAATGGTCATAACTCACTCAATATAAGTCCAAATTAGGCAAAATTTGTATTGAAATTGAAGCCCAAGATGTCTACTTTCCAATGAAATAAACTTCACTCAAAACTCCATAGTGTATCAAAAGTTATGGTCAAAATAATGATTAGAGATCATTTTTTAACATCGTTTTCAAAGCGATTTGAGCATTTTTGAGTTGTGATTACTTCCAAACTATCAAATAACTTCAATTACCTTTTATAGACATGTTAAGCTCATCATTAGGATCAAGGACTAAAGTTTATTAATCGGGTACAAAATGAGGTGTCTAAAGAGAGGGGTGGCAGTGCATCAGGTCTTGGTTTCGGTGATTAGGGGATTCTGATGGGGTTGGCTTTCTATTGGTTTCAGAGGTGGGTTGTGGGTTGCAGGAAAGGGGTGGCGGTAGTGCCAGTGGTATTGGTTTCAATGATTAGGTGGTTCCAGGTTTTAAGTAGGTGCTAGCAATGTTTTTGGTGGTTATTGTGGTGGCTAGCTAGCTACCATTGTAGGTAGTGGTGGTTTTTTTTTTTTTTTTTTTTTCCTTTTATTAAAGGTAGGAGTTTTTTAAAGTTATTTTAATGGGTGGTGTGTTAATATGAGAGATGTGATGTAAGGTGCATTGTAAAGTGGCGTGTTAAAATAGATATAGTAACTTTTTGGTATGTGAAAATAGAATTTTTTTTGCACCAGTTGATGCTAATGCTATAATGAAACAACAGTAATACAATTTACTTCCACCAACATCTATCATGGTTTATCAAATCATAAACATGAGTAGGTGCTGGCAATGTTTTGGGTGGTTATTGTGGTGGTTGGCTAGCTATCATTGTGGGTAGTGGTGGTTTTTTTTATTTATTTATTAAAGGTAGTTGTTTTTTAAAGTTATTTTAATGGGTGTTGTGTTAATATGAGAGATGTGATGTAGGGTGTATTGTAAAGTGGTGTGTTAAAATAGAAAAAGTAACTTTTTGGTGTGTGAAAATAGAATTTTTTTTTGCACCAGCTGATGTTGATGCTCTAACGAAACAGCAATAATACAATTTACTTCCACCAACATCTATCATGGTCTATCAAATCATAAACATGTTCCATCCCTTCCATCTTAGTCCCATGTGGTGGAGTTCAATAGGGGGCCATCTATCATGCCACACATCAATACTTCCACCATTCCCCTCTCTCTGTATTGTGCACATCTTTTCAACTTTGCTTAAGCCACCATAAAGCTTGGTCATATCATATGTATTAAGGATTGGACTCAATTTTGCATGCAATAAGATACCTTGCGGGATGTGCTTTGCTTTAAAAACTCGATAGAATAGGGAATGAGTATTTTGTAGGAACCTTTATCCTTGCTTGGCTATTAAGAGCATTCGCATCAGCTTGTATAAAAATTTCTATCTATTTTAGAATAAGAACATACTTTTTTTTCTTCTAAAAAAAATATCTGTATCAGATTGTCTATTTTACATTGCATTTCATTAAAATGTTATTTCTTTATAAAATTTTTATTTCTCTCTCTCTCTCTCTCTCTATATATATATATATATATATATATGTTTATGAGTAAAGAAGTATTAAAAAATGGATTTGGATGCGAATAGTAACTATGTATATTTATGCGGTTACTAGAATAACTATGTAAATTTACACACTTTTAAATAGACTGATGTAAGTATTTTTGAGTTTAAATGTGCAAAACTAATACCATATTTTATTTTACACACACTAATGTAAGTACTCTAAGGCCAAGTTAAAAGCATGAAGTTCTTGAAAACCCATACTCCTACTTCTTTTGCTTTACACATTGTATGAGCCTTGGATATTATTATTATTAAAAACACGAAAAAGTGTCAATTATAGTTAAGTTATAAAGCTCTTGGCCACTTTGGTAGCTTGAAGTTATATTTAAAAAAAAAAATTAACAATTAACATATAATATATATAGGGAAAGCATATAAAAGAAGTGTGAGCCAATTAAAGTCTAGATGCAATTGGACTGATAAGAAATTCAACTTTTGCTAAGATCGTTTATATATACTATAAAATCGAAGCTTTTAACTTTTTGTTGACTTCATAGTATATTGACACATAAGCTTTGTTGCTTTCACAATTTTCAAATCATTTTTATTTATTTTTAAAAAAAATTTTAACTAAACCCTACTAGTAAGTTTTGAAAACCCGACTACAAAATAAAAAACTCTACACTTACTGTCACATGAATATATATTAGAAGTGAGACATAATTTTGGTAGTTGGAAAAAGAGGAATGGTCCCTACTCCCAAGTATTTGCAAGAGAATATTTTTCATTGAAGCTCCAATTCTTGTGTTATTGAAAATGGAGGAAGAGATACAAATCCCAAGACTTAAACTTGGTAGTCAAGGTTGGAGGTCAACTTCTTTCTTTCTCACTTGTTCTATCTCTCCTCTTAATATCATTTACCATATATGCATTCTTCACATATTGATTAATATTGCTTTGCGCAGTTCATGACTAATCATGACAATTGTAGAAACATTATTGGCTTAGTTTCTTCACATATGTATTCTATCTCTAATTTCATAATTTATGTTTGTATTTTACTGAAAAATAAATATATAAAATTTTGAGAATCCTAAATAAATAATTGTTGACATTTTTTAGAATCCTAAATTTTTGAGAAACACAGTTGGCTTAGTTTCTTTTTAGTTGTATGTATCTAGCTACTTTTTCGTGATAGATCCATTATAACTAGACATTGAACCCAAGCTTTGCCATTGAAAGAATATTTGGGTTTATGTGATTCAAATTTGAGAAAACTTTTAGTTGAAATTTTTGATACAATAGGTTTGGAATATATTGGATCATGCAAATATTGATAAAGATTCCAGTTCACAATCTTTTCAAGCAACGTTTCAGCCATAGATCTCTGATTTCCTTTAACAGACCCACCTCACTCTTTTTCTCCAAATGTTTTTTTAATATTTTATTTAATTGTGATTGTGTTCCTTTTTGTTATTATTTTTAATTAATTATTCTTAGCTAAGGAGTTGGAATAGCTAGCTTTGTTTTTATTTTGTAGGCTAACAAATTTTCGCTTTCTACCAACCTTAACACATCATTAGGTTTAGGTTTAACTTTATCAAACCTTATTCCTAAAAGTTGCCTTCATTGCCAAGCCTCCAATTCTCTCTTTTCTATTTTCTAGGCTTTTCCTATCTCTAAATATATATACTCCACAGAATAATTGGCTTTAGTGGATTTGTGTTTGAATTGCTTTCATGAGTTTGTTTGGGTTTTTTAAACACATTTTTCTATTTGTTTTTCCTCCTTTTCTATTGATATCAATTTATGTTTAATATATTGTAGGATTAAATGGTTTTTATTGTTGTCTCTTTTACTACAGATTTTTTGGCAGCTTGGGAATTGTTGAGTGATATTGTGGCTTTTTGAAGATAGAAGTTCACTAACGGTTTGGTGTGTATACATGGATTATGAAGCAATGTTATGAGGTGATGTAAATGATTATAACACATCGAATGAATTCTACTACAACTACCATCCATAGCGACTTTTATTAATAATTGTTAATTTCTCTTAATTTGTTAGTAATGGTTAAATTTGATTTTTTTTTCCTCAATATAGTGATTTTAATATATTGAGTAGGCGATGGCCACCAAAACTATCAAAAAATTAGTTGTATGATCTCTTTGATACTTTGGCTATGTTTGTTTTAGGTGTAAATGGAATTGGGAAAATATTTTATACCCTGATGTGTGTTTGGGTGCACAAGTAAAATAAAGTCAAATTGAAAATATTAAACTTTGACTGTAAAATTCACCATTTGACTCGTAAAATGGATTACATATTTCATTTACCTTCAAATCATTTTCCGGATTCACACACCCAAAAAGAGAGAGAGAGAGAGAAAGAGAGAGAGAGAGCTCAAAAAGTAAACCTGAAGAAGAGACTCTCATCATTCACGCCAAGCCCAGGCCAAGAATGAAGGAGAGGGTACCGCTGGTGAAGCCTAGAACCAACACTCGACCCATGGCCCCCTTCGTTGTTCATGCATGCCACTCCACCGGTGTTGGTAGTTTCACACTTCTCTTTTCCTCCTCTCTCTCTTTTCTCCATTAACCCATTCTTCTTCCTCCCCAACCCACCTCCACCAAACCCACCTTCCTCCTTTCTTTTCCCTCAAGACACTTTCTCAAACTAAGATCTTGGTTTTTATGGGGTTGTTCATATTTATAGTGTAGATTTTTTTTTTTTGGGTTTTGTTTACATGATTTGGTTGAGGTAATAACAATGATTTGTTCTTGGGTTGCAATTGATTTGTTTTTGCTTAGATTTGCTTTTGTTAGGTAAGGTTTTTGACAATTTTTCTAGAAAATGTTTTACATGCAAAACCAAACACCGGAAATACTTTTTCGGCATATTTTACTATTTTTCAGAACACAACCAAACAGATAAAAATGACCTTTCAGTAAAATATTTTCAACTGAAAATATTTTATACTCGAAAATTATTTTACATGTTGCCAGACACACCCTTTATGTCGTAAAAGTGCATGACATTTTTTTTTTTTTTTGAATCTTACATTTAAAAGTATTTTCGTGCATCGCATGGATTAGCGACTAGTTGTAGGCAATTGTCAGTATCGAACGATATGCGATACGTATTGTATCGTGTGTAAAAAGTTCCGTATCATATTGATGTATCGTAAGTACTCATGAATCGTATGATACAGTGTGTGTATGATTGAAATCGTATTGTATCGTATGATACATAGACAAATGTTTTAAAATGATATTTTTTTGTTAAAATTTGTACTTTTATTTGAATCTAACAAGTTGTTAGACTTGTTTTAAACACAAAATTATTAGGTTACTTAATTTAACCTAATAAAATAACATATTCATAAGTTTTTTTTTCCTCTCTTTCTTCTATAAAATTTAGAGTACACAGTACACACTTATAGTTCACTTTAATATTTACAAATTTATTTTCTATACTACGAATAAGATATTAATTGATAATATAATTATTATTATTTTTTTATTTTTTTCATTATTGTTATAAGTCCAAGAAACTAGAATGCCAAGAAGATTTTTTTTTTAATTATTAAAATAAAAAGAACAAGAAAAGATAGTAAATGTTAATGATGATCAAGAAAATTTTAATGAAGAAATAAATTTGCAAAATGATAAATGTGATGATAGTATTGACTTAGATGAGGTTGATTAGTCAATATGATGAAAATAAATTAATTTTTGGGTCATTTGTAATAGATTATTGTAAAGTCCAAACTTTGTAGCCCAAGCCCAAAAGATTTGGATTGTGAGCCCAACGAACCCGGAACAATGAATTTATAGAGAGTGGGTGAAAATGCTGGGCTGGTTATGAATTTAGCAACGGTTCACTCTGATGATCTAGGATGAACTAAAGTAAAAATACGCTTGAAAGCTAAATAAACCCAAATCCGAAGAGGCTTGTTATTGATTGAAAGGTGAATACAATTCTTCTAGTTCTCTTTCTCCAAATTTTGTTCCCCCTCTCATTTAGAGGCCCATTACATTTATATATTCTTCTTTTTCCTCATCTTCACCGTACACCTGTTCTTCACCTAAGCATTCATTTGAGTACATGTTATATCAGACATCTGCTTTAGTTTTTCGTGAGTGGTGGTAGCTGAGATTGCACTATTCAAGGGTCTTCTCCACATAAATGCGGTAAGGAAAGTTGCTGCAGTGCATTAAATGCGGTGGTAGCAGCTTTTCCTTTTAGATATTTCTCTGTTCTTATCATCTCTAGGCATGCCCAAAGCTTGTCCTTATCGTGGAAGTAGTTAGGAAGATCACTCAAACCTTCAGTATATTTGCTTGATCAAGTCCCCTTGGAATCAGAGGAGAATGACCTCTTCGGACCATTATGGTTCTCTTCAGATTGTTTCTCTCGTTCATTTCCAGGTACATTTCTTCCACCTGGACTCCTTCCTAATCCCTTTCTTCTCTTCGGACACATAGTGATATTCGAATTGGGCCCTAGACCCAACACATGACGTTGGGCTTTTACACCCATAATTATCATTTCTGAATTTAAGCAATTTGATTATGTATGTTATAAACATATGCTAGCTTGATTTATTTAGTTAGCTTGTTAGGTATTATTACATAAGCGATGAATAAATTAGTCATTAGCTAAACATATTCAAAATTTATAGTTGATATATCCTTTATATATGTATGTCTATAATTTTTTCATAAATTTTATCAAGTGTTTGTGTATTTTACAATATATGATATGATATGATACACGATATAAAAAAAATAAAAAATCGATTCATGATATAATTCACGATATGATTCACGTTTTGACAACTATGCTTGTAAATTAATTGGTTGACGGGTGATAGACTAGTTGTACCTTAATAGCTTGGCATGTGACATAACACATACATAAGATTGTAAATCTTTTTAACCATTGTAACAAATAATAATAAAAAAAAATTGAACATTAAATATAAACTTTAATTATGTGTGCGATTGGATTAGGTTTAAAAATTAAAATTATTACACTATTTAACTTATTTTTGTTACTATTCATAGTCTACTGTACTATTTCAAGTAAACTGTTATCTTTATCTACAATATTTTCTACAATAATTTTTAATTTCAGTAAAGCGATCACTCCAAAAAGTGATAATTGACCGTAGTTATTAGCCTCAAATCTAAGGAACCACCCAACCACGTCATCCATGATCTACCCCTCTCTCTCTCTCTCTCTCTCTCTCTCTCAAACAGACTCTCATCAATTTCCCAACTCTCTAGAAAGGAAAAGATTAGAAAGAAAACCCAATAACCAAAACTTTTTTTTTTTTTTTTTTAAATTTCATTTCTCTCTCTGTCTCTCTGTAAAAGGATTTGGGCGTAATATCGAGCGACGAAGCTTTAATTCTTCGATCGCTCTCTCTCTCTCTCTCTCTCTCTCTCTCTCGCTGGAATTCCTGAAGATGCGTCGCTCTGCATCGAGGAAAACGGGTCAACCAAATTCAACTCCCTCCCTCAATTCTTCCCCCGCCGATCTCTTCCGCTCTGGTATGTTTCTCTTTTCTTTTTGGTTTACTTTTCTTCTATTTTTCGAAAACTCCTTTTGCTGTTTATGAGCTATTGCCTATTGTGATGGGAATTTATTTGTTGCATAATTGTGTGTTTGTGTTGGTGATGAATATTAATTTCCTCGGGAAAAAAAAAATCCAATTCATGAACTATTGTGGTTGGAATTGGAAAATTAAGCTCTTATGGTTTTGCTCTGTAGTTGATTGACACGCACTATGCATATGTATTGTGGAAAAAAAAAAAAAAAAAAAGAAGCTTAGCTTCTTCTAGCTTTGTCATTTACTGGTTTTTCAATAATATTAATTACTTAGCTCACGATGCTTATTATAATGCCATGAATCTCAATTATTCAGCATCGAGTAAAGCCACTACGAAAGAGCTGGAACGAATCGACGGCTTATACTATTCGTATGCAAATGGGTCTTCTGCTATGATTGAGTAAGTCTACTATGTCAAAATGCTTATGCTAATCTTTGCCTTCTCTATTTGACTATTGTGCCTTAAATTGTGTGTGTGTGTGTGAAATTTAAGTTAGCTTTGAAGTCAATTGTGTACTTTAATTGAGGATTGTAATCCTATTCTACATTAAATCATATATAACTACGTTGGGAAGGTAGGGCAGTCGTGGGCAACTCCGGTGTATGGGTTCTCTGGCTGAGGCTACCTCAGTCGCCAGCAAGGGACACAATGACCACTATTGCCTTCGGTGAGGATGTGTTGTCTCAGCATAGTACAGACCAGCAGGGCAAGGCGATACTGGATTGGGGTGGCTAAACATCACGAGATTGGTGTGACACGTCTGATATGGGTGAGGATCTAATGTTTCGACTTTGGAATCTTGGTCTGAGGTGGAGTTTATGGGAATAGGAGTGGAAATTATGTATGGGGGGGATGGTGATGACCCGTTGTATGTGGAGCCTATGGCCACGTCAAACATGTTGGATGTAAAGTTGAGTTTGGGGGGAGAGGAACTGGGTAGTGCTCCAATGGGGAAGTCAAACACCTTGGAGTGGGTAAGGAGGAAACTAAAAAGGATTTGGGAAATTTTTGGGGACTTCTTAAGAGAATTTTGAAAGAATGTTACAGAATTATGGTGATTGACTTGAAAAGGAAATAGAGGACATGTGAAGACAGTGAACATAAGAATATGATGAAGGCAGGAGCGAAGGTTAGCAGGTAGTTGAATAGTTTATTTAGCAATTAGCACCATTAATTATAAATCCAGACCTACAATACTTAACTACAGTGAGAGGGAGTTGATCTTGCTTCCATAAACCTCTAGATCACAACCAGAAATTTGGGAGGATTGAACAATAGGTGCAGAGTTTGGGGCCATGTTTCCTGGTTGTATTTAGGCTCTTTTGGGGGCCTCAAGATAATTTTCTGTTATGGGATGAGTATAGTGGAGAAAGTGGATGAGGTGGTGGGGCGATTTTCTATTTCGCACAAATTCAAAAATGTGAATGATCAATTTTTTTTTTGGGTTTCCAGAGGTGTATGTGGTCCAAATTTAGACTTGGAGAGACTATTTCTGTTGGAGGAGCAGCATGTTCAAGTCAGTTGGTAGGACACACCTACCTATCAAAAAAAAAAAAAAGGGTAGGATACACCTTGGTGTGTGGGTAGTGATTTTAATGTGGTTGGTGGTTCGTTTTCCTACAGATTGAATGGGAGATGAGAATATTTCTCAAGCAATGCATGAATTTTTTGATTTCAGCTCAACACATGGTCGAACAACCCTAGAATCGATTGCTTCTTATTTTTGGCAAGTGGTGGGGGATCACTTCCCAACTATGACTTAGAGGAGGTTGTATAGGCTACTGTTAGCAACCCTAGAATTGATTGCTTCTTATTTTCAGCAAGCTTGGTGACTGATTTGCATTGTATGTGCAAAAGGAGTGGGGAGACTGTTGATCATCTACTGTTCCATTATCCTATAGCTAGAGAATTGTGAGAGGTGGTTTTTGGCTTTTTTGGAGTTCAATGGGTTATGCTGAAAAGTGTCCTAAATATGTTGATTTGCTAACAAGGTAGATTTGGTCGACATCAGAACATAGAAGTTTGGAAGACTGTCCCTCATTGCTTAATCTGGAATCTTTTGTAGGAACGGAATGCTCGAAGTTTATTATAGACTTGAAATTAGTGTACTTTCAATCTTTGTAAGTGGATACTAGCATTAGGCTTTTATTTTTATTTTTTATTTTGTCATTCCTTTTATATTTGATTGGTCATTGTATTTTGAGGCTTTGGTTTTGATGCACCCATATTATACTCCCCGAGTACTTGGTTATGTTTTTTTCATCTTAATAAAATTTGTTATTTAAAAAAAAAAAAAAAAAAAAAAAAAAAAAAAAAAAAAAAAAAAAACTATTCAGTCAGCATTATTATTTTATATTTCAATGCATGATGTGCTCATGTATGCAATTATTTTAGTATGTAATGCAAGCTCTCCTTTTTGATCCCTCTTCAGATCAATTAGTTTTCTTTCAATCTTTGTATGAGTGGATGCACAGTAGGCTTTTTTTTTTTTCTCCCCATACCTTTTAGATTTGATTAATCCTTGTACTTTGAGGCTCTGGTTTTGATGTACCCATATTATACTCCCTGTACACTTGGTTATGCATTTTTCTTCACAATAAAATTTTTTATTTATCACCCAAAAAAAAAAAAAAAAAAAAAACCTATTCAGTTAGCAGCATATTTTATACATCAATTCATGATACTCTCATGCGGTGGCGGAGCTAGATGGCGGCTAGAGGGGGCCATGGTCCCCCCTAGCTTTTTAAATTTTCCCCTAGAGTAGGTAAAAATATTTATAACTTAGATAAAAATTTGCATACTGCCCCCCCCTGAAATTTTCTAATTTTGCCTTTCAAAATGTAAAATTTATATCATAAGAGGCGGCAGCTCAAATTTTTAAGCAGTCCAGCAAACCAAAAGAACTAAATTGGTCACCCAAAAAAAAAAAAATGCCAAGTCCACAACATTTTCTCAACATTTTCCCAACAATTCATAAGTGGTAAGGTGTTATTGGTTCTAATTTAAAACTACCACCGAATTTTTTTTTTGTCCACCAATATCAACTTGTCATTTAAGATTTGTTGTGAAAATGTTGTCGAGATTGTATTTCTTAAAAAAAAAACATTAAATTGGTACAAATAAATATAATCCATCTAATGGTCCATTCACTTTGGCTGTCCAAAAACTAACAAAACCTAAATTCCCCATTAATATATCCCAAATCACCATAGTTCAAAAAAAAAAAAAAAAAAAAACCCAAAACAAAATCTGTGCACCTGCCCCTTTGCACTGTCAGTCAACTGACTGCTGTGAGTCCATGGTCTTCCAGGCTCTGGCGACCATCATAACTGGTACAGATCTCTCACTCTCTCTATCTCTTGCTCTGTCACACTCTTGCTCTGTTTAGCATTTACTACTACAGACTATCACTAAACTAGTTACTACTCTCTCTCTTTTTCTTTTGTGATAGTATGTGTTGTACAATTGTATTGCACTAACCTTAACTTTTTGTGTGGCTGTTAATTTCTGTCTATTTTTTATTTTTTTTTATTTGGATGGAGTATTTTTGGCTGTCAAATTTTAGTTTGTTACTTTATATATACATACTATTACCGTGTGAGTAAATAATTGTTGGACGCTAACATTGATATTGAATCAAAGGTACAAACATTTCTAGGAATTAGTGTAGTTTAAAATGAATGTTATATTATATACTCTCAAAAGCAAATAATGTTATATAATACATAGCAGCTACATTTCATGTTCATACAATTTTTTTTTTCTTTTTAACTAAAGCTACATAACCGTAACTATTTTATAAAATTTAATAATTAGATTTTAAAGTGTAAGTAATTTATAGACAAACCATCCATATTTGATGATTGTTTTTTGAGAAAGAAATGTCATAATTTAGAAGTTATTGGTTCAACTTTATAGGTAAAATCCCCTAGAAACACTTGAATATGTTAACCTAAACAAATAGATATTGCTTCTTTAGAATGTGATCTAGATTACAAAGATGAATATTGGAATTCGTTTAATCCACGGTATGAAATCCATCAAACGTCTCTCAAAATGAAGTTTTGTAATAAGATGAGTTTTTGAGTGATTGTTTAACTGTATATTAAGAAAAAATGATTGTTAAACAAATTAGTTTGGAATCAATTAAAAATGACTTTAGTATGCACTACTTTGTTGACTTAAATTAATTTATGAAATAAAACATTTTTTTTAGTGTTTGAGGTTGTGTGATATGCAAGGCATGATAGCTCAATTTTGACATCTATAATGAAAAATTTTAAAACTCTTTGTACATGTGTTCTCTTTACTTTTCCTGAAAAATGGTGAGGTGTCAATACTTCTATAGTATAAATTCTTGGGAGTGATTTGGACCATAAAAGAGTGTAGGAAAGTATTGTGTGGAAATAATGAACTGAAGCCTAGTCACTTAAGCTAGTTATTGCTTTCTTTGAGCTTTTAAAGGGTCTTTAATGATTGAATTTCCATGGAAGAATATTTTGTTTGCAAGGGTACCATGGAAAATAGTAGCAGCTTTGGGCAAGGTTTTTACAATTGACAACTTGAGAAAACAAGGGGAAAAATGGTTGTGGACAGATGTGGAATGTGTATGGATTGCTGTGAGATGATAGACCATCTCTTGTTATATTGCGCTGTGCTGTGTTGTGGCAGGAGAATTGTGGTCACTAGCCTGTTCCTTATTTAGGATGCATTAGGTAATGTCTCACACTGTGATGAAAGTATTTGCTAGCTCGAGGAGTTTTAGTTGTCATGAGAATGATGTTATTTGGGGGTTAATTCCTTTTACTATCATGTGACATCTTGCTGGGAGAGGAATACCATACTTTCTATGTTGTGTAGTTCATTTGTTCATTATTTGACTAGCCACACACTTTGGGAAGTACACATAATAAGTCTTTCTTGGATTCATTGTAATATTCTTGAGAGGATGGAGTATATTCATCCTATTTACTTAATCTTTTGTCTTCTAATATATTTACTTTTTTACTAAATTTTTTCCCCTTCTTTTAGATCCTTTAGATCCAACCAGATTCTTATGACAAGAAATGGTAAATATGTTTTTCCAAAGAGAAAGAAGTGATGCTTCTTCATATTCTTTTTATTATGATTAACGCTGATTTGGTAATAAATTTGATTCATATCCTTTTTAGTTTAATGATAAGTTGATAACTAAACTCCACCTTGTTTATTTGCTTTATGTAAAAAGCTATCTTTCATGTATGAAAATGCAAGTGCAGCTTCAGTATACTAATTGTTTTTTCAACAGCCCAGAGGGAATCGAAGCTCTTTGTTCAGACATGGAAGTAGATCATACTGATGTGAGGATCTTGATGCTTGCTTGGTAAGTTTTATCTCCGTCTGTTTCAACGTAAAATTTTTTTCTAGAAATGTGTTTTGAATTTTCCTGTTTTTGGTGCAATCAAAATTGTCAGTTAAAGGAAAAACTTTTATGACCAACAGAAAATTATAACCAAAGAAGTGGGAAACAGTTATGCTTTTTTGCAAGTGTGAGTCATTCCTGGGACCAAGCCTATGCCTCCTCCCCTCCCACTGTCCCTACTACCGATACCTCCTCCACCCACTTCTCACCTTTCCCCCCTCTCCTTCCATTTGACCGCCTGGCCACCACAACCTTTTACCCTACCCTACTTCATTCCACCACCACCTTTTCCCATATCAGTGCTTCCACCATCACCTTTCTCCCCAACTCCCCTGGTGCTGCTGCAAAACCACCCTTCCAACTCCTGTGCCCCCTCTCCACTAGCACCACACCCTCTTCCCCCCCCCCCCCCCCCCCCCCTTCCTTTTTCCTGTTGACACCTCTCTCCACCTCAACTATCACTATCTACTGATTTTTTTGGTTGTTTCTGTTAGTTTTAACATAGAGACTTTCACTGCAACCAAACACTCAAATAATTTTCAGGATTTGAACTAAACAATCCATTTTCTCTAAAATTTTTTTTTTAATGAAAACACATTTGCTAAGAAAATTTTTTACGTTAAACAAGTGGAGCCTAGAATCATTGGACATCTCACTTTTTAGGTTTCACCCTTTTGTTAAAACTGATGACTACACGTACCAGGAAAATGAAAGCTGAAAAGCAGGGATATTTTAGCCTGGTAAGGAAATTTTATTCACAGCATTTCTTTCTGTTTCTGTTACCTTTTTTTTTTTTTTTTTTTTTAAATGACTGTTTTAGCCACTTCATTTATCCTTTCATCACCCACTTGTGCTACCATATGATTTTTTATATATTAAATTTCACAATCCATTGTAAATTCTGCTAGTATTTAACACCAGATTTTAAAGGTTGATTTTGTGATGAAGGATGCTTATATTTTTGTTAAGAATTGTGTTCTTTGTGTTATCATGTTTCATTTATTATCTTGTTTGCTTGAAGATACGATATATGCATGCTAGCATTTAGGCAACATTTGCAGATATTTACTTGTCATTGTCTTCACCACAACCGTACAACAACAAAAAATTGTGGTCGGTGAGCCAATGATGTATTTCAAGCATACATTAATAAAAAATTAGCAACACTAACACTAATGCCCTCTTACAGGTAGGCATTCCAATGAAACCCTTGTGGGTTTAAGACCCATT
Source organism: Quercus gilva (assembly GCA_023621385.1). Lineage (NCBI taxonomy): Eukaryota > Viridiplantae > Streptophyta > Magnoliopsida > Fagales > Fagaceae > Quercus > Quercus gilva. Next base: position 40,914,726 of record CM042477.1, read on the forward strand.
GGGCATACGTGTAACATACCAATCAAAAAGGAATAAAAAAATAGAAGGTAGGCATGCTTAGCAAAATCCAATGCTGGACTTGCAAGCTATTATGCTATTTAGAATAATGATTAACTGGTTAAATTCATCATTTCCGATCAACCTAAGCTATTTTGATAAGTGGTAGTTATTATGGTATTAGAGCTAGTCGTTTTAAGTCTTTTTTTTTGGATAAGTAAGAAAAATTTTATTTAAAACAAGACTATTTCCTGCAAAAAGATCACAAAGCAGCCAAGAAGTACAAAGAAGAGGGAAACAACTAAAAAACCTATGTATAAGGAAGAAGCGAATCTGTAACATTGAAAGGGAATCACCAAATGTGAGTCCCAAGGCCGAGACCAATCAAACAAAGAGAAAATAAATGAGGCAAGAAGCTGATTCCCTGAACTCTCCTCATCCTCAAATGTGCAATTATTATGCTCCCTCCAAATGCTCCACATCAAACACAACGGTGCCAAATTCCAAATGCCAAACAATTGCTCCCCAACCAATTCCTCCACCCAAATAGTAGATCTATCACCCTCCTTGGTAAAACTCAAGAAACTCCAAATGATCTAAAGAAAAAACACCATAATTGATAAGCCTTTTCACAATAATCATTAGATGATCCACTCTCCCCATAACATCAACACATACAACACCAATCCACATTGTGAAACCTCTTATCCTCAAACTATCACTAGTATCTTTCCCCGCACTGTAGTCTAAACAAAGAAGGAAACTCCTCTAAATGCCTTAACCCCCCAAATGTCTTTCCAAGGGAAGATGAGACAAGAGTAAACCCTTAGCATATTATAATAAGAATGGATATCAAAGTCTCCATTCTTTTTCCACTTCCACCTCACGTGGTCCCCACTCTTAGTTGAAGGAGTTATAACCTTATCTTCACTGTACATTCCATTTAAAATTTTGAAATTACACTTGTTTAGCCGCACTTATTAAGGGTGTGTCTAGGCCAATACATAAGATGTTAGAATAATGGTTAAGTAATTAATTTCAACATTTTTACCTGCTAAAATATTTTGGGATAAGTGATAGTTTATGTTAAAGATGAGAATAAAATAATATTGAGAAGCGGAAGCAAGAGAGAGAGAAGAACACCAGAGATTATGTGGTTCAGCCAACGGCCTACATCCACAGAATAAAGCCCTAGCGGCTATATCTTTATTGTATACATCTTTGCTACATCTTTATTGTGAGATTCTCTTGGGAGGTGCATGAGCGGGATCTAGAGGCTATGTCAGACTTCTTGGAAACGATATATGGTTCTCCTTTAAGGGGGCTAGGTGAGGATAAAATGTGTTGGATACCTAGCAAAGATAAGGGCTTCATGGTTAGAGATTATTATAGAATTTTAGTTGGCAACACTTTCTTTGGTTTTCCTTGGAAAAGTATTTGGAAGCAGAAGATTCCCTCTAGAGTAGCTTTCTTTATTTGGATTGCTACCTTAGGGAAATGCTTGACGATTGATAATTTACGAAAAAGGAAGGTGTGGATTTTGGATTGATGCTACATGTGCAAGAGAAATGGTGAATCGGTTGACCATCTATTCCTTCATTGTCCTTTTGCTATGGATCTATGGTCTATGGTTTTGGGTCTATTTGGAGTATCTTGGGTTATGCCGCACACTGTTTTGGGGATATTAGGGTGTTGGCAAGGCAGCTTTGGTCGTCATCGAAATGGTTACATTTGGTCCATCATTCCTCATTGCTTAATGTGGTGTCTTTGGAGGGAGAGAAATAGTAGATGTTTTGAAGATATTGAGATATCTATTCCAGACCTCAAGCTACTCTTTTTTAGAATTTAAGGGATTGGTTGTTTGCTTTGCAAAAACAATCTTTTCCTTCTTTCATTAATTTCCTAGACTCTTGCAATTTTTGTATTTGATTTCTTCTCTTGTTCACTCTCTGTGTACTAGGGTGTTCATTTTTTTTATCAATATAACTTATTACTTATAAAAAAAAAAAAAACTTTATTGTATACTCAAAGTCATCAATTACAGTGAACACTAACAGGGTATATATAGAGACTAGAAGTTAGGGTTAGCCTAATATGGGCTTAATGTGGTGTCTTTGGAGGGAGAGAAATAGCAGATGTTTTGAAGATATTGAGAGATCTATTCTGGATCTCAAGCTATTCTTTTTTAGAACTTTAGTGGATTGGTTGTTTGCTTTGCAAAAGCAATCATTCCCTTCTTTTATTGATTTCCTAGATTTTTGCAATTTCTGTATTTGATTTCTTGACCCCTTGTACACTCCCTGTGTACTAGGGTGTTCCGTTTTGGTATCAATAAAACTTATTACTTATAAAAAAATAAATAAACCCAATACTTTAAAACTCCCCCTCAAGCTGGAGCATATAGTCATATAGATCTAGCTTGTAACACAACTGCCAACTTGCTTGAAGAGGCTGAAAACAAAGTGAACTCTACCTCCCTTTCTTCATGAATTTGTACTCCGAGTAGCAAGTTGATCGACCGTTTCCGGATTCGTTGGTTTTTCCAATGATATCTGATGATAATGCGGATTGGTTAGAGAGACCTTTTGAAGAGGTAGAAATTTTTGATGTCGTTCAGAGTTTTCATGGTGATAAATCTCCTGGTCCAGATGGCTTCCCAATGGCTTTTTTCCAAGCTTGTTGGGGGATTGTTAAACCTGATCTTATGGCCGTATTTCATCATTTTTTTGCCAATGGTCAGTTTGAGAAGAGTTTAAACGCAACTTTTATTACTCTCATTCCTAAAAAACAGGCAGCAAGTGAGATTAGGGATTTTCGGCCCATTAGTTTGGTTGGGGGGTTTATAAAATTATTGCTAAAGGCTTATAGCTAATAGACTCCGCACGGTGATGGGGGATATAATCTCAGCATCTCAGAATGCTTTTGTGAGGGACAAACAGATCCTTGACCCTGTTCTTATTGCTAATGAATGTCTTGACAGTAGATTGAAGTCTGGGGTGCCGGGGCTGATTTGTAAGCTGGATGTGGAGAAGGCTTTTGACCATGTAATTTGGAGTTTTCTGCTGCAGATGTTAGAAAGAAGTGGGTTCTCTGCCAAATGGAGACGATGGATCTTCTTTTGTCTATCTACAGTTCATTTCTCCATCTTGATTAATGACTCTCCTTGTGGTTTCTTTGGTAACACTAGAGGTTTGAGGCAAGGTGATCCGTTGTCTCCATTGTTGTTTGTTTTGGTGATGGAAGCTCTTGGAAGGATGTTGGATAAAGCAGTTCATGAAGGACACATGTCAGGATTTAGTGTGGGGAACTTGGAGGGAAGATCCATGGTAGTGTCTCATCTCCTTTTTGCGGATGACATGCTAATTTTTTGTGAGGCTAATTTAGAACAGATTTTGATTCTTCGTATGATTCTTATCTGGTTTGAGGTGGTGTCGGGTCTAAAGATTAACTTGGGCAAGTCTGAATTGGTTCTGGTTGGGGTAGTCCATAATTTTGACCTTTTCCTGGTCGTTCTTGGCTGCAAGCAGGGTTCTCTCCTAATGAAATATCTGGGTCTTCCTTTGGGTGCTAAATTTAAGGATAAGACTCTATGGAATCCAATTCTGGAGAAAATGGAGAGGAGATTGGCGGGTTGGAAGCGCTTATATTTATCCAAGGGAGGTAGAGTCACTCTAATCAAAAGCACCCTTTCTAATTTACCCACTTATTTTTTATCTTTATTTCCTATACCTGCTAGTGTGGCTAACTGAATTGAGAGGCTCTAGCGGAATTTCTTATGGGGCAGTTTTGGAGATGATCCTAAAATTCATTTGGTTAAATGGGCGACTGTTTGTGCTCCTATTTCTTCAGGTGGCTTAGGAATAAGGAAGATAAGACTTTTTTTTTTTGATAGGTAATTAGAGAAGCTATTATTAATGAGAAAAAAAATGAAAAGTACAAGTTGTTCATGATGATGAACAACAAGGAATAGTAAACACAAACGACAAAACAAAAGAGTGGGAAAGTCAGAAAGATAAACTAAGGGAAAACATAAGCTCTGAAGGAGACAAAAAATCAGTAAAGCCCCAACAACGAGACCACTCAAAAAGACAGCGTTGGCATAAAACCTTTAACTCCTCCACCGTCTTCTCCAAGTTCTCAAAGGAGCGATGATTTCGTTCCAACCAAACAATTCACATTAAACACCCTGGAATCAAATTCCAAATATGCGAGTTATGTTTCCCAAGCCACTGATGCCAGCAAGATAACAAACCCGCCATCGATCCTGGCATAACCCAATGAATACCAAAAGCCTGAAGCATGAAGGTCCATAAGGTATGAGAATGAAGAAGAAGATGGTCTACCGACTCTCCATCACAACAACACATACAACACCAATTTACCAAAGGACAACCCCTAAGCATGAGATTATCCAACGTGAGAATTCGATCATGAGTAGCTGTCCACAAAAAGAAAGCCACTCACTTAGGAATCTTTGGTTTCCAAACACCCTTCTAAGGAAACAAAAAATTCGGAGTACCCTAAATTGCTTGGTAGTAAGATTGGGTGTCAAACTTCCCATCTCCTTTGAGCCGCCAAAAAAGAGTATCCCTTCTATCACCCCGAGGAATATGAGGTTGGATAACCTGAAGAAGAGAATAAGAAGCAGTTAGTTCCCAATCTTCAAAAGCTCTATAAAACCTTAAATCCCACACTCTACAAGTACCTCCTTCTGGAATCCACAAAACCTCAGAGATGCAAGCATCTTTGGCAGCTGAACACATATAGAGCTCAGGATAGAGATCTTTTAGGGTGTTATACCCAATCCACCTATCATGCCAGAAGCAGATACGGGTTCCATGACCCGCTATAAAAGATAGATGCTTGAGAAAGATGCCCTTTGGAGGCAAGTGATAGAGATGAAGTATGGATGTGTGTGGGGGGGCTAGTGTATTAGATCTGTGATTGGCCTTTATGGTGTTAGTTTATGGAAAAATATTAGTTAGAGATGGCCTTCTTTCTTGCGCCATATTCTGTATGATATTGGTGATGGGTCTAGAGTGAAGTTTTGGCAAGACCGGTGGTGTGGAGAGACTTCTCTTGCTGTTAGATATCTTGACTTGTTCAGATTTTGCAGGAATAAGGGTGCCAATATGGCTGAGCTTATGAAGTCCGCCAATGGTGTCCTCTTTTGGGATGTGAGATTCTTTAGGGGGGTGCATGATCGGGATTTAGAGGCTATGTCAAACTTCATGGAAACCATATATGGTTCTCCTTTAAGGGGGTTAGGTGAAGATAAAATGTGTTGGATTCCTAGCAAAGATAAAGGCTTCATGGTTAGAGATTATTATAAAATTTTAGTTGGCAACACTTTCTTTGTTTTTTCTTGGAAAAGTATTTGGAAGCAGAAGATTTTCTTTAGAGTAGCTTTCTTTGTTTGGACTGTTGCCTTAGGGAAATGCTTGATGATTGATAATTTACGAAAATGGAAGGTGTGGATTTTGCATTGGTGCTACATGTGTAAGAGAAATGGTGAATTGGTTGACCAACTATTCCTTCATTGTCCTTTTGCTGTGGATCTATGGTCTATGGTTTTGGGTCTATTTGGAGTAACTGGGTTATGCCGCACACTGTTTTGGGGCTATTAGGGTGTTGGCAAGGCAACTTTGGTCATCATCGAAATGGTTACATTTGGTCCATCATTCCTCATTGCTTAATGTGGTGTCTTTGGGGGGAGAGAAATAGTAGATGTTTTGAAGATATTGAGAGATCTATTCCGGAACTGAAGCTTCTCTTTTTTAGAACTTAAAGGGATTGGTTGTTTGCTTTGCAAAAACAATCATTCCCTTCTTTTATTGATTTCCTAGACTCTTGCAATTTTTGTATTTGATTTCTTTTCCCTTGTTCACTCCCTGTGTACTAGGGTGTTCCTTTTTTATATCAATATAACTTATTACTTATCAAAAAAAAAAAAAAAAAAAACAAAGTGAACTGGCCAAAATTGAATCGGAATCAACCAAAAAACGAGATGAACCAGCTGAAGTTCTGCAATATCAAACAAAACCAAACAAAAGTTTTATAGGGGTTAGGTTATCCTTATCATGGATAAGGAGCAGCTAAAACCTATACCCAAACAACAAAAATCCACTTAACTGGCAAGGTATTTCCCTGTCTACTCTAACCAAAAACCAACACCGGTGGATCCAAAACAAGCCGAAAACAACCAAATAATATAATGGCCACCAAGAAGTGCCGAGAACAACAACTACAATCACCAACAACAACCATAGCCACACCAATAACAACCAACAAATTTATCTGAAGGTTGCACAAGCAAACAACCACTGACAACCATTGCTCTAATACCATGTTAAAGATGAGAATAAAATAATATTGAGAAGTGGAAGCAAGAAAGAGAGAACACAAGGGATTACGTGGTTTGGCCAACAGCCTACATTGACAGAATAAAGCCCTAGCGGCTGCATCTTTTTTGTATACTCAAAGTCATCAATTACAATAAACCCTAACATGGTAATATAGAGACTACAAGCTAAGGTTAGCCCAATTTGGGCTTACAACATAACTGGGCCTCTTGGGCCATTACATCAACACAAACCCAATACTTTAATAGTTTATAACATTTGTTAACATAATGGTGCAAAAACAAAATATAGGCCTCCAATTACAAAGATCTATGGACACAAAAAGATGGCTCAATTGGTGGTTTATGCACCCATGGAAGATTAATTTGTGATTACTATTCAAATTTGCCTATTCAAGAATTATTTTATGGACTAAAGTACACTTTTTGGCCTTCAAAGCTTGGGGCTGTGTTTATTTTGGCTCTTTTTTTTTTTTTTTTTTTTTTTTTTTTTTTTTTTTTTTTTTTACCCTTTGTGTCTGATTTCATTTTCATATTGGTCCTACTGTCCATTTCCATTAGTGATTTGACCATTAAATGCCCTTCATGTTTAACCATTTCAAGAAAAACCATCTCTAAAATGCTATGGAATGTAGGAATTTCATTGTTGTAGGCATAAAAACATATTGTTAAATTACCGATTGTCTCAAAAGCTTAACCTATTGGAATATAGTAAATTTAATTATTTAACCACACAATTCTAACACTCTTCCTCACGTTTGGGCCCAAATTCCTATTAATAGGTGAGGCCCAACACGTGAGAATTTAAATGGGAGGTAGAGTGGAAGAGACAATGATGGAACTTAGAACCTTTTGTTCTGATACCATGTTAAATTGCCGATTGCCCTAAAAGCTTAAGCTACTGGGATATAGTAAATTTAATTATTTAACCACACAATTCTAACACATATTATATACGGTTAAATTACACACGAAAATGGATGTTAAGGCCAATATGAAAACAAAATCATATATGGAAGGCCAAAATGAAATTTTGAAATGCAAATGGAAAAAATGAAAACAATCCCAAACTTTAAGGGCCAAAAATATACGTCAGTCTATTTTATGGGTTCCACTTGTGGATTCTAATTGACGTTAAAGTTGTGTAGTTTTCAATGTCTACTTGTAGTTTTCAATGTCTACATATAGTTTTTTTATTTGGGTTTTTATTTTATATTATTGTCAATTTTCTAGTTAGGAATATCTATAATTTCTACAATTTTTGCGAATTGAGGGAATTTTGGTACTTTAGTTGACTCTACAATTTTCTAAGACATCCTAACTATCTTAAATTTTATTTTCCTGAAGTCCAAGTTAGTCTCTTTTTAGGTTTTTAATTTACTAGATAAATTAGGAGTCCTAATACTACTAGTGTGTGTGTAAATATATATATTTTTGCTCGATGTATTCAAAGGAGATAAAGGAGATGGAGTTGATTAATAAAAATATTGAGTGTTTTGAGTATTAAGGCATGTTGGCCTTATTTGTTTTTCCTCCCTTTCCCTTTTCACTCTTCTTCCTTTTCTCCTCTTTGTTATACTTCCCTATCTTGTTGTTCACGGATACTCTTTATGCCGAAACACCACAATTTCCTCTCTTTTCCTCCCTCCTTACAACCCCAAATCAAATCCTTTAATATTCTATCAAATAGCCATAAAATAACTCATCAAACCATCTTTCAATTCCTAACACAACCCCATAATTTTTTTTCAGCAATTCTACACAGTTTTATAAGTAAACTTAAACCCACCACAAGCACATGTAGACAAATTCCCCAATTTGTCCTATGTCAGTAGGCGTTATGGATGGAGTCTGCTATTAGTTGGACCTAAGGCCCAATCTATTAATGTTTAGTATATATTTTATTTGTCATTAGTTATTTTCTTTTCCTATTTAGTATAGGAAATTAATTCTTTTTCTTACTAGGTTAGTAGAATTATTTTCTATTCCTACTAGGATGGTATCCAAGTGGAAGTTTTAAATTCCTTCAACACAATCCCTAAGTCTAGGAGAACATGTATGGGCAATTTCAAAATTATTGAAGGAATTCGAAATATGAACTTGGATGACCAAATCCGTCATCTAGAAATGTAAGGGTGTCCAAACCAACCTGGACCTAACCAAAATTGACTGGACCGACTCGACCCAATCAGATATGGGTTAGCTCTGAATAAGTTTCAGTCAGCAATAGATGTAAAGCCCCTCTCCACTCTTCGGACTCTTGATACAGAGTTTTATAAAATTGAACTACTTGAGCAGCCACTTTTGCTCCTTCCTCATAAATCACCCCATCCACTTCTAAGAGACTCAGATGATTATGCCTTCTATGGGAGTTAGCCATCTTGTGGAAGAACTTTGTATTATGATCACCCTCCTTAATGCACAACATCCTTGATTTCTATCTCCATGAGATCTCCTCTAGAGAAAGAAGATGCTCTATTTGCGATCTCACTTCATTTCTATCACACAACTCTGTTTCAGTGAGTCCAAGAACCCCATCCTTAGCGTCTAGTGACTCTAAAGCCCCCAATAATTCTTTCTTCTTGCGGTCAACATTGCCGAATTCTTGGCGATTCCACTTAATAATGTCTTTTTTCAAAGCTTTCAATTTTTTGGCGAACACATAGCTAGGTGTACCCGAGAATGAATGGTGATTCCACCATGAATCAACTCTATCAACAAACCCATCTGTTTTCAACCACATATTCTCAAACCGGAAAAGGCTTTTCCCCCTCACCATACCCCTTGCCTCCAAAAGAATAGGAAAATGGTCTGAAATAGGTCATGGAAGAATCCGCTGGATCACATCCGGAAAGTGTTGCTCCCAATCATGAGACACCAGAGCTATATCAATCCTAGACATGGCTGGCTGGCTAGTACAATTGGACCATGTATAACTCTCTCCCTCCAAAGGCAAGTCTATCAAATTTAGGTCCTCGATAAATTCAGAAAACTTTTTCATAGTCGAAGTAAGCCGAGATCCATCCTTCCGTTCACTAGGAAAGTGAACAACATTAAAATCTCCAAAACAGCACCAGGGAACATTCCAGTACTGCTGAATACCAACCAACTCATCTCACATATAACCCCTCGTATTGTTGTCATTAGGGCCATACACCCCTAAGCAAGCCCAAATAAAACCATCCTCCACCCCTTTCCATTTAACTGACATCGAGAACGAACCCACCAGAACCTCTAACTTTTCTAATACCCTTCTATCCCACATAATCAAGACTCCCCCAGCCGTTTGATCAACGTCTAGAACTTCCCAATCCACATATGGGACAACTCCACAAGCTACAAACCATTTGTCTATCAATACCGACAAGTTTTATTTCTTGAAGGCAGATAACATCATACTTCCACTCTTGTAACAAATTTCTGACTACCAAATGTTTTTGGGAGTCGTTCAATCCTCTAACATTCCAAGAAATCATTTTCAGCTTCATTAATACTATCAAGTCCCCACAACTCCTACTACACTACCAACACCCTATCGCCCATCATAATTAGCCGAGGAAATTAAACTCCTCAACTCTCTTTTCCCTTTACCCTTTGAGGAGGTTGCCTTTTGGGTAGCCGCTGCTTTCTTCCGTCGTTCGATAACTACCTCCATCTCCCTTTCTAGCCTTTGAAGGTAGTCAATGCATAACCTCTCATGATGGTTCGCAGAAAGCCCAACCACTTTACTAAAACTTGAGATCCTATGCTTCACCCAACTTGATACATCCAACCTACTACCCAAACCCAACACCTCATTATCCTTGTGCATTTCCAACGACAGTTCTAGCCCCGGAGGAGCGACAGAGGATAGTGACTTACTCAAACTCTCTTCCTCACACAAACAAGCTACTTCAGAGATAGCCCCTCCCTCCTCCATCAAGACCCCCAGATCGGGCTGATCAGTCTAAAAAACAACCATCTGAAGAGTGGTAGAAAGGGATGTTTTAGCGGTTTTTGAAGAGTTCTATCAGCACTGTAAGTTTGAGAAATCTCTAAATGCTACCTTTTTAGTTTTGATCCCTAAGAAGAATGATACCTCTAACATTCGAGATTTCAAACCTATTAGTTTAGTGGGGGGCTTGTATAAGATCTTGGCCAAGGTTTTGGCAAATCGATTGAAAGTGGTGTTTGATCATCGATATCTAAATCTCAGAATAGTTTTGTGGGAGGTAGACAAATCCTTGATTCAGTTCTCATTGCTAATGAGTGTGTGGATAGTCGAAAGAAGAGTAAGATTCTTGGGGTGATCTGTAAGTTAGATATTGAGAAAGCATATGATCATGTGAATTGGGAGGCACTTTTGAAGTTGATGAAGAAAATGGGCTTTGGGGAGAAATGGTGTAGTTGGATTCGTACTTGTATCTCGACAGTGCAGTTTTCGGTGCTAGTTAACGAGTCTCCAACTAATTTCTTTGGCAGCTCTAGAGGTTTGAGACAAGGGGATCCACTATCTCCCTTGTTATTTTTAATTATGATGGAGGTGTTTAGTAAGATGGTGAAGAGAATGGAGGAGGCGGGATTACTTAGTGGTTTTAGGGCAGATGGCAGGAGGGGTAGAGGGGAATGTGTATCGCATTTGCTGTTTGCGGATGATACCATTTTGTTTTGTGAGGCAGCGATGGAGCAAATCCTGCATGTTCAATTGTTGCTACTTTGTTTTCAGGCTATGACTGGTTTGAAGGTTAACGTTGCTAAGAGCGAAATGGTTCCTATAGGAGAGGTAAATAATGTGCATGTTTTGGCAGAGTTGGGTTGTAGGGTTGGGACCCTGCCAATGACTTATCTTGGTATGCCGTTGGGGGCGTCCCATAAAGCCCCCTCTATTTGGAACCCTGTATTAGAAAAAATTGAAAGAAAGTTAGTAGGTTGGAAGAAGTTGTATTTGTCAAAAGGTGGCAGACTGACATTGCTTAAAAGCACGCTATCTAGCCTCCCTACATATTTCTTATCCCTTTTCACCATTCTTACACATGTGGCGAACAAAATTGAGAAGTTGCAAAGGGACTTCTTGTGGGGTAACTCTAAAATACATTTGTTGGGTTGGGATAAGGCATGTATGCCTATGGCTAATGGCGGTTTGGGTATTAGGAAATTAACCACGTTCAATAAAGCCTTACTTGAAAAGTGGATTTAGCGTTTTGGGACCGAGGAAAATAGGCTGTGTAGGAGGATGGTAGCTTCGAAATTTGGGGAAGAATGGGGGGGATGGATCTCTAAGTTGGGAAGGGGTGCTCATGGGTATGGTTTGTGGAGAAGTATTCGGAAGGGTTGGGAAATGTTTTGCAAAAATGTCCTTTTTAAGGTTGGGGTGGGGAACAGAGTGAAATTCTGGATGGACAGGTGGTGTGGAGACCTTCCTCTCCAGTTGACTTTTCCGATCTTGTACACTTGCTGCGAACAAAGAAGCCTCCGTAGAATCATCTTTGTTGTGCCAAGGAGAAGGGAATAGGAGAACTTGGGATGTTCGCTTCATTTGGGGTCCTAACGATTGGGAGGCAGATGTGGTGGATGATTTCTTCCGATTCTTGGCACCCAATCAACCCTTGGTTACTGAGGGTGATCGTATGAGATGGAAATTGACAAAGACTGGGGATTTTATTATCCACTCCTTTTATCACAAGCTTCATGGTTCTTCTTCCATTTTCTTTCCATGGAAAGGTGTTTGGAAGGTTAAGGCACCCCGGCGTGTCTTTCTTTGTTTGGACAGCGGCATGGGATAGGATTCTCACAGGAGATAATTTGAGGCTTAAGGGCTATGACTTTGTTGATTAGTGTATTATGTGTCGGTGCTGCAGGGAGATAGTGGATCACTTTTTGTTACATTGTGGAAAGGCTCATCGGTTGTGGTGCTTTGTCTATATAACCTTTGGGATTTCATGGGTCCCCTCTGGTACGGTGTCAGATCTCCTTTTTAGCTGGTGGAATTGGTTGGGGAAGTGTTCATCTCACATTTGGAATTTAATTCCATTGTGTCTGATGTGGTGTGTTTGGAGGGAACGCAATCGGTGCACTTTTGAGGATTTAGATAGATCTGATGACCAATTGCTTGCTCTCTTTTCTGGTTCCTTTTTTGATTGGGCTAGAGCTTGGGAACTCACATCCAGTGATTCTCTCCCGCTCTTCCTTAGCTCTCTTCTTCTTTGTTCTTAATGTTGTTATTCTCCTATGTTTGTTCTTTTCTTTTTTATCTTGCATGTTTTGTTTTGCTAGTGCTTATTTGCATTTAGCAGTTTAGTGAATATACTTGCTTTTTACCTATCAAAAAAAAAAAAAAAACATTTAAATCCGACAATTTTTTGGTTCTGATGTCGGTCTCTATAATGGCTAACTGTTATAACCGAACCGACCGATTATTGTGAGATAAATAACCTCTTTTTACCTGTGTAATGTGTCTCTACTTGATTGGCTTTTAAAATTCTTGCCTCTTTGCATGGCTGACATGTACTAAGCCTTATCTCTCTTGTTCCCTTTTTCTATGCAAACTTATCTGTCCTATCCTTATCAAATATTACCTCTGAGGCTCTGTCTCTTTGGTTTTCTCTTTGAAATCAAAAGCTAAAAACCAAATTCATCTCGCGTGCGAGTGTGAGTTCCTTTGGGTATGGTGAGGTGGCTATGGTGTGATTTGATGTTGTGTGTTGTACTGTGTTTGGGGTTTTTCATTTTTGTGTGTGGTTGTAGATTTGAAGCCAACTGCCAGTCTGACTGAACCTGTCCATAAACCTGAAGGCAAACAGCAGTAAGAGACCCAAGGATTGTCAATTGACTGCAGTCTGCAGGTGACATACTCCAATACCCGATGAGATCGGGTCGAGTCTTGGGTTGACCCTCAACCCGAGTCTGACTGACCCGTGTACAGTCCTACAAAAATTTGTATTTTTGGAGTAATTCATAGGAATTGGAATGTCCAAATAAATCCTTTAAATTTGTGATTATCTAGAGTGTTGGACCACTTGCCACAACTGCCAGTGAGAGTGTGCATACAAACCAACCAATCCCAATCCAATAAGAAGGCAATGGATTGTTCTTTTTGGGGTTGGTGGGTTGGTCCATATATACACAACCTCGCCCGATAATTTTCTCACCTACAACCAACATTCTCACCAAAACCTTTTCAATTGGGGGGAAAAAAAAAACTTATTTCTTATGGCTTTTGTTGATTGATTAGGAAGTTACTCTTGAAATATAGATATTGAAATAAAAATGTGGGCCTTTGGCGGTTTTGAGACCCTTATTGGAGATAAATGCCCAATGGACCTGGCAAAGTAAGCCCATATTGACCAACCCAAATCAATCTATACTGGTCACTTGTGGGTTGGTTTGGATCAGTTAATTTAGGGACTGTGGAGTGTGGATTGATTTGGTTTGGTAGTTTATCAACCCAGTGAGGTTGGTTTGGGTTGAAAAATTATTCCAAACTAACCCAAACCGACTTGTGCACACCCCCCTCTAGCGGTGTCTACAATGTCATCATTGCCATTGGCACAGCTACCAGCCCACTACTGTGGCCACCACCATCATGACCGCAACCACCACTGTGGCACCCAACACTATCATCAGCACCATTACGATGCTGTTGTTTCCTTCACCTAGTTGTTGGATTTTGCAATTCTGGTAGGTCCTATCTTGCTTGTGGCAGCAGCCCTATTTCTTGAAGCAAAGAAATTATAAGCACCCATAGGTCATCTGCTAGTTTGGCGGGGAAAAAAAAGATTTTTCCCTAAAAAGCTTTTACCCGTCAAAAGAAATTACACATTAGAAGTTTCCATGTTACAAATAATCAAATCTTAAGTTCTTTAGCCTGTCTAGTTAACTCTGACCCTCATAAGGAATTGTATTTCACTATTCCTCTTACTCCTCTTCCTTACATTCTTCATGTTTGTTATACTTTTAAAGTCTAGATACCATATTGCATAATTAGAACAACAACCAAGCCTTAGTCCCAACATTTTGGGGTTGGCTACTAGCATGGCATACTTGATATTTTTGTATAAATGTTATTTTAGGTCTTTCTCTGTTTTTTTTTTTTTCATTCCCTTGACTTGAATCGACTCATTATTCCTCTCTGGTGTTTTAATTGCTCTTCTTTGCACATGAAAAATCTTCTCAAGAGACTCATCTTTTCATTAATGTGGGTAAACTTTATCTTTCAGCGATTTTTTTTCATTTCAAATTCGAATCCTTTTTTTTTTTTTTCTTCATAGGTAATCAAAGATTTATTTCATAAAAAGGACATCATGTTCACGATGGTGAACACTTTGTACTTAAAACAAATACAAGTACCTCAAGAAGAGATACAAACAGAAGGAAGAAAATTAGAAATAGAAATACGATGTGTAAAACCCCAAATTCTATCCCACTGAAATAAGGTCCCAACTAGTATAGGCTTCAAAAGATCTACTAATCTCACAATATTTTCAAAAGAACGATTATTACTCTCCCGCCAAATTAACCATTTTAAACAAGCTGGAACCATATTCCAAATATTAGAGGAATGCTTCCCCGGCCAATTCCACTTGCCAAAAAGAAGGGAGGCTACTGTCTTCGGCATCACCCACTGGATCCCAAATATAAAATAAATAAAAAACTTCACTCCACAAGACATAAGCAAACTTACAATGTAGTAAACGATGGTCCAGCCGAAAAGACGGGAGGCTACTGTCTTCGGCATCACCCATTGGATCCCAAATATAAAAAAAAACTTCACTCCACAAGACATAAGCAAACTTACAATGTAGTAAAAGATGGTCCACAGTTTCCTCATCACGCAGGCACATGCAACACCAATTAACCAATGGTAAACATCTAAGAACCAGATTATCAATGGTAAGAATTCTACCCCTAGTTGTTGTCCATAAAAAGAAAGACACCCTTTTAGGGACCTTTGTACTCCAAATACCCTTCTACGAGAAAGAGATAGAAGGAGAGCCATTCGGAACCGTTAACAAATTATAATAAGAGCGAACATCATAGACACCAAAATGATTCAACTTCCAAGTCAAAGTATCATCTTTGTCGCCCCTTGGCGTATTGGAGTAAAGATGCTTAAACAGATAACATGCTCTTTCTACCTCCCTTTCATGAAAAGCTTGACGGAAATGTAAATTCCAGCTTCTATTACCCCCAGCTAAATTAGAAACAAACAAATCAAAAATCTAAGCTTCTTTGGAAACAGCAGAAGCAAAAAGATTTGGATAGAGATCCTTTAGAGGGATAGGCCCACTTCGAGGGTCGTACCAAAAATGAATACGATGGCCTTCCCCCACAACATACTCCACTTGTCTAAAGAAACCCTCAGCTCTTGCTCTAATATTCTTCCACGTTACATAGCCATGAGTCCCTTGAACTTCCCTAGTACACCAGCCCCCGCTGTCCACTCCATATTTGTTTGCTATAACCTGACGCCATAATCTGTGAACTTCTTTCCCAAAGCGCCATAGCCACTTACCAAGCAAGGCTTGATTAAACAACCCCACCCTCCTTATCCCCAAACCACCCTTCTCCATCGATAAACAAACTTTATCCCCCGCGACTAAAGAATATTTAAATACTTCATCAGTAGTCTCCCAAAGGAAATTCCCTTGTATCTTTTCCAATCTGGCTGCTACAGCTTAAGGAATAGTGAACAATGATAAAAAATAAGTAGGAAGGCTCCAAAGAGTACTTTTTAACAAAGTAAGTCTTACCACCCTTGGACAAATATAACTATTTCCACCTAGAAAGTCTCCTTTTCATTTTTTCTAGAATTGAATTCTATATCGAGGGATCCTTGTAATGTGCCCCAAGAGGCATACCCAAGTAATTCATAGGTAGACTTCCCACCCTTCAACATAACACATGGGCTAGTGCATGTAAATTAACTACCTCACCTACTCGTACAATCTCACTCTTAACAATATTGACTTTCAAACCTATGATAGCTTCAAAGAAAATCAACACCATTCTTACATATAATGATTGTTCCCTTGAAGTATCACAAAATAAGGTAGTGTCATCAGCAAAAAGAAGATGGGAGATTTTCAATCCTCCTTGCACATGGGAGCTCGCTAGGAATCTGCTTAAGAAACCGCCCACTTCTGTCTTCTTCAGCAACTTGCTAAGAACCTCCATCACCAAGAGGAATAAGAGTGGAGATACTGCGGGAACCGATAAAAAAACCTGCTGGAGAACCATTAACAAGAATTGAGAACCTAATTGTCGAAATGCAAGGCTTCATCCATCTTCACCACCTCTCCCCCAAACCCATCCTCTCCATAAGGTAGAACAAAGCATTCTAGTTCACATGATCATAAGCCTTCTCAATATCCAACTTGACAATCACACCAGGAATTCCACTCTTAATTCTACTATTCAAACACTCATTTGCAATAAGGACTGAGTCAAGGAACTATCTCCCTCAACAAAAGAATTCTAAGAGTAAAAAACGAGCTTATTCAAAACACCTCTAGCCTATCTACTAAAACCTTTGCCAGAAGCTTATACAAGCTACCCACAAGACAAATAGGGCGAAAGTCCTTTATATTGACAACATTGAACTTTTTAGGGATCAAATAAAGAAATGTGGCATTAAGAGATTTCTCAAAGATGCCATGTCTATGAAAATATGCAAAGAAAGCCATAACATCCCTTTCCACTACACTAGCATTTTTGGAAGAAAGCTGTAGTAAACCCATCATGCCCAGGTGCCTTATCTCCCTCAGCCTCCTTTTGTGCCTCAAGAATCTCCTTTACTATCCAATTTTGTCTCCTGGAGACAAACTACATCACATTTCCACTCTGTAACAATTACCCTTTTCTGGGGATTGTTCAATCCCCCCACATTCCAATATTAAAGTTTCAAATTCATGGACAATGATCCTTTCCAATGGATTTTAAACTTCCTCGAGTATTTCTTCTCGATTGACCATCATAATTAATTGTGGAAATTAAATATCTTAATTCTCTCATACCTTTTTGGCTAGAATTGCTTACCTGATGTGTGCTTGCAGTATCAACCTGTTCTTCCCAGGTTCTCTCAAGCTTTTGAAAAAAAGAAATACACAGATTCTCACAAGATGAAATAAGGAAGCCCACAAACTTGCCAAATCTTTTGATCATCATTCTCACCCACTTTGAAGGCTCCATATTGTCCCCCCGAATTAACCTCAACAAAATCACCCTCCTCCATAGCTAGAATTAGACCTCCATTGGGATCCCACTGAGCCAAAGGTTTGCAAACCAAAGGCTTTGGCTTCTCCTCACCCTTAACTGACAACAAAGACTCATCCCACTCTAACACTAAAACCTCTCATCGGAAACGATTCTAGAAAGAGGAGAAAATTGATTCGGGCTTGCCAAGTTGTCGCCGAAGTGAATCAGCAAATTCATCAGCTGAAAACGAGGTCGGAAAGCTCACCACCGATGGAGCGAGTAGGTACCTGAGTCGATGTGTCCTTCGGGGTATGAAAATGAGACCCACCTCAGCGCTAGAGCTTAGAAGCTGTGCCGATATCTTCGATTCAGAACCATGGTTGCCTGACCCTCCCCCGCGTCGATGTGTCCATTGGGATACTAACCCACGTCGAAGACCGGACCCACCTCGGCACCAGAGCTTAGAGGCTGTACCAGTGTCTTTGATTCTGACCCAAGGTTGCCTGACTCTTCACTCATCTCCCAGGAGCTTTGACACACTTTTGGAACAACATCCCCAACATGTGAGGTGCCCAAGGCTGTATTAGTAATAACGGGCTGGGCTTGGTGGGCAGCAGGAGGCCCAAACTCACAGTTTGTATCCAAGGAGATAGACCCATCACTAATGGGCTGGGTTTTATCAGCCCAACAAACAGACCTTCTACCTGCTCCTTCGAAATCCACTGTTATTTTTAAAGCAAAATGGGCTTGGGTCCAACTCCATTTAGTGTCACGTACAGGCTGGCCAACTCTTAACTGAGTAGAAATATTTGACTTTTTATTAAAATCAAATCCCCCTAATCTCTCCTTCTGTTTAAAATTACTAGTGAGATCAGGAAACTGCTTCCCTGAGAGTAAATCATTCCCTGATTTCACGCAGTCATTCAATTTTTGCCAAATTTGTGATCTTTGATTGCCAGTGGATTTTTCAAATCCACCATCACCAGCCACTGCCTCTTTCCCCAGCATAGAGTCAGTTTTTCCCACGAAAAATTCACACAATTTCTTTTCAAGAGTAGCCCAACCGTCTTTATTATCGCCTTCTGGAACACGCACACAGCCTCATTTTGCTCCATTGTGATACTAAAAAATCTCCACAAAAATACCACCCTTATTCGATCTACTAGTAATCTCCAAAATCTTGTAATTCTTGCGGAACTGTTTGAAAAGATGTTGCTTACTGAAGTCCCACCAACATAATTCTGCCAAGCATGCAATGATCCAATCCAACCCCAACCTTCCCACTCGGATAGATTCATGGAACTTACCCCGACTCATTAATGAAATAAGAATCCGTTTGACCCCCATCAAAAGCCAAGGAAAAGGCCTTCGAATCAATATGAAAAGAAGCTGAATTTCCGTTTGTCAACCCTGGGTTAGGAAGAGGTCTATGTTGTGGAA
The DNA here is from genome assembly GCA_023621385.1 of Quercus gilva. Lineage (NCBI taxonomy): Eukaryota > Viridiplantae > Streptophyta > Magnoliopsida > Fagales > Fagaceae > Quercus > Quercus gilva. Next base: position 40,933,696 of record CM042477.1, read on the forward strand.
ATGAGGGTGGGATGATATTTTGTGTAGGTGGCTGTGTAACAGGGGGTTTTAGGTTCTTATTGGCCAAAGGTTTTGTGGGGTTGACTGGCAAAGGGTGTGGTACATACTGTCCAAATTGACATGGCCAGTAATAAGATTGTGGAAAAAGAATAGTATGTGGAGATAAAAATGGTTGCTTTTTTTTTTTTTTGGGGGGGGTGGGCGGGGGTGGGGTGAGGTGCAGGTAACAAGGTTGCTGGAATGGAGGGAAAAAAGGTGAAGGAGCAAGAGGTGGGCAGGCTGGTGGGTACGAAGGTGGTGGCTGTGAAAATTGACAAGGGTAGGATAATATAGGTGGTGGGGGATGGTGGGTGGGGGCACTCACGTTTGAATCCTATCTTTTCTTTTATTTTCACTTATACATCTGAACATTATACCATTTTATGAACATGTTTCTTAATGGCCCAACATTCATATTATTTTATTATTAATTGTTATATCTCTCTCTCTCTCTCTCTCTCTCTCTCTCTCTCTCTATGCTTAGTTCATACATATGTTGTGATACATTACTTTTTTGTAGGAAGAGTGGCGAAGAGGCCTTAAAGCACTCAGGGCTGACACTGTAAACAAATTAAAGAAGGCACTCCCGGAGCTAGAGAAAGAGGTAAAATAATTGAATTGGCCACCTTTCTAAACACTTGTTGGCAATTAAATATGTTTGGAACATGCATATGGTTCTTACTGGAAATCGAATGAAGATTGTAAGCTGCTAATATCTCTAATTTGTACATATATCTTGAAAAGGTCAAGAGGCCAACGAACTTTGTGGATTTCTATTCCTATGCATTCCGGTATTGTTTAACAGGTATAATTAGTTTGCATTCTTGAATTTTAATTCTTGTTCATTTTTTCCTCTGATTTTAAGTTCATATTTGTTCTGTTTTGCAACTCTCTCTTATTTATTCTGTCAGAGGAGAAACAAAAAAGCATAGATATAGAGAGCATATGCGAATTGTTGGATCTCGTTTTAGGTTCCCAATTCCGGGAGCAGGTTGACTTTTTCGTTGAGTATTTAAAGGTAAGTGGATGACTTTATCTTCTTTTTTTCTTAACTTTTTTTTTTTTTTTTACAACATTTTTCAAGTATGCCATTTTTAACTACAGTTTATAGAATTGCACATTCATATATACCTGTGAGGGAAGGTTTCACATCAAGTTGAGCAAATGTATGGTTTAGAAGATCACTTAAGTTTGTCAGCTTACTGATAACACTGCTTGGCATTGTTGTACTAATGAAATCTTGCCATATTCTGTGAGAAAATAGAATGGATTTGATCACTTCCTATTTTTCTTTTATGTGGGGACTGTAGGGCCCGTTTGGATTGAGGGGAGAAGGAGGGGAATGGAGGGGAGTAGAATAGAGTTGGCTGAAAATAGGCTAAATTTGGGCCTACACTACTCTACTCTACTCACCCTCCCTCCCCCTCAATCCAAACGGACTAGTAGAGATCTCGTAGCTAGTATGATGTGGTTCACAAACTGATTGGCCTGATAGGCTTAGACTAGAAAGCAAACAACCTACTTATTATGATGCTTATCTTTTGTAATTCTTGATACCTCATGACCTCTTCCACCCCTCTCCCCTCCCCCAATTAAAAAAAAAAAGTAAAATAATAATCAAATAAATAATTCCTTATATGCTTGTGTTCCAAATTCAGACTCAGAATGATTACAAGGTCATAAACAATGATCAGTGGATGGGCTTCTACCGGTTTTGCAATGAGGTACTCTTATAGTTTGGTTACTGGTTTGTGTTTCTCTGTTTATTTCTTTTCTATATACTTCTAGCATGTCAAACATGATATCTGTGTTGTGGTAAAATTATTAATCAATCTTGTTTATACTGCATTTGCATGTGCACTCACACATGCACACTTTACTACTTAGTTACTAATAGTTACTAAAAGGGGAGAAAAAAATAGCCATGCTTGTTTTCTAATCCCTAGTTTGAAGTTCTACTTTAAAGTTACCTCTCTGTTTCATGGTGAAAACAAAATGTGAATCTTATGCACTACTCAATTGAATTGTTTGCGCTGAAGTTGCTGCTAGCAAATTCCCTCTTTGAATGGATTTGAAATAAATAATTCACAACCTTATACTATTATGGAAAACCCTTTTTTTTTTTTTTTTTTTTTTTATAAGTAAGAAAGATTATGACAAACATATTATATGTATTTAAGATCCACTACATGCATATGCTTTTTTTTTTTTTTCTTCACATGGTTTTTTCTTAGCAATAGTGCAGCTGACAGGTTGAGGTGCCTTAGGTGGTCAAAGTAGTTGTAAAGCTTATATAAGGCTTAGTTGTAGTCAGTTTAAATGTATCAGAGATTTCTTCTCTTCATTTGGCTACTTCTGATTTTAATTTTAATTATGTGTTTTAGATGTGCTCAAAGCTCATTCAAATTGATCCTATTTAGGATAATTGTATTTAGAGTAATGCTAGGGACACATAAAATGGCACAATTTGTGCCACAACTCGCCCACGTGGTGAGTTGTGGCACAAGTTGTGCCATTTTATGTGTCTCTAGCATTACTCTTGTATTTAAGTCTTGCCATTCCTGTGCCTGCGTGGCCTAAGGTTTAAAAGAGATGTTGCTTTTGGCTGTGGCTAACCATAAGTTCTCACAAAATTTGTGCAATTTCTTAAGTGAAGTGATCAATTTGTGTTATTAGAAATCATGAACATTTTGATAAGACAAGAAAAGGAGAACAATAAATTAAATGAGTTGAAAAAGGATCTATTTTGTAGGTCTCCCTTGTCATGTCTTAAGCTACTAATTTCCTTGCTCAGATTTGTGTATTCACTGACGCCTTGTTTTGAATTTATATTATAAAACCTGAGGTAGCCTTGACACAATTCAATGCAGATAAGTTTTCCAGACTTTAGTAATTATGATCCTGAACTGGCTTGGCCCTTGATCCTGGACAATTTCGTTGAATGGATGCTAGCAAAGCAGAGCTAGTTGATATCTTTTGGTCAGCTTGATTTTCTGCTGGAAACCACAGTCGTGAACGTAGGTGAACTTGAAATATGTCTACCTTATCCATTACGACTTCAAAGTATTTCACTCTTTTTAATTAAGTTCATTATTAGTTCTCTGTTTGCAGGACCATTCAGACTACACACCTGAAATGCAACCCCAACCCCCCCCCCCCCCCCCCCCCACCTTCTTTTTTTTTTTCCTTCTTTTAACATGTTATTTCTCCATTTTCTTTTAAACATGAAAGTCCTGCTCAAGGTCCTCATCCTCAAAAGTTACCTGTTTGTGTTGTGGATAATGCTTGAGAAAGTCTTGATGTATGTAATGTTCATTTTCGTGCAATCATTAATAATATTATACTATTGATACTATCCAATTATTTGCTGCAAGTAATTTCTGCTTATCTTTAAAACCTGTATTATTACTCTCTTTTATTCTGAAGAGATCAAAATCTGAATGTATTTCATATTATATACAAAAAATTAATAAAAAGAGGCATTTTATGGACAGCATTTTATAAGCACTTTCTGCAGGGTGTGTGTGTGTATATTCGTTAATTTATTTATTTATCGGAATTCTATTGTAATCTTCGGCCATTTTATTATAAAGAGTAGACAAAGATACTATTGCGGTTCAATAATCTGCTTTCTATAGAATGATGGCCCAATCTGGCTTCTTCTGCCTGGACAAATGGATTTGGTGCTTCTTAATTATCGCCATCCAATATTTTCTCCTGTCTTAATCAAATGGTGCTAGGTGCCATGTCCCCATGTATCTTGCCAATAATCACAAATCAAAGTATTCTTAGCCATTTATTAAGAATTTTCTTTTCCACAAGCCATTTTCTAAAAACCTCTTGCCACCAAATTGGAGAAGATGAATTTATAAACATTGCGTGTGTGCGCATGCACACACGCGCGCGCACACATATATATATATATATATATTAAAAGTGCAGGTGTCAGAAATTTTAATCCCCAAGTATACTCACCATCAGGGTGGAGATGTCAATACGTCGAAGGGCCTTGCACTGGCACCATTGAGTGCAGATGTGCATATATGTTTTTGTTGGATTTTTTTTGAAAATATACTACAATATTTGTTTTTGATTGGTGTAAAGGCATATGTTCTTCACCTAAAAATGTGAGTGAAAAAATAATTTAATTCAAATTGAAGCCTAAGAATTTAAGAAATAATAATAATTTTATTTTAAATTAGAGTAAAAAAAGAATTGAAGGAGACATTTAACATGCTTGAAAGAGTGTAGAGTGGCAGGAGGAGATTGATATTTTATAATTTTGGTCGAAGTATAAGAAATTTCGTGATAATAGAAAGGTTTTGAGAGTGCTGACTATAGATAAATTAGAAAGTGAAAAAAAAAAAAAAAAAAAAAAAACATTTAATCGATCCAATTTAGTTAAGTTTGGGAAATCTATCTGTACAATAATTCTGTTCACGTTTATCCTTAGGTTTATATTCAAAATTTCAAGAATATTAGTATTATTTTTAGGACAAATTAAACTGACAATTCTGGAGTATGACGAAATTAGATTTGTTATACTCAATTTTTAAGAATGACCACCCACCCCCCCCAAATGATCAAAATTCAAAATAATTGACTCTCTCTCTCCTTGTTCCACCTCTAAATAATCAAAATATTTGATTCTCAACCCCCAAAATAATTTAGAAAAGGGGGTAGAGTTTCAATTATTTTGATAATTTTAGGTAAAGTGTCATTTCTTAAAAATCAATAATATCAAGTTTAATTTTGTTAGGTGTAAATGTTAATTAACAGTAAGGTTTTCTACATAGAAAATATGTAAGAATTAGAATTTGAAATAGTTAACATTTTACCTGAATATGTTGAAATAGGAATTATTGAAGAAAATGGTTATATATATAGTATCTCCTAAAATATGTATATATATATATATAATTTTATACTGAATTTAAGGTCCTTATTATTCGTTCTCAAAGGTCAAAGCAGTGGTTCCTAATTTGTTGACCACCAAGCAGTGTATCAAGCGAAAAAAAAAAAAAAAAAAAAATCCAATTAGAATCACAAAAGTGACAGCCTCTGATTGAAAAAGACTGGTACACCTTAAATCGTGGCACCATGACCTTGATTTCACTGGATTTTACATAAAATACAAAATGATCCTACCCCACATACCATTCCCATAAAAAAAGAAAAAAAGAAAAAGAAAAAGAAAAACAGATAGGCACAGGCACATACGTTATTCTGTACAATCATAATTTCTTTCCAAACACTAACATGACATGACAACTTTATCATTCCGATGCATTATTTTCCTGTAACTTGTACAATTAAAGTTAAAAAAGTTCCAATTATTTGATTCTCAAAAAAAAAAAGTTCCAATTATTTTCTTTATTCAATTTAAGACCTCATTTTCTCTGTACTTTCTCATACCTATGGGGAGCATTTCGTTTGAAACTATTAATAGTCTTTTTCTTTTACAAAGCATTACTTTTATTTATTTATTTATTTATTTTTTACTTTTTAGGTCTGGGACCGCAAGAATCGCCTAAAAGAAAAATATGCTTAAATTAAAAATTCCAAGAATAATTTCACAAAGGCAGCTATAAGAAAACAACACAAAATGAGGTCAGGTCAACTATATATGTGATAATGTTGCAATAGACTATTCATTACTTGCCCCAAAATTTAAATTTAAAAAAAGAAAAAAGAAAAAAGAAAAAAAGCATACATGTGTTGCTACATGCCTCCAAGTTTTCTCAAGAAGATGTTAGCATTATAAGACCTCTTGAAAAGAATGAACAAAAAATTTAAAACTTTAGATTTTACCTCCTTAAGTTGAGGATTTTTTTTTTTTTTTTTTTTAATTTTTATATAAATGTTTTTTAATCTTTCCAATTCCATCAAGATGAAGAGTTGACAATCAAAGGCGAAGAAGGAGGAAGAGCACGTCGGCTTCTGCTTCTACCCCTGCGCATTCCAGTGTTGGAAGGAGGCGATGATGACGACGAAGAAGAATTAGAAGAAGTGAATCTGTTTGAGTCACTTGCGATTTTCTTCTTTTCTTCTTCACTTGGCTTCTCTTCGATTCTATGATGCCGAACTTTAGTTGAATTTAAAGTCACTGGTACAACACAATTGCAAAGAAATCCTACAAAACATTCTACTAATGAGAACAATGTATGTATGACTAAAACCAAATCAACTCAATGCAATGCATGCTCGATTGCTACAGTATCGTGTTCTATGAAACATTGTAATAAATTTGAAGGCTTTAAGTTTTTTATTTTTTGATCGATTAAGCTTTTTTAGAATTTTACTAAAGTCAACACTGACTATTATTATTTAACTATTTAAGTTATTGATTGTGTGGCAAAATCTAATCCATTTATTTCAAAATAAATGTATAATATTTTAGTAAAAATTCTAAAGATCCTAATCCCTTTTCTGATAATTTGGAAAGCTATCCAAGATAACACAAATTCAGATTCAAGTATATTTATTGCAGTGGTTATAAATGAAATGCATGTTCAAGAAGAAAATTACATCCAAGAGAGAGAGACACAGAAGAAATTATTTACTTAGGGAGATGGGCACTTCTATTACCTTATTCAAAATTGTTCCTAGCTTTTAACAGAAGCAAAGGTGACACTTTACGTTGCATCTAGACAAAATTAATGACCTAAAATGCTAACAAAGTAACAATGATTCAATTCAGAAAAAGAAAAAAAAAAAAAAAATTGGCATCCAAACTATCTCTTACCGATTCTAGCAAGCCGATTAATCCAACTTGGGATTGGATTTCCAGTGAGTCTAATACAAGCATCATTGCAAAAATGGTTGCAGTTTTTGGTAATCAAATTATATGCATTCCCTCTATACTCCCCTGCCAGCTCCTCCATTACAGCCCTCACCTCCTCTGGTCCCAGATCCGTTTTTCCAATGAAAATTGTCTTCCTGAATGTAAATCCATCACATTGTTTTGGTTCTCCCTCAAATATGCCAGTTGTTGGATATTCATGAGCTCCAAATGCATACTCAATGCCATGAACTGAATATATCCCAAATGAAATTAAACCTTAATTAACAGACACAGTGTACAAAATTACATGCCAGCAAAAACCCAGAAAGGAAACATACAGAAGAATCTTCAAAGCATTCAAAAACAATTGAAAAAAGATATTTCTTTTGTTTGATTACTGAGAAAGTTACAGAGAAAAATAAAGGGAGGATTTTTTTTTTTCTTTTGTTTGGTTCTTTGTGTTTGTTTCCATGGATCCCACTTCACAAAATATCTAAAACTCAATATATGTAATCTCTTCTAGCACCTTCTCATTATCCAAACAGAACATTAACAGTAAACTAAAATGACCAAATCCAGTACTGCACAAAAACTAAAACTAAAAAAAGAAAAAAAAAATCCCTTTTAGATTTAGTGTTAAGTGATCTGAATTCTGAACATAGTAAGCTAACTGAAACATAGATCTAACCAGAAATGTACCACACCAACTTCAAGCAGAACTGAAATTCATGAAAAAAAAAAACCAGGACACCACTAACCTTGTACACCTGAGTGGTAAACTCCAAGTCCAAACCAATAAGCATAGCCATTAATTGGTGTCAGATCGTACACATTAAGGTACACCGAAACCGTTCCTGCATCAATATTCCTCGACCCTTTTCTACACAACATGTTTCTTCCAATCTTACTACTATACTACTACAATACCATTTTAGATATACACAGCATTTTTTTTTTTTTTTTTTTTTTCTGTCCTAAGTTACATCAACTTCATATCTATAATGAGTTCTTAAATCAAATACAAGATTCCCACCCAAAATTTTTTTTTAAAAAAAAGAACTTTTCTGATTTGAAGAAAGATAAGAGAATTTGGGTTTGTGATTTAAACAAATCCAATAGAACTTTCTGCTAATGGGTACAAGTGCTGTGGCGCAGTGTAACTTTAATTTTTTTAAGAATATGGTGTGAATATGATATATAAATCTTGGGTTTCTAAATAAATGGGCTTGATGTTGGGATAAAATTACGGGAATGGCTGGGGGGTTTGTTAAAAACTAAAATATGAGCTGGGTGTGATCTTATTTAAAAATTTGAAATTCTGGGAGAAAGTAACGTTTAGTGGGTTTAGTCATAATGGTAGCTAGTGGCAGTGGGAGTGGGGTAACCTATTATATATTGTGATCTGTGCTGATTAGTAAATAAAGGAGAAATGTGGGGTAGCTTATTATACTGTGATCTGTGATGTGATGAGTGGGTTTTTTCTTTTTTGGTTTTGCTTTTTTTTTTTTTTTTTTTTTTAAAGCAATGGAATTTCCTGATTTTGGTGGACACTGCAAAAGGAAAGAGGGTGAGGGCCCAACAAGATGAGATTGAGTTCTTTAATTAATTTTAAATTATATATATATATATATATATTTTTTATGAACTTAAATTATATATTTATAAATTATTATAACAATGGTCTTCTAAATTCTAATTCTACAAATCCTGTGGTTCAATTCAAATATCGGACGATTAAGACTTAAAGACTGAGATTTTGACCTAAGAATGATGTAGTAAAGGTAAGTTGGTCAACGCAGACGGCCTAGTTTTAGTTCAGAGGTGGTAATTATACTATCATGGCCATCTCTAAATAAATAACTCTTTCATGAGAATTCAAAATATAATCAAGTGGTAATAACTAATAACATCTTTTATGGCCTATTTGGATGTTTAAAAAAGGAGGGGGAGTAGAGTAGAGGGAGGGAGAGTAATCTAATTACCTTGTTTGGAAGTTTTTTAAGGAAGGAGGGAGAGGGGTTTGGAGGGGTTTCAACTCCCTCTAGCCCCCCATTTTTAATTCCCCCAAATTGGAGAGATTTGAAGGGAGAGTAGAGTACATAAACTATTGACCAAGTAAATTACCTAATTTACCCTTATTATATTAACAAAATTACACAAGGAGAAGGGCTAATTACTCCCTTCCCCCTTACTAATTTTAAAAACATCCAAACAAGGTGGAGGGGAATCATTTTCCTCTACTCTTCTCTCCACTACTCCCCTCCCCTCTACTCTTCTCCCTCTCTAAACTTCCAAACAAGCCATTACAGTGCCTGGATACATATGTTTCAAACACTACTCCCTCTTACAATATCTACATATCTAAAAAATAAAAAATTGCCACAACTCTTTTTTTTTTTTATAAAAAAATTGCTACAACTTTGCAACCTTATAGGGCTACACTAATAACATATACAATTTAATTAGCTTTTGATGTCGATAGATATGAATATTGCCAAGAGATTTATAGCTCAACAAGTACATTCTAATGCTATGTTTGTAAGTTTGGAGGGAGAGGAGAGTAGAGGGGATGAGAGTAGTGAGGAGGAGAGTAGAAGGAAATAGTTATCATCTACTTTATTTGAGTGTTTTTAAAATTAAGTAAAAGAAAGAGGAATAATTAGCTTTTTCATAGTTCGTAATTTTGTTAATACGGTAAGAATAAATTTGGTAATTCATTTGGTCAAGTATTTCTATACTCTGCTCTCCCTCCAAATCTCTCCAATTCGAGAGAATTAAAAATGAGGAGTTAGAAGTAGTTAAAACCCCTCTAAATCCCTTTCCCTCCTCTAAAAAAAATCAAAATAAGATAATTTAACTACTTTCTCTCCCTCTACTCTACTCCTCATCCATCTAAACAAGCTATAATATTTCTAGTTGAGCTGTTTAAGGTTCAAATCCTCCTCTCTACTATTGTAATCATCGAATTATAAAATAAAAAAAAAAAAAAACAAAAAAAGAATAATATAATTCCAACTAGGAAAACAATTATTACAATAAGTGCCCTCAAAAGACGTTCCTAAGAGCAACATGCGGAAGAAACAAAGTAAAAAAAAATGTTAGTTATAAAGTCAGTGATTGATGAAAAATAAAAATTCAAAATGATGCAATACTCCTCTAACCTAGTGTCAAATAACAAAATTTATACCCAATATTTTTGCCTTGTGATGGTACTAAGTTGCTCACATTGCCACAACCGACACCAACAGTGCACGCGCACACAAGGAGAATACTTAAACAATAGTGTTAGTGAATCAAGTCAATCAACCATGCCAGTGCCACACCAAGTTTACAAGAGAAATCTCACAACATTTATTACTTTCTCCAAAATACAAAGGAAATTAAGGCCCCTTAAAACAAAACTCCCACCCAGCGATCATTTGGCGAATTGCTCACACTGAAATCTAGAGAATACACTAGTTACACTAACACATGACACTCTCTTTGTTTTTGCCTATCTTGCTACTAACACCCTTATGGGATATAACGCAGGACATGTTGCCCAAATATGGGAACTGCGTTAGGATGTCAAAGTGCTTGTTGTCTTTGACCATCTATTGTGACGAATATCTACATAAAGGTCGTCTAGATGAAAGATGACCTTAGCCATGTTGTTCGTGACAAAAGCTAGGAACAAGATTCCATCAACGTGCATCACCTTCATGGACGAAGTAGACCACCATCCGTTAAAGTACAGATAAATGCCTGTAGGATAGCTATGAACCAATAATTGCGCCGGAACAATTACTGGCATAATGATTGTCCAACGGATATCTGTTACACCATTAAGGAAATCATTAGTGTCAATCAATGCTACATTACTCTCAGGAGAAAAACGTTCGATAGCAGCATTAACAAGCATAATTATGCCCATTCATGACAAGCTATAAAAGGGAAAGAAGAACTCAGGTAAAAGGCAAGTTAGAATTTCCAGATATTGCTTTGTATCAGATTTCCTTTATAGGTGAATTTTGCTAACTTAAGCATCGGAGTATTGTCAATTGGCCTCACGTCGAGAAAACCTCCATTGCTTTCTTTTCTTATCAACAAGTAGCGGAGATTGTCCACCAGTATCAACGAGGAACATACTGACGAGGTCAATTTTCGGCTTTATCAGTTTGGTGTCATCTGTGGGGATGTGCAACGAGTTGATTTTTACTCAGGCCATTATGCTCCTACCGATAAAGTTCCTGTCTCTAGATGGACAACGCAGTAGCAACAGTGCCTCCAGATCCTGTGGTGATGGCTCAACAGATCTAGGCCCTAACAGTGAATGTGCAAGAGCTAATGAGACAAAACAAAGAGCTGAAGCAACGAGCCCGTCCAGAGGCCAATAATGCTTCGCATCATCGGCGAAGTCGTAGTAGACATGATGAGGAAGCCAGCAGCTCTGCGAATAGCAAGGGAAAAGATACGACAGAGTACACTAGACAATCTGCACCTGACAAGGACCATTTGATGAAAAATCTGCAGAAGGAGCTTGACGAAGTGAAAAATTCCATGAAGGGAGAGACAGCAATGAACCTGGATGGCATGCTTAAACGGGCAGATTCGCCCTTCACAGCCAGTGTTTTGGAGTGCCCCTTGCCTCCAAAGTTTCGTCTGTCGCAATTAGAGTTCTATGATGGTACGAAGGACCCCCTTGACCATATAGGGGCCTTCAAGACCATTTTGAACATGCAGCAAACCCTAGACGAAGTTATCTGTAGATCGTTCCCTGCCACTCTCAGAAGGGCTGTAAGGGTCTGGTTTAGCAAGTTGCCAGCATCTTCTATAGCAAATTTCGAATAACTCAGTGACTCATTTGATCGTCATTTCATTGGAGGGCAACGTCACAAGAGGCCAACCTCTTACTTGTTAACAGTAAGGCAGTAGGAAAGGGAGAGCTTGAGGGATTATGTGAAACGATTCAATAAGGCAATATTGGAGATTGACAAAGCAAATGATCAGGTCATCATGACGACCTTCCAAGTAGAACTTAATAACCCCGACTTCATTTTTTCCTTAGGAAAGATGCCGTTGACCTCCATGACGAACCTGTTGTTCAAAGCCCAGAAGTATATGAATGGGGAAGACGCCCTCATGGCCAAGGGGCTAATCGGAAAACGGAAGAAGGAGGAAACCCAGGAGTCTCATGGTAAGAAGAAAGGTCGTAAGGATTCGTACTCGGAGGCTATGACCAGCAATAGTAACCTTGATGCCTCGAAGAAAAAGATGAATTTCACCCCATTAGTTATGCCTGCGGACAAAATACTGATGCGGATAAAGGATGAACCGGGGTTAAAATGGCCCAAGCAGTTGAGTACGTCCTCAAGGAAGCGTGACCCAAAGAAGTATTGCCGTTTTCATAAGGATCATGACCATTATATCGATGAGTGCCGTGATTTGAAAGAACAGATAAAAGAGTTGATCCAATGGGGAAAACTCCAAAAGTACATCAAGAGGGATCACCAGCCTTGATCATGGGCTAAAGATAAAACCCATAACGATGCTAAGGATGATGGACGAGACCATCCAAAGCAAGCTGTGGGAGAGATACAGACGATAGTAGGAGGGCCTGTATTAGGAGTGTCGTACAAGTCTTTGAAGAAGACGTATTACCAGCAGATCAATAGTGTCCATATCAAGCATTCGCCCTCGAAGCATTGACGGTCAGAGAATGATGACATCACGTTTTCTGAACAAGATGCGAGTGGGATCAAGCAACCCCATGATGACCCACTCGTCATTACATTGGGGATAGAAGGATTTACCACCAGGAGAGTGTTAGTCGACAACGGAAGCTCCACGGCCTATTAATAGCTGAGGGTGGATCGTACGAAACTTAGACCCTTTAATTCTCCACTGGTTAGTTTCAGCGGAGCTAAGATCTACCCAAAAGGGATCATCACATTGTCCGTCACGGCTGGGACGCACCCAGCACAAGTGACACAAGTCGATTTCTTGATTGTTGAATGCCCATCGTCTTACAATGTCATCTTGGGATGACCTACTCTGAACAGACTCAAGGCTGTAATGTCGACTTATTGTTTGAAAATGAAGTTTCCAACTCCAAACAGGGTAAGTCGAGTGTATGGAGATCAGCTTTTAGCTAGGGAATGTTATCAAGCGGTATTAGCTTCCAGAGAAAACCACACATGGGTTGTGGAAGAAAAACCAAAGGAGTCATCCTAAGAGCTGGAGGAGGTAAAGCTGGTAGAAGGAGACATGGCCAAAGTAACAAAAGTAGGGACGGGACTTAACCCCGTCTTGAAGAGCAAGATTGTGGAGTTCCTCAAGCAAAACCTGGATGTCTTCACATGGACTGATGAAGATATGCCAAGGATAGACAATAAAGTGATAGAGCATAAGTTGAATGTTGACCCCACCAAGAAGCCCGTCTAGCAGAAACAACAAGTTTTTGCTCTTGAAAGAAACAAGGCTGTTATGGAAGATGTAGAAAAGCTTTTGGTTGCTAGATTCATCTGAGAAGTTTATTATCCCGAGTGGTTGGCCAGCGTTGTCATGGTTAAGAAGTCCAACGGAAAATGGCGCATATGTGTAGATTTCACAGATCTCAACCGCGCCTGTCCTAAGGACAATTTTCCACTTCCCAGGATCAATCAGTTGGTGGATTTAACAACTGGCCATGAGTTGTTGACGTTCATGGACGCTTTTTCAGGCTATAACCAGATTCGCGTGAATAAGAAGGACTAAGAGAAGACTGCCTTCGTCACTAGTCAAGGGCTATATTGCTACAGAGTTATGCCATTTGGCCTGAAGAATGCAGAAGCCACTTACCAAAGATTAGTAAACCAAATGTTCTGTAAACAAATTGGAAGGAACATAGAGGTCTATGTGGATGACATTCTCGTGAAGAGCAAGAGAGCAGAGCTGCATCTAGACGACCTCAGGGAGACTTTTGATACACTAAGGAAGTATCAAATGAGGTTGAACCTAGCGAAGTGTGTGTTCGGAGTTTCGTTTGGCAAGTTTTTAGGGTTCATGGTCTCGCAGTAGGGTATAGAGGCTAACCCCAAGAAAGTTAAAGCCATACTGGATATGACGTCCCCAAGGAGTGTGAAAGAAGTTTAGAGACTAACAGGGCACATAGCAACCTTGAACAGGTTTATGTCTAAAGCCACGGACAAATGCCTCTTGTTCTTCAAAACATTGAAGCAGGATTTCTAGTGGATGGACGAGTGCGAAGCCGCTTTCCAAGCACTCAAAGATTACTTGTCCAAACCACCATTGCTGAGTCCGTCCGTCGAGGGGGAGGATCTGTTCCTATATTTAGCCGTCTCTCAGACAGCAGTAAGCTCGGCATTGACCCGAGAAGAACTCCAGGTTTAGAGGCCCGTCTACTACACGAGCCAAGCTTTCCAGGGCACGAAAGCAAGATACCCAAGGATAAAAAAACTGGTTTTTGCCGTGATCGTCGAATCAAGGAACCTCCGTTCCTACTTCCAGGCACACACAATATTGGTCATGACACACCAACCATTGCAAAAGGCTATGGGTAGGCCAGACGCAGCAGGAAGAATGGTACAATGGGCGGTAGAATTGAGCCAGTTTGATGTTGACTACAGGCCTCAGATAGCAATCAAGGCCCAAGCACTAGCAGATTTTGTCGCTGAATTCACTACAGCCGAGCAAGATCCAGAAGCAGATTACTGGACGATGTACACAGATGACTCAACGACATCATGCATGGGTGGAGTAGGAGTGATTCTCTTCTCCCCTGAGAAGGATGTCCTCAAGTACGGAGTTCAACTTCAGTTCCCAACAACGAATAATGAAGTGGAGTACGAAGCAGTGTTGACGGGCTTGCGGGTGGCAAAGGCCTTGGGAGTAAGAAACTTGAAGTTGAACTCTAATTCAAAACTTATGATTGGGCAGATGAACAAGGAGTACGAGGCTAAAGAAGATAGGATGAGGAGGTACTTAGCACTAACTAATTAGTTAATTTCTAACTTTGATAATGTCAAGATTACCCAAGTACCCCCAGAAGAAAATTCTGAAGTAGACGAGGTTGCTAGACTAGCATCATCAAAGACCAGCGAAAGATGACCTGGTTTGCTCATGGAGGTGCAGTGTCTTCCTAGCATCGAAGGGGTCAAAGTGAATTGTGTACGATCAGGGGAAAGCTAGATGGACCCAATAATCACTTACATCAAGACTGGCAATCTTCCAACATATCTAACTGAAACAAGGAAAGTCAAAGTCAAGTCGCCCAGATTTACGATCCTAAATGATGAGCTTTACAAAAGAGAATTCTCTCAACCCTACCTGAAGTGCCTTGATCCAGGAGATGCTAAATATGTTCTAAGGGAGATCCATGAAGGAGTATGTGGAAATTATTTTGGACCACGTTCACTTGTCGGATAGGTCGTTCGTGCAGGGTACTTTTGGCTAACAATGCAAAAAGACGCAGCTCAGGTCGTCCAGAAGTGTGACAAATGCTAACGATTTGGGAATGTGGAACATGTCCCTACGGAGCATTTGACGAACATAACCTTACCTTGGCCATTCTCCATATAAGGAATAGACATAATGGGCCCTTTATCCTGCGGTAAGAAGCAGGTAAAATTCCTGGTCGTCGCTATTGATTATTTCACGAAGTGGGTGGAAGCAGAACCTCTTGCAGTCATAACAGAGGCCAAGATACAGCACTTTGTATGGAAGAATCTTGTTTGTCAATTCGGGATTCCACGAATCATTATCTCTGACAATGGACGACAATTCGACAGTCGAAAGTTTAGGGATTTCTGCAAAGAATTGGGAATAAGGAACCACTATTCTTCGCCTGGTCATCCACAGGCCAATGGCCAAACAGAGGTCACAAATCGGACTTTGCTTAAGTTGATCAAAACCTGATTTGAGGGGGCAAAGGGGGCATGGCTTGACAAGCTCCTAGGAGTGCTGCAGGCTTATAGAACGACGGTGAGAACCCCGATAGTTGAAACATCATTCAAAATGGTGTTTGGGACAGAGGCAGTAATTCCTGTGGAGATTGGCGTGTCCATCATTAGGAGGGCATGGTATGACGAGCAAAGTAATGACGAGGGCCTTAATAAAGCCTTAGACTATTTACCCGAAGTCAGAGACGATGCAGCCCAAAGAATGGTTCTATATTAGGAGAGGATGGCGAGGTATTACAACCAAAGGGTTAGGCTGAAGCGCTTCAATCCTGGAGATATGGTTCTGCGGAAGGTCTCACAAGCCACCAAAGATCCGAATGAAGGAAAACTGGCCCCCAATTGGGAAGGCTTGTATAAGGTCGTTTGTTATTCAGGGAGGGGAAGCTACTATCTAGAAGACTCAGGGGGCAAGCCTTTACCTCGTCCATGGAATGTAGAACATCTTAAGAAGTATTATCAATAAGTGAGCAAAGCCTCAGCTCTAATAAGTTCTAGGGTTTGGAACATCTTGTTTATTTACTCACAGATAAGCGAGACGTCAATTTTCGTTATGCATTTGTTTCATTTCCCATTCAGTACTTTATCTTTAGCACTTTTTGTGTTTTCATAAGTTTATATCCTTGTAATCCCTTTTCATAAGCAAGGACGAATAAAACAGGCCAAGCGTTTGCAGAGCCATTTCTTTTCAAATGATTGAAACAGCAAACATTCCGTGGTGAAAGAGCTCCTTTAAAATAAATCAGGACAAAGATCTCGTCAATAAGAATGACGAGATTAAAAGTCCATAAGTGATAAAAACTATAAGCTTAAATCACAAGGATGAAAATCCCGTCAATACGAATGACGAGATTAAAAGTCCATAAATGATAAAAACTATAAGTTTAAATCACAAGGACAAAGATCTCGTTAATAAGAATGACGAGATTAAAAGTCCATAAGTGATAAAAACTGAAAGTTTAAATCACAAGGATGAAATCCCGTCAATAGGAATGACGAGATTAAAAGTCCATAAGTGATAAAAACTATAAGTTTAAATCACGAAAACTGACATAAGTAATAAAAACTATAAGTTTAAATCACGAGGATAAAAATTTCGTCAATACAAATGACGAGACTATAGTCCAACATAAGTGATAAAAACTATAAGTTTAAATCACGAGGACAAAGATCTCGTCAATAAAAATGACAAGATTAAAGTCTAATATAAGTGATAAAAACTAGAAGTTTAAATCAAGAGGATGAAAATCTTGTCAGTACGAATGACGGGATTAAAAACCAACATAAGTGATAAAAACTAAGTTTAAATCATAAGGATAAGGATCTTGTCAATATGAATGGCGAGATCAAAGTCCAAAGCAAACAACAAAAATACTCAGTCCAAAACGCAGGGGCGCAAATACTCCGTCAACACAAATGATGAGAACCAAGGAAATGATGGGATCAAACTCAAGGGCATCAATAACATCACCAACAAGACAAAAAATTCAGCAAGTAAAGTTATGGCATATAGTTATCTGAGCAAAGTAATAAGCAGTTTGTTAAACAACCCCAAAACCAAGGGGAAACCCGTCATTCTAAAAAAGGGGGCCTCAAAACAGAAGGCAACTAATGTTTGTTAAAAAAAAAGAAAAAAAAAAAACCCAAACACAAAAAGGGAAACCATCATCCTCAAAATAAGAAAATAGAGAAATCATGAAGGTAGGGCGGTAGACTCATCAGCATCCTTTCCTTCAACAGCTTTGTCTTTTTCCACTGCATCGGACTTAGCTCCTTCTAGCTCTTTTGCATTGTCTTCAAGAACCTTGGTATCAATCTTTTCAAAATCCATGCTAGAAAAATCTATAGCCAGACTATGGTGTTTCATCATCCATCGGCGTAGAAGCTCAAACCCTTTAAAGTACTGCATGAATTGAAGGTCGGAGAACTCTGTCTGCTTGAACCTTTAAAGTACTGCATGAATTGAAGGTTGAAGAACTCTGTCTACTTGAACTTTTGGATGACTTTATCTCTCTCTTCATTAGTCTTCAAAAGAGCAGCCTGAATCTCTTCATCCTTCTAGACGACCAAAGCTCTCTCCACGTGCAGGGCCTCAATAAGCTCTTTTATTTTCTTGTTCGCTTCATTCCTCTCATTCATAACAGCAATCAAATCCTTCTTCAATTGGGAGCATTCAACTTCTATGGATTCCACTTTCGACGTGGCCACTACGACTCTTTCCTCCACATTTAGGTAATCAGTGGTGGTACGCAATGACTCCTCAAGAACCTAGTTGGAACAAGTAGATCAGAAAAGAAATTATGCACATCCACATAGACAAAATCCAAAAGTGATGTCAAAAAGTAACAAAGTTCCTTACTTACACTAATTTATGGATGTGTCGACTGATGAGTTCATGAGACGGAATGGACGATAAACCTTTCAGTTCATTGCTGGTAATCACATTGGGTGCACGACCCAAGGCTGTAACGGGGTTGTCCCATACACTCATTCCCACTTTGGTTTTACCTCTTGCACGGGTTAGTGGAGGGGTAGCAGCAGTAACTTCCGACGATGAGGTTGGAGAAGAAGGAGCAGTTTGGACAGAAGAGAGAATAGAAGTGTCATCCTTCTCTTCACTTAGCTTCCTTTTCTTTGAATCCTAAGTCAAATTGGCTAAAGGCTCATTTTTCAAGTTTTTGATACAGGCATACTTGTCCTTGCTATATCTGAGGGCCATTTCTATACCAAAAAAAAAAAAAAAAAGGGAAGAAGCCACCCCTAGTCAGACAATAGACAGAATTGAGAAAAATGAAGCAAGGGATAGACAAACTTAATTTTTTCTTCTTGACGGATTTTTTCTAGAACGTATTTTGAGGGTTCATGGCCTAAGCAACAATCATATAAGTGACAAGGATCAACTAGGTCGTCGAAATCCTCTATTTCACGAGCATAAGCGAGGGCAGCTAGAACTCGGTGGCGATATTAATCTTCGAGGTCAAGACGGTCAAGATTTGCAGAGAATCAAAATAAGAACGTCATTAGACAAGTAATCAAGACATGGAAAAAGAACAGAGGGAGATCACAAAAACACACACCAAGCGCCGGAACTTCCCATTTTTGTAGCAATCTCAGGACTTCCCCTAAAAAATCATTAGACAAGGTTTCCCAACCCGATCTGAAAATAAAGAAAGTACCGTGATTTCCAATCACAGAAGGACGAGGGGAAACCTCTCACAATCCTGGATTTCCTATCCCAGGGCAGGAGCTCAAAATACCCATAATGGGTAGAAGCCTTTAGACGATACAAAAACAAAAACTCATTTACAGTGATCATCTCTCCATCACAAGCATACACCTAAATAGCCATACAGCTTATTACCGTCCTCCAAGCATTAGGGACGAGCTGACCAGGGGTAATCTGAAGTTCGTTCAGGAGATGTAAGATGAACGAATGAACGGGAAATCGAAAGCCACACAAAAAGTGAGCCTCATAGAAATAGATTTCCCCGTGAGCGAAGTTGCAAGCTTTCTCACCCAGGCGAGGGAACCTAACGGAGGTGTTTTTGGGAAACTGAAATCTTTTCCTAAAACCCTTTAAATGACTCTCTTTTAGGGAACAAGACTCAGAAAGGGCATGTAAAGGACATGAGGAAGAGGATGAAGGCAACTTGGAAACTGCAGTATCAACCACTTGATTCAGAGACTCAACGTTGGAAGACAACCCAGTCTCCAACTCACTAGACCTAACATCATCTGTCCTATACTCAACCGAGTCCATTTCAGAGTGATATCTAACCAAAGATTGGTGGATTAAAGGGTAAAGAGTGAACAGAACAGACCTAAGCGCTAAACAGTGAGACACGAATAGACTTACCTAGGGACTATGACCTAAGGAATACTTTAAGAAAACCCCTAACTAAGCGAAGAAAAAAGAGACCGAGGGGCACTCTTGACTAAGAAAATCAAAACCAACCATGAAAGTGCAAAGAAAAGAAACCTTACCAGAAAATTTTTGAAGATGAAGATCACTTGGCACTTCAAAAACCTGACCAAATAGGGCAGAGGAAAGGGAATGGTTTTCTGTAGAAAGGAAACCCAAAATTAATGTGCGCCAAAATCTAGGAAGCCTCATACGCACCACAAAAAGGAAGTCAGCACGTGCCATTTCCTTGAAGAGCAGTCGCTTCGCATTTAAAATGAGATGCCAAATTACGGAAATTGCGAAAGAGTGGAGCGTCACGACCATTCACATTCCAAAGATCGTCCAAAAACTCGACAACCATGGAATAAGGGGGCAACTGACGAATATTTACATAAAGGTTGTCTAGATGAAAGATAACCATAGCCATGTTGTTTGTGACGAAAGCTAGGAACAAGATTCAATCAACGTGCATCACCTTCATGGACAAAGCAGACCACCATCCGTTAAAGTACGGATAAATGCTTGCAGGATAGCTATGAACCAATAATTTCGCCGGAACAGTTACCAGCATAATGATTGTCCAACGGCTATCCATTACACCATTAAGGAAATCATCAGTGTCAATCAATGCTGCATTACTCTCAGGAGAAAAACGTCCGGTAACAGCATTAACAAACATAATTATGCCTATCCATGGCAAGCTATAAAAAGGAAAGAAGAACTCAGGTAAAAGGCAGGTTAGAATTTCCAGATATTGCTTTGTATCAGATTTCCTTTATAGGTGAATTTCGCTAACTTAAGCATCGGAGTATTGTCAATCGGCCTCATGTCGAGGAAACCTCTATTGCTTTCTTTTCTTCAGCAGGTAGCGGAGATCGTCCATTGGTATCGACGAGGAACATACTGATGAGGTCAATTTTTGGCTTCATCATATTGCACTATTAGCACACCAATAAGACCTCTACTACATGGTAGTTTTTGCCAATTGCTCTAACATATATGTTGTTCCCACATGTTGTACACATGCTCTAGCCTATCACAAGCCTTGTTCTTCATTCTGGCAACCCAAGGATGCTACCCACCATCTAGCCTTGGTACATGCCACACCATATAAGGGGCTTGAATTGTGTCCATGCCACCTTCTAACTACCCACAATTTGATCATCAGTCATATGCATCCAACCATGTTTGCCAAGCATCTTATAGACTAAGCTACATTATCTTCAAAGTCTCATATGCCTTACACTCTAGGTAGCCTAGCTTTGCTAAGCACAAAAACAACACTTTGATGCACCACAACTTGCCCATGGCTAGGCCCAAGCAGAGCTACCACATCCTAACTTAGCATATGTGCACACAGCATACACCTCAGCTTGCAACCTACCAGGCCATGGCCTTAAAGCCATCACCAGCATTAGGTCACCACCAAGCCTTTAAGCCACAAACTTGTGTAATCCATGCACCACCTAGTAGCCAATGAAACCTTTGTAAACACCACATTTTGTACCCCTTATGAATTAAGCCTTTGTTCCCTAATGACAACATTAAGGGGCTCATCACCATTTACCAAAGGGTCTTAGTCAATCACGATGATAAAGAACTCAAATATTTTCAAAAGATTTTGGGCACATAGGTAAGAGTTGGCAAAGCCAGTTATAGGAATTTTTTCTCAAAATCCAAGGCAAAGATGATCCAACATCACTGTGAGATGGCACACGTTTCAACACAAGCAAGTATTCTAAGAAATTCATACGAATCACTAGAAAAAATGATGCAATAGTCATTGGAGCATTGTTGAGGAGGAGATAGGAATGAAGCCTTAAGCTTAAATGTCATTGGAAAAATGAGATGCGAAAAGTAAGGACAAACTGATAGGCGTAACTAAGGCTACGTTTGTTTCAACTGTAAAGGAAGTCGAGAAAATATTTTACAACGTGCTTGCTATTTGGGATGCTCAAAAAATTCGGTTAAAGGGAAAATTAAATAATTTGACTGTAAAATAAGAGGGCTTCAAGTGTAAAATAATTTACACATTCAAATTACCTTCAAATAGAATTTTACAAACTGAAAACAAAAAAGGAGATAGAGAGCAACGGTAGTCCAGCCTTCGATCCACCAAAACCCATCGCCAATCAAATCGCGCCACTCAAATCCATTGCCGGTCTGATCGCACCACTCAAACCCATCGTCGATCTAATCGCGCCGCCTCAGCTCCCCTGTCGTGCTCAAATCCATCTCTAATAAACCCAGCTAAACCCCGATTTCACCACATCCCAGTCCTCGACCCATGGCCTCACTGTCGTGCTTGCAAGCCCTTCTGCCGGTGAAGGTAGTTTCTCACCTACTTTACCTTCGTCCTTTCTCTCACTCATCAGACCCATCCTTTTTCCACCCATGTCATTGCTGCATTAATTTTTTTTTTTTTTTTAAATTGTAAAATAACATTTTTGCTTGGGTTTTGGAGGATTGGTTGTTGGGGTGATTTATGGGTTTCAGTGGTGGTGGGTTAGGGGTGAGTTTAAGTGTTGATGGTGGTCGATTGGGGGTGGATGATTGTTGGCTAGGGTGGTTTGTGAGTTTCAATGGTGATGGATTATGGGTTTTGGTAGATGGTTTTGATATTGATTTTGAGATTAATAGGTTTTGATTTCGATTATGATTTTTCAGATTAATTGGTTATGTAGCGGGTTGATGGTGGCTAGGTGTTGATGCTCATTTTGGGAAGCCCAGTGGAAAGAAGAAGCCTAGCAACATGGGTAAAAAAGAGTTAGTAAGTGCAAAGGAAAAACCATTAAGCCGAAGCTGCAAGAGTAATGGATCACAGGCCCATGAAATAAACAAATGGGTCTTGAGGAAGCAAATGGGCCTAAAGGAGCCAAGAGAGAGAGAAGTAGCAAACCCATAGGAAGTATATGACGTAGAAAAGTGAGAATGGGCTATAATAAGCCTAAAGTAATGCAACCAAAGAAAGTAAGGGGTTGATGGCAAGCCCATGAGCCCTAAGGATGAATGATGAGGTAATTAGGACAGGGAAGCCCAAAGGAGTTAGTAAAAGCCCATGAGAACACAGAGTTAGGAAAACTACCAAGGAAGCCCAAGGAAAGCAAATGGGCCAAGGATGCCCAAGAGGAAATAAATGGGACAAAAGAGCCCACAAGCAATGTAATGCAATCATTGAGAGAAGAATGAGCAGCAGGCCCAAAGAGGCCCAGCAGACTGGGGTCAAATAACATCACAACCGGAATGGCAGAATGAAACGGTAGGAAGAGGTAGCAAAACCGCAAAAAGGATTATAAGGACAGGCTGAAAGAAGGAAAAGCCCACCATCAAATAAAGCCCAGCCCCTAAGGGGACCAAGCCATAAAAGAATGGGAAATCAGAAAAAAGCTCACGCCATAAGATGTCAAGGACGGATAGTAGACTATGCAGAAGAGCCTCCAGACCATGGCGAATGCATGAGCAACAGGTAGATTTTGGATATGCATATAAGTGAAGCTCGCGCAAGGCCCAAACATCACTAGTCTATACCCAGTCAATACAGGACGTGGTGAGGTCATGGGTCAAGGTAAAAGGGCATGGTTTGGCGGTGAGGAGAGGGAAAAACCTATTATGGGGTTTCTGTTTAGGCTCTTTTGGGAGAAATGTCCTATTGGGATGACATACCGCTCAAAAGAAGTAAGGATGAGTTGGAACCACTATGTGCCTGCCATGAGGGATAGAGAGAGAATACCCACACCGTAATAGGTAGGAGGGTCACGACAGACAAACAAAAAAAATAGCCTTCTTTGTCTGGTAATGGGAAGTGGCATAGCCAACACAAGTAAGTGGTAATGGCTGAACGTCTAACGAACTAGTAATGGTCGGCAAGGACACCCATATCAAACAAAGGTAGTTAAGGGCTAAAATAGTAAAAGCCAGTCACGATAGGCACTATAAAAAAGGCCCTTGTCGTGCACAGCAAAAGGACGACAATGGGAACCTCTAGGAGAAAATCACAACATGGAAACAAATACTGAGAGAATGAGCGAAAAGGGAAGAAGAAAAGAAAAATTAGAAACAACGAAAGAAAAACAAAGAGAAATGAAATGGCAGGCATGCACCAATAGGTTGATCCCCTCTTTTCCTCTAAAGCCTTGCTTTCAAAGACGAAGGATCCTCATTGGACATAAACCATTTAGGCCCATTCCCTCAAAGCAATTTATTTTTTTTTCCTAGGGAGATTATTCGCATTGAGGAAGTGGTTTCCCTTCTTGGTTTCAGCTCCGTAGCATTACATGGCATGGCAGACTGATTTTCCCCTTTTTGATCCAACAAGCCTATTATTGTTATTCCCCCTTTTATTTATTTACTTTCTTTTTTGCATGGGGTGTTTCTTGTTGCTCCCTTTTATTTATTCTGTCTAGTATTTCTTGTGTTATCTTTATTATATCTGCCTGCCATAACTTTCCCGTAGTGGCTCTACCTGCCATGGGCATGTGATCAAAGTTTGGCAAACGGGGTGTAGTTTGTGCACAAGCCGGACCAAGGTGGGTCGCAATTGGACCGGTCTCAACTCTCTTATCCAAAAAACTTGAGCCTAGTACAGCAGGAGGCAGTCCAACCCAGTATTACAAAAAAGGCCCACTACATGTAGTGGTCGGTGGTGGCTAGGTTTATGGTGGTGATTGTAGTTGTTGGATTTTTTGAAAATAGATTTTTACATGCAATACCAATCACAAAAAATACTTTTCCAGCAAATTTTCCAGAACACAAACAAACAATTGAAAATATTTTCATTATCGTAAAATATTTTCATTTACACTTGGAAAACATTTTACATCAGCCTAAGTGAAATTGAAAAAGTGTGCAAGATTTTTTTGCGGAAATAGGGTGAAGTTTTCAAAAACGTTTAGAAAGACTAGTAGGCGCCTATGAACACACGACTAACAAGGATTCACCACATGTCCAAAATGGAGACATAAAATCACCTATAATAGTTACATTATTACAGTTTTTGAGGATAATGTGAAAATACCTTTGACCCTTGCTATTCTCAACTCGTTCACGTTGTTTTTATGACAAACTTGGATTTTTTTTTTTTGGCAAATAACACTCCCCTCCCTTGAGGTTTGGGAAAATGACACTCACCCCCAAACTTAAAGGAAAAAAACATTTTCCCCCCTTTGACATTTATTTATCTAAACTCTGTTAAATTGGCGTTAAAAATGTTGTGCATTAACGTACCCTTTGGTTAATAATGTATTCCCAAAATTGACTCTGAAAGTTTTTTATATTGATAAGTGACTTTGAAAATTTCAAACTCATTTTTAAACAATAAAAACTTGAAAGTTTCAGCAAATTGTTTTATTTCATAAATTTTGATCCAAAGTGTTAGAGAGAGGAGCGATTAAAAAATCTGAGAGGATCATCAAACTTTAAAAAATCAATTGGAAAGGTGCTATAAGAGACTAAAAAATCAACATAAGCAACATGTTTTATAATATGCTTTATATTCCGTTACTAATATTAACAGAAGGGGGGGAGAGTGTTATTTTTTTTAAATCTCAGGGGGGGGAGTGTTTTTTCCTTTCAAGTTTGGGGGTGAGTGTCATTTCTCTAAACCTCAAGGGAGGGGAGTGTTATTTGCCCTTTTTTTTTTGGGGGGGGGGGGTGGGGTGGGGTGTGTGTGGGTGGAGGATAATGAGGAGTAAGATTGTCTAACCAAATCATCCAACGGAAGGACAAAACACAAATCAAGCAAGTTAGCCATACAAGCACATTCACAATTGACAGACTATTCCCTAATAAGGAGAAAATTGACATCTAAGACATAGGAGCTACATTCACGAGGAAGAAACGACTTAAGATTCTCATCAGAGTAATTCCCCCAACCATATAAATTTAGAACCACTTCACCAAATGGAGGTATGAAATAATTGAAAATACTACACGCTCTCAAAAATAATTTTTCGAAAGATTACTAATTTAAGCATCTAAGCTCGTAGGCCGATGACATCTCAGTCACTTTCTTTATTTCAAGTGTCCAATGGTCTTCTTTGGAGTTCATCATCACTAGGCCTACCGTATAATTAATTATTGATTTATCATCAATTTACATGAAGGATTAAAGGTGACAAGAATATATGAGAGACAAATAAATTAAAGTGATTAACAATGAAATATTACTCCCTCCGTCCCAGTTTGTTTGTCCTCTATTTCATTTTGGGATATTCCAAAATATTGTCCTGTTTCTAAAAATAAAATTAATTAATTTACTAATATTCCTATTATACCTCTATTTTATTTTCAAAATTATTTGAAAAGAAAACTAACAAATATTTAAAAAATCAATCTAATTGGGCCAACCTTTTTAGTTGCCTCATTAAGAACAACTCTTTTAAAAAAAAAGTTGATAAATTTATTTAAGAGTAGTTTTGTAAACTTATACATTTTTATAAGGCAAATAAGATAATGAATGATGTTCATTTAAAAAGTTTGACTTTTCAAACAAAACAAACAAATTGAGATGTAGTGAGTTAACATGTAGTGGTATGTGTAAGGATCGTTCCCACAGAGAGTATCTAGCCTAATTTTAAGCTACGTGAACAAGGATGGGGGGGGGGGGGGGGGTTGGTATAAGGAAAAGAATTTTAAGAAAAACAATTAAGGAACAATTTAAATCAAAGTATCAAAATCAATCAAGAAAACAAACCTTGGTCTAAGTCAACATCCACCATTAGAATATTATAACTAATCATCGATGCAAGCATATATCAATTCACACTTTGAATATTCACCGTTGGAGCTATTTTCCTATTTCTCCTTAGTCACAGTTAATTAGAAAACAAGCAATCTAATTAACCCTAACTATTAATCAACCTAAGACAAGCGCTAAAGGTTTAATCTTGTAGCAACCTTAAGAATTAGAGAGATTGATGAAGCTAAACAACACAAGCACAAGAGGTTGCATTTAATTTAGTCGAGCATTCTTCCTAAGATCTAATAATTTCTAATGCGACAAATCATTAAATCTTGATTGCTTCACAAATTAGAGAGATCAAACAATTATGGATTTGATATATAACCTATCAGTAGATTGTAATGAATAATAAACTAGTAGGCCTCCTAGTAATTAAACGAGACAATCATGAAAATAGGCACAGAAGAACATTTGATATTCAAAGCATAAATTAAACAATAAAAACAAATTAAATCTCACAGTTTTAGTGATTTTGAGACTTCAGTTTCCTTTGACCAAGTATAAAAGTTTAGCCAAGCAAGGCCATGATGAAAACTCAAAGGAGAAGTTAGAGAAGACGGGAGAGAGAGGCGTGTGTGTCCAATCTAATTTCTCCTCCCCTCTTTTACACACTAATTCCCCCTTTCCCAAGCCTAAAAATCTCCTAAAAATATTCTAAATAATAATATCCAAATTTGACTAATTAAGGAAAATATTAAAAATAAAACAAAGTCCTAATATAACTAGATAAGAGGTGTTTTTAGCTGGAATTTTTGTGCACCAGATCTGGAAACTTCTGAAAATAAACCGTATTAGGTATTAGAATTTCAAGCAAAGGAACATTCCAGAACGTCAGCAGTGCAGGTGCAGCAATTTCAAGCCCGATTTCGACCTTGATACATCCAGTATCTCTAAAAATGTAAAACAAGAAAGTTGTAGAGCTTTTTCTTAGCGTTCCATAGCATCTTGAATCATCTCAATCGGAGCTCTGATGAGAGAGTTATGCCCAGATTACAAAGCGATGTCTTAACTGTCCAAAATCGCCTAATTGACTACATTTTACACTTAATGCCTCCATTTGCATCCTAAATCAAAATATAAAAATAATGAGTACATTTATGCACCAAATAAGTATAAAAGACTAAACATTAAGGGAGAAAAATATGTCAATTTGCATTCCTCCACACTTAACTTTTGCTCGTCCTCAGGCAAAACTCAAATTCACTTTCCCAATAACACCAAGGTTGCAATGCCATCAACAAAGAACAACCAAGTTCTTCAAAACTCATAACATATCATGAACAAATATTCTTAAACAACTCACAACTACTTAGTAAGCATTTTCACTTGAAGATGGAGTAAACTAACTACGTAGACCCTCACGGAAATAGACACTTGACTCTCATGTGCTTGAAGGGAATGTGTTTCGCTCAAATTTATTCCAATGGAAATGATCTATCATAGGCTTGCATATCTTCTCATTCTCCACCACTAGGATCCTATGCACACGAATCATAAGGACTTTCAAGGGTTGTAATAGGGTTTAGGATTAAGATGAGAAATATTCGGGAATGTAGCTCAAAAGCCATCGAAACTAGTGGAGCAAAAATGAATCAACTCAAGCTCAAATATATAAGAAATGTAAAACCAATCACTCCATTCAGCAGTTTTCACCTTTGTATCATGTATAAACAGACCCCTTTCTTGGAATTTTAGGAGGAATTATAAACATGGACAGTTTGTAACATTAAAAACAATTTCTTCCATCACTTCCTTTCTTCTTCTTCTTCTTCTTCTTTTTTTTCGAATTTTTTTTTTCTAATTTTTTTTTTCACCAAAATTACATCAATAATGGAACTCACGAATTGAGAATGAAAACATGTTCATTTTACCAGTCATAGCCATACCACAAATCCAGACACCCCTACACTTATTTCTTGCACTCCCATACATATCATAATGATGAACAATGCTTCACTAGCTCTACGGCTTGGGTAAAGGCATTGTTTTTCAGGTTTAAAGCTTGTAATGTGGGTTCACAATGAACGAAAAAAAAAACCAATAAAGCTCAAAGGGGTTCAACAAAGGGAAAAATTAATTACAAGGTAGGCTATTTGGCTTATGTAGCTTATAACAAAGAGGGCCTTAATCATGTTCATGAATGCATGTGTCAATATGATCTCGAAGAGAATCAAGGCAAGTTCTAGAAAAAATAAATCCATGGAAGAATATCTCACATGAAAGAATAATGAGACTGATATGAATATGTCAGTTTAAAGGCTTAAAATCTCACCAGCTTAAAATCTGACCAGCTTTTGTCTACGAAATTTAGTCACTACCACTCTCAAGGAAAATAACTAGACCAATTAATTCTAAGTTGGAAGATCATTTATTCAATATGTTATGAATTTTTCAAGCTTAATTGAATCTTGCTCATGGCATACACAACCAAAAATCTTTGAAAACCACAAAAAGAAAGAGCATTTTTTTTTTTCAAAAATACAAAATTAAAACACAACCAAAATTCCCTCCCCCACACTTAAAACTTACATTGTCCCCAATGTAAGGTGAAATGCAAAGAAAAGGCAAAAATAACCAAAATATAAATGCGAAAATAAAAAGAAGGAAAAGAACGAACTCCCCTTGGGTTGCCTCCTAAGCAGCGCCTTTATTTATTGTCGTTGGCTCGACTCAATGCTTCCTTCTTTAATTAGTACAAATCGGATCCTCAAGGTCCAATTTTGCCACATTCTCTACTTGTAAACCTTCATAGAAAGGATTAATTCTATGGCCATTCACCTTGAACACTTTGGAAGTTGCTAAACTTAGAATTTCAATTACACCATGAGGAAAAACATTAGTAACAACAAAAGGTCCAATCCAACAAGAACGCAACTTACCCGGAAACAAATGAAGCTGTGAATGGTATAGAAGGACTTTTGAGCAACTTTAAACTTCTTCCTAGAGATCATCTTGTCATGAAAAGCCTTCGTCTTTTCCTTGTAAATCCTTGCACTCTCATAGGCATCATTGTGAATTTCCTCTAACTCTTGTAGTTGCAACTTCTTGTGTTCTCCACTTTCATCCATCTTCATGTTAAAACTCTTGATGGCCCAATAAGCCTTGTGTTCTAACTTAACTGGAAGGTGGCATGGTTTTCCAAACGCCAACCGATAAGGTGACATACCAATGGGCATCTTATATGCAGTCCTATATGCCCACAAGGTATCATCCAAGTGCAAACTCCAATCTTTTCTACTTGGATTGACTGTCTTTTCAGTGATGGACTTGATCTCTTGATTTGACACTTCTACTTGTCCACTAGTTTGCGGATGATAGGCAGTTGACACCTTATAGGTCACATTGTACTTTCTCAGCAAAGTCTCCTCAGTTTGATTGCAAAAGTGGGTGCCTCGATCACTTATTAGAGCTCTTGGAATTCCAAACCTAGAGAATATGTTGGACTTGATAAAATCTGTAATAGCTTTAGAATCATCAGTCCTGGTGGCTTTAGCTTCCACCTATTTCGAGACATAATCAACAGTAAGCAAAATATAAACATAACCCAAAGGTATAGGGAACAGTCCCATGAAATTGATGCCCAAAACGTCAAAAATTTCACAAAATATTATGGGGGTTTGTGGCATCTCATTCCTTTGGGATATATTACCTGTCTTTTGACAACGATCGCATGACTTACAAAAGGAATATGAGTCTCGGAATAAAGACAGCCAATAGAAACCACATTCTAGCACTTTTCTCGCTGTCCTCTTAGCTCCAAAGTGACCTCAACAAGCATAAGAATGACAAAAGGTGAGAATAGAAATAATTTCATTTTCAGGAACGCACCTTCTTATCACTTGATCTGCACAATGCTTCCATAAAGTCATCCCACACAAAGTATTTGACATCACTCTTGATCTTATCTCTTTGAGCCTTAGACAAACTAGGAGGTAACACATTAGTAACCAAATAATTTACAATATTGGCATACCAAGGTAATGCCACACTCGCGGAGAATAATTGCTCGTCAGGGAACGTTTCCTGCAGATGAAGTTCATCCTCTACATGAACTAAACGACTCAAATGATTTGCGACACAATTTTCTATCCTTCATTTGTCTTTGATCTCCAAATCAAATTCACTCAAGAGAAGTATCCATCTTATTAATCTTGGTTTGGCCTCTTTTTTCGTCATCAAATAACGAAGAGTTGCATGATCAGAGTAAACAATGACTTTAGTACCAAGCAAATAAGATCGAAACTTTTATAAAGCAAAAACAATAGCTAAAAGTTCTTTTTCAGTGGTAGAATAATTTCTCTGGGCATCATTCAAAGTATTTGAAGCATAATAAATGGCATGAGACGCTTTTCCAATTCTTTGACCCAAAATAGCGCCTAGTGCATAATCACTTGTGTTGCACATTATCTTGAAAGGAACGATCCAGTCAAAGGGCTGGATAATTGGGGTAGAAGTCAACAATTCTTTCAACTTATCAAATGCCTTTTTACATGCCTCATTGAACTCAAAAGCCACATCCTTTTACAACAGCTTGCATAGGGGTAATGCTATTTTGGAGAAGTCCTTGATGAACCTTCGGTAAAAACTTGCATGTCCAAGAAAAGAACGAACTTCCCACACACTAGTGGATAAGGTAAAGATTGAATAGTATCAACTTTATCTTTATCTACCTCAATTCCCGTAGATGAAACAACATGACCCAAAACTATACCTTGTTTAACCATAAAATGACATTTTTCAGAATTTAACACAAGGTTAGTTTCTATGCATCTTTGAAGAACAAGTGTAAGGTTATGCAAACAATTATCACAGGAGTATCCATAAAACTGTGAAATCATCCATAAAGACTTCTATGATATGCTTAATATAATCTGAAAATATGCTAACCATACACCTTTGGAAA